>OX369269.1:13986898-15186898 GCA_947284805.1 Coleophora flavipennella
GTTGTTCAACCCATACGCACGATACGTCTTACTTTTACAAGTTATCATGCGAACGGCCAATAAGTGGAAAACCCTGCCAGCGTCTGTGTTCTCGATTCGCATAATTTAGAAATGTGGCCGCACATTCTCAGCAAAATTGGCTACGTCAGTCACGCAAGAGCACACGAACGTCGCTCCAATCTATGGTTGCAGTCGCCGAGGCCGTAACAGGTCTGGAATTATTGATTGATAATTTATAAATTTCAAAGTGAAAGTGAATAAACACTATTTTTAACATGTTTATATTAGCTTTACCTGTATGTACGTATGTTTGTATGTACGTTTGTATATTTGTACCCTACTCCTTTGCCTTCGATTTTGACCCTCTTTAAACGGACAGATTTGATTCAAACTTTGTACATTTATCACGAATCAGTGGCAATATAATAATTTTATAAGTTTGTCTCATTATCCTGAATTAAAAAATGAAAAATAAATATTGTTTAAAAAAATTAAAAACACGCTTTTAAAGCACATCAAACTAAAGTGAAAAATAATTCTTAATATATGCTGAAAATAATAATGAACGAAAAATACTAGTAAGTATTATTGTGAAAAAAGCGTGGAGCGCTTTGTGCCATATTTTTCGTTCATAACTGTTTTCAGCTTATATCAATGTTAAGTTTGATGTGCTTTAAAAACGTGTTTTTTAGTTTTTTCAAACTATATTTATTATTAACCGACTTCAAAAAAAGAGGAGGTGTCTCAATTCGGCCGTATATATATATATATATATATATATATATATATATATATATATATATATATATATATATATATATATATATATTTCAATGTGTGTTTGCGAATAACTTCGTCGTTCATGAACAGATTTTGATGTTTCTTTTTTTGTTGGAAAGGAGATATCCCAAGGGTGGTACTATGCTAAGGAAACCAGGATCTAATGATTGAGAAATGGAGGGGAACCTTAGTTTATTGTTTGAAGTCGTTTTTTTGTTCATAATTATAAGCTTGTGTGTTTCATGCTCTATGTACATCATACCTATGTTACATTCAGTACCGGAAAAAATAGCACCCTTAAAATTTTTTTTAGGGCTCATTGAATTTTAGAATGTTTCGCATAAATAAAACGAGTCTGTCAGCTTTTCAATGTCAAGTCCCAAGTAGATTTGGAGAACCCATTCGTTTCTACAGCAGAATTTTGAGATTATAAGAAAAAAAAAATCTTCTTAAGACAACACTTAGGTCGACGAGAAGTTCCTTATGAGAGTAATAAATTACGTGTTAGCTGACGCCGAGATCAACTTTAGCAATTCTCGGAATTATTTAAAAGCTAGCTTTTTCCCGCAGCTTTGGCCGCGTGGACATCGTTTTTAGAGGGTGCGCGGTGCGCGAGCCGCAAGCTGCTCGCGAGCGTGGACATTATTTCTCCAGATCCGAACTCTGTCAATATGGGAACTATCTCAGGATATGTTTATTAGTAAATCATCAAGGCATGTCATCTCTATGCAAAAAATCACACAATCCATTGTTCCGTTGCGCTGTTAAAGAAAAAGTATATTTTCAGTTCCCTCGGGAAATTAATCGGGCTATGCTATTTTCACGGGATAAAAAGTAGTCTATGTCCTTTCTCGTGATACAGGCTACCTGCACGCCAAATTTCATCAAGATTGGTTAAGGTGTTGAAGCGAGAAAAGGTAACAAACAAACAAACACATTTTCACATTTATAATATTATATTAGTAAGGATTAGTTGTTGTATTCACATAGAAACAAAGTACGGTAGACGGATGTTTGTGGCAAACGAATTACGAGTACCCCTCTATCCCCATACTTGACACTAGAGCCAGGGACATAAAGTCCATTATTTGCAAACAAAATTAAATACTGTGTTTGGTTTATCACACAAATTATTAAGGCGAAATTTTATGAGTGTGTGTGTGTATGTTTGTTACTTCTTCACGTAAAAACTACTGAACCGATCAGGCTGAAATTTGGTAAGTAGACAGATTAGGACCTGGATTAACACATATGCTACTTTTTTTACGCTCGCGAGTCGCTTGCGGCTTGTGCACTGCGCATCCTCGAAAAGTCAAAGAAAAGATGTCCACGCGGGTGAAGCAGCGGGAAACAGCTAGTTTTATATATTCCAGAGTACAACGACTCGCTGCTGATCGAGTGTCTGCTTGCGTCTGCCCTGGGATCTTTCCTAGTTTCGACCTAGGGCGTTTGGCTGCGCAGGAAGGCTGAGGTTAAATATGGCAACAACACCAATTGAAGAGGGCTCTACACCGTCCCCTGAGAGCGGAAAAGACCTAGCGGATCGTGCTACGAGATATCGGCTTACCCGGAGGCGTATTTACCCTCGGCAAGAGGTGAGGGGCGGCCGTAGGTAGAAAAAGTTGTAGTACATTTTTTTTAAGGGATCCGTTTGGTTCACCGAAAAATAATAAAACTAGCCAAGTGCGAGTCGGACTAGCGGTAATAAAGGTGAAGAACCACTACGAAAACGTTTATCGTGTGGCAGTACGGAACCCTTAGCACGCAACTCCGATTCGAACTTGACCTGGTTTTTTGTCACTTAGAGGGGTGGATTTTTTTTTGTGCCCGGGGCGCCGGATTTTTAAATACGCCTCTCTTACCAGAGCAGAAGTTCTGATCTAGAATCCAGATAAAAAGTATAAAGCTCCAAGCTCTCTCCGGCTGTAAATGGACGAACAAAGGACGTTTCGCACGGAGCTATCATTATTTCACTTTGCAAGGATGCTAATCATTGCTGCAATCGACCAAACACAGTGGAGATAGAGTAAATGGCGTGGATCAATGGATGACAAACAAAGCGATCGTATCGTATCAGATCCATTTGTAGACGCATGCGACGAGCAAACTAAAAGGGATTATAACGTAGTTCTTTAAAGTGAAGTGCAAACGCGACCTAATTCACAAAAAAATAAGGTCCTATTTTAATGTAAACTTTATTACAAGTTGGCTGGAGGCGACTAGTTAACAGAGTGAAAAAAGAGACTTTAACGAAGTGTATTAGTTATCAAATTAGAATAAAGATAGCAACCGATTGTGATAATAATAATATGTTTCTTTCATGGGAACTTACGAGGATACGGGATACTCGGGATAGTCAAAGCTCGGCCTTATCGAAGGGCAGACGACAAATTGTAAAATTATACTGTATTAACTTGCATAATTTTCATAAAGAGCCCAAGCTAATCCAAAGTATAGATTAGATTTTGATATTATCTACCAGTCACAAAGTTACATTACTACTTATCTTTTATATCACACTAATATTATAAAAGGCGAAAGTTTGTGAGTGTGTATGTTTGTTACTTCTTCACGCAAAACTACTGAACGGATCTGGCTGAAATTTGGTAGGTAGACAGATTAGGACCTGGATTTACACATAGGCTTCTTGTTTTGAAGCTCGTGCTGCGCACCCTCGAAAATTCATAGAAACGTTGTCCCCGTTACGCGGGTGAAGCCGCGGGAAACAGATAGTTCATTATGAGTCGGTGGCGTAACGGCTAGGGCCGCCGGCTCTTGTACGGGAGGTCTTGGTTCGAATCCTGCCACGTACCAATGTGATTTAAAATTTAGATTTCATATGTACGTTTATCCGACGCTCTTCATCATGTCAGCTCATATACGTCCCCACCGAGGGGCTCGAGCCTACCCTGAATTAGGGCGATCGGGCCTTAGTCGACCACGCGGGCCCAGTGCGGGTTGGTCGACTTCACACACAACCTTCGAGTTTCTTCGCAGGTGTGTTGTGCAGGTTTCCTCACGATGTTTTCCTTCACCATTAAAGCAATCGGAGAGTATATGTACGTAAGTTACGAAAAACTCATTGGTACATTGACCGTCCGGATTTGAAACCGGCACCTCTGGTTAGGACGACCGAGTCGTTACCGGTTGAGCCACCGACGCTTTTACGGTGAAGAAAAACATCGTAAAGAAACCTGCACACGCCTGCGAAGGAACTCGCAGGTTGTGTGTGAAATCAAACAACCCGCACTGGGCCCGCGTAGTCGACTAAGGCTCAATCACCCTAATTCAGGATAGGCCCGAGCCCCTCGGTTGGGACGTATATGAGCTGATATGATGATAAGTTGGAGTGATGTGGAATCTACACCTTTGAGCTGCCAATCACAGATAAGTACTAGAAGCTGGTTCGCTTGAGTTGAGCAAATTGTTCAGTAGGTTAATTCTATTTCAATGTTCAGTCTAATTCATACCTATTGAAAATACAAATACATATATTTATCATTATTATGATAGCGGATGATTAGTCGGTGGCTAAAAAAGCGTCGGTGGCTCAACCGGTAACGACTCGGTTCTTCTAACCAGAGGTACCGGGTTCAAATCTGGCCAATGTACCAATGAGTTTTTCAAAAACTTACGTACACATACTTACCGATTGCTTTAACGGTGAAGGAAAAACATCGTGAGGAAACCTGCACACGCCTGCGAAGAAACTCGAAGATTGTGTGTGAAGTCGAACAACCCGCACTGGGCCCGCGTGGTCGACTAAGGCCTGATCGCCCTAATTCAGGGTAGGCTCGAGCCGCTCGGTGGGGACGAATATGAGCTGATATGATGATGATAGCGGAGGAATTATCTTAAACTGAATCACGTAAACTGTTAATTTGCTCAACCCAGGTACAAAGAAGTACTGTTCTTCCTTTTTTTCGGTGTGTCATTGTTTTATTTTGTTGCTGATAGCGGGATTCTTATGTTTGTATCTATTCTAATAAGTCTAGTACTTCTTTAAATAAATATTTTTTATCTAAGCATTGACATGACTGGTGCGTGCTCGCTTAAATGTTTGTGCGGATGGTGGCGCATCGGGAGCCGGGTCGTTCCTTTCCCTCTAATATGGTTGATGGGAGCGATGGCTGACTCTCGCGTTTTACTCGTGACCGGGTGCTGTCCGTGTAAACTGGCCTACTCTTGTTAAAGGCATTCAATGATTTTTATATATAACTTTTTGTGTCATATTGTTTTCATGTTCTAATGACATATATAATCTAGTTTATATCAATGACTAGCTGTTTCCCGCGGCTTGACCCACGTGGACAACGTTACTATGACTTTTCGAGTGTGCGCAGTGCGCGAAAAAGTGGCTTATGTGATAATCCAGGTCCTAATCTGTCTACCTACCAAATTTCAGCCAGATCCGTTCAGTAGTTTTTGCGTGAAAGAGTAACAATCATACATCCATAAATTCTTACAAACTTTCGCGTTTATAATATTTAGCTTTTTCCCGCGGCTTCGCCCGCGTGGCCATCGTTTTTATGACTGTCTTTAAGGGTGATTAGTCAATTATGTCGTTTCCCACTGTGCAAAAAATCACAACAATCGAGTATTTTTTTAGATTAAAAGTAGCCTATGTCGAATAAATATACTGAATTTTGTTTTTTTTTATAAATTGGTGGGTAAATAGCAGCCATATAATATTGCGTTGTCAAACTCTAGACTGTAATATTTTATATCATTCTGATTATGGTATCTGGAATACCGCAATTGAATTAAATTAGCTGAGAAAAAGACTTGTCGAAACTTGCGACGCCCAGAGGGTTTTCCAAGTTATGCTCTTTTGGCAGTTCGATCCTCTCCCATTCTTTCTACATGTCCTACCCAGCGAAGTCGGGCTGCTTTTATTTCCCCGATTGATGTTCGGTTCGGACACTAGGTCTTCCAGCTCCTTGTTAAATCTTCGCCTCCACTCCCCGTCCTCTCCTCTTGTCGGTCCCAGAATCTTTCGCAGGATCTTTCGTTCCCCGACTAGGAGTTTGTTCTTAATGATGAATCAATAATTATTGTAATTAGGGGCTGAAAGGGTCTTTGAATTGTTATGTTTTTCCCTTTTGTAGGCTTGGTCCCAAATAATTCACGGATCAACGAATCAAGTTCACCGCTGATTCATGCCTAAATTAAGCTCACGTCTACCGCGTGAGATGCCTGCCTACATTCGCGGTCGCCACTCGAGAACCTTACTGCCCCAACGGCCATCTGCTCTCCGAGCTATGTGACTTGCCCAAATGGCAGTGGGCAAGTTTAGCGATTCTGTGAGCTATGTCGGTTACTTTAGTTCGATCGTTTCTGATTCGATCACGCATAACTCCGAGCATAGAACGCTTCATTGCTCTTTGTGTGACCTTGAGCCTTCTTATGAGGCCCGTAGTAAGCGACAATTTACTCAGATTACATACAGCTAGTCCGAGAAGGACTTATCGACGAGCCCTATCCTGAATCAGGGCGATCGGGCTTTAGTCGACCACGCGGGCCCAGTGCGGGTTGTTCGACTTCACACACAACCTTCGAGTTTCTTCGCAGGCGTGTGCAGGTTTCTTCGAGATGTTTTCTTTCTCCGTAAGAGCGTCAGATAAACGCACATATGAAATCGAAATTCGAAAACACATTGGTACGTTGCCGGAATCGAATCACGATCACCCGGACAGGAGGTAGCGGCCCTTGCCATTAAGCCACCGACGCTCTTGTACGCCACCAACGCTAAAAGTATGTGTATCTCCTTATATTTAGTCTGTGGCATATGGACGTCATAGCTAGCGCCATCTAGTGATGCTTTGTAGAACTTGTGGAGAAACGCTCATTGTTGTAAAGATTTTCAATCTCAGCCTTGTTTGAGGAGTAGATCTAAGTAAGTATAAATATTGCTAATGAATTCATTTCACGCTGTATTTAAGCCTCTTTATTACAATACAAACAATAACCAATTGATAGTTCGTTTTAAAAGGATGGCAAACAATAAGCGCTGCGTTTTAAAACCTCTCGATGCGTTTGTTTTTAAGTTAAAGGTGGCCGAGCTTTGCTCGGGACATAGTACCCAGAGCTGTTAATAATATGTAAAAATACTCTACACCTATGATGATTGATAATGATACATTTTGCGCGCCATACGCCAGTGCGAAAATCTTGGAAAATAGCGTTTTCCCAGAGATAAGACCTATCTAAATCGATTTTTCAAACAAATCGTTGGAGCGATTTCCGAGATTCAGATTATATCGTATAGTTAGGTGTGAACATAAACTTAAGATTAACCAGCTAAAGTTAAGATTAGCCGGCTAAACTTCACCCAAGAGGGGGGGGGGAGGGGGGAGACTCGCGAGGCTCTTCGACTGTAATATCAATCAAACCTGACCGAATCTAATATCGCTCGCTCACCACCAAAAAAACATTACCCAGCCAGTGTTGGGTTGACCTTCTTGTGTACGGTTAAACGCCGAATACCAACTAATAATCGGACTTTACCCAAACAACTTTAGCCGGCTAATCTTAAGTTTATGTTCACACCCACCTTAAGCCGTGACATATTAGTACATACTCGTAAATATACAAGAATTGCTCGTTTAAAGGTATTATTAGATAGATATCTACCTGTGTACTTGTTGACGACACTTTAGTACATTACTGGCGAGTAACCATACCTGTAACAAATAAAGGATAAATTAGTTTTTTTTTAAGTTTATATTAATCGTTTATGCTCGGAGTTTCTCTGCGTGATCGAATCAGAACCGAGGAGATCCGCAGGAGAACCAAATTAACCGATATAGCTCACAGAATCGCTAAACTAAAGTGGCAGTGGGCAGAGCAGATAGCTCGTAGAAAAGATGGCCGATGGGGTAGTAAAGTTCTCGAGTGGCGACCGCGCACCAGAAAACGTAACGTCGGCAGGCCTCCCATGCGGTGGACCGACGACCTGGAGAAGATCGCGGGAAGCCGATGGATGCGGGCAGCGCAGGACCGGTCGTCGTGGAAATCCTTGGGGGAGGCCTTTGTCTAGCAGTGGACGATTTTCGGCTGGTATGATGATGATGAAGCGATCCAAGCTAAGTGCAACTTGCGTGGGTGGGTCGATCACTCAGGTTAACTGACCTGAAGCACGGTCATTGCCTGGATGGGTTTGACTGTTAGTGGCATTTTTCTCGACCGTTCCCGTGCTTCGCAAGGTACGATAAGCCGTTGGTGCCGGTTTTTATCAGTCGATGGCAGTCATTAAGCCGCTTCAGATGCCTTATAGGTGGTTGAAAAACTTCTGACTGAAGTAGCCACCTAGTCTTACAACCTCCACTTGTGTGGTGGTCTGACTCCCCCCAGTTTGGAAGAGACCCGTGCCCCAGCAGTAGAGACGTTTATGGTGTTAATAACAAATAGACTAGAAAGTCATGACAAATTTGGTAACGATAACGGAAATGGATAAACTTAGGTTGAGAGAATAAATGGCAACCCTCTGATGTTAAATTTGTCGGTCTGCCTGCGCAAAGTGGTTGCGTTATGTACTTATAGCGCCTGAAAAACTAGTTATCGTGACCAAAAAAAAACATTAAGGGAAACGGCTGAATAAAATATAAAATGAAAGTACTGGTTGACTCATGAAAATTATGCAGGAACTGAAGAAATATTCGGTTGCGTTATAGAGCAACGCCCGTTAGTAGTAGAAATTCTGGACCAGGCCCCCACCCCCTACCGGAGCACCAAAGTTGAAAGTTGGGATCCGCCATTACCAACTGTTTCAGATCTCTCGCTATTCCTACTAACGCTATACTACTAACGGTTGTTGCTCCGTAACGCAACCGAATATTTTTTCATATCGTCAACATTATATTTTTTTTACCCGCCTCGTTTAGTTATTCGAAATACTCGTATAAGCGATTCCACTGGGCATTGGAATTTTTTCATAAGTCTATACCACTTTAGTGGTGAAGCACTTTGTGTACTTTGTGTACCGAGGCTACTAATAAATAATGGGTCAGAGGGGAAAAAAAATTCTTAAACTTACTGAGTGTTCAATAAATACCCAAAGGGTAACAAACTTAAGTATACTTATGGTAAGGCTAACGGCTAACTTACGGCTTTAACGGTGAAGGAAAACATCGTGAGGAAACCTGCTCACGCCTGCGAAGAAACTCGAAGGTTGTGTGTGAAGTCGACCAACCCGCACTGGGCCCGCGTTGTCGACTAAGGCCTAATCTCCCTGATTCAGGGTAGGCTCGAGCCCCTCGGTGGGGACGTATATGAGCTGTAATGATGAAGGCTATACTTACTTACCTATCATACATCGTCTGTCCATTGGTCTGTAAAGAGTAGTTAGATGTCCATCGGTTATTATTAAACTAGTTTTTGCCCGCGGCTTAGCCCTGTTGCGAGCGTGGGCGTAAGTTTTCATCAGTTACCTCAGGAACCTATTCTGATAAGCAGTCTATGTCACTTCCCACTTTCTCAAACAATTCTATACAAAAAACCACTTCAATCCGTTGCTCCGTTCCGACGCACACGTGCGCGAGCGTGGAAATGAGTTTTCCCCATATCCCTCAGTAACTAAGTCAGGTTATGCTAATTAGCAATTATGTCATTTTTCACCCCGTAAACTATGTCTGTGCAAAAAATCACAACAGTCCATTGTTCCGTTGCGACGTTAAAGAAATTAAAAAAGAAAAAAGTTTTTTATAAAAAAAGTGTTCCCTCAGGAAATGCACAGGACTATGCTATTTTCACAGGATAAAAAGTAGCCTATATTTTTTCCAGTGACACAGGCTACCTGCATGCCAAATTTCATCAATATTGGTCGAGGTGTTGAAGCGTGAAAAAGGTAACAAACAAACAAATTTTCACATTTATAATATTAAGTAAGGATTTCCTCCCAGATATAAAGAAACTTAAGGGGCTTCCCCCAGCTAACTAGCGCTGCCCCATCAGCCAAAAAATAATAACTCGCTCAGTACATAATTTTTCGAATTTTTTTAACAATATATTTAAGAGTAGGTACTAATTAATTTATGAACTATCAACTCAGTAAAATATAGTGTTCTATAAAAAATTCAACTGTCTACCGATCACGGTTCAAAAGATACAGCCTTTTAAAAGTCAGACAGATGGACAGACGCATATAGCTTAGGTTTAGAAATAGGTCCTGTTATCTATTATGGAACCCTATAAAAACTGGCTAAGTGTAAGCTAGACTCGCTTTAATGATCCTAAACTTAATCAACGATAAAATAATTCGTGAGTAATGTGGTGAAAATGGTAGTACATAGTATGTCCAATTTGCACAATTAAACAGACAAAATAACAAAACGAAAAAAAAAACCTGACTACTGTAAAACTTAACCCCTCTTTTAAGCCAGTCGGGTAAAAAAATATCATTCACGGGATCAAGACGTATCTAACGACACCTCGCACTCCATAATCCATTCAGCCGTTTAGGCTACAAAGCGTGCTCAAGAAATATACATACATACACACATACACTGTAAAAACATCACCCTCCTGACAACGTCAAATAAAAATTCGCCGCTGGTTTCTTTGTTAAAAGTAAGTAATTCTTTATTCGCTTTTAAACAAGGTATTAAAGTGAGATGATTCTTTTTTTTTTTTTTTGAAAGCTTGTGATTCCCGTGTGGTCCCATATAAATTTTATCAAAATCGGTGTAGTACTTTATTAGAAAATTAACAAAAACCAAAAATAATAATGCAGAAATGTACTAAGTTGTTGCGATGGAAGTCGATTTTTTAACGTGTAACAATACAGCTAGAGACACTTTTTTAGCCATTAATACAAAATGCATTAATACATTGATACAACAAGCAAATGTTAACACAGTAATAAAAGGTTGGGTAGATATTTAAATCTTACAGTCTAATTGATGTTCATTTTTTTTTATTTCTGCTCTTCTAACCCGTGATCCAACACTCATTATGAGAGTAGTACATGTTTTGAAGCAGCCAAAAGGTAATTTATCACAATTACACACTGTGGGATTAACAAACATATGAAAAACAGAAACAAGCAAGGTAGTACCTACATGTACCTACATGCAAAAGGGTAACGAACCAAAAAAAACCAAACGATTTTTACTTCATGCCTTCTTTAGCTTTCTTCAAACAAAAAAATCTAAAGAATGTCTATAAGAGCTACGTATGATTCGTTTCGTAACATTTCCAATAACTTGACATTTCAAAGACCCAGTCACCCGTTGAGTTCGATTCCTTTTTCAATTTTCTAAATAAACAGTTCATCAATATCCGCTGTATCTCAAATAAGTCTTACTCTACTTTTTATGTATAGGCATCTTTTTTATGAGCAGCACTTGTACCGATTTCCGGCCATGCGCATCCAACTGTCGCGAGAAAACTTGCGCAAATCATCGCTTCATCTAGTCGAGGGGCGTCCGTATCAGACTACGTACACCTAGACGCGATCGCTACTCCAATGCATCCCCTTAGGAGCAGCACATGTACCGATCCCCGGCCATACTCATCCAACTGTCGCGAGCAAACTTGCGCAAATCATCGCTTCACCTAGTCCAGGGGCGTCTGTTTCACACTACGTTTACCTAGACGCGGTCGCAACTCCAATGCATCCCCTTAGGAGCAGCACATGTACCGATCCCCGGCCATGCGCATCCAACTGTTGCGAGCAAACTTGCGCAAATCATCGCTTCACCTAGTTGAGGGTCGTCTGTTTCACACTACGTTTACCTAGACGTGGTCGCAACTCAAATGCATCCCCGTAGAAGCAGCACATATACCGATCCCCGGCCATGCGCATCCAACTGTCGCAAACAAACTTGCACAAATCATCGCGTCACTTAGTGAGGGGCGTCTGTTTTACACTACGTACACCTCGACGCGGTTGCTATACCAATGCATCCCTGTAGGAGCAGCACATGTACCGATCCCCAAATCATCGCTTCACCTGGTCGAGGGGCGTCCGTTTCACACTACGTTTACCTAGACGCGGTCGCTATACTAATGCATGCCCTTAGGAGCAGCACATGTACCGATCCCCGGTCATGCGCATCCAACTGTCGTGAGCAAACTTGCGCAAATCATCGCTTCACTTAGTCGAGGGGCTTCTGTTTCACACTACGTTTATCTAGACGCGGTCGTTATACCAATGCATCCCCTTAGGAGCAGCACATGTACCGATCCCCGGCCATGCAAATCCAACTGTCGCGAACAAACTTGCGCAAATCATCGCGTCACTTAGTGAGGGGCGTCTGTTTCACACTACGTACACCTAGACGCGGTTGCTATACCAATGCATCCCCGTAGAAGCAGCACATGTACCGATCCCCGGCCAAGCGCATCCAACTGTCGCAAACAAACTTGCGCAAATCATCGCTTCACTTAGTCGAGGGGCTTCTGTTTCACACTACGTTTATCTAGACGCGGTCGCTATACCAATGCATCCCCTTAGGAGCAGCACATGTACCGATCCCCGGCCATGCAAATCCAACTGTTGCGAGCTAACTTGCGCAAATCATCGCGTCACTTAGTGAGGGGCGTCTGTTTCACACTACGTACACCTAGACGCGGTTGCTATACCAATGCATCCCCGTAGAAGTAGCACATGTACCGATCCCCGGCCAAGCGCATCTAACTGTCGAAAACAAACTTGCGCAAATCATCGCGTCACTTAGTGAGTGGCGTCTGTTTCACACTACGTACACCTAGACACGGTTGCTATACCAATGCATCCCCGTAGAAGCAGCACATGTACCGATCCCCGGCCAAGCGCATCCAACTGTCGCAAACAAACTTGCGCAAATCATCGCTTCACTTAGTCGAGGGGCTTCTGTTTCATACTACGTTTATCTAAACGCGGTCGCTATACCAATACATCCCCTTAGGAGCAGCACATGTACCGATCCCCGGCCATGCAAATCCAACTGTCGCGAGCTAACTTGCGCAAATCATCGCGTCACTTAGTGAGGGGCGTCTGTTTCACACTACGTACACCTAGACGCGGTTACTATACCAATGCATCCCCGTAGAAGCAGCACATGTACCGATCCCCGGCCAAGCGCATCTAACTGTCGCAAACAAACTTGCGCAAATCATCGCGTCACTTAGTGAGTGGCGTCTGTTTCACACTACGTACACCTAGTCACGGTTGTTATACTAATGCATCCCCGTAGGAGCAGCACATGTACCGATCCCCTGCCAAGCGCATCCAACTGTCGTAAACAAACATGCGCAAATCATCGCGTCATTTATTGAGGGGCGTCTGTTTCACACTACGTACACCTAGATGCGGTTGCTATACGAATGCATCCCCGTAGGAGCAGCACATGTACTAATCCCCGGCCATGCGCATCCAACTGTCGCGAACAAACTTGCGCAAATCATCGCTTCACCTGGTCGAGGGGCGTCCGTTTCACACTACGTTTACTTAGACGCGGTCGCTATACTAATGCATGCCCTTAGGAGCAGCACATGTACAGATCCCCGGCCATGCACATCCAACTGTCGCGAACAAACTTGCGCAAATCATCGCTTCACCTAGTCCAGGGGCGTCTGTTTCACACTACGTTTACGTAAACGCGGTTGCAACTCCAATAAATCCCCTTAGGAGCAGCACATGTACCGATCCCCGGCCATGCGCATCCAACTGTCGCGAGCAAACTTGCGCAAATCATCGCTTCACCTAGTCGAGGGGCGTCCGTTTAACACTACGTTTACCTATAGACGCGGTCGCTACTCCAATACATCCCCTTAGGAGCAGCACATGTACCGATCCCCGGCCATGCAAATCCAACTGTCGCAAGCAAACTTGCGCAAACCATCGCTTCACCTAGTCGAGGAGAGTCCGTTTCACACTACGTTTACCTGGACGCGATCACAACTCCAGCGCTGGAACTCCTCGGCGTGGATTTAACACCCAATCTTAACCTCGGTCGTTACATTGAGTCCAAGGCAAAAGTTGCTGCAATGAAGCTGGGCATTCTCTCTAAGGTGAGACGGTACTTCACACCTGGACAGCTGCTTACCTTGTATCAAGCACAGGTCCGCTCATGTATGGAGTACTGTTCACACTTATGGGATGGATCAGCCCGCTTTCAGCTGGATACCTTGGACGCCATCGACCGACGCGCACGGAGACTCATTGGTGACGACGAGCTAGTCAATGACAAGCTCCAAAGCCTTGAGCATCGCCGCAAAGTCGCCTGTCTATCGGTATTCTATCGAATTCATTTCGGAGAGTGCGCGCAAGAACTTCACGACCTCATTCCCCCTGCTCCATTCCACCGTCGGTCAACGAGACGCAGGGAGGGGTTGCACCCCTTTGTTGTTGATGCTCCACCTTTTCGCACGAATCGTTACGCTTCTTCATTTATTATGCGTACAGCATAGGAGTGGAACTCCTTGCCTGCGTCATCTTCAAGGCAAGAGTGAATAGGCATTATTTGAGTTTGCGTGTACCATCATCACTTACCATCAGGTGAGTTGCAGTCAAACGCACTCAAATTTTTAATTTAAAAAAAATCTCCTTAGGAGCAGCACATGTACCGATCCCCGGTCCTGCGAATCCAACTGTCGCAAGCAAACTTGCGCAAGTCATAACACGGTCTCCACTCAAATCTAACTTCAACACAATTAACCTTCAATTCACTAGGTGAAATGCATTTACGTAAACACCTTCTGTGAATCTCAATATGACTTTTCTCTGAATCAAAACAAATATACGGTAATCGTTTTTTTTTTTGGCCTAAAAACTAAAATCCCGTGCGTTTTATGGAATTTGTTCTGCCAATATTTAGGACTAAATTGTTGGGACATTGAAGGGCAAAAAATTAATGTCATTGAATTTTATTAGAACAATAATTATTGTGCAGTCACATACAATGTAAAAATTAATAAGGTAATTGTTGTACTTATAATATTTCTTCCATGTTGTTTAATTCCTATTTTTTATTTTATTGCAAAAAAGAATATTGAATTGAATTGAATTGAGCCTTACCCTAAATTTTACCAAGATACCTAGGAGAAAAATTTTAAATACGGAACTTAAGTCTGATTGTGCCAAGCTCTGCAATATCTAAAACGTTAAGAGTAACAAGGTATCTATCAGGAAATTACTTCATCATTGTCCATGTTCATCATTGATCTTCATCAGGTCATTGGTCCACCAAGTAGGAGCTCTTCCTACGCTACGTCAGACTTCCTTAATGTGCACTCGCCACTCGAGAACTTTACTTCCCCAAAGGCCGACCGTTCTACTAACTATGTGCCCCCGCCCACTGCCACTTGAGTTTAACGAGGTTGTTATATAACATAAAAATAATTTTCGAAGAACCTAAAAACTTTTAGATATAAGATTTTAATATTGCATTGTCACGCGATATACGCAAGCATGCAAAATTTCAGCTCAATCGGAAACCGGGAAGTGGGTCAAATTTAACTTGCAAGGTATCATTACAGACACCGAGACAGGTGAAACTAAATAAAAGCTTGTAATAATACAGAGATCTAAGTTCTGTCAAAGTATACATATTAGTACTAACAAACAGTGTGGACACTCCCTGCCGCACTCCAGATTCCGACCTCACCCCCTCGTCTCCCAGGTTGATACAGATTGGTTTAAGTTTAGTTCTCGAACGTATAGAGTAGAGATGACGATAGCATCAGAAATAAATTATGGACTTTTGATCACTAAATTGTCCTCCTACTTAAACTTCGGAAAACCTTACTCGTTTTGTTTTCCATGGAGTCTTTTATTTTTAATTTACCAAAATCACAAAATGAGTACATAAATGACGCTGCAAAACTATGACGTCACGCCTAGGTATTTCAAACATTTTTAGAACAAAATGTCGTTTTTGATAGATGATAAAAAAAGTAAATCAAATGACTAATTCGCCGTGATTTCATTTGTTTTTAGAAATGACATTTCTCGCCCGTTGTAATAAGGTGGGAATAAATGAAGCAGAAAATTCTCCTGACAATTTGTGCGCCAATTATGAATGTGTCGCGAGAAATGGACACTTTGATGTTAATTTGAGATGAAGAGCTTTTGATATCACGAAATGTTGCTAATAAATATGAAATAAAGGTGAGGTATTCTCAGAATAGCTTTGCGTGTGTCATGGAGGTGTCGTTTTTAGTCGCTCCTATTACCAAAGTGGCATAATTAATGTTTTTCAACCGACTTCGAAAAGGAGTAGATTCTCAATTCGACTGTATGTTTTTGTTGTTTGTTTGTTACCCGATATCTCCGCCGATTATGAACCGATTTTCAAAATTCGTTTTTTATTCGAAAGAGTATACTCCCGAAGGGGACCCATTGTCACCAAGTCAGGATCTGATGATGGGATCCCAGGGAAATCGAGGGCAACCCTCAAATTTCATAGGCACGTTTTATGTGTTTCATGTATTTTCTATGTTATATGTATTATTATAGTATTTGCGTCTGGAAGTCATCGTCTCATGTTGATGAGCTGATGAAGGAAGGTACAACTTCTAAACGGTTAGGAGTTGGAGGTTATTTTTGTAAATAATTTACATAGATACGTAGGTACGTATAAACCGATAGTTGCATTCTTTCAGGTTATTCATATATAGCAATATTACTAAAGATAAAGAAAATAAAACTAAAGTTTTAAAAACTAAAAACCGACTTTTTTTTATTCACAATTGTTAAACCCTTGACAACATCTCACTTGGTGGTAAGTGACGATGTTGCCGAAGATGGAAGCGGGCTTACCAAAATGAAATTCACTCAAAAGTATGAAATAATATTATTATACTTAGATACACGACATTAATCAACAATAAAGAAATCAAAGTTGGGTATGAATGAAATAAGGGGCCTAAAATATTTTTTTGAAGTCGGTGTCAGCAAGCTATAAGTAAATTGTGAGTAACTGTGTGCTGGTACAGTCAAAAGCAAAAATATAGATACGTTTAAAGCATCAAAAATTTGTAACTACGACCTTATATCGTATGTACATAAGGTCGTGTATACATATTTTTGATGCTTTGAACGTATCTATATTTTTGACCTTGACTGTACCGACCTTAATAACAAATTTAGGCCCCTAATTTAATTCGTTCCCACCTTTGATTTCGTTATTGGTAAGCCCTTGGCATCATCTCACCTGATGGTAAATGACGATGATGCCGAAGTTTGAAGCGGGCTTATCAAGATTCCCCAACGCAATGGAGATCTGGCTATCTTACCTTCAGGTCGGAACACATCAATGCTGTTAACCACTGATGTTTGGAGGCAAGACTTAGATAAGATGGTGGTAGCTGGCTATGAAAATGCCCTAACACCAACCAAACCGAGTTTAACAAAGTTGACCCTTCATGTAAGAGTCTGACTTGCACTTATCCGGTTTTTTTAATAAGATGAGATAGTTGATCATTTTGCTTGTATGTTATTGGTGGAACATCATATCACTCTATTTGGTATATATTTACACTAGTTCCACAGAAATTGAATAAAACTACACGTTATAATTTGTCAGCAAAATAACGTAATTAACGTAATTAATTTTGCAAGCGGCTCGCGAGCGTGGAAAAAGTAGCCTGTAATTATGTTAATCCAGGTCCTAAGCTGTCTACCTACCAAATTTCAGCCAGATATGTTTAGTAGTTAGATAGTTTTCGCGTGAACATAGTTTTTATGTCTGTCGTGCTGCCGAGCGTGGAAACTGAGTCAATTCTAGATCCCTTGGGAACTATGTCGGGCTATGCTAATTAGTAGTCAATTTGATAATCATTATTAATTAGCACGTCAATCCTTCGCTTCATTGCGAAGTAACAGAAATTACCAAAAAAAAAAGAGAGTTAACAGCTATTCCACGGGAACCACTTAAGAAATCTGGATAAAAAGTAGCTTATATGTTAATCCAGGACCTAAACTATATGTGTGCTAAGTTTCATCCCGATCCGCCCAGTGGTTGAAGCGTGAAAGAGTAATAAACTATATGTGTGCTAAGTTTCATCCCGATCCGCCCAGTGATTGAAACGTGAAAGAGTAATAAACTATATGTGTGCTAAGTTTCATCCCGATCCGCCCAGTGGTAGAAGCGTGAAAGAGTAATAAACTATATGTGTGCTAAGTTTCATCCCGATCCGCCCAGTGGTTGAAGCATGAAAGAGTAATAAACTATATGTGTGCTAAGTTTCATCCCGATCCGCCCAGTGGTTGAAGCGTGAAAGAGTAATAAACATCCATCCATACATACAAACTTTCACGTTTATAATATAAGTAGGATTAGGTTACCAATTTTAAATTGAATCTATTTAGAATTCTCTTGAAACTGGCTTTCTTTTTCCGCTTTCTCGTTGATTGGTTGCTAAATGTCTAATCGGAGCAAGAAAGTCCACTCTCATTTTCCGAAGATGGTAATGAATTGCTTTAATTAGCTACGTATACAATGGAATGTCCGGACTCAAGATCGCACTTAGCTTTTTATTAACAGAAAACCCGTTAAAAGATAATGGACGCAAATGAAAATTTTATTAACTAAACTTCTCCCCATAGAGCGAAATCAAAACCTTTGCCTCTTCTAATAGCAATCCAATTATGTTTAAGAATAATAAACAAATGGCCGTTGGGGTAGTTAAGTTCTCGAGAGGCGACCGCGCAACGAACGATGTAACCCGGTGGACTGACGACCTGACGAAGATCGCGGGAAGCCGCTGGATGCAGGAAACGCAGGACTGGTCATCGTCGTGGAAATCCTTGGAAGAGGCCTTTGTCCAGCAGTGGAAGTCTTTCGGTTGATATGATGATGATGTCTCTAATACAGTCGTGATGAATCTGAGTGCGGTGCACTTGTGTTATCGTGAGTAAAAGCTTGCGCAGTCAAGATTACAATAAAAAATATAATATGGTTCCCTTTAAAAGGTTCTAAGGCACGATCGAAGTCGTGCTTGTGAATGAACCGTTTAGTTTTTATTTTGTTCTTTATTGTTCAAAAAATAAAAAAAATAACTTCAAATGTCACACAGACGCCTGAATTATGCTAAGCGAATTTCGACTTAATAACAGGGTGAAAATTGCGAGGCTAGATACTACGACTATTTTTCTGTTGAATTCATCGCAAAAAATATAAATCAATCTTAAATTCATTTTCATTGTTTATGACGATGGTTAGGAAAAATAAAAGTGTCTATTACGCACCTTCCTACGTGAAGAACCAGACTTTAGATAGGGTCCCAATTTGGTAAACTTTTGGGCACGAAACCCTAAAAATATTTACAGAAAAGTAAACAAACTTAAAAGCGTCGGTGGCTCAACCGGTAACGACTCGGTCCATCTAACCAGAGGTACCGGGTTCAAATCTGGACGGCCAATGTACCAATGAGTTTTCAAAACTTACGTACATACTTACCGATTGCTTTAACGGTGAAGGAAAACATCGTGAGGAAACCTGCACACGCCTGCGAAGAAACTCGAAGGTTGTGTGTGAAGTCGACCAACCCGCACTGGGCCCGCGTGGTCGACTAAGGCCTAATCGCCCTGATTCAGGGTAGGCTCGAGCCCCTCGGTGGGGACGTATATGAGCTGTAATGATGAAACAAACTTAGGTTTTGATGACATCTTCGTTGTCGACTACTGCCCAGTAATCTATTAAAACTAAGATAGCCGGAGCGTTATACCAGTAGCACACCCTGGACACTGCATACAACGGTCGTGAAATGACATTTATAAAAAAACAAATGACGGAGCAAACATAATCACGGCGAAATCCTATACGTTCGGGAACCAAATTATAACCAATCTGTATCAATCTGGGTGACGAGGGGGTGAGGTCGGAATCTCGAGAGGAGCAGGGAGTGTCCATACTGTATACTTTGCCAGTAGTAGAAGTACTTTACCAGCAAGGATTAATTTTATACCTTCCGGGTGTAGTTAAAGTTCGAATGTATACGGAATCCAAAAATCTAGGCCGTGTTTGCCCATTAGCAATCGTTATGGAAACAATATTGCTATCACGCATGCAGACACAGTAGTAATGACGTCATCGCTCACTGTATCGATGACGTCACTGACGTGTGATTGTCAATTTGGCTATCAATATATCAAACAGTTCAGGTTTCAATTTGGCGCCGTTATTACACGGTCCGGTCCAACATGGAAGCTATGTGAATGTTATAATATAGTGGCACTTCACATCCCTATTCAGTGTTCGCTTTTTTTCGGCTTTGTTAGCTATATTAGCTAGATTAGACATAATCGACTTCCAAGAGGTGAGGGTAGACCAGAGCGATTCGACGGCGACCGCACTCCGCCTGGGGCGCTACCGCTGGCTTGCAGCCATCGTGCCCCCACTGCAACGCCCCCGCTGTCGTCCGTGACGCCGTACTCTGATAGTGTTCCACGATCACTGATGGCTACTGCAGGGACACCGCATACCCCATCGGCGCTATCGACTGCGCTCCCGCAACCACCCACTAATAGCACGAAAGCAAGCAGTACTAGCAATTTAGAACTCAAGCGCAAATTAGTTGTCTGTACACAAAATATTTGCTCCATTGACAAAAAAACACTACAATTAGAGGTGCTTTTACAAACGGACCTTAAATGTGATATTTTAGGTGTCACTGAGCACTGGCTGCCTGAGTCAAAATTAAAATCAATTAATCTAGAAAATTTTAACTTGATATCCTACTATTGTAGAACATATATAGGCCACGGTGGGTCATGTATATACGTTAAAAATGACATTAAATGTGTCGAAAACATAGATTTTAAAAACTTGTCAGTTGAACAATATTGCGAGATATCCGCCGTTGACTTACTAGACTACAACATGACTATAATTTGTTTATATAGAACTAACCTAGTTAGCTATAAAGACTTTTTGGCATACTTGGAACGATTGCTCGATAAAATCAGTAATGATGGTAAAACCTGCTTTGTGGTAGGGGATACAAATATAGACGGTTTGGATATTCATTGTCCTGCATTAAAACAGCTTAATGATATATTGGTTTCCTATGAATTCGAAAACTTAGTCGATTTTCCGACCCGGATAACTGCAACTACAGCGACGAGCCTCGATCACGTATATAGCAACGCCTTACCTGGGCGCGCTCACACAGCGCCAGTCCACACGAACATTAGCGATCACCTTGCTGTGCGTGCTGTAGTTGTGTGTGAATCAATACCGACTCCAACCGCTTCAAGTCTGGTAAGGGACGATACGCAATCAAATCGAGCCAACTTCGTAGCATCAATTGATAGCGTTGACTGGAACGAAGTTTTTTCACGGTCAGATGGATCACTTGATTCAATGGCTACGTCTGTTATTAATGTCATATCAAACAAATTCCAGATTTGTTTCCCCTTTAAGCGAAAGCAAATAATAAGGAATAAAACCTGGGTAACGGATGATTTAAAAGAATTAAAAGCACTAATATACAATGTCAATGAAATTCATAAAAAAAACTATGTTAATCACGAAATATCAGAGTATCTCCAATCAATTATCATCGAATATAAGAATCAATTATGTAAAGGAAAATCAAACTACTACGCAAATGTAATAAAAAACTCTACGAACACGTCGAAAACCATGTGGCAAATAGTTAATACCGAACGAGGTAAAATGACTCATTCCGCCACAGATTACACTGACGTGATCGTGGACTCCGGTGGTGATAAATACAAGTCCAAAACAGACGCAATCAACGCTGTGAATATCAGGTTTGCGAGCGCCGCAGCGGCTTGCGGTGCCCCTGCGGCCGATGTATCACGCGCATTGCAGCTACTTGACGCGGCACGACCCCCATCGGACCGCAGCTTTAGATTTAGGCCCTTTTCTGTGCAAGAGGTGCTTAAAATTATCTCTACTAAAATCCCGCATAAGCCTACAAAAGACGTTTACAATTTATCAATGGACTTGTTACACACGGCGGTAAATCCGTTGTCTACAATTGTAACTGTTCTATTTAATAGATGCATTAACGAAGGCTCCTATCCTGCTTCGTTCAAAATAAGCAAAATTGTACCCGTGTTTAAAGGAAAAGGCAAAAGAGAGGATATAGATGGATACAGGCCTGTGTCGATTATTCCTGCAATCGCCAAAGTATTTGAAAATGGGCTAAGTTCTAGACTTACTGAGTACCTCGTGGCGTCAGAGTTGCTATCAGACAAGCAGTACGCGTACCGTGCAGGCCGGTCCACCACGTCCTTAACAAGGGAGGTCGTTAAACTGATAATTAACGCTCGAGAGAATAAGAACCATGTGGCAGTGATCTGTTGTGACCTATCAAAAGCGTTTGATGTAGCCGATCATAGTGTTCTAGCAGCAAAATTAAAACACTATGGAATCTGTGGCCCTACACTGGACCTCCTTGTGGATCTGCTGCATAATAGGTCACAAATCGTTATAGGAAGCGATGGCAAATTTAAATCAGATACGATGTTAATTAAAACAGGAGTCCCGCAGGGGTCTTCAATCTCCAACATCCTATTCTCATTGCTATTGAACGACCTACCAAACTCAGTAGATAGCGCCAAAGTACTAATGTACGCTGACGATGTGGCAGCAGTGGTGGTCGCTCAAGGTATTGAGGCCCTGGAGCAGGAGATGAATAGGACTGCTGAACAGCTCTCCCTGTGGTTTCACCTAAACGGACTCGTCCTAAACCTGAAAAAGACCCACTTTCTCCACTTCGACTTGTCGGGTAAATCCTCCAAGTCCATAAATGTAAGTATAGGTGGACATAGGTTGGGTCAGGTAGAAAAGACAACCTTCTTGGGTTTTGAACTGGACAGGGGCTTGACGTGGGAACCACACGTTGAGAAACTATGCACAAAATTAGGCAGCTCCTGCTTCGCACTAAGGCGCCTGTCACGCGTGATGGACCGGAGGACGGTGCGCGCGTGCTACTTTGCGACTGTGCACTCGCTGTTACAGTACGGCGCAGAGCTCTGGGGCCGCGCCGCTGAATGGGAGCGCGTCTTCCGGATGCAAAAGCGAGCCGTGAGAGCTATAGTTCAAGTGCGACAGGACGTATCAGCGAGACCGTACTTTAAGTCGCTTGGTATCATGACGCTGCCGTCTCTCGTCATCATGCAGGTGGCCATCTACGTCCGGGAGAACATTTCTGCATATAAAACACACAAAGATGTGCATGGCCGCGAAACCCGCAATGCTGGCAAACTTATTCCTCTGCCACACTCTCTCAGCAAATCGGACAAACTGACGCACATAATGGGCCCATCAATATATAACTGCCTGCCGGAAAATATCACTGCGTCTGCCAGTATTCGGTCGTTTAGATATAACCTAAAGCGCTGGCTTATTGACCAATCGTTCTACAGTGTGCAAGAACTGAAGGCTCTATAGTCTTCTATATTTTTTATTGTATATGTTTTATGTAGTACATATTTTCTAATTATTTTTTATTAATTTTCATAAGAAGTATATAGATACTGCTGTATTATTATTTGTAATTTTCTTTTTTACTTCATTGATGACATTATTGTACCACTTATTACTATTTCTCTTAGGTTTAAAATATTGACTTGTAATTTACAAATTATTAATAAATGGAATATGAATATGAATATTCGTGTTGAAGTCCGATTAACTCGAATACACTGTCTACACATCGTTCATGAACAGCGAATATGCGAATATTTCAAATAGATAGACAGATATGGTGAAACTGTAAGGGTTCCTTGTTGACTATGGAACCCTGAAAACTAAGTTATATCGTTCCCACTCAAATAAATCGTTTGATTTTTGCGTGCAGGAGGCCTGTTCTTCACTCGTCAGCAGTTTTGCACACTGTGCTACGTGTTACTGCTACGGACTACGAAAACGAAGCGTAGTCAACCGTATGTACTATCGGAGGTAAGGACTACGAAAACGAAGCGTAGTCAACCGCATGTACTAACAGAGGTAAGGACTACGAAAATGAAGCGTAGTACTATCTGATGTAAGGACTACGAAAACGAAGCGTAGTCAACCGCATGTACTATCTGATGTAAGGACTACGAAAACGAAGCGTAGTCAACCGCATGTACTATCAGAGGTAAGGACTACGAAAACGAAGCGTAGTCAACCGCATGTACTATCAGAGGTAAGGACTACGAAAACGAAGCGTAGTCAACCGCATGTACTATCAGAGGTAAGAACTACGAAAGTGAAGCGTAGTCAATCGTATTCGAACTCATCGTCATCAAACACTCGACAATCAAAGTTGCAGAGAGAAAGAGACAGAAAGATTGCAGAACTTGCAGAGGTAAGTATATTTTGAGACAAGTTCAAACTTGTATCATCGTACACGAGCCTTTGTTTTTGTTATGAATAGTTATAATTAGTTTGACACACTTCCACTTTTCGTTTGCTTAGATTGGCACAGTAAATTCATGACTTTGATTGAAAACTATGATGCCCGTGAAATTTTCGAACCATTTGATATTTCAAACACTCGATTTCGTAATATTTTAAGAGTCCGTCGAGTTTGGAATTAACGAGGGTCGACTGCATATTATTATCAAACGTGCCGCCGCGACTCAAGCGTGCAGAGTAATTTGGCCGCACGGGAGTCCGTTTGGCGCGTTGCAGATATTTCGCGCACGCACACCTATGTGTGTGCGCAACTAATTGACAAAAATATTGTAGATAACAAAAGGTGCGTCGGTGGCGTAACGGCTAGGGCCGCCGCCTCCTGCCCGGGCGGTCGTGGTTAGAATCCTGCCACGTACTAATGTGATTTCGAATTTTGATTTCATATGTACGTTTATCCGACGCTCTTACAGTGGAGGAAAAATATGCGGAGAAACTCGCAGGTTGTGTGTAAATTAAGTCGACCAACTCGCACTAATTCAGGGTAGCCTCGAGCCCCTCGGTGATATATATGAGCTGATATGATGATATTTTTACTTTTCCAAAATTATATGTTAGCGCGGTTCTGGGTTTTTTTTGCAAATCGTAATTGAACTATGGTCAGAATATATAAAAAATATGACAAGGTCAAGGAACAAAAGTAAAATGAAAAATGAAATAATTAAGTAACCAGTGCAGTAGGCCTTATTAAGTCCAAGCTATTCACAAAGTTTTAATAAAATCGTTGGAGTAATTTTTGAGAAAAAGTAAAAAATAATATTGGTGGTACCTTATTAAAATTTTAATCCGTCTAGTAATTTGGGAACTAGAGCACGTACAGAAATATACACAGACACACACACAAATATTTTTATTTTTTTGGTTTTTTGGACTATTAGTGTAAGACAATCGATCCGAAAGTAAAAAAAACCGATAAAGTGTGAGTCAGAACCGCGAACAAAGGGTTCCGTACTGTTATACTAGATGGCGCTAGTTTCTTCGAGTTAAAAAACACGTTTTTTGTATGGAGACTTTCACTTTTTCTAATTTTTAGTATTTGTTGTTATAGCGGCAACAGAAATACATCATCTGTGAAAATTTCAACTGTCTAGCTATCACGGTTCATGAAATACAGCCTGGTGACAGACGGACGGACGGACAGCGGAGTCTTAGTAATAGGGTCCCGTTTTTACCCTTTGGGTACGGAACCCTAAAAAGGTGGCATATTACTCGTTTTTAATCGCAACCGTTTGGCACACACAATCGATTCATACAATTAAAAGTAACATTCCAGAATTAGGAAAATCTTCCTGTTACAATAGGGATGACGACAGCATCAGAAATAAATTATTAAATCTTGATCACTATATTGCCCTCCTACTTAAACTTCGGAAAACCTAACTTGTTTTGTTTTTCATCAAGTTTTTGATTTTTAATTCATCAAAATCACAAAATGAGTGCATAAATGACGCTGCAAAACTATGACGTCACGCCTATGTATTTCAAACATTTTTAGAACAAAGTGTCGTTTTTGGCAGACGTTTAAAAGTAAATCAGATGACTAGTATTCGTCATCCCTATTATAAATACCAGTTACTAAATTTATTTGGTAGATGTCATTCTAATCGTCACACAACTCACCTAAGCCTTGCATTTTGTATTTGTATAACTTATTTTTAGATCATAAATAAGTAAGTTAAGTACCTAAGTATAACTTGCTCTTTCTGCCTTGTTTACTTTCCCTTCCCTTCATTTCCCATAACAATATCCTTATAATGAGAAAAGGGTAACTCGTAGCTATGACGCAGGTGGGACACTTCCAAGCCTACGTCATGTATGACGCAGTGTGTCAACTGTAACGTCACTGTTCATCGAGAAGAGATGTGACGTCATTGACAGGTTTGAAACTTCCTTGGGCACCGGCTGAAGATTTCAATTACGTCTAAATAGGAATGAGGTACCCCTATCAGGTAAACCGCCTTTGTGGCGTAATGATTAAGTCCATTAGCTTCACAGCAGGAGGTCACGTGTTGGATTCCCGGCGGAGTCTAAATTGTGGTCTCGGTTACGTTGGTGGAAGGGCATTTTCTAAGCCCGTCTGGCTAGCTACCACCATCTTATCTAAGACTTGCCGCCAAATATCAGTGTTAACTATATTGATGTGTTCTGGCTTGAAGATAATATAGCCAGTTTTTCCATTGCGTTGGGGAATCTTGGTAAGCCCGCTTCCATCTTCGGCATCATCGTCACTTACCACTAGGTGAGATGATGCCAAGGGCTTTCCAATTGTGAAAAAAAAAAAACAATACTTTAAAAATTTCTGAAATTATTGATTTTTACCGTTTTTGTTGTTTGGAAGCTATCTTTAAATGGCAACCCAGTCAGAAGCCGCTCTCTCTTATCGTGTGGCACAATTAACGGTTGCCTGGTGTTGCACTTAGCATTACCAGCGGTCATGTGTAGGGCATTTAGATTACACCTACGGACGTGTGCAACGCGACCTTAAATCAGCCTCCGCATCGCCCGCTTACAAGCCAGCCGCAATCATTTCTCGCGTTCAAAGGCCTCGCCTTAAGGCCAGGATACCCCGAACCACCTGTTTTTGATAAAGCTGTAAACATAGTAACTAATATTGTTTTTTTGATCCGTAAAAAAATAACAGTTTTATTATAATATACGTTCTTGATTATTCAACGGTTCAAAACACGATAATTGTAACTTGCCTCGATCAAAAATCACAAAGATATGATGCTTTTGATTATTTTTATGGTTGTACTTGAAGATTATCAGGATTTATATACTTTGGTTTTGCGCAGTTTTTACGTATCTAGTAGTCTCTGTTAACTAACATCCATAAATAAAACAATTGAACAAAGACAACCTAAGGAGGCTCGAGTTTCCATACAAACGTAGTTCCGCTATATTACAAAAACTACATTCAGGTTTCAATCCAAACTTTGTAAATATATTTAGTAGACACATATCGATGTTTTTAATAAGTTTTCATCGTAGTAAATTGAAACATAACTTATACGAAGGTTTAACTTAGTTTAGTACTGAAAGTTTGAAACTTCACTTGTTTTTTTTTCCGTTTTTTTTTATATTAACACATCAAAAACTAATTACAAACAGCGATTTGTGTTCAAATATTTGCAAAGTTTGGATTCAATTCGCCATGTTCTTTTTTTATATTAAAGCGGAACCACGTTTGTATGGAAACTCGAGCCTCCTGGGGACCCTTAATGTCAAATAGACATACATTACGCTTCTAATCATTTATTTATGTTACTTTTGTTATTAGCGAAGCTCATTAATAAATCCCTGACTCTTGGAGATTAGGACACTCCTTCTTATTCGAAATAAGAAATCCTGAGTCTGATTCTAAAAAGCAATATCATTATCATTAGTGAGACCTTATGTGTCTGTAACAGACGATTTAGTCAGATTCTCGGATACATTGTTTTTGGTGACTAAACTACCCGATGCGAGACCGGCTCTGTCTAACGCAAGACTGACAGGGGAAGTTCCCGGTAGATGTATAGGGCACGCTTGATGTTTCCGGTGCCTCCGTTCAGATAACAGTTTGAACCAGACCTCATCACACAACTTGCGACCATATCCTACACACTTGCGCCACCCGTCTTTGTCCTCAGCGAGCTTTTCCCAGTGCTGACGGTCGATGGTAAAGGCTGCTATTCCACGTTTGGCAGTCTTTGAAGCACAACGTGGCCTTTCAGATATTAATCAAAATAAAATAAAATATATAACGTCACACTAAAATAATATACTTGGTACCTGCAATTAGGTACTTTGTCTATGTCGCACCACCTTGTACCCGGCTCAAAAAAGCCCATAATACTGGCCGCGTTGCCGCGCAGTATAGCCAGGGATATCTGTTGAACCAGGTTGACCGCCTCCGTAGCCCAGCGGCAAAGTTCACTGGCTTTACACAAGAGGTCGCGGGTTCGATCCCCGGCGGGGTCAATTGTAAGACTCGGTTTGGTTGGTGGAAGGGCATTTTCTAAGTCCGCCTGGCTAGCTACCACCATCTTATCTAAGTCTTGCCAAATATCAATGTTGATATCATTGGTGTGTTCCGGCATGAAGATAAGATAGCCCGTTCCCCATTGCGTTGGGGAATCTTGGTACGCCCGCTTCCATCTTCGGCAACATCGTCACTTACCACCTGGTGAGATGTTGTCAAGGGTTTACCAATTGTGAATAAAAAAAAAGGTACGAGCCGGCGCGGGGATCACTACCTCGGTCCCTCAAGCGGTTCATTATAAATTCTTTGGCCGCCGAGCACCACACACCCGAAGTGTCGACGGCAAAAGGCACAAAGTTTTGAGTCCGCATTAGGCCTTTCAGTCTCTCTTTTGGCATACGCAACTGCACCCAACATAACGCTTGGCGGCAATCGAGTGGGCTTTATTCGACGCACATGACCCAGCCATCGTAAGCGTAACTGTTTCAGCATGGCTGTGAGGCTGGGACACTATGCACTCTCCAGAACCTTCTCGTTTGTAACTTTGTCCTCCCATGATATGCCTAGGATGTTCCGTAAGCAGTGCATGCAGAAATTGTTGAGCTGGCGTATAGTTTTTATTAGAGGTAACTTATTTTGATTTTTTTCCTGAAATAATGATGTAACAACAACTTGAATAATAACATTGATGTGTTCCGGCTTGAAGATAAGATAGCCAGTTCTCCATTGCGTTGGGGAATCTTGGTAAGCCCGCTACCATCTTTGGCATCATCGTCACTTACCATCAGGTGAGATGATGCCAAAGGCTTACCAATTGTGAATAAAAATAGAAATAAATAAAAATGTACCCAGTGTAGTAAGTGGGCTTTACTATGTTCTAGTTATTTAAAAAAAAACATTATTTTTTTAAACTGTTAGAGCCAAAAAAACCACCTTAATTTGTATGGAAGGTACTTTAGCCTGATTTTTTTAGAAAAAAAAGGTAGCACCGTACCATCATACTAGATAGCGCTAGTTTCTTCACGTTTAAAAAAAACACTTTTTTTGTATGGAGACTAACTTTTTCTAATTTTTAGTATTAGTTGTTATAGCGGCAACAGAAATACATCATCTGTGAAAATTTCAACTGTCTAGCTGCTATGGTTCATGAAATACAGCCTGGTGACAGACGGACAGACAGACAGGCAGACGGACGGAGAGCGACGTCTTAGTAGTTTGGTAATAGGGTCCCCGTTTATATCTAGTATGATGGTATGGAACCCTTTGTGCGCGGTTCTGACTCGCACTTTACCGGTGTTTCCTTTTAAGGTACCCTAAAAATGAGAAGCTATTAAAACAGTTTTAACAAATTACAAGAAGGATAACAGTCTTAAGACAGTAAATTAATTTGGTAATGGAGAATGATCTCAGACTTTGAAAGCAGAAGCTAAATGCCTACTGAACCATTACAACAGCGACTCGAAGTTATTAGACACAACAATTTGAACAACAAGTTGATAATTTATACTGGGTATCTTCAAAGTTGAGGGATTTTCAGGGACTAACTTATCAGGGGCAGTCATCTTATAAAACAAAATTCAACATCCCAATTTTTATTTAGATAAAGCAGCGGAATATGTGCTGTGTATTACCATTCCCGTAAAATTTTCCCAAAATCCTTTTTAAGCGGATGCCTACGTCATAACAGCTAACTGTACGCCCAAAGCCTGAAACGTTGACTTATGTAAATAAAAAAACTGTTTATCCTAATCAAAACTGTATCTCTGCTCACGTATTAAAAGCTTGTGTTAGGGAATTGACTCCTATTCTCACCTACCTAGTTAACCTCTCGATTAATAAAGGAAAATTCCCAACAAAACTCGAAACTTCAATTTTAGTTTGTTATATTCTTTTTGCAATCGAGTGGCTTGATGCAGTGACAGAACGTAAGAGCGGCAACATGCACGTGCGTCGATCAGTTGCATGGAGCGGCAACGTCGCGCAACTTGTGTATTTACACGACATTTTGTCACGCACACATTCGTAAATTTAATGAAAATTGAGCGTTGGTTTATTCCATAATTTTAAATGAAAGTTTGTTTTTTTATTAATTTTGCAAACAAATACTTGCAAAAAGTTTGTAGCCCACATAATTTACGCTTTATTCTGTATCCTGAACCAGATTAATGCAATTGTTTTTTTGTATGATAATCGAACCACCTTAAATAACTATCTCCCCATTACTCTCATACTTACTATTTTCAATCTGTTTGAAAAAGTGATACAAAGATTTTTGTTTGAGTTTCTAAACAAACATGTCGATATTCTAAGTGATACTTAATTTGGTTTCCAAACGGCAGAATCAATCACTTTAGCAGATTATGCATTGTTGCAGCTTATTACTAAATACATAAATGAAAAAATACCAACAATAGTCAACGTTTTTCGACATGAGAATAGCGTTTGGTTGTGTTGACCATGACATTCTTCTCAAAAAATGCTTAAGCTCATATGCCATATGAGGACCAAGTGAGTGCGATTGAGCCGATTACAGACAAGTAAGAATTAATTACGTTTAAATCTACCTTCCAAGACAATTAACGCGGCGTCCCACAAGGTAGTGTACTGGGACCATTCCTCTTCCTCCTTCACATAAATGAGCTACCAGTACAGTCGAAACACGAAACAATATTATTTGCGGATGACATATCTGTTATATGACATGACATTTATGTCCATATAAGGCTGATTCTGTACTTTATGAGGACGAATTAAACGATTGTGTTGGTCGACTTACCGAGTGGCTAGCAAAAAATAAACTTAGCGTTAATATACTACAAACCAGTTTCATACAGTTTTCCAATTACAAAACAGGACGACTCCACCTTACATTACATTTGAAGATCAACCAATACAAGAAACTAGTGCCATAAAATTTCTCGGTATAATATTAGACCAAAACACTGTAATTGGAAATCTCATGTCCAATATTTATGCTCTAAATTAAGTAGATTTGTTTACGCCCTTAGACAGTTAATAAAGGTAAGCGGAGAAAAAACTGCACTAACTGCTTACCTTGAATATAGTGTCGGTTTTAAGATATGGCATCGTTCTGTGGGGCAACTCAACGGATGCAACTTATATATATCCTACACAAAAGAAATGTGTAAGAGCAATAATTGGATCAGGAGCAATTGACACATGTCGTCCTCTTTTCAAGAAACACAACCTCCTGACACTTACAAACTTGTACATTTTAGAAATATATTTCTAAAAAAATATCCGAATCTTTTTAAACATGCTGAACAGCATCCTAAGTTAAGAGACAGAAATCTTACGCGATTGTTAGTACTAGGATTGTTTGTGCCTAGTAAATGTTCTTAGGAATCCCTACTAATATTATAAATGCGAAAGTAACTCTGTCTGTCTGTTACGCTTTCCCGCAAAAACTACTGAACGGATTTGGCTGAAATTTGGTAGGTAGACAGATTAGGACCTGCGCACTGCGCACCCTCGAAAAGTCATAGAAACGTGGTCCACGCGGGTGAAGCCGCGGGAAACAGCTAGTTTACTATAAAGGTACTCGTCTAACAACGTATTTCCTTAGCAAAACTTTTTACACATCACATTGCACTGTCAGCGTTGTTCTCTGAACTTTTCGAGGCATTTAAAAATGTAAATGCGTACGAATCCTTTGCGCGACGAGTGGCAATTACGGTCTAATTAATTTATGGGGCTTTAAAAGAAGGTTCTTTATGCGTTGTGCCGTATTCTGTGTCCGCCAGAACCCTCGCCTCCGAAAGCGGAGCCTCATTTTAATTCAAGTTATTTATGAGACGCAAGAGTGATTTGGGTCGGTACGCAATGTTAATTTTCGCGATCACTCCGTGACAAATTGTGACTTAATAAGCGCTGGCTTTTTCTAAACAATGTGGCTAAGTGTGTGTTGGACCAAGCGAAAATTGGGGTTGCGTAGTCTTTACAAAAAAAAGAGTGTGTGGTTTTATAAAACCATGGTAAAAGTGAAACTTTTTTTCACATTATAGACATTTACAGAGCATGAAACGATCATGGCTGCTCTCGTCTTGGAGCTACGGTACAGAGGACGAAACGATCATGTAATAAAAGTTTCACTCCTCTTGGAACTACGGTACTGTAGAGATCGTATGTCTCTACATACATCTACTCCCAGCCTCTTTGCTTAGTTTCTTGCTGACGCGAATCGAATTTAGAATATTAGTTTAAATTTGATTTTGTAAGTCATTCGGAAGCTTTTTGAAACAATAGATAGATTCGAGGGCTGACCGTGAGCCAGGACAGAGGTCCTTTGAGTAAAAGTATATTTTCATTATCCGCGCGTCTGAGCTGAGTTCCCTAAAACTATAGCAAGAAAGTGAGAGGAATCATTGAAGCTAATAATAATCAGTCAGCCGACAGAGCCTTCTATCTTTTTTTTTGCTTAACAATAAATATCATCACTGATGATCATCGGATAAGCATACTAAACTTTAATTGTAGATAGAAATCCAGTTACACCCCCGGCGTCTCGTTGACGACGTCACAGTACAGAGAACGAAACGATCATGGCTGCTCTCGTCTTGGAGCTACGGTACAGAGGACGAAACGATCATGGCTGCTCTGACGAAAAAGTTTGAGCCAATGTAATAATCTCTTTGCCGTCACGCAACACACAGACGAAAAAGCTTGAGACGATGTAATAAAAGTTTCACTTTAATAAATTTACATTTTAATATATCATCATCATATCAGCTTATATACGTCCCCCACCGAGGAGTTCGAGCAAACCCTGAATTAGGGCGATCGGACCTTAGTCGACCACGCAGGCCCAGTGCGGGTTGGTCGACTTCACACACAAACTTCGAATTTCTTCGCAGGCGTGTGCAGGTTTCCTCACGATGTTTTCATCCACCGTAAGAGCGTCGGATAAACGTACATATGAAATCGAAATTCAAAAACACATTAGTACGTAGCAAGACTCGAACCACGACCTCCCGGATAGTAGGTAGCGGCCCTTGCCGTTGCGCCACCGACACTCTACAATACAATAATAGACTGTGTACTATAACCAATAAAAAAACGAGCGAGCTTTACCGCAGTCGCATATGATGTGTAACATCCCTAGCATTAGGCGGCATGGTCAAATTTTCTTAGCCTTCGTGAATGTAAAAAAATAAGGCAGCGTGGCCATGTTTTCTTAGCCTTCGTGACTGAAAAAACGTATTTCCTGTTACACACTTCAGTCCCATTTCACGAAATCACTATACGAGAAATGATGTTACACGTCAAAAAAGTTTAGCGGTAAAGATAATTCTGTATTCAGCTTCTAATATAATAATATGATAACTGCCTCCGTGGAGTAATTGTCAGTCCATTCGCTTCACACAGAGAGGTCGCGGGTTCTATTATCGATCAACTTTGTCAGACTCGGTTTTGTTGGTGGTAGGGCATTTTCATAACCCGCCTGGCTAGCTACCACCATCTTATTTAAGTCTTGCTGCCAAACATCAGTGTTAACATCATTGATGTGTTTCAGCTTAAAGATAAGATGACCAGATCTCCATTGCGTTGGGGAATCTTTGTTAACCCGCTTCTATCTTCGGCATCATCGTCACTTACGAGTACCATCCAGGTGAGATGATGCCAATCTTCTACTATATAAAAATAAGTCGGGTTTTCCTTCCTGACGCTATAACTCCAGAACGCACGAACCGATTTCGCTAATTCTTTTTTTGTCGAGTTCGTTATTGTCAGGAGAAGGTTCTTATGTAGGGTAGGGTAGGGTAGGGTAGTGTAGTGTAGTGTAGGGTAGGGTAGGGTAGTGTAGGGTAGGGTAGGGTAGTGTAGGGTAGGGTAGGGTAGTGTAGGGTAGGGTAGGGTAGTGCAGTGTAGTGTAGGGTAGTGTAGTGTAGGGTAGTGTAGTGTAGGGTAGTGTAGGGTAGTGTAGGGTAGTGTAGGGTAGTGTAGGGTAGTGTAGGGTAGTGTAGGGTAGTGTAGGGTAGTGTAGGGTAGTGTAGGGTAGTGTAGTGTAGTGTATGTAGGGTAGTGCAGGGTAGGGTAGTGTAGTGTAGTGTAGGGTAGTGTAGAGTAGTGTAGGGTAGGGTAGTGTAGTGTAGGGTAGAGTAGTGTAGGGTAGGGTAGTGTAGTGTAGGGTAGGGTAGTGTAGTGTAGGGTAGGGTAGTGTAGGGTAGGGTAGGGTAGTGTAATGTTAGGCGGTACGTAGTTCGCCGGGACAGCTAGTGGCTTATAAATTAAGGATAGAACTCTTTAAAACCTAAAATAAACCACAATAAAAACAACAAAGTTTTCCTTTCGCATAAAAATTCCTTTTGAGATTTACCCAATCATAAATCTTATTATAAACTCGAGAACTCCGAAAATCACTTCACCATATTTACTTAATGTTGCGATTTCACAAAAAATAAGGTTTTCCTACCCTCCAAATAAAGATCTCAACTTATAGTATACATGAAAGGGCCGAACCTTCTTGGGACGGTATTTTATAACCTTTATATGCGGAAACGGATGAATGTGTACAGTGAAGCTACGAATAACTTATAAGATCTCTTTAGTGCATAAACATTTTTACCCGACTACGTCAAGGATGCTGGGTGGTAAAAAAGGAACTATATATAACACTTTAAACTTTCACGATTATTCATACTGACAAATTGAAAACGGGTATTGACGTGATTTCATATAATTGATGTTTTTTTTTGTTTTGAGGTAAAAACAACATCAATTATATAAAATCACGTCAAGCCCCGTTTTCAATTTGTCACTAGGAACTATATTATAGTCATTAAAAACGGTAAAAACTTTAAAAAAAAACGACTCCAATCGCTACAACTAAGTACAATGTAGCTACCTTTTTTTATTTTTGTCAATTTCCAAAAAAAAACAACTACTTAACAGATTTTGATGAAATTTATATGGGACGAACCTGGATCGAGTAAAAAGAAAACATGAAAATCGGTTCACAATCTGTGAAGACATTGAGTTACAAACATGCAAAACAAAAACCGGTAAAGTACGAGTCAGAATCGCGCACAAAGGATTCCGTACCATCATACTAGATGGCGCTAGTTTCTTCACGTTTCGAAAAAAAAACACGTTTTTAGTATGGAGACTTTCACTTTTTCTGATTTTTAGAATTTGTTGTTATATTGGCAACAGAAAAACATCATCTGTAAAAATTTCAACTGTCTAGCTATCAGCGCGGTTCACGAAATACAGCCTGGTGACAGATGGACAGACGGACGGATAGCGAAGTCTTAGTAATAAGGTCTCGTTTTTACCCTTTGGGTACGGAACCCTAAAAAAAGAAAATAGTATGTTTTCCTTAATTTACTGAATGATACCGTAGATAATTACAGTAACTTTATCATTTTTTGTCATAGACAAGTTACAATGTTCTATATTGTCAAGTTTTAAGTATTCCCTAGTCAAACTGGGCACGCAGGTCATAGACTCATCATCATCATATCAGCTCAAACACGTCCCCACCGAGGGGCTCGAGCCTACCCTGAATAAGGGCGATCGGGCCTTAGTCGCCCACGGGGACCCAGTGCGGGTTGGGTGACTTCACACACCACCTGCGAGTTTCTTCACAGGCGTGTGCAGGTTTTCTCACAATTTCTTCGTTCACCGTAAAAGCGTCGGACGAACGGATGAAATCAAAATTCGAAATCACATTGGTACGTGGCGGGATGCGAACCACGAACTCCCGGACAGGAGGCGGCGGCCCTAGCCGTTACGCCACCGACGCTACTACGCTACGCTATTTCAGAGCCTGTAATTAATTAATTGATTAATTTTACTGTGTATTCTGTACTATTCTCTATTTATTTTTGTTATTATACAATACAGCATATTTGATTGATTGATTGACTATTACAGTTATATAGGCCGAATTTCGTGTAAGTTTATATAAATCTGTGACGGTTACAAATATATGAAATAAAATCTGAAAAACCAAATTATGTATAAAACCTATAAGGTGAGATGATGCCAAGGGATTACCAAATTGTGAATAAAAATAAAAATTTTATTGATTGATTGATTTTTACAGTTACACAGCCGAATTTTTTGTAAGTTTATATAAATTTGTGACGTTTAAAAATTTAAGGAATAAAATAAGAAAAACAAAATTATGTATTAAACTTATTAGGTGAGATGATGCCAAGAGATTACCAAAAAAAAGTAATTATTCGCTAAGTACAAACTTTATATAAAATTTTAAACGATGAAAAGAGAGAGGAATATTGTGTACTGTAGGATTTTTTTAAAGTGTCAACTCTATGAAATAAAGTTTGCTGTACTAATGTGATTCAAGATAAATGCAAATTTCACTCTTTCATATAGTCACAAAATAATAACAAAATTTAATTTATGAAAAATCAAAAAATAAACAAATCATTAGTTAATTACGTCTAAATTCAATCCTTGATATAAACCAGATTATGTCATTAGAACATGCAAACAACATGACACGAAAAGCTATACATAAAAATCATTGAATGTCATTAATGCCTATGACAAGAGTAGGCCAGTTCACACGGACAGCACCCGGTCACGAGTATAACGCGAGAGTCATATGTATAACGTTTAGCACTTAGAAATATGGTGTCTGTAACTAGCAACTGTATTTCAAAAATCTACAGATCTCGTGTCTTCCTAGACCTTCGAGTACATTAAAATTAATCTGCCAAATGAAAGGTATTTTTTTTTTAATATTTATCCAAAAAAAATACGAAGTAGGTAGTATAATAAAATTATTAATCTAACTCTATAACTATTACAATTTCACACTTTTGCTAGAAAACCGATCTTAAATCTTTTATATATACCTAATATTAGTTTAAATTATTATTTGTTTTAGGTGTAATTTGAATTTAGTGAGATATTATTTTAGGACTGGTTATTTTGTTAATAATAAATAATTATTTACTTAATACATACTTATTTATGTATTTACAAAGAATCACTTCGTCAAAACACAGAATCACACTCCAAAACATTTATTCGTCGTTCTACGCGCGTAAACTCCGGGTCACAAAGGTACAAATTCTGAATATCAGTGATACACACCTCCAATATTTTTAAATTTAGCCCAAAGTCGTATCTCTACGGGTTTTTTGTTTTTTTCGATGTCTCATTTTGTTTTCGAGATATGATTTTTTTTTCTGACCGTAACCGGTAGAAAAACGACCGCATTTTTCACATTTTTTCTATTTTCAAAACAAGTTTTTAAGTTATTTCATAATTTTTTTTTTGTATTTCATAGCCCTTTTTGAGACGCTTCTTTTGACATCCCATCGACAAATTTATCCCAAAGCCCACGACACCAAATGTTCTTAACACTGATGTTTGGCGGCAACACTTAGATAACATGGTGGTAGCTAGCCAGGCGGGCTTAGAAAATGCCCTACCTTTACCAAACCGAGTCTTACAAGTTTACCCCACTGGAAATCGAACCCGCGACCTCCTGGTGTAAAGCGAATGGACTAAACATAACGCCACGGAGGCGGTTAAACTTCAAAGTTAACTTTATTTTTAAAATATTCATATACCTATTTATAGACCCTATTTTCCGCTTGTTCCGTCACGCATTTGGCTACTATTAAAAAAAAGCTTGTTCAGAAAGTCTGTAATTTTTTTTTCGAAAGGACAAGCTTGTTGTTGGCCGTGAGGGCCTTTACAACTTCACCGGGCAGGGGAGGCGAGTGCGGAGGGCACTCAATCAAGTCTGTATGCAAATGTGTTCCCTTAAATACAGCCTGGAACTACTGAACCAATTTTAACAAATGAGGTGTCATTGGGTTTGTTTTGATCCCGGAAGAACAAACCTTAGCTTAGCCGAGGTCCTCGAAATGTGAATTGTAGATCTCGCGAGGGGCCTTTGTTGAATAAATGATCAGTAGGAAGGTAAAGGTTTACCAGAAATAGGGTGGGCATGTTCACTGAGCAGGCGTGTATTTTTCGTGTGTGTTGCCAGTGATGACATACGGAACTGAGAAATGGTCGCTTACTATGGGCCTAATAAGAAGGCTCAAGGTCACCCAAAGGGCAATGGAGCGTGCTATACTCGGAGTTTCTCTGCGTGATCGAATCAGAAACGAGGAGATCCGTAGGAGAACCAAAGTAACCAACACAGCTCCCAGAATTGCTAAACTTAAGTGGCAGTGGGCGGGGCACATTGCTCGTAGAACAGGTGGCCGTTGGGGCAGTAAAGTTCTCGAGTAGCGGCCACGCACCGGAAAACGTAGTGTAGGCAGGCCTCCCACTCGGTGGACCGATAACATGATGAAGGTCGCGGGAAGCCGCTGGATGCGGGCAGCGCAGAACCGGTCGTCATGGAGATCCTTGGGGAAGGCCTATTTCCAGCAGTGGACGTCCTTCGACTAATATGATGAAATGATTCATTGAACTTTTCGACTTTAGGACTATTCTCCTTAGTCGATACACTCTTGGCAGATTTTTCCTATTCACCATGTCGTAGACTTGGTGGCCTGTCGAACAACACGCCGCTAGTCTTATTATTCACCATGTCGTAGACTTGGTGGCCTGTCGAACAACACGCCGCTAGTCTTATTATTCACCATGTCGTAGACTTGGTGGCCTGTCGAACAACACGCCGCTAGTCTTATTATTCACCATGTCGTAGACTTGGTGGCCTGTCGAACAACACGCCGCTAGTCTTATTATTCACCATGTCGTAGACTTGGTGGCCTGTCGAACAACACGCCGCTAGTCTTATTATTCACCATGTCGTAGACTTGGTGGCCTGTCAAACAACACGCCGCTAGTCTTATCTTACCGTCACTGTTCTGGTGCAGTCGTTTAAGGCGGTAATAATACAGATTTTCGTTATTTTTCACGTCAATTACTACTAAACTATAAAAAATCCAAGGTTGAAAAAAATACCCTTATTGTTGATGATGTTCCTTAAAGTCAAAAGCTATTAGAAACACGATTTAGCAGTTTTGGCTCGATAGAAAAAATCCCAAAGATAGGTCTACTTTCAACTCTAGTTATGACTAATATTTTAAAGTAGACTTATATATTATGATAATACAAAGTGAGCAATGTTATTATTTTTTTTTACTTTCATTGTAGTTTTAGGTTGAAACGTAAAACCATTGAAAAAGTGATAAAGTGTGGTTATTTTCTTTACTCTTTACATGTAAAGAAAAAGAAAGAGTCAACTGTTCCAATCATTACCTCGCCTTAAGGGCATTCCCACTACAATCTTGACCTGCTCCCTGATTCTAAACGCTTCGAGTTGATCGTTAAACGGAATCGGAAAAAAATCTAACGGATTCGATTGTTTTTCCTTTATTCGGAGGTTTTTATCGAATCAGTTCGACTATTTTGCCGATTCTGTGTAACGAATCGAACTCGAAGCGTTTAGAATCAGGGGCTTGGTCTGTCCACCACATGAGGGACCTGGCACGTGCTCTAGTATCCGGAGTAGAGGTATCATCATCATCATATAAACCAAAATCAAATCTGACTGACTCGGTGGCTCAGTGGTTAGTGCTCCTGACTGCTGATCGGAGAGTTGTGGGTTCGATCCCCACCCAGGGCAAACATTTGTGTGATGAGCAGATTTGTTTGCTCTGTGTCTGGGTGTTAAATATCTATATATTTATGTATTTAAACGTGTATAAAAGTATTTATATCAGTCTCTGGTTCCCATAACACAGGCAATCCTACTTTGGGGTCAGTTGACCAGTGATTTGTCCCACAAATTTTATTTATTATTTATTTATTTAAAATATGTCCAATTAATGAACCGAAGTAGCAATTCTTAGTTCCAACCGTTGCCCGCTTCCGCTCTTACTGTAAACGGGGCCTTAAAGCGCTTATCTCACCGAATCCCTAAAATAAATTTGACAGTCGGGACGGAAGCGACTTGAGGCGATTTACCTTCCCTTCCCCTATCGAAATACAATTCCAAAGGTATAATGAAATGTGGATTTGTTGACAATGCATCATGCCACATGATTTTTGGTAACGTCGTCGCAATTTGACAGATTCATAAAAAGCGAGATCCATACATATGAAATTTGGTTCTTATTTTGTTACTATTAAGGGCCGTGCAGACATTTTAGTACCCTCAGTTTTTTATTAAGTTGTTTACGCTTCTTTACGCACGCTTGACTTGGGAAGTAAGCTGGTGAATGCGTTACGCAAACGGTGATTAAGTTTTACTTCAGTCGTGCTGTCTAAAGCACATTTTGTTTGAAGTATGAGTTGCAGATAAAATACGCTACCTTTAGCTTGCATTACTTTAACAAAAAAACAAACTGATAGTAAATAAATTGTGCGGCAGCCCGCACTAAAATTTCTCGCCATTTTTTTCATATTTTTTTTTCATCTAATAATTGAATTTAAAAAAAGAATATGAATTCATATTGCATGACCAAATATATGTTTATTCGTAATACATATCAATTCAACATCTCCAAACATTTGTGAGTAAATCGCAAATTTCAATTTAATTTCTAGGAGAAGCATACAAACACGATTTTTCCCAGACCCCGACATGCAAAGTTTCATCAGAATCGTTAGAGCCTAAATGAGTAGAGTAGAGATTACATGAACTAATAGTCTATGCCGCCCGTTGAAAACGAAATTATCGCCACTGAGGACCCAACCCGAACCTCTATCGACATTACCAGAGCGTTCTCCATATAGGCTATTTATAAATTCACTGAGTAAAATCAACATAGAAAACTTTTATGTTGCTTTTTAGGAGCTGATGAACTTGATAACACACACGATAAAGAAAAGAATTCACAAAATCACGACCGAAACCAAACTAAGATCACAGTTGACATTATGCTATCCAAAACAAAGTGTTGTCAAGTATAAAATCGAAAACTATCATAAAACAAATTTCATCTCTGTTACCGATAATTTAATAATTTTCAGTCATGAAAAAGTTCGATTTCTCAATATTCTTTTGTAATTATTTTTTTCTGTAAAAATACTATTGTTAAATAATTGTTATCTTGGATTTTTTTTTCTACCTAGGTCAAGAAAAAATGAGCCATCACGGGACGCCTGGCACATGTGAAACACACACTACTACATATAGACTGTGTGTATACATAAAATATAGAACATAATAATAAAGAAAATAAAGAACAGATAATATTCAAACTTTATTTATATATATATATATATATATATATATATATATATATATATATATATATATATATATATATATATATATATATATGTGTGTGTAATTAAAACAGTCTATCCCAATTTACTCGATGACAGCAGCGTCGTCGTTTAGAAAAGACGCGAGCGTTCCAGAGTAAGGGATCAGGGTAAATAATATGTACAATACAATACAATGTGTCCCGCGATCAAGCCGAGAAACTTTGAGATATTAAAACGAGGAAATTGTGTTAAGGCCCTAAGATGGGTCAAATGACAATATTTAATTCAAATTAGTGAAAGACTGTGTAAAGCTATCCCCGTGGAAAAAATATATAATATACAGTTATAAAAAATCGATTTGATTGAATACAAATTTAAAAATATTATACCATTTTTGATGTCAAAAAATATTAAAAAATATATCAAAAAATATTACAACTTTTGATATAAAAAACATAATGGCACTGTTTTTGGCATTAATTGCATAAATTCTCTAAAACAAATAGTGAATGTTGAATGAGACACACATAGAAAAATTGGTGACTTTAAGACCTTTCATTTTAATTGAACACATTTTTTTAAACTTATTTAAAAATGTTGAAAAGTAAAAAAAACATGTGAAAATAGAGAATTAGAGAGTTTGGTTTCAACGAAACAGCCGCGTTAAAGCTCGCATTGATTTGAACTTAAAATGAATAGACTTACGTTCGATATTATTTAAACACGTTTCAACCTGCTCGGATTGAGTGCTCTTAGGGCCGTAAGAGGAAGTACAACCTTTTTTTTTTATTAAATTTGCCTTTATTAGTAAAAATAAGGAAAGCTTGACACATTTTCATATTAATTATCACAAAGAAGCCTAATTCTAAGAAAATCTCTTTTTTTACACAAATGTGTAAGCTCTTGGCATCATGTCACCTAATGGTAAGTGACGATGACGCCTTAGATCAAAACGGGCTTACCAAGATTCCCCAACGCAATGGGGATCTGGTTATTTTATCTTCAAGCCGCAACACATCAATGCTGTTAACACTGATGTTTGGCGGCAAGACTTAGATAAGATGGTGGAAGCCAGCCAGGCGGGCTATGAAAATGCCCTAACACCAACCAAACCGAGTCTTTGCAAAGTTTACCCCGCCAGGAATCGAACCCGCGACCTCCTAGTATAAAGCGAATGGACTAATCATTACGCTTTATGTATCATAAATGAAAAAAGGTTTTTTAAACATAATTTTAAGGTTTATTTTATGTTAGGTAAATAAATTACCAGTAATTCGTCAGGGAAAATACGGTTTATTAAATAAAAACTGGTATTTTTCTAAACTATTTCAGATTAATAAGTTGTTTTAAGTTTTTGCTTTCAAAGAATGTGGGTTATCGCATTTTTTTTACTAAACTGTTAAAAAATATATTTTCTTTAAGGCGAGGTATGGATTGGAACAGTTGTCTCTGTCTTTTTCTTTACGTGTAAAGAGTAGAGAAAACAACCAAACTTTTTCACTTTTTCAATGGTTTTTCATTTTCAATCAAAAAGAACAATGAAAGTAAAAAAATAATAACATTACTGTATTATCATAACAAATATTGAGGTATATTTTTTAAAATCTATACTTTAAAATATTAGTCATAACTAAAACAAACTTGAAAGTAACGGTGTAGACCTATCTTTGGGATTTTTTCTATCAAGCCAAAACTGATCAATCGTGTTTTTAGAAACACGATTGATCAGTTTTGGCTTGATAGAAAAAATCCCAAAGATTAGCTATTAGTAGCTTTTGACTTTAAGGAACATCATCAACAATAAGGCTATTTTTTTTATCCTTGGATTTTCTATCGTTTAGGAGTAATTGACGTCAAAGATAACGACAATCTGCAACACTACCGCCTTATAATAAGCCCAAAACCAAGGGTACAACTAATACATGAACTCATGTAATCGTAATAAAAAATGAAAATTGTAATTACAACTTCTTTGAGAGCGTCGGTGGCGTAACGGCTAGGGCCACCGCCTCCTGTCCGGGAGGTCGTGGTTCGAATCTTGCCACGTACCAATGTGAATTAAGATTTCATATGTACGTTTATGAAAACATCGTGAGGAAACCTGCACACGCCTGAGAAGAAACTCGAAGGTTGTGTGTGAAGTCGACCAACCCGCACTGGGCCCTCGTGGTCGACTAAGGCCCTATTACCCTAATTCAGGGTAGGCTCGTGCCCCTCGGTGGGGACGTATATGAGCTGATACGATGAATTACAAAATGAAAAGGTTGTATCCTCCCCTTTTGACATTTTACTTCGATTAATTTACTAGTATTTTAATAGGTAAAAGCGTCGGTGGCTCAACCGGTAACGACTCGGTCCTTCTAACCAGAGGTACCGGGTTCAAATCTGGACGGCCAATGTACCAATGAGTTTTTAAAAACTTACGTACATAATCTTACCGATTGCTTTAACGGTGAAGGAAAACATCGTGAGGAAACCTGCTCACACCTGCGAAGAAACTCGTAGGCTGTGTGTGAAGTCGACCAACCCGCACTGGGCCCGCGTGGTCGACTAAGGCCTGCTCGCCCTAATTCAGGGTAGGCTCGAGCCCCTCGGTGGGGACGTATATGAGCTGATATGATGATGATTTTAATAGGTACCTCAAAGTAAGTCGACTTGGTCGTGGGACACGTTGTTTATTAAGCAATCAAAGTTCGTAAACACGGTCTTAAAAATAATATCTGTGTTTGTAGTTTATTAGATTTCTGTAAAAATATGAAGTTTCCAAGTGACAAATGGCTCTTTTTTACGGAATTTACAACTACGAAATTCTGTCAATTTTTTACAGTTACCTGACATACCTGACAAACTTCACAGATAATTCTAGAACTAGTTTTGAAAATTTTAATAATTACTAATTACAAAATAGGGCTAATTTCCTCTTAAGAGGATCCCCTTACTTAATTAGTTTAAAAATAATTACTCGCTGAGTACATTCAAATTCATCGTCGAAAATTTTCAGTAAACTATTTACTCAACCAATTATTAGTTTTAAACTGATGGTAGCCCCTTAAGAATGAATGTCGAACAAAGGTTAAATATGACCAAAGACAAGATTTAGACTCGCCTCCTTACTAATATTATAAATGTGAAATGTGTTTGTTTGTTTGTTTCCTTTTCACGCTTCAACACCTTGACTAATCTATATGAAATTTGGCATGCAGGTAGCCTGTGTCACTGGAAAGAACAAAGGCTACTTACTTTTTATCCCGTGAAAATAGCATAGTCCGGTGCAGTTCCTCAGAAACTTAAAAAAATACTCTTTTATAATGGAACAATGGATTGTTGTGATTTTTGCACAGAGATGGTTGAAGAGGTGGGAAATTACAGAATTTACTAATTAGCATATATCCTGACATAGCTCCCGAGGGATATGGGGAAAACTCATTTGCACGCTCGCGCACGTCGGCGTCGCAACGGAGCAACGGATTGAAGTGTTTTTTTTTATATAGAATTGTTTGAGGAAGTGGCAAGTGACATAGACTGCCAATCAGAAAACCCCGATTTGTTCGTGAGGGATCAGAAGAAAGCTCATGTCCACGCTCGCAAGCCGCTTTCGACTCGCACACCACTCACCCTCAAAGACAGTCAAAAAAACTATGTCCACGCGGACGAAGCCGCGGGCAAAAGCTAGTAGTAATACAAACTTTTAGCACTTATTTTTATTAACGATTTTAGATTCAATTGTAATCCAATCATATTTATACTCAGTCTTGATGAAAAGTTTTATTCTTGCAACTTTGTGACATTTAAAGATTCCTGTAATATGTTCCGTAACTCAAAAGGAAAAAACGGAACCCTTATAGGATCACTTTGTTGTCCGTGCGTCCATCCATCCGTCTGTCTGTCAAGACCCTTTACCTTGGGAATGCATGAAGGTATCGAGTTGAAATAAAAATCATATACTCCGGTCTACAGCACCTTGAAGCTGTAGAAAAATCAGACTTTTAAGTAAACTTGAAAAAAAGAAACGGCCATATATGCCGCAAAAAACGTATTTTTCGACACTCTCAAGGGAATCAAAATTTATAGGGTATTTTCCGTTGACCTAGAACTATGAAATTTGGCAAGTAATACCATCTTATACTACATGTATAGAAAAAAATCTTTAAACCATACATTTGTTTTTAAATTATAAAAAATGAAATCTTTTTTAATAGTATGTTATCAATTATGCAAGGAATTGCGGTTCAAATTTTGAATTAAGTTAACCGTGTAATGTCGGGTATCGTATGAAAGGGTTTCATTGGCACAAGCTTAAGCTTATAGATTTTTAAATTATTTTTATGATGTAAAGGTTCCTTATCCAGAGACGTGGTGGTACGGAACCCTCGGTGAGCGATTCCGACTCGCATTTGGCGGGTTTTTATTATTTCTGTCATGTTTTCGGGGCTTAGTCTATTTTTTGCTGCTGAATCGTAATGCTTCCGTCATAGGTTGAGGTAACATCTTATTAATGATGACGTTCGCAATTCTCGTATTGATTATTGCCTTAAGTTGGCTTGCATAGGTTACAAGAAAAATCAAATTCTGAATTAATAAAGAAATTTCTTCTGATATTTCGACGGGCTAACATACGTGCCATGAGAAAATAAATATCCACTTTTTCTTGTTACATTTATACAGGGTGTTGGTTTGGTCGACAACGTCCTTTTCAGGAGGGCTCCTAATCATGATACTAAACATTTTTTTTTGCAGAAATCGCAAAAAATATTGACTTTTCATACAAATCAATCAGCTGGTTGTCTAATTATGTATGGAGAGGCCATTTTTTTTTAGAATTGTCTATGTGTTCCTTAGGCATAAGTGTTCAGTTTCATGAACAGGAGCCCTCCTGAAAAGGGCGTTGTCGACTAAATTAACACCCTATAGCAACAGACGATTTAGCCTAATGGGATTAGCCGGAATACATGTTGCGTTTAGGCAAACTTTCTGTGGGACCACGTAATGGGGCGCCCCCTGGCTTGTGGCGATCGATTGATGCGCAGGACTTAAGATCGATGTAAGTTGCACCATAGATAAGATGAAAGAGAGAAGACGAAAAAAAACCTATACATCTGTTAGTAGCACGCCTTCATCCCTACTTTACGTTACTATATACAATACCTTACCAATACTTAACCGCCTCCGTAGCTCAGAGGCAAAGTTCACTGGCTTAACACAGGAGGTCGCGGGTTCGATTCCCGGCGGGGTCATTGTAAGACTCGGTTTGGTTGGTGGTAGGGCATTTTCTAAGCCCGCCTGGCTAGCTACCACCATCTTATCTAAGTCTTGCCGCCAAATATCAATGTTGATATCATTGGTGTGTTCCGGCATGAAGATAAGATAGCCAGCTCCCCATTGCGTTGGGGAATCTTGGTAAGCCCGCTTCCATCTTCGGCAACATCGTCACTTACCACCAGGTGAGATGTTGTCAAGGGTTTACCAATTGTGAATAAATAAAAAAAAATACCCTAAATAAATGTTTTTCAAGATTTTGTTTCACACTTTGTCGGCGTAATTAAGGCGAGGTATTTATTAGAACAGTTGTCTCTGTCTCTTTCTTCAAGTGTAAAAAGTAACGACAATAACCACACATTTTCAATGGTTTTACGTTTCAATCAAAAACTACAATAAAAGTATAAAAAATAATAACATTACTCACTTTGTATTATTAAAACAAGTATTGTTGTATATTTTTTTAATTTATACTTCAAAATATTAGTCATAACTAGAGTTGAAAGTAACGGTGTAGACCAATCTTTGGGATTTTTTTCTATCGAGCCAAAACTGCTCAATCGTGTTTTTAATACATTTTGACTTTCAGGAACATCAACAACAATAATGGTATTTTTTTCAACCTTGGGTTTTCTATCGTTTAGGAGTAATTGACGTCAAAAATAACGAAAATCTGTAGTAATACCGCCTAAATATATATAACCATGCCAATTTCCGGTTTTCTAGTGCTAATAGCCTCTGAGCTAAGCCGCGGACAGACAGTTAGACGGACGGACATAGCGAAACTAGAAGGATTTCTTGTTGACTAGAGAGCCCCAAAAAGACAATACATTTTGCTACGTCACGAAAATATAATAATATAATGTGTACTAAGACCATTTTTTAATAAAATTGCTGACGTAGGCACAGCTGTTTGTTCAATATTTTACCATCCAAACCTTTTATAACAAGATTTACATAAAGACATCGTTTGCACATAAATTTAACTATCCTTATAAATTCAACTCGGAAGACGTTTATGCCGAAGAAAAATGTTTACATTTTCACTGCTATATGGTAACACGTCGGAAGCATTTCAGGAGAATCTTTTTCCCGCTATATGATGGTAACGTGACGGACGCATTTCAGGAGAATCTTTTCCCTGCTATGTGTTAACACGACAGACGCGTTTCAGGAAGACGTTTTCACTGCTATATGGTATCACGACGGACGCATTTCAGGAAAACCTTTTCACTGCTATATGGTAACACGATAGACGCATTTCAGGAAACCTTTTCACTGCTATATGGTAACACGACGGACGCATTTCAGGAAAACCTTTTCACTGCTATATGATAACACGACGGACGCATTTCAGGAGAATCTTTTCACTGCTTTATGGTAACACGTCGGACGCATTTCAGGTGAACCTTTTCACTGCTATATGGTAACACGACAGACGCATTTTAGGAATATCTTTTCACTGCTATATGGTAACACGACGGACGCATTTCAGGAAGATCTTTTCACTGCCATATGATAACACGACAGACGCATTTCAGGAAAATATTTTCACTGCTATATAGTAACACGACGGACGCATTTCAGTAGGACCTTTTCACTGCGATATGGTAATACGACATATACAATTTAGAAGGAACTTTTCACTACTATATCTTAACACGACGGACGCATTTCAGAGGGACCTTGTCACTGCTATATTGCTTACCTTTTCACTGCTATACGGTAACACAACGGATGCATTTCAGGAGTACCTTTTCACTGTTATAATATGTCAACCTTTTCACTGCCGTATGTAACACGACGGGCGCATTTTAGGAGGATACCTCTCCACACAATGATAACGAAGATACCTGTTCATTTCAAACAAAAGACATCAACTCAAGTGAGAGAAAATGTGTTTTTTGAAGTGAAAACTTCTTTAGACGCGTTGGGCATTTTTTAGGATGAGAAAAATAATTGAACTTGCGACACTGTTACCTTTACCATAAACGACGCCGCTGTAAGTTTTCACTTCTGTCGGCACTCCAGAAGTGTTTTTTTTTTATTCAGACTTCTTCTCGCGATTACGACTCACATTTCATCATCATCATCATAACAGCCGAAAGACTGCTGGACGAATGCCTCCACAACGACCGGTCCTGCGCTGCCCGCGTCCACATACACATTCACACTTAGCCGGTTTTTGTTATTAGTTGTTTGACTTTAGGATTAGTACTATAATCACACCAAGTCTAACAATTTTATGTATTATGTATTTTTTTTACAAAAGAGCAAAAAAAAATCCTTAAAAAAATGGTTCTTTTATGTGGACTCTTGTAAAAATTTCAGCCGGCTATCTATCACAGTTCAAAAATACAGCCTTTTAAAAGTGAGACAGACGGATGGACGAACAGACGACGACAAAGAACCCTTAAAACGACACTTAATTCTGAAAATGTTCGTGTTACAGTCATCTAACGTCATTTGACGATCTACGTTATATATTACCGGTCATTACCCGTGGTACGGTTGGGTTGTCCGGCCAACCGGACCACGGAAAAAACAAATTTTCCGTGGTACAGTTGACTGGAACATGTTCTACTCTCTTGATGAGTTTTTGGATCACAGGTTAGTGGTGCAGATTTAAAAAAAAATTGAACATGTATAAGACTGTAAGAATTAAATACGTACGTACCTTACGAGTAGATTGCTGTGTTAACTTCTGCATACTGTATTAATCTCTAAACAACTGATTCTGTATTGTTAAATTGAACATCTCACTTTTAGTACCTTGTTTAAAAGCGAATAAAGAATTACTTACTTACTTACTTACCCAACTGAGTGATTATAAAAATTAATGTATTGTAAAAAAGAGACATTATTAGCACGTTGATGGAAACGCAATAAAAATAGACACTACGCTGTAGTAATAAAGTCTACATCATTTCGCACGCGTAAAATTTGAGAAAAAATACTTTTTTTAGTTTTTGAATGATACACGAAACAAAATGTTTGGTAAAAAAACTACTAAAATCTATCTAAAAAACCGGTCAAGATCGAGTTGAACTTGCACACGAAGGGTTCCGTATCATCGTACAAGATTAAAAAAAACACTTTTCTTGTAAGGTAAAGCAATTTACTAAGCCATGGCCCATTTAACACACTCATATCAACTTGTTTTATTAAGTTTGTTTTTTATCCACAACTGGTAAGCCCGCAGCATCATAATACGTGATGGTAAATGACGATGATGAAGATGGAAGCAAGTTTACCAAGATTTCCCACCGACATAGGGAAACTGGCTATCTTAGAATCTTCAAGCCGGAACACATCAATGCTGTTAACTTAGATAAGATGGGGGTAGCTAGCCAGGCGAGCTTAGAAATGACCTTCCACCAACCAAACCGAGTCATATAAAGTTAGGCACCGCCGGGAATCGAGCCCGCTACCTTTTGATGTGAAGCTAATGGACTTAACCATTACGCCACGGAGGAGGTTATTTCTTTTTCCTTTGATATTTACTTTATTTCATTCCTATTTTGATTTTCTTTTCCTAAATAAATTACTATTTTTTCAATCTTATGTTATTGTTATGATTTTTTTTTGTTATTATTATTTAATTGATCATATTTTGAGTGTGCTTGCTGTATTAAACATTTTAATTCTTCTTCTTATCAGCTCATATACGTCCCCACCGAGGGGCTCGAGCCTACCCTGAATTAGGGCGATTAATAATAATTACAATTTACTTACTTACTCACAAAAGGGGGCATTCCACGTGAAGCGGACAGGTAAAAGATGTTGATATTTCCAATTTTAGTAATATTTGATACTTATATATGTCTTCGACCTAGATTTGCAATATTTTTACATTATAATACTAGCTGTCCCGGCGAACTTCGTACCGCCTTACATTACATTACACTGCCCTGCCCTACCCTACACTACCCTACACTACACTATACTACCCTACACTACACTACCCTACCCTACCCTACATACACTACACTACCCTACCCTACACTACCCTACAATACCCTACCCTACCCTACCCTACACTACCCTACCCTACACTACCCTACCCTACCCTATCCTATCTCTCAAGTTGGATCGAACTGCACATGGTGTGCGAATTTTATTATAATCGGTTAAGTGGTTTAGGAGTCCATTGAGGACAAACATTGTGACACGAGATTTATATATATTAAGATTTAGAGAGTAAAGGGCTTTTAAGTTTTGACTATTTAACAGGTATGCGCTACTTCAAATCCAAGTACCAAGTGTTAAAAAGTTATAATCAAATAAACAAAGCACTGAAATGTATACTTGACTTGTTGAGCTTCCTAATTGCATTTTTGCAAATTTAAAAAAAATTGCGTATGCTTTCGTCATAATTGCTATCTGTATAACAAATTTCAGACCGATCCGTGTAGTGGTTTGAGCTATGCGTTGATAGATCAGTCAGTCAGTCACTGTTTCCTTTTATTTTATTTTATATTTTAATTGAACTATAAAGTCGATCAATTTTGTTCTTGTTCTTAAGTTACTCAACTAATAAAATAATATCGTAAGTAACTTATTTAATAAAAACTGATTAATTGAAATTAAATTAATATATAATTATTTTACTTTCTTGTACTCAATGACGTATTTGTTTGCCCTCGTTAAGTACTCTAATATTATTGCAAAGGTTAACTTTTTTTTATTCATAATTGGTAAGCCCTTGGCATCGTCTCACCTGATGGTAAGTGACGATGATGCCGAAGATGGAAGCGGTTTTACCAAGATTCCCCAACGCAATGGAGAACTGGCTATATTATCTTCAAGCTGGAACACATCAATGTTGTTAACACTGATGTTTGGCGGCCAGACTTAGATAAGATGGTGGTAGCTAGCCAGGCGGGCTTAGAAAATGCCCTACCACCAACCAAACCGATTCTTACAAGTTGACCCCACCGGGAATGGAACCCGCGACCTCCTGGTGTGAAGCGAATGGCTAACCATTACGCCACGAAGGCGGTTAAAAGATCTTTCTCTGGAAGAGATCTCTCTAAGTGTTGACGATGTCCGACTTTGTACCTACATAAGTAAATTCCTGTAATTGTTATTTTAAGTTTAAATTTTGTAATTTATTATACAACAGTATACAAACAAACAAACAAATAACCGACTAATAGATAGCTTTCCGTCGGGAATTTTCGTTTCATTTCGAGTCTGCTTGCTCTAATAATGTTTACTGCTTGTTTCAAGTTTCAATTACCTAATAATAACAGTTATTTGCAATGTTCCGGGTACATATAAGCATTGTAAAAAAAGTAATAAGCATTGTTTGTAGGGAAATGTAGAGAAATTCTTTTCAAATTTTTACTTTCGGAGGACGTCCGATTGAAAAAGGTATTCATTTCCGTACCCTGTTCCCAATTATTATATTCATTGAAAAAGGTATTGCCAAAAGATTTTGATTGGTATCGATTGTTTTACACTAATATTCATCACATCAGCTCAAATACGTCCCCACCGAGGGGCTCGAGCCTACCCTGAATTAGGGCGATCAGGCCTTAGTCGACCACGCGGGCCCAGTGCGGGTTTGTCGACTTCACACACAACTTTCGAATTTCTTCGCAGGTGTGTGCAGGTTTCCTCACGATGTTTTCCTTCACCGTTAAAGCAATCGGTGAGTATATGTACGTAAGTTTCGAAAAACTCATTGGTACATTGGCCGTCCGGATTTGAACCCGGCACCTCTGGTTAGGAGGACCGAGACGTTACCGGTACAGCCACCGACGCTTTTTACACTAATATTAAAAACATATTTTTACAAGCTTTTAATTAACTTGCAATGTATGTCTGTTTGTTCGGGTGAAATCTTGCAAGTTAAATTTGACCCACTTCCCGGTTTCCCATTATGTAGAAATTTTGCATGCATATCTTTAATCGCGTGACAATACAATATCAAAAGCTTGTAACTAAAAGTTTTTAGTTTTTTTGATTTGTTTTAAAAATATAAAGAATTATTTTTATTATTCTTACTTTAGCTTATCAGCTCATATATGTCCCCACCGAGGGGCTCGAGCCTACCCTGAATTAGGGCGATCGAGCCTCAGCCGACCACGTGGGCCCAGTTCGGGTTGGTCGACTTCACACACAACCTTCAAGTTTCTTCGCAGGCGTGTGCCGGTTTCCTCGTGATGTTTTCCTTCACCGTAAGAGCGTCGGGTAAACGTACATATGAAATTTAAAAATCAAAAACATGTTCGTACGTGGCAGGATTCGAACCACGCCGTCCCGGAAGGGGGTTCACGACCGTTGTATGCAGTGTCTGGGGTGTGCTTCTGTTTTACATATAGACTAGAATCAACTGTGACAAAAACAATAACTATTTATTCTCAGCTTTTTTAAAACGGAGTAATTTGGAGTACGGACCATGGATTATTCTGCTCTTCTACTTTCTGTTAAATTGAACATAATAAACTATATTCCATATAGAGTAGATATGTGTGAATAAATAAAGATTATTAATAATAATTAGTGCGTCGGTGGCGCAATGGCACGGACCGCTACCTCCTGTCCAGGAGGCCGTGGTTTGAATCCTGCCACGTGTCAATGTGTTTTCTAATTTCTATTTCATATGTACGTTTATCCGACGCTCTTACGGTGAAGGAAATACATAGTGAGGAAACCTGCACACGCCTGCGAAGAAACTCGCAGGATGTGTGTGAAGTCGATAAATCCTCACTGGGCTCGCGTGGTAGACTAAGGCCCGATCGCTTTAATTCAGGGTAGCCTCTAGCCCTTCGGTGGGGACGTATATGAGCTGATATGATGATGAAACTATACTTATTGTCTGTCACGTTGTCTGATTGTGTGGTGCTGGCGCCTTGTTTTCTCCGCCTCCGTTTTCGTGTAAAAACATAGGTAAGTGCTTTAAGATATTTTATCACTGCTCATTGTATTTGAAACCCTTTCAGATAAATACGAGAACCGTGTTTTAGAGAACTGTAAGCTTCATACAAGATTTACGTATGCGCATGCGATCGTGTGACCCAGAAATCGACGCGGGCGCACCCGGCGTGACGTCAGTGGTGGAAATAGACTAACAGCACGTGCATAAACGTCTCAAGCAACACAATACTATGCGAACGTCGAGTGATGGCTAAGTCGTGAAGTTTATGTGTTTACTCTAGGCTATGGAAATAGCTTTTGAAAATAATGCATCAGAATACAAATAATTAAAAAAAACGTGTGGCACTTATGCAATTATATTTTTTTATTTTTTTTTATTTATGCAGTATTTACCAGTACCATATAGTCCTTGGGGCGCGGGATGTTCATGTAATAAATTGACTGACTCGGTGGCTCAGTGGTTAGTGCTCTTGACTACTGATCCGAGAGTTGTGGGTTCGATCCCCACCCAGGGCAAACATTTGTGTGATGAACAGATTTGTTTGCTCTGTGTCTGGGTGTTAAATATCTATATATGTATGTATTTAAACGTATTTAAGTATGTATATCTGTCTCTGGTTCCCATAACACAGGGAATCCTACTTTGGGGCCAGATGACCATGTGTGATTTGTCCCAGAATATTTATTATTTATTTTATTTATTATTAAATTAACACTAATAAAATTACACCAGTAAAATTGACTTAGTCCTTTTAGTACCGCAAATCGCTAATAGATAGCACTGTAAGATTTTTAGAACTCGGCCGAGCCTGGGGTGTTAGGTTTTATTTTCGTTACGGATTTTATTGATTCGGTCGCCGCGCTCAAAGCCCGCGATAAAAGCTATGCAATAGCTTAACTGGTCAAGTGGGAGTCGGAATCGCGCAAATTGGTGTTCCGTAGTCTTTTCAAAAAATAAATGTATATTTTTTAAAAATGGAAAATTTTGTGTGGAAAATCTATGAAGTTTTCACAAATCTAACTGCACTTTTTAAATTGGTGGACTATTAAATCCCAAACTAAGAAAGCCTACTAGTCGTGATAATTTTTCTTTTTAAAGAACCCCGTACCAAAAGTATGGAAAATGTGGTTTCAGTTAAATATTCTGAGATTTTGATATAATATAGATTTTAACGTCCTGAACAAAAGTCTCTATGGGGGCTACCACTGTTGCCGAGTCCCTTTCAGAGTTACGACTGATTTTGTACCCTCAAGGAAATCGACTCTAGTACCAATTCACACCTTGTCACAGTGACAGTAATATCAGTAATATGACACCTCCAGCGTCTTTCTCAAGTGCAAAATAAATCATTTCATAAATATTTTACGAAGTTCTTATTACAACGACACACAGATCATTGGAACATATTTTAATGCACGCATATTTTTACAGTAGTACCAGACAAAACAAACTATTAATAACGGGTAGAATGAAAGAAAAATAGTGTTATTCGTTATATCTTATAATTAATAAGAGTCAATTGTTTAAATAAATAGTTGGTAATTGCATCTAATTAATGATTTGTTGTCTGATACAAAATCAGTCGTAACTCTGAAAGGGACTCGGCAACAGTGGTAGCCCCCATAGAGACTTTTGTTCAGGACGTTAAAATCTATATTATATCAAAATCTCAGAATATTTTACTGAAACCACATTTTCCATACTTTTGGTACGGGGTTCTTTATAATTATTTTTTTCAGATATCCTGAAATAGTGGTATAAATATTTCGCAACCGGATCTCTGAATAGGAAAATGGTGTTTACACACCCTGAATATTTTTGAAATACCTATACAACGACTTCCGACACTTTGATATACACTAAAAAAATATTTTTTCAAGATTTTATTTAAGTAAAGTGGAGGGATGTTTTTTTTTCTCGTCAAAACCAGTCGTGTGGGGTATCGTTGGTTAGAGCATCAATGGTCTAAGACAAGCAAAGGCGATACTGTCTGTTCAGCCCGACGCCATTTTGTATTCCTGTGGCATCGCCATTTCGATGGGCAGTGACATTATTGGACACCTCCCCGTGTCGACGACGTGTCTCGGTTTGCGAAACGAGACGATTTCGCATTCACCGGACCGAATGCAGTTAAATGGTTATTTCTTTTGTTTGTTATTGGTATATGATTTAAGAATAATTTTCGAAAAACGTTTAATTTTTAGGTAGATAGATAGATAGATAGATAAAACATTAATTCAAAGCTACATTACAGTTGGTCCCACTCGGTGGACCGATGACCTGGTGAAGGTGACGCTGGATGCTGGCAGCGCAGAACCGGTAATCGTGGAGATCCTAGGGGGAGGCCTATATCCAGCAGTGTACGTCCTTCGGCTGATATCATGATGATGAAGAAAAAACAGTAATTACTATTAAAACCATTTTTACACCTCCTTCAAACATTTTTAACCACAGTCGGCATTAGGTACAGAGATCAGCACATCAAGCTAGACACTTTGGACTTCTTATTCCGTATGCGTATGGATCAGAATCGCATTAAAAGTGTCAAGCTTGATGTGCTGGGCTCTTTCTTTACAAGCATAAAATGAGAAAATAGCTGGGGGTCATGTCTTTCCGCTATAACCCTCAGGATGCTGTTGGGGCTGGTGCGCAACCTGCTCAGCAACGAGGCTGTTCGTTTTTGCAAAATGGCATGAAAGCTTATTAACTCCTAGTTATTCAGAAGATTTATTAAAATCCTTAGAGCCATTTTTGAGAAAAGTCAAAAGCATCTCACATACAAAGCCAGATGCTTTGTATGTGAGGTACCTTATTCCTGTAATAACTACCTAATCCTTACTAATATCTTACTATAAAGATTATAAATGTGAAAATGTGTTTGTTTGTTTGTTACCTTTTCACGCTTCAAAATCTTGACCATTCCTAATGAAATTTGGCATGCAGGTAGCCTGTGTCACTGGGAAGGACATAGGCTACTTTTTATCCCGTGAAAATAGCATAGCCCGATGCAGTTCCTGAGGGAACAGAAAATATACTCTTTTTTGGTTAATTTCTTTAACATCGCAACGAAACAATGGATTGTGTGATTTTTTGCACAGAGATGGTTGAGGGGGTGGAAAATGACATGATTTACTAATAAGCATATCCTGACATAGTTCCCGAGGGATCTGGAGAAAATTCACGTCCACGCTCGCGAGCTGCTTGCGGCTCGTGCACGGCGCGCCCTTTAAGACAGTCATAAAAACGATGTCCACGCGGGCGAAGCCGCGGGCAAAAGCCAGTAATATTATAAATATGACATTGTGTTTGTTTGTTTATTTGTTTGTTACCTCTTCACGCTTCAACACCTTGACCAATCCTGATGAAATTTGGCATGCAGGTAGCCTGGAAGGGCATAAGCTACTTTATATCCCGTGAAAATAGCATAGTCCGATGCTGTTTATGGGGAAACTTAAAAATACTCTTTTTTTGGTCAATTTCTTTAAAATCACAACGGTACAATGGATTGCTGTGATTTTTTGCACCGAGATGGTTGAAGGGGAGGGAAATGACATAATTTACATAATTAGCATATCATGACATAGTTCCCGAGGGATCTAGAGAAAACTCATGTCCACGCTTGCGAGCCGCTTGCGACTCGCGCACCACTCACCCTCAAAAACTATGTCCACGCGGGCGAAGCCGCGGGCAAAAGCTAGTTACCCATAAAGTTATACTGTCAAGTACGTAGTTTCACAATTTTAGAATTAAAAAAAATCTGGATCCACTTTTTTTTCGGCTTGTGGAGCTTCTAACCCTGTGTGACAATATGCGTATCCATCAAATGATCAAACTATCCAAAATTTGAAAAGCCAGTTTTAGCATTGCGTTGGCGAATCTTGGTAAGCCATCTTCACCATCAGGTGATAATTTTTTTAAAAAGTTGAAAAACCTAAAAACCGACTTAAAAATGAAAATCACTTAAAAGTATGAAAAAAAAAGTTTAAAAAACTAAAAACCGACTTTAAAATGAAAATCACTTGAAAGTATGAAATAAATACACGACATCCACCAACAATAACGAAATCAAAGGTGTGTCACGAATTAAATTAGGGGCCTAAATTTATTTTTGAGGTCGGTACCAGCACACTGCCCCACAGCTACTTACGTATCAAATACGTTTCGTAAACGTTTTAGATTCGACATTCGATTGCTGACACCGACCTAAAAAAAATTTTGGCCACTAATTTAATTCGTACCCAACTTTGATTTCGTTGTTGTTAGTTAATGTCGTGTATTTAAGTATATTAATATTATTTCATACTTTTGAGATTTTTTAAACTTTTATTTTTATTTTATTTATTTTTAGTGATAATGCTATTTATCTTATATATAACATTAAACCCAATCACCCTCTCACCAATAGGAACCATCAAATCCCAATATATGTGTTTCATCAGATATAGATTCCTGTGGCTTCCATCATCATCTCAACTGCATGAAAGTTAAGGAGTTAAAACTTCCATCATCAGCTCATCTGAATAAACTGAAAGAATACAACTATCGGTCTATACGTAGTACGTACCTACGTATCTACGTAGAATATTTGAAGAATTATCCTCAAACTCCTAATCGTTAAGGAGGTTTACCTTCCTTCATCAGCTCATCAACATGACATGAATACTACCAGACGAAAATACTTTCATTTATTTTAGAAAATACAAGAAACACGTAAAAAGTGCCTATAAATTTTGAGAATTGCCCTTGACTTCTCTGGGATCCCATCATCAGATCCTAACTTGGTGACAATGGGACCCCCTCGGGAGTATACTCTTTCAAATAAAAAAAGGATTTTGAAAATCAGTTCACAATCGGCGGAAATATCGCGTAACAAATATACAAAAAAAAACATACATTCGAATTGAGAACCTACTCCTTTTTAAAGTCTGTTGAAAATGAGGTGTCACTTTGTATCTTTATGTATCTTTTTTCAAGCGACTTCCAAAAAGGAGGAGGTTCTCAATTATTCTGTATGTTTTTTTTTTTTTTATGTTTGTTACCTCAGAACTTTTGACTGGGTGAACCGATTTTTATGATTCTTTTTTTATTTGAAAGCTAGTGCTTTCCGTGTGGTCCCATATAAATTTTATCAAAATCGGTGTAGTACTTTAGTAGAAAATTAACAAAAACCAAAAATAATAATGCAAAAATGTACTAATTTGTTGCGATGGAAGTCGGTTTTTTAACGTGTTTAGCGTTTTCAATTATTATTTTTATGTTTGTGTCTTTATGTAGGTAAGCGGGGTATTCCGTCGCCAAAGATAGCCCACTTACCCCACCGTCAACGTAGCTCTATCAACATTGTTTACAAGTCGGAAACATCGGCCCTATTCCGTTCGCTGCGAAGATGGGTTCGACATTTATTTTCATATACAGGGTGGGGTGAAAAATAGGGAAATTTTGCGGTGGAAAAACAGAAAACCATTTTTACCAATAATAAAGCTTCCTACAAATATGTTTTATTCATCACTAGTTGGGGTACCCGGCTTCGCTCAGGGATTAATTGACGTTCAATCTCCCTACGGATCTTGCTTTATACAGGCTTGCTTTAATATTGGTGTAGGTCCCGTTAACTGGGGCTTACTGAACAACTTTTGTTCTATGACTTTGCTTAAATCACAAAAAAGAAAAATCTAAATCTCCAGACAAGTCGATTTCCATGGGGAAAGTTTTATCAGTAAACTTGATCTTTTGAGTCACTTTTTCGTATTACACTGACAGAAACACTGTTCTAATCACTGTTTTATTTTCTTTATAGGTACCTCATTAAAATTGTACATTAAGTGATATCGTAACCCCTTGTGAAAGAGATGAAATAAAAATCCATTATATTTTTTTGGTAGCTTTATTGTAGTACTCGTTTGTTAGGGAAGTACCGCAGAAATATACACTTTTAGTTTGCGCAGCATCTTACATAGCCTCTGTTAACATCCATAAATAAAGCATTTTTTTTAAATTGGTAAGCCCTTGGCATCATCTCACCTGATGACTATGAAGACGAAATGGAAGCGGGCTTACCAAGATTCCCCAACACAATGGAGAACTGTATTATCTTCAAGCCGGAACACAGCAACGTTGTTAACACTGATGTTTGGCGGCAAGACTTAGATAAGCTGGTGGTAGAAAAGCCGGGTGGGCTCAAAAAATGCCCTACCACCAACCAAACCAAATCTTACAAGTTGAACCCACCAGGAATCGAACCCGCGACCTACTGGTATGAAGCGGATGGACTAACCACGACGCCACAGAGGCGATTAAAATACATGAGTACAACATACATATACAATGAACAAAGACAACCCAGAATACATGAGTACTTAAGATAAATTTTCAGTAATTTTCTTTTATCAATTATAAGGAAAAAACTTAACAGTAAATAAGATTTTCTTTTATTAATTATAAGAAGAAAACTTTTCAGTAAATAAGATTAAAGGATCAAAGGTATGTTTTGATGTCGAGTACACGCTTCATGCAAACTTAAGTCGCTCACCCGTCAAGTTATTCGAGCGCCTTAACTAAGTAACGCGCCAGTAACCACAGTTTACTAAACTAAGGGACTTACAAAGCACTAAAGTCATGTTAGTACAGCTAAGAGAGACTTAAGGCCCAATACGCCTTGGAACAGTTGTCTCTGTCTTTTTCTTTACGTGTAAAGAGTAAAGCAAATAACCCCACTTTTGCACTGTTTTTCAATGTTTTTTTTTTCGTTTTAACTTAGATATAGGCATTTTTGCGAAAAAAGTGAGACCGACAATTTGTAAGGATTTTATTTAGGAATAAGAGAGAGAAAAAAATAAGGTGCTATGTCTAACTCTAGTGAAGTAAAACTGTTTTTTGTGGGCTAAAACGTAGCAAAAATTTATAAATTTAAGTTTTTTCTCATTTTTTTTCTATTAAGGAAATTTTATCAAATTGTGTTTTTGCCTCGTACACTTTGTAGCAGACATATTTTAATAAATAAATCGATAAATGTATTGCAGTTTCAACCGCAGAAAAATTACTTTTTCTAACCCTCGATTTCGGATCCTAAAAGATTGGATTTAAGATATTTCATACAAAGTTTAGATCAGTTTAATGCCATAAGATGGGTCAAATGACAATATTCAATTCAAATTATTGGAAGACTATGTAAAGCTATCACCATGGAAAAAAAATATTATTATTATTATTTTTTTTTTTTTATTCTCTATTGGTAAACCCTTGACAACATCTCACCTGTTGTTAAGTGACGATGTTGCCGAAGATGAAAGTGGGCTTACCAAGAAGTTACTTAAAGTAATAAAAAATCTATTTAATTGAATACAATTTTAAAAATATTACCACTTTTGATGTCAAAAATTTACTGTATACCGTGGTTTTGGCATTAATTGCAAAACTTCTCGAAAACAAATAGTTAATGTTGAATGAAAACAACACACAAAAATCGGTGACTTTAAGACCTTTCATTTTAATTGAACACATTTTTTTAAACTTATTTTTAAGTGATGAAAAGTAATAAAAACATGTAAAAATCGAGAATTGGGCGTTCGGTTTCAACGTAACAGCCGCGTTGCAGTCCGCATTGATTTGAACTTAAAATGAATAGATTTACGTTCGATATTATTGAAACACGTACCAACCTGCTCGGATTGAATGCTCTTTAACAAAGTATGGGTTTTAACATTGAAAATGTTTTTTCGCTCGTTCCGGTTGGGGGTAACTTTTTCAGCCAAAGAGTGACATGGCGATAACTCTGAAAGTATTTTATCGTCGTTAATTTATGTGTCGAAATGTCCATATTGGCAAGGGCTTTTATAAATAAAAAACTTATCGTGGTCAAAAACTTTTTAAAGTGAAAGTTTTATTACATCGTCTCACATTTTTTCGTGTGTGTGTTGCATGTCGCGTGACGGTCGCTTTCGTCTGACGGTATGATCGTTTCGTCCTCTGTACCGTAGCGAGAGCAGCCATGATCGTTTCGTCCTCTGTAAAGTTTCACTTTACCGTGGTTTCATAAAACCATAAACTTACTTTGACTCTTTTGCACTCGATTAAGACCTACAGAGACAGATTTAATTCAAACTTTGTACATTTATCAAGAATCAGCGACAATACAATAATTTCATAAGTAATAATAATAATAATAATAAATATTCTTTATTGCATACCAAAAAACTTTACAGAAACTTAATTTAAAAATGTACAGTGCAAAGGCAAAGTTTAACTCATTATCCTGAACTGTCGGAGGCGTAATGGCTATGGCCGCCGCCTCCTGTCCGGGAGGTCGTGGTTCGAACCTACCACGTGCCAATGTGATTTCGAGTTTAGATTTTAATGTTTATCCGACGCTCTTACGGTGAAGTAAAACATCAAGAGGAAACCTGCACCCGCCTGCGAATCAACTCGCAGGTTGTGTATGAAGTCGACCAACCCGCACTGGGCCCGCGTGGTCGTCTAAGGCCCGATCGATAATTCAGGGTAGTTATTGTATTAATAATTTTCGAAAACCTCAAAACATTCAGGTAAGCTTTCATCTCTTTCATTTCAGTTTAAGTCCATGGCACGAGTTATCTGGCTTTACATTCATAGGTCGTTCACTATCGGGCGTCGCGCATTGTTGGTACCCCATAATGTATGTTCAGAATATGCATGACACGAGTTATCTGGCTTTACATTCATAGGTCGTTCACTATCGGGCGTCGCGCATTGTTGGTACCCCATAATGCATGTTCAAAATATGCATGACACGAGTTATCGGACTGTACAGTCATCGGTCGTGCATAATCTGGTAGCGCATTATTGGTACCCCATAAAGCATGTTTCCAAATTCAAAAAAGGCGAGCGTGGTAAAACCACAGATAAGAAAAAAACTTTTACGATCGGTAAAAATGTAGAAAATCTTAGGAATATATTAAAACAATAGGCGATCCTATGACTTTGATTCCACCTCCAAAGTTCATTATCAGATCAACTTCAAAATACCAAAAAGATCTATTGTCACCGAAAGTACGGCTTCATGCCAAATATCAGTTCGATCGAACACTGGGAAGATTGTCAAATTTAACTTTCAAATTTTGAAGCGAAAACAGTTGCAAGATAAATAAAAGCTTGTCAGAAGGAACCATGTTTGTATGGAAATTCGAGTATTGTGGCGAAAATTAATTGAGTAGTTTAATATTTTAAAACTGTTCTTAGAAATATAAAAGATACACTTTCCGTCCTTAGTTCAAAAGAAACAGTCTAATTCTTTTAAACTACCACTTTCAAGTAGAGATAAAAAATTAAACAACTATTTTTTTTTGTCTTTTTCATTTTTCCTGAACGAGCAAGGGGTTAATTCAGTGCCATTTGCTTTAAAGCTACAGGTGAGGCTGAATAATTAATATTTGAGATCCATCCACGCTAATACAGTCGGGCACAAAAGTCTCAAATCAAATCCTAGTCTTACTTTTTTTAAGTGAAAATTTTTTTGGGTGCGTTGGGCATTTTTGAGATGGTAAAAAACCATAGAACTCGGGACACCGCCACCGACACCTTACCAGGAACACTCGTAGGGTCAAAACTTATAAAACTGTAAAAAGTTTTCACTTCTTTTGGCACTCCCGGAGTGGTTAGATTTTTTTTTTATTTACAATTGGTAAGCCCTTGGCATCATCTCACCTGATGGTAAGTGACGATAATGGTCGAATGCAAGCGGGCTAACCAAGATTCCCCAACGCAATGGAGAACTATTTATCTATCTTCAAGCCAGAAGACATTCATTTATAGAGTATGTACTCTTAAAAAAAGATTACCGAAAAACTTAATCTCCACTCTTGAAACTGATCAATTTTTCCCCTAGAAACTCATACAGAATTCATAAAAAAAATGATTATCCATACATAAATTACAGATCACTTTGTATGAAAAACTTGTTTTTTTAAGTGTTCCGTATGAGTTCATTGGAATTAGACGTTTTTCATACAGTCAAAACAAGTGATTCCTCGATTACAATTATGCATAGAAAAGACCTCGTAATCTTTATAAATTTTAGCGTCGATTGTACCTCGTTTAGTTGGAAACGGTAATCACGTTAAAAAAGCCGACTTCCATCGCAACAGCTTATTCATCCACTGCTAGACAAAAGCCTCTCCTAAGGATTTCCACGACGACTGGTACCGTGCTGCTCGCATCGTCGGTCCACCGCGTGGGAGGCCTGCCTACGCTACATTTTCAGTCGCCACTCGAGAACTTTACTGCCCCAACGGCCATCCGTTTTACGAGCTATGTGCCCTGCCACTTCAATTGAGCGATTCTGTGAGCTATGTCGGTTACTTTGGTTCTCCTTACAGCTTAAAACAATTTTACATTATTATTTTTGGATTTTGGTAATTTTCTAAAAAAAATCACACCGATTTTGATAAAATTTATATGGAACCAACTTGGGAGCATAATGTCCTATTGAATAAAATAAGAATATTAATAAAAATAGTTTCACAATCAGCGAAAATAAGTCAGTAAGTAAGTGGTTTATTGAAATTTTAAGTAAGTAAGTAGTTTATTGAAATTTTAAGTAAGTAAGTAGTTTATTGAAATTTTAAGTAAGTAAGTAGTTTATTGAAATTTTAAGTAAGTAAGCAGTTTATTGAAATTTTAAGTAAGTAAGTAGTTTATTGAAATTTTAAGTTAGTAAGTAGTTTATTGAAATTTTAAGTAAGTAAGCAGTTTATTGAAATTTTAAGTAAGTAAGTAGTTTATTGAAATATTATTGTTTTGATACAGAATAATAGCTTACAAAACACAGTGAGGTACTTATTTAAGGCGGTAACATTGCAGATCTTCGTTATTTTTGACGTCAATTACTCCTTAACGATAGAAAACCCAAGGTTGACAAAAAAAATATCCTTATTGTTGATGATGTTCCTTAAAGTCAAAAGCTATTAGAAACATTATTGAGCAATTTTGGCTCGATAGAAAAAATCCCAAAGACAGGTCTACACCGTTACTTTCTATTCAACTCTAGTTATGACTAATATTTTGAAGTATAATTTTTTTAAATATAGAACAATATTTGTTATGATAATACAAAGTGTGTAATGTTTTTTTTTTATTATATACTTTCATTGTAGTTTTTGATTACAACAAAAAACCATTAAAAAGTGAAAAAGTGTGGTTATTTTATTTACTCTTTACGCGTAAAGAAAAAGACAGAGACAACTGATCCAATCAATACCTCGCTCTAAGTTACATCTTAGTAGTAGCTTTGTAATTATACTCTAACTCTCTCACTATAGGATTCCCTGTGTCGAGAGAGTCAGTCTCTTTGCGTAAAATATCTCGTAACAAACATACAAAAAAAATTACATTTGAATTGAAAATTTCTCCTTTTCGGAATTCGGTTAAAAATTGAAGTGAGAAGAGAATGTAGTATGTATATCTGTCTCTCTTACAGTGTGGCATAATTAACCGTGCTATCCGAGGGATAGACGGCGGTTGCCTGGTGTGTAACACGATCTTCTGTAGCGCGGTGCGCAGATATTCATTCTCCTTTCATTCGACCATCTTTTGACGTGATAACGTCTTATAATTCGATGGAGCCGGCTGCACGCACGAAAAAACATGACGCATGCGTCGTTACCTCGCTCTGAGGCGTTCCGTGAATGCGTCGTTACCTCGCTCTGAGGCGTTCCGTGAATGCGTCGTTACCTCGCTCTGAGGCGTTCCGTGAATGCGTCGTTACCTCGCTCTGAGGCGTTCCGTGAATGCGTCGTTACCTCGCTCTGAGGCGTTCCGTGAGGCGTTCCGTTTATGAAACCATTCCATCAGTATTTTCTTATGACGTTGTCACGTTCAACTATCGTCAGTAAACCGACTTTACAGACAACCGTATTTTTTTTATCCCATTTATTTATTTTCCGCGCAAAAAGAATCAACATTATTTTCATCTTACTTAAATTAATTACTAATTAAAATAAATTAAATTGTTCTATCTTATATAAGATCCATTTAGGCATTTTTTAAAAAAGAACCCACTCCCTACCTACCCACCGTACCTACCTGCCGTGCCATACTTCATACACATCGGAAATCAGATATGCAGGTTTCCTCACGATGCTTTCCTTCACCGTTAAATCAATCGGTAAGTTTATGTACGTAAGTTTCGAAAAACTCATTGGTATATTGGCCGTCTTGATTTGAAGCCGGGACCTATGGTTAGGAAGACTGAGTCGTTACCGGTTGAGCCACCGACGCTTTAGTTAGTATATAAATAGAAACTTACTAGTATAATAATCCCTATAAGCCGGAAGCGGTATAATAACACCATGGTTATAAGAGGCACAGCACTCGCATGTCTATCCCAGCTGGAGCCCCCCACCTAAACATCGAAATATGTGAAACATAGATGTGTTAAAATGATTGTCATGTCGTGGCGTATTTTGTCACTTCATTCAGATGTCCTGATACGTTGTGTACAGTCAAGGTCAAAAACGACCTTTTTTATAAACGATATAAGGTCATGGATACATATTATTGATGCTTTAAACGTGTCTATATTTTTGACTTTGACAGTTCCACGTTCTAGGAATTTGCGTTTTTAAGGTAGTATACTAATCATATTATATTAATCAATACTGTTAAATTTTCTTAACTTTTAAGCTATTGCATTTTTTAGTTTTTAATCTATTTCACATTTTGTTTTTACTTTTACTGATATCTTTTGTTTTCTTTTTCCTCGTGAAGTGCGCACTCACCTTATGGGATCTGGCAGAATACCAGCGTTGTGGATCATCGTAATCCACAACATATGCTGAGTCAGATCCTTTTCGCTGAGCCTGCACAGCTCACCTGGCTATATGTAACTTTGTATCTTTTCCACACTTTCCCTAGTTATGGTGAAATTTAAATATTTTATTTATCTCTTGCGAGTGGTGTTGGTTCGTGAATAAAACATTTTCTATTCTATTCTATTTAAAAAAATCATACTTTCAGTTTAAATATTTTTTTACTTACACTGAATAAAACTATTTTGCTTGACTTCACTTTAACAAATTGAATTTGCGTAGCTGGAAACGTCATATCTACTGTAAATTTTAAATAAATACATAACGATGAATAGTGATAACTTTTTTTATTTACAATTCTTAGGCATCATCTCAACTGATGGTAAGTGACGATGGTGTCGAAGATGGAAGAGAGCTTACCAAGATTCCCCAACGCAATGAGGAACTCAAAGAAGAAAGAAATACATTTATTGGTTCCGTTAACACCACATCAAAATACAAAATACATTAACTGGCTATCTTATCTTCAAGCCGGAACACATCAATTTTGGTAACATTGATGTTTGGCGGCAGCACATAGATGAGATGGCGGTAGCTAGACGGGCGGGCTTAGAAAATACCCTTGCACCGACCAAACCGAGTCAGAGTTAGACTCCGCCGGAAATCGAACCCGCGACCTTTTGGTGTGAAACTAATGGCCTTAACCATCACGCCACGGAAGTAGTTAAACAATATTTTGATGGCCGTATCATGAAACAATTCTTACATGACATTCTTAATTCTTACAGTCAGTTGCAGGATAACACATATTTTTTCCTTACTTTCAACAAAATAAGGCTAATGTTTTTCGAGTAAATGCATGTATATAAGTATGTTTGCTTGTTTCTTTGGCTGAACAGCTTAATGGATTTTGGAGAACGAGGTGTCGTTAGATTAATCTTATTCCCGTGAGTGACATAGGATACCTTTTTACCAAAAAAGAGGGATAATGTTTTTATGCAGTGGGGTTTTTCCTAATGGAGACTTTATAGGTAATTTTGTTTTTACTAATAGAGACCTTATAGGTAATTACTAATTATGTTTTTACTAATAGAGACTTTATAGGTAATTTGGTTTTAACTAATAGAGACTTTATAGGTAATTTTGTTTTTACTAATAAAAACTTTATAGGTAATTTTGTTTTTACTAATAGAGACTTTAAAGGTAATTTTGTTTTTACTAATAAAGGCTTAATAGGTAATTTTGTTTTTACTAATAGAGACTTAATAGGTAATTTTGTTTTTACTAATAGAGACTTTATACTTAATTTTGCACCTGACAGTATGTGCCCTTGCTGAGTTGCTGCCCTATTTTATCCTATCATAAAAGGCCAGTAGTCTGACCTTTCGTAGTCCCATCGAAGACCCAAAGGTTTTTTACCCGATAGTCCAAAAAACAGGGATAATGTTTTTAAGTCATCGGGTTTTTACTAATAGAGACTTTATAGGTACTTTTGTACCTGACAGTATGTGCCCTCGCTGAGTTGCTGACCTATTGTATCCTACATAATAGGCCAGTCTGACCTTTCGTAGTCCCATCGAAGACCCAAAGGTACCCGCCTAGCGAGGGAAGCCGTGCTACCTGGACTATAAATAGTAAGTACAGAGCGGGTTTAATTTGCAGGTAGGGTTGATAGTCAGAGTCTTCCTTAATTGCGATGGTGACTGCACCAAATGTAAATTTTGAACGATTGATCAATGAATTGATGAATCAGAAATTTAGATTCACAGGAGAACCAAAGTAACTGACATAGCTCACAGAATCTCTAAACTGAAGTGGCAGTGGGCAGAGCACATAGCTCGTAGAACAGGTGGACGTTGAGGCAGTAAAGTTCTCGATTGGCGACCGCGCACCGGAAAACGTAACGTAGGTACGAGTAGATGTCGACCTGGTGGTGCTGGAAGTTTTTGGGTAGTCGCGTAAAAAAAGCTTCCATTCCTTTTTTATTAGAAGGGAATCCTTTATTTTTAAAACAAATTGTTTCCAGAAACAAGCACAGCATCAACAAAAGTTTTTGAGCCATAGTTTAAAAAGATTCAATTATTCAACTTTTATGGTTCATCTTTTCTGTTACCATTAGGAACTAATACATATGCTTTAACTATAGTCAAACGCACTGAAATTATTAATAATAAAAAAAATTAAAGGGTCAAATCCTCTCGATTACTGTAAAGTTTTAAAAGGATTTTATATCGATGTTATAGAGGATTTGAGGCCTGAGCAAAGTATATATAAGGTGTAACAAAATTAGCTGAAACTATTTTAACTGGTGCTTCTACCCATGAAACTGGACAGTTTTTCCCATTGAACCCATAGTCAAATCGCAAAAAAAATTTGGCTCTCCAATACTAACTCGACCAGCTGATCAGCCTACTTAGTATGGGATGTTCAAAATTTTTTTTGAGATTTAACTATGAGTTTCATGGGGAAAGTTGTTCAGTTTCATGGGTAGAAGCACCAGTTAAAATAGTTTCAGCTAATTTTGTTAGACCTTATATATTAGTACTAACATACAGTACGGACACTCCCTGCCGCTCTCCAGATTCCGACCTCACCTCCTCCCACCCAGATTAATAAAGATTGGTTATAGTTTGGTTATCGAACGTATGGGATTGCGCCATGATTTTATTTGCTCCGTCTTTTTTTTTTAGACATGTCATTTCACGACCGTTGTATGCAGTGTCCGGGGTGTGCCTTAAGGGAAGGGAGAACACAAATTTGTGAAGTTGTAAGTAGAGGTTTGAGGTTCCACTGGAAGTAATTGTATTCTTTGGCAGTGGTAGTAAAACAAATGTACTGGCACAGATGAGATACTTGGTATAGGTACAGTAAATCAATTATTTTAATGGGTATCTTGAATTAACAATGTTTTTGAGTCGACAAACCAAATTTTTTTTTTTAATTTCAGAGTTTTTGTACCTCAAAAGAATAAAAAGGAACCCTTGTAGGATCATTTGTTGTCCGACTGCCTTACTGTCTGTCTGTCAAGACTAGGGTTACTATACGTCAGTATTTTTCCTGACATGTCAGAATTTTTTGTCCCTGTCAGGATTCCGGCTTGGAGAGTGTCAGGTTTATTGGATTTTAAAGTAAAACAAATTATATAAATTTAGTTTTATTTATTGATATTTTCTTTGGTAACAATCAACTAGGTACATTGGCAGTAAATATAATCAACACAATCAAAACTAAAAACTGAAACTTTTTTTTTCTTACTTATATAAGGTTTAACAATTTAGCTGAAACTATTTTAACTGGTGCTTCTACCCATGAAACTGAACAACTTTCCCTATGGAATTCATATTCGAATCGCAAAAAAAATTTGGCTCTCGCATACTAACTCGATCAGCTGATCAGCCAACTTAGTATGGGAAGTTTAAATTTTTTTTGAGAATTGTCTATGGGTTCCATGGGGAAAGTTGTTCAGTTTCATGGGTAGAAGCACCAGTTAAAATAGTTTCAGCTATTTTTTTTAGAACTTATATATAGTTAGTTTACATTATATTATATTAGTATTTTATTTAGTATAATTTTAGGTACACATAGGTTTGACTCCGTCCTTTGAGTTCTCATAACACCCGGTAAGGTTGGATGGAAGAGATCTCTTATAGAAATAAGTCCACCTTTGTATATGTCAAGTGTTTTTCATGTAAATATATATATATATTCTGTGTCCCCCTCCCCTTCCCTTCTTCGCTCATTTCACGGCAGCATGGAGAGGCGCGCGGCGCTCATTAAACGAAAAATCTACTTATTTTTGCTACACCACCGTGGTGGGCGGGCGCTTTAGCGTAAGGTCAGGACTTTTTATTAGAAACCAGATAGGATTTTATAGGTATACCATATGGCAAGCCTAGTCAAGACCCTTTATCTCGGGAACGCGTACAGGTATCGAGTTGAAATTAAATCCGTTCTACTTACAGTCCCTTGAAGCTTTTTAAAACTTTATTTTTGGGATTGAAGATAATATAGCCAGTTCTCCATTGCGTTGGGGAATCTTGATAAGCCCGCTTCCATCTTCGGCAACATCGTCACTTACCATCAGGTGGGATGTTGTCAAGAGTTTACCAATTGTAAATTTTAAAAAATAAAAAATAAAAATATTAGTTTTATATGGCTCAAAAGCTTTTGTTGATACTGTGCTAGTTTTTGGAAACAATTTGTTTTACAAAAGGATTCCCTTCTCACAAAAAAGGAATAGAAGCTTGTTGTTCAGGTGTATGTATGTCGAAATGGTTTTCACTATCATTTAGAAAACCTCTTTATTATTATTATTATAACAGCTCATATACGTCCCCACCGAGGGGCTCGAGCCTACCCTGAATCAGGGCGATTAGGCCTTAGTCGACCACGCGGGCCCAGTGCGGGTTGGTCGACTTCACACACAACCTTCGAGTTTCTTCGCAGGCGTGTTGCAGGTTTCCTCACGATGTTTTCCTTCACCGTTAAAGCAATCGGTAAGTATGTACGTAAGTTTTTGAAAAACTCATTGGTACATTGGCCGTCCAGATTTGAACCCGGTACCTCTGGTTAGATGGACCGAGTCGTTACCGGTTGAGCCACCGACGCTTTTAGCCACCGACGCTTTTAACCGACGTCAAGGGTTTACCAATTGTAAATAAAAAAATAAAAATATTAGTTTTATATATCTCAAAAGCTTTTGTTGATACTGTGTTGATCTGTGATTTTGGAAACAATTTGTTTTACAAAAGGATTCCCTTCTCACAAAAAAGGAATAGAAGCTCGACTACCTAAAAAGTGGGTACTGTTGTTCAGGTGTATGTATATCGAAATGGTTTTCACTATAATTTAGAAAACCTCTAAATTGTGTAAATCAAAGTCACTATCTGCGTCTATCTGTGTACTTAGTTCTGCTAAACTGCGCAACGAATTTTGATGTCGGTTTTCACAATCATTTAAAAAATGTCTAAATTGTTTAAAAAAAAGTCGCTTACTGCGTCTGTCTGTGTGCTTCGTTCTGCTAAACTGCGTAACGGATTTTGATACGGTTTTCACAATCATTTCGAAAATCTCTAAACTGTATAAAACAAAGTTGCTATCTGTGTCTGTCTGTATGCTTAGTTCTGCTAAACTTCGCAACGGATTTTGATACGGTTTTCACAATCATTTATAAATTCTCTAAATTGTATAAAACAAAGTCGTTATCTGCGTGTGTCTGTATGCTTAGTTCTGCTAAACTGCTTAACGGATTTTGATACGGTTTTCACAATCAATTAAAAAATATCTAAATTGTTTTAAAAAAAGTCGCTTACTGCGTCTGTCTGTGTGCTTGGTTCTGCTAAACTGCGTAACGGATTTTGATACGGTTTTCACAATCATTTCGAAAATCTCTAAATTGTATAAAACAAAGTTGCTATCTCCGTCTGTCTGTGTGCTTAGTTCTGCTAAACTGCGTAACGGATTTTGATACGGTTTTCACAATCATTTAGAAAATCTCTAAATTGTAAAGGGTGTCTCATATTGTTTTTCGTTTTTGGTTTGACCGTTACGCGCCAAATACAGATAGCAGGGGGAGGGGAGTGGTTTCAGACGCTTGGCGGGCTTATAAATTGATCGCTTCACGGGATCGCAGCGTGTATTTTGCGTGCGAGCTTTTTTCGTACACTATTGTTCGGCGCCTCTACAGGACACTTTTTAATTTAACGAGTATGAGAAATGGACCAACTGCGAATTTAATCAAGCATTGGGTGCACAAGTTGGAAGAAACTGGGAACACAATGCCGGATAAATCTACTGGGCGCAAAAGGACTTCGACAACGAGCGTCAATGTCGACCGCCTTCGCCAGTCTGTTATATGAGCAACCCACGGCAGTCACTACAATTGCGCGTAGCGTCTCTGAATCGTTATTTTTATTAAAAAGCTCGCACGCAAAATGCGCGCTGCGATCCCGTGAAGCGATCCATTATTAATAAACTTAACAAGCCCGCCAAGCGTCTGAGACCCCTCCCCTGTCCCCTGCTATCTGTATTTGGCGCGTAACGGTCAAACCAAAAACGAAAAACAATATGAGACACCCGTTATTTATAAAACAAAGTCGCTATCTGCGTCTGTCTGTATGCTTAGTTCTGCTAAACTGCGCAACGGATTTTGATACGGTTTTCACTATCAATTAGAGAATTTCTATCGGAAAGTATACATATAGTGTATAAGAATAATTAAAAAATATATATATATATTACATGCACCGCGCACATACTAGTTTTATAATGTGGTCAGTAATTAAAATGTAGAACATCGTTATTTGGAGTTTAAGGGAGTTTCATACTTTAGAATTGATTCATATATAGAACCCGATATGAAAAATATATGAGGGGTGAAATCGAGTGTTACTTTCAGTGTCATTACGTTTTTTCAGTGACGAAGGCTAAGGAAACATGACCGAGCTCCGCATATGAGCTTCGCGTAGGGCGAAGCCGGAAGCGCTCTCTGCGAGGCTGCAGGCCGAGCTCCGCATGTTCCGCACATATTTTTTTTTATTAAATTGCCATTGAACTTTAAAAATCGCTTTAGCAATTTCGTTGGTAAGCACAAAAATAAAATGTTCTTTTTTTAAATCCACAACTGATTAGCCTTTTGCATCATTTCACCTGATGGTAAGTGACGATGATGCCGAAGTTGGAAGTGGGCTTACAAAATTCCCTAACGCAATGGGGATCTGTCTATCTTATCTTCAAGCCGGAACACATCAATGCTGTTAACACTGATATTTGGCGGCAATACTTTGATAAGATGGTGGTAGCTAACCAGGCGGGCTATTAAATTGCCCTGCCACCAACCAAACCAAGTCTTATAAAGTTGACCTCGCCGGGAATCGAACCCGTGACCTCCTGGTTAGAAGCGAATGGATTAACCATTACCAAAGTATATAAATAAGTACTATCATACAGTATGGACACTCACTGCCGCTCTCTAGATTGCGACCTCACCCCCTCGTCACCCTTATTGATACAGATTAGTTGTCGAACGTATAGGATTTCGCCGCCATTTTGTTTGTTCCGTCATGCCTTTTTTGAAATGTCATTTCTGGTCCGTTGTATTATGTGTCCAGGGTGTGACATTACGCCATGGAGGCGGTTTGTTCATTCCAGTTTTGATGGAATTTAATAGAAACATGTCAAACTGTACTTCAGCCATCTGGTTAGAGTATACACTAAACGCACCTCTATTAATTACCTCCATTACGTCCCGTCTATGCCGATCAAATTCTTGGCGCGTCCCGATGCCTCGCTCGCGTGCTCCCGAGCTCTATTTCCGACCGCAATAATCTATCTCCTACATAGTTACATGTCATATATTCTGATGGGGTAAGCTAGGGTTAAGCGGTCGTGCGACTTGCATAGACTTAGAGACGATTGTGATATAAATAGGGGACGTAGGGCCACACCCCGGACACTTCATATACAACGGGAGAGAAATTACATTTCAAAAATCGAAAGACGGAACGAACAAAATTACGGCGAAATCCTATACGTTCGAGAACCAAACGGTAACCAATCTGCATCAATCTGGGTGGGAGGAGGTGAGGTCGGAATCTGGAGAGCGTCAGGGAGTGTCCATTCTGTATGTTAGTACTAATATATATTCTTTGCTACAGGCCACTTGTATAGAATGATTGACAGAATTAGCGAATTAACAAACAAGCAATTTGCATAGCAAGCAATTAATATAATTAATATTTGCAAGCAATTAATATAATACTTTGGTAGGCCGTTGACCGTGCAGGGAGATGTGCTGGCACGCAGGTTCGCTAATTGCTTGTTTGTTTATTCGCTAATTCTGTCAATCATTCTATATAAGTGGCCTGTAGCAAAGTATATATATAAGTACTAACATACAGAATGGACAATCCCTGTAGCTCTCTAGATTGCGTCTCCCTCGTCACCCAGATTGATACAGATTGGTTACAGTTTGGTTGTTGAACGTATAGGATTTCGCCGCCATTTTGTTTGTTCCGTCATTCGCTTTTTGAAATGTCATTTCTGGCCCGTTGTATGAAGTGTCCAGGGTGTGCTTGTAGGCTAGTTATACCCTACGGACTTTAAATAACCTACGCCACAAAGTAGACAGGTATATACTTATCAAAAATTCGCTTTGGCCACGTGGTCCGATCCGTTTGTCCGATCGATCGCACAGCAAGGAAATTATTTTCCTGTTGTTTCAATTAATCGGATTTTACAATTTTTGTGTTCCGATCGTCGAACCATGAGGTTTTCCGATTTATTCATAGTGCAAAGCGTCGGTCGACGAGGATATTTTTTTTCTTATTTGTTCGATTTATCATGATTGTTGTCCGACTACTAAGCAATTAGTAAAACCTCGTTATGGGTTATCTATCACCACAGCTTAAGGAGACGTAACACTATGATAAGTATTCTTCTATGCGATCATACTTCCTTATTTCTGGCAGTTTTATTATTGAGAATTTTGGATGGAGGACTATTTGTGAAGTTGTACAGTGTTTAGGAATGGATTTCAGTGAGGTTGGCGGAGTGATATTCATGTACGTTTATCTAATTTTACAAGAAAATATAACGATTGGGAAGTAACTCGTTACAAACTGACCATAAAAACGGTTGAAACCTGGATGGGTTTGACTTTTTTTTTTATTCTCTATTGATAAGCCCTTGGCATCATCTCACCAGATGGTAAGTGACGATGATGCCGAAGATGGAAGCGGGCTTGCCAAGATTCCCCAACGCAATGGAGAACTGGCTATCTTATCTTCATGCCGGAACACATCAATATACACATCATCATGATAGTGGCATTTATCTCAACCGTTTCCTTGCTTCGCCTGCTTTAAGACTTCTGAGAGTAGGATTTCGGTATGATTAACGAGGATAAAAATATATCTTTGTTTTCGTATACATTAATTATTACTCGGTTACTGTGAACAAGCTGTTTGGACAGACAAAAATTGTGGCCGTCTTATAATTTATGAAATCCAAAACTGAAAAATATTAGACACTCCTTTAATTCCTACCGAACATTTCAGTCAGATATCATTAGTAAATTCACCTAAAATTACAATAAAATAAAAAGCGGTCATAGCTCAGTGGAACTAGCGAGGTCGCGTCGATCACGCAGGTTAACTGACTTGAAGCATGGTCATTACCAGGATGTGTTTGACTGTTAGTGGCATTTATCTCAACCGTTTCCTTGCTTCACCTGCTTTAAGACTTCTGAGAGTAGGATTTGCCACCAGCCCAACCACTTCCACCAATTCGCACTGGGACCCCGTGGGTGAAGTATGGCCTAACCTTCCTGAGTTCGAGAAGAGACTGGATCCCCATCAGGTTATCATTGTTTTGAAGAGAAAGCTTCTTTATCTACACACATATCGTAAGCCCTCTAAAATAGGTTCAAAATCCGTAGGCAATGACCAACATTATGACAACCAATTTTACAATGAGAACTTTCTTGTCTGTGGTATTCCCATCTCAAAAAATGCCCTTAATACATCTCAAAAGTTTTCACTTCAAAAATCATTGAGCTTGTAAATAGGTATGGCAACATTTCAGTTAGGGCGTCTCTATCAAGATTGTTTGTAAAGGGAAAAGCAATATTGTCACCCGCAATGTGATTTGAAATTAAACGTCCCTTCTCGGAGAATGTGAATATTGTGAATGTGAGTCGTTCGTCGCTACGTCCAAAAAGTTTCGTCCGAATGGACGTAACCGCAACATCCAATTTTACCTAATTTTCTTGCTGTTGCGTCCTACGTACAAAATAAGCGTAAAATATTACTAACGCAATATAATAAAATATTAAAAATTAATTTAATTTTTTTTTATATTACATGTAGCGAAAAAATGTGTTGACATATTATATTATTATTTAAAAATAACAACTATAACATATTATTGTGCTCAAATTTTACTATCTTATGTACTTAATTAAGGAACCTCCAGGTCTACTTAAATGAAATTTTTAAGCTACATTCTTTAAACGCGACTCTATGTGTTCTTATATACAAATAAAAAAAAATAAAAAAAATACTTTACTTACTTAATATTACTTGAATAAAATCACACCATATAATCACAATATTATAAAGGCGAAAGTTTGTGAGTGTGTGAGTGTGTTTTGTTAATTCTTCACGCAAAAACTACAGAAAGAATCTGGCTGGAATTTGGTAGGAAGATAGATTAGGATCTGGATTAACATATAGGCTACCTTTTTTTCACGCTGGTGAGCCGCTTGCGGCTCGCGCACTGCACACCATCGAAAAGTCATAGAAACGTTGCCACGCGGGTGCAGCCGCGGGAAACAGCTTGTATTAAAATAAAGCCAACTACAAAGTTTCAATAAAGTAACATGCGATGTTGTACATCACCTATAATTGTAATACTGTGACATGACAATGATCAGTCGAGTTCTATAAACAGGTTTATTCTATACAATATAGCAATATCTCTTTCTTTTCACTTATATGGCTATCACTTTCCTTCTAAATATTTCTATCTTTTTCTTTTTCACATTCATTCTCATTCAATAATGACGTGTTTTAGTGAGTGATGTGATGTCAGTCTTACCTGTGCGTTAGCAAAATATGTATATGTATTAGTACTAACATACAGTATGGACACTCCCTGCCGCTCTCTAGATTGCGACCTCACCCCCTCGTCACCCAGATTGATACAGATTGCATACAGTTTGGTTGCCGAACGTAAGGATTTCGCCGGCATTTTGTTTGTTCCGTCAGTTCTTTTTAGAAAAGTCATTTCTGGCCCGTTGTATGAAGTGTCCGGGGTGTGTGCGTAAGTGTGAAACTGTTATCCAATCATTTTCATGCTAAATAATTAAATTTTCATGCTGATTCCAAAGAAACTTTACACACATAAGCAAGACACAAAATTCTAGGGAATTCAATAATTACTCTTTCGAAATATTACGTAAAATAACCGTATCTTTAATTGCTATGACATAGAAGCTTGATTTATTTAACAGCTTCAAGGGAACGCGTAGATTTAAGTATCTGATATTAATTTCATCTTCATACCTCCAAGCGTTTCCAAGAATAAGGTTCTTGACAGACAGACAGACATGTTTGCGAAATTCAGTTGCTATAGCCAACGGAAGGAGGGATTAATTTTAAATAGACCTACTACCTCCTTTTTGAAATGCTGAATCTGTTTGATTTGAAATCTAAGAAAATTGTACTTTAATAGTGATTACAAAATGGCGCCTGAAAATATTAAAATTTATTAATCTTTAGAATCATGGCAGACTTTTGTTGAAATCAATTAATGATCGTGTGGACATTAACAGTAACGTTGTTATTTTAGTAATATTTTATAACTTTGGCTTATTAAAAAGCCATATTTTTTGGTTATACAAAATTTTGTTCTAACACCATATGATTCGTTGCCCAGATATGAAATAATGGTTTTCACATAATTTTTTCCTTATATATAGCATATCTCTGCATTATTTTATATTCTTGGCTATCATTTGAAAAACATTTGTAGAATTTTACCGACTTCAAAAAAGGAGGTTACCTACTCGATATTGTTGAAATTGCACAATATGCCAGTTGGATTTTTAAAATTAATTGTAGTTATTAATTGAAACGAAAAACATTTAAAAAGTGCAAAACTTTGGTTATTTTCTTTACCCTTTACACGTAAAGAAAAAGAAAGAGATAACTGGTTCCATCAATGCCTCGTTATAATCCACCACTTATGGTCCACTGCTGAACAAAGGCTTTCCCAAGAATTTCCACAACGACCGGTACCGCGCTACCCGCATCCAGCTGCTTCACGTAAATCCTTCATGAGACCGTCGATCAACTACGTCTTCCGGTGTATGGTTGCCACTCGAGAACTTTACTATCCCAACGGCTGTCTGTTCTACGAGCTATCTGCCCCGCCTACTGCCACTTGAGTTTTGCCATTCTGTAAGCTATTTTGGAAACTTTAATTCTCATTTCATTTATTTATAGCAAGCAGTGTCACTACTACTAATGTACAAATATAATAATAATAATAATAGAAGATAGGTGTTATTTTAATTAATTTAGACGCCCCGTGACGACACTGGTCAAAGACCTTGGTCTTGAGACACTGCGGTATTTGGGACGTAAAGATATTGCGAAGCTTCCCGAACGCTGCCCAGCCGAGTTGTATTGATCGATTGATCTCTTTCTTGAAGTTGGACCTACCTAGCTGGACTGTTTGTCCCAGGTATACATATTCGTCAACAACTTCCAGTGTAGAGTCTCCAACCTTTAAAGGGCTGGGTGCCACACAGACAATCATCATCATAATTACAGCTCATATACGTCCCCACCGAGGGGCTCGAGCCTACCCTGAATCAGGGCGATTAGGCCTTAGTCGACCACGCGGGCCCAGTGCGAGTTGGTCGACTTCACACACAACCTTCGAGTTTCTTCGCAGGCGTGTGCAGGTTTCCTCACGATGTTTTCCTTCACCGTTAAAGCAATCGGTAAGTATGTACGTAAGTTTTTGAAAAACTCATTGGTATACATTGGCCGTCCAGATTTGAACCCGGTACCTCTGGTTAGATGGACCGAGTCGTTACCGGTTGAGCCACCGACGCTTTTTGAGCCACAGACAATCATGTACAGAATTTATAGTAAACAAATATGTAACTTTTTATGAAATTAACACTGATGGCTCTAAATACATTGTGGTATTAGGTGCAGCGTTTTTCGTTTCCCAAGTTAAAAAGTCCATGAAATTTAGGATAAACATTAGTATTTCGATTATAAATGCTGAACTTTTAGCTATTGCTGAGGCGTTGGCCTACATAGCAATATGGATTCTTAAGGAACTTTCATTTTTGTTTCGATCACGCAGGGAAAATTGTGATTTAAAAAAAACTCTAAGTATAGCTAAGTGACAACCCTAAGTACACTTACAACACCATCAGGTAGCCGACGTACTTTAACTTTGATGCCACAGGAGATTTAGTTTAATTGAATGGTTATTAGGCCTTCTTCGGGACTTAGGAAATCCAATTTGATTTTTCTCTCATTTAAACCAAATAGTCATATTACGAGAGCGGTTTGATAAGTCCATGACTTTGGAAAGAAGAAACACTCTTTTTACATATTTTTGATGTGTCACATCTTTGCTCTCGCTTTCCTGCAATTTGTGGGAGTGATTTCGTGAAATGGGACGGAAATGTGTCCCATGTGTAACAGGAAGTCGCGTTTTTTCAGGCTTTAAAAGCGCGGAAAAGGCAAAGGTATCTATGACCATACAGCCTAGTCTGCCGTATCTTTGCCGTCCTTTTTTCAGGCTTTAAAAGCGCGGAAAAGGCAAAGGTATCTATGACCATACAGCCTAGTCTGCCGTATCTTTGCCGTCCTTTTATAAAGTATTTTGTCACATGTTACACATCATATGCGAGTACTGTAGGTCTCGCTCGATTTTTTTGTTTCTCAAAAGCTTGTTTTCGCGCCAAATTTGAAAAAAAGAACGGCATGCGCTTCTTAGTGAGTTTCCAAATATGAGACAAAAAAAAATATTAAAAAAGTTTTTATTCAACCTTAAAGTCATTGAGTTGTCAAACTGCTCTCGTATATTCTAGTCACCTCCTTGTCACCAATGAAGTTAGACACTTTGGACAACATCATCATAGGACCTGCCCAAACGCTTTTGAGACGTGAATTAGGGCGAACCGATTTAGTGGGGTCGACTGATCACATTAGGATAGGAATTACAAAACTAATTCACGGAAGAGAGAACTATAAACTATTTGCTTATAGTTTAAAGCTCAGAAGGTTTCTGGAGACCTTTTTGATCAGTCTTATCTTGATAGGAATGTGTACCCACGGTGAAAATTAGACTTTTCTTTCATACAAATGGCGAAAGTGATTTTCACCTTTTAAAAGTTAACCGATTAATGCTAACAAAAGCTAGGTTTAAAGATTTCGTTTTTAAAAATTATTGAAAAAAAAAGACTCGAAGGTTGTGTGTGAAGTCGACCAACCAGCACTGGGCCCGCGTGGTCGACTAAGGCCCGATCGCCCTAATTTAGGGTAGGCTCGGGCCCCTCGGTGGGGACGTATATGAGCTTATATGATGAATTAAAAAAATAAAGGCTGAAATTATTATTGTATTAAAAACAGGCAAACGAAAATAATAGTGAACTTATTAACTTAATTGAAAAAACAAAAATCTAAAAACCTAGCTTTTGTCCTGACTCCATTTGTATGAAAAGTCGCAGCTTCACAGTCCTCATAGGGCGAATTATTTATTGGAACAATTGTCTATGTCTTTTTCTTTACGTGTAAAGAGTAAATAAAATAACCACACTTTTTCAATGGTTTTTCGTTTCAATCAAAAACTACAATGAATAACAATCATAACAAATATTGAGGTATATTTTTTTTAATTTATACTTCAAAATATTAGTCATAACTAGAGTTGAAAGTAATAGTGTAGTGGGTTTTTTCTATCGAGCCAAAACTGCTCAATCGTGTTTCTAATAGCTTTTAAGGAACATTGTGGGATTCGGTGCAGCGTTTTGCGTTCCCCAAGTTAGATACTCCACGAAATTTAGCAAAAAAAAAAGATTAGTATTTAAATTATATATGCTGAACTTTTAAATATTGCTGAAGCGTTGGCCTACATTGAGACCGTCGACTTTGATGATTTTTTAGTCCTAACCGATTTCAAAAGTTCATTGCAGCATTTGGTTCGTTGAACCACGACATTTTGAGGAGTACAGATAGCCTACTATCTATACTTTCATAAATACCCTATTAAAGTTAAAGAAACAATCCAAAAATGTTATACTTCAATGGATCCAATCTCATATTGGAATCCAAAGTAATGAAATAGTAGATAGGCTAGCTAAAGTAGCGATAATTTTGGAATTCCATTTTCAGCAACACCTTACTTTACTGATTGTATCTATATTGTTCAGAAAATGTGTTTTAATATGTGGAGGGAGTTTCTTGATGAAAGATCAAGATACAAAGGGATTCGGTACAAGATAATTCAGCAAGAACCTATGAATTGTCTTCGTTCTGGACACATTCCGTCGAATTCTTTTGCTTAGCTAATGAAAAAAGTTCCTTCGCCACTGTGCGCTAAATGTGGAGTGGTGGTCGGTGGCTCAGTGGTTTGTGCTCTTGACTACTGATCCAAGAGTAGTGGGTTCGATCCCCATCCAGGGCAAAAAATTTTGTAATGAGCAGATTAGTTTGCTCTGTGTCTGGGTGTTAAATATCTATATATGTATGTATTTAAACGTATATAAGTATGTTTATCAGTCTCTGGTTCCCATAACACAGGCAATGTGTTATTTGTCCCAGAATATTTATTTATTTGGAAATATTTTATGATTTATTATAATTTATTTGAGAATTATCGAAATCTGACTACGCTGTAAAAAGTTATGCGAGATCATACTTAAAAACAATTAATACGGATTGAATTGAGAATCTCCTTTTTTGAGTCGGTTAAAAAAACTCTACCTCTCGTGCTTAACAAACTTCTTGCGTCCAATTTTGGAACTCGTAAAAAGTCAGTTTTGTACTCAGATTGAAAATAATGTAGATATTGAGTTTCATACAACAATCATGTGTTGAATACAATACATTGATGTGTTCCGGCTTGAAGATAAGATAGCCAGTTCTCCATTGCGTTGGGGAATCTTGGTAAGCCCGCTTCCATCTTCGGCATCATCGTCACTTACCATCAGGTGAGATGATGCCAAGGGATTACCAATTGTGAATAAAAAAAAATCATAACAAAAAGTGGGGTAACGTTTGTTCTATTATATAAGTGTACATCTTTACCTTAAGTGGTGTCCTCGAATAATGTTTTGTAGGTCTTATCCTTCACTGTAATTGAAACAGGTGCATTTAAGACTTGTCACAGCACGTTTCGGCATGTTGTTGACGATAAGTTTGACAACGCATGACTGTATACAAAACTCTGCTCCGTCGTGATTGGAGCAGAGTTTTTTATACTCCATTTTGAAAGCTCTAACACTACATCTACCTTTTATTTTTGATCTGAGATTTTGCATTAATTAAGCATTTGGGTTCGTCAATTCATCAAAGCAACCCCTCAACCGCCATTAGGTAGACAAATGGCAAATGTAGATGGGTGGGTCGGTGTTATTAATTGTTTCTAGCCATTCTATCGATAGGTATATACTTCTGCTTCTAAGCCACAAATTATATTGAGGCTTATGAACAAAACCCTAACCACTCTGAGAGTGCCGACAGAAGAGAAAACTTTTTACAGTTTTATTAGTTTTGACGCTTCGAGTGTTCCTGGCGGACGACTAGGTTGACAAAGTTTTGACCCTGAGAGTGTTCCTAGTAAGGTGTCGGTGTTGGTAACGGTGTCGCGAGTTCAATGGTTTTTTTTTTTCATCTAAAAAAATGCCTAACGCTCCTAAAGAAGTGGTCACTTGAAAAAACCGGCTAAGTGCGACTCGAGGTCACACAAACAGGGATCAGTACTAAAACTTTTTAACTACCAACAGAACAAGATCTCCCAGTACATACTTTGCTCTAGGTAAATAGGGGTCTCTTTATTTTGGACCTGTTGAAATTTCATTTTAACGGAAGGACTAAATTTTCTTATAGGTTTTCCTGTAATCTTTGTAATTCAACATAATTTACTGTGATTTGAGGGGGGATGGTAAATTTCGTTTATTTTCTTAAATAACTTCAGAACTATTTATCTTAAAATTTAAAAAATATATTTATGAAATTCTTTCAACAAGTCCTTTCATTTGATTTATCACACAATATTTTTCGAAGAACTTTTTTTTTTTATTTTCTAATTTACCCCCCAAAAGTGGCCCCTTTGTTTAAAATTCATTTATTATCGTTACACGTTCGTCTTTGAGTCACCAATTTACATATTATGTGTACCAAATTTCAACTCAATCGGTCCAGTAGTTTTCAAGCAAATCGACTGTGACAGACGGACGAACAGAGACATACAAGTGATCCTATAATGATTCCGTTTTTACCTTTAGAGGTACGAAACCCTAAAAAACTTGAGAAGACGATAAGAAGTTTCTTTTGAAATGAAAATATTAAGTGAAGCGTAATTAACCTTTCGAGAAACATAAATCTGCTTTTAAAAGGTTAATCCTTTTTGCCTGGTGTGATTGTTTTTGCATACTTCATTTATGGAAATAGAACAGACATGTTCAATCTAGGTTGATTGATCACTTTTCCTCGAAATTCAGTCACAAATAAAGACATAAAAGTTTGTTGGCTTCTTCACAAAAGTTTTGAAAACACGTATTTAGACGGACCGTGTTTATTTTATTTGCAAATAAACTTGCTGGCGTGATATCTTTACGAGTAAACCGACTCGTCACGTTCGGCGCACACAAATGTAAGCATTATCTAATTCAGAGCAAGATTTTCGCGTATTCCCTATTCCCGCTGCTGCGTTGGGTTTATTTTTACCACAAAATGTAAACGCGCCCTGATTTACGTGCCCATCGTAAACGCTACGTGAATCATTTGGACGGAAAACTTTTGATTCCGAAATCCGATTCCAATTTTGAACAGTGTTTTTCTTTTTTTTTCTTTCCAAACACTTTGGAAGTCGTCACGCACGCCGCGTTGCGCTAACCCGGCGCGATGCCAACTCCGAAATCGAATTAAAAACTCACACTCAAACTCTAAAAAGTTTATATATAGGTTTGTGGGGTGAACGAACGTAGCACTGACCTCCTTTCTGCGTGATGTTGAACGTGCGGAGTCTGTAGGAGTCCTCGTCCGGTTCTTCCTCTTGTTGGTGTGCGTTTCTCGGGACGTCTAGGAAGGCGTTGGAGCGTCGGGGCTGGCTGGAAGCTCCAGGTGGTGGTCGCCGCCTGGCTGAGGCTTGTCTCCGCACTTGAGGTGGAGTTTCAGTCTCTGCTAGCCGCGGTTCGGAACTGTATCTCGCTCTGGTTTCTTTATCCAGCTGTTGCTGTTGTTGCTGCCTCCGATACCGGACGGATCGCGCTCCGGTGATTCGCGCCGACTGCGATCGCGTGGCGGGTCTCCTCCGAGGGGCTGGAGTTGTCTCAGCAGGGGCCGCTAGGGCCTCCATGCTGGCGGATGCCGGCGCGCATATCGACTGCGACCGCTTCGTGCGTCCTTCCGTGGCCATGGTCGCGGCGGTACTGACGGACAACGCGTTTCAGTTTCAGCCAGAGCTTTTGTTTCCGACGTTGTGAGCGGAAAAGCGCTTGATATTTACTGGAGGAGTGAAATGTTACGGTGAAGTTTTACAGATGCGAAAGGAGTACTTATGGCAGTTTTCCTTAATGTTATTTAATATGTGAGTTTATTTCGTTATTCATTTTCCTTTTCTTTGTCGTTTATTTTTATTTGTAGGTTTGAGGGGAGCGAAATTTTCTTACTCTGTGGTTCATAAAACAATATGTTGTTTATATTATGAAGCTGAGACAAAACAACAAAGATTAAGAGTAAATTTAGGAAAGTGTAAATGTTTTGATGCCGATTAATCTGAATTATTAAATTAAGTAAGTTCCTAGATATAATTAATTAATTAGTATTTAAATATTAACTTCTATTAAAAAAAAAGTTAGGTGATGCACTAACAATGTAATAATAAGTTGTTTGGTTTTACGAGTTTCAAGCAAATTTTTAACCCTTAGCACACCCTGGACACTCCATACAACGGGCAGGAAATGACATTTCAAAAAATGAATGACGGAACAACCAAAATGGCGGCGATATCCTATACGTTCGACAACCAAACTGTAACCAATCTGTGTCAACCTGGGTGATGAGGGGGTGAGGTCGCAATCAAGAGAGCGGCAGGGAGTGTCCATACTATATGTTAGTACTAAGATATATACCTTGCCCTTAGTTCACTTCACTCCAAAAAGAAGCTCAGGTTTAATAATAATAAAAGAACCAGGGAGACCGAGCGTTGCTCGAAGTCTCCTAAGCATGTGGTGCCATCTACTGTTGAGTAGTTAAACTAAACAATTTTTTCGTATGAAAACGGATTATCATACCCTAACAAATAATAAAAATAACCTAACCAATTTAGGTAAAAAATAAGGAACAGAATGCATAAAAAAAGTCTTCTTTTTGGGCATGGTTCCAAGACGAATCTAATGACACCTTACACTTCAAAATCCAGACGTTGAGGCTACAGGCTCAGCTTAATAAACAGGTATACGATTCCCCGATCCGTATAATTTAGGAATCTTCAAGACGAGAGTGAATAGACACTATTTAAGCTTGCGTGTTACATCCTCGGCTGCATCGACACTTACCATCAGGTGAGGTGCAGCCAAACGCACTCAAATTTTTAATATAAATAAAAAAACATAAACATAGGTACCTACAAACATTGATGGACCCAAGAAATATTTATCACTTTTTGGGTACTCGAATAATAAAAATATAAAGGTTAAAAGAAACTTGTATTTTAAAGGTTTTTTTTCTCTATCGTAAAAAGGTAGCTAATACACGCACAAACATAAAGTTTGATATAAAAGTGATTATATTATTATTATTATTGGGTGGGACGCCTGCGGGGTACAATTCCCATGGTGGTACAATGGTTAATGTGACCCCGGTGGCGTCCCCCCCCCCTCAAACCTTGAGCTCCTACTACAGAACTAAAAAAAAAGTGATTATTATTACATACCCTTAAGTAACAAAACCAATAATTAAAACATGCTAAGTGTGAGTGTTACTCATACTGGAGATCAAACTTAAAAAAATCAAAATAAAACAAATATTAAATTTTACATTTTCTGTCGCTCTCGTAGATATATTTCATATGAAATTAATAGGTTTTGTGGTAAAAAACAGAGCGCGAGTCCGAAACGCATCTGCCAGTTGTTTTTTTTTTTTTTTACAAAATTCATCATAATTTTTAAGTATTTAATAATCAATCGAAAACACAGACCCATAGCAATCCAACGTATCAAACTTTCAATACATCCACTCGTAACTTTCTGAATTACTAGAGATGAGAAAAATAAGAAAACGTACATTGTGCTCCACATTTTCAATGAAACAATGAAAAATGTTTCATACCATTTCATGTGTGCTTTACTCAGCGTTGAAAGCGCTCTATTATCACCGTCTGCGGTTACTTGTTGCATTCGAGCGCTGTCGAGTGCGGCTTGATTGGGGCCCAGGAAAGACTGCAAAGATTTTAAGAGGAAACGCGGTCTAAAGAATAGGTATTTTAATAAAATGTTGCTCTCTCCCTCCCCCAAACCTCTCCATATACAGCAAGAAAGGGAGAACTGCAGCGCAGACCGATAATAAGTACTAAAATTGACCAAAACAGCCTTTCGTAGTCCCCTATTTATTTTTCCAAAAATTGACCAATTGATTTATTTTATTCAAAAATAATTTAAAAAAAACGCTTTACCTATGCTTCCATGTTTTCGTTTTATTGTTAATTTGCGTATTTTTTTTTTTGGTGAGTTTCTGAAAACGACGATTCAATTGGGTAATTTTCTTAGTTTTTGAAGGCTCCTACTTCCTATTATAATTAGAATATAGGAAAAAACGAAACATAGGGGCATGGCCATGGTAGACATAGGATTTTTGGAAAAATCATTTTTGCTCTATTGTCATTATCCAGGGAGGAAACAGGGGACTACGTTTGTATGGAAAAAATGGCGCCCGTGTTTCCTCTTAATTTGCCAAACTGAGGTAGAAGCAACCACAAATGAGAAAAAAAATTGCTGCTCCGGTAGATTGCTGAAGGAGGCGTGGCAGGAGCGTGAGCTTCTTGCACAACGAGATATGTTGCTGACATTCGTTAATGATTGTACTGCGCAGAAATTGCACAATTTCATGGCAGGCAGAGCTCCGTGTGTTTTGTTTTTTTTTATTGCCGAAATAGTAATTAATAAGTTGCAAAAATGCAACTGGCAAAGTAAATTTAATAAATGGAGGAGTTTCTTACAATGTGAAAGTGAAAAAACTTAAATGAAAGTTAATAATTATATTAAAATATGAATTTTTATTTTTGGTTTCTTGTTATTTAGTGCGAGGGTGTTGTCGATATATTTTTTTAATTTTAACATTCAGTTTTCCAAAAAATCACGAATTGAAGGAAAGTTAGATCAGAACTACAAAACGCAACAATTTGTTAATATGTTAATTCTTCTATTCTATGGAAGCAACAATGCTCTTTAATATCTACACGAAATAAAAAATCTGCTAGTTTTTCTTTCTCTCGTTTCGTTTCTTTGTGCTTTTGTTTAATGAACAATTGGAAACGCTGAGGACGTTAAAAACAACTTTGTAAAATTTTGCATTATTATTTTTGATTATTGTTATTTTTTTAAAAAAAAAACACTACACCAAAAAAAATAATGAGGGGTGTCGAATAGCGTCACTTTAGCGCTCATTTTTTTTTAAAGTGATACTATAATTAAGCAAAGTGTTCAAGAAATCCTTGAATTAATTTTATGAGATCTATTAATTTATTCCATACTCAAAAAAATCATCATCCTGCTCTTACTTGTAGGGAAAGCTACCCTTAATAAAAAAAATACACATTGACTTCATTTTAAACTACGGGTTATAAGTTTAGATCTGTTTACTAAACTTCATAACTGTAGGTCTAATAGTAGCAGAGAAAAATTACTGTGACGTACGGACATGACGAAATTATAATGGTTCACTAATAGTAGCAGAGAAGATTACTGTGACATACGGACGGACGAACGGACATGACGAAATTATAAGGGTTCACTAATAGTCATCATATCAGCTCATATACGTCCCCACCGAGGGGCTCGAGCCTACCCTGAATTATCGGCCCTTAGTCGACCACGCGGGCCCAGTAGTGAGCATATGTACGTAAGTTTCGATAAACTCATTGGTACATTAACTTGAACCCGGCACCTCTGGTTTGGAGGACCGAGTCGTTACCGGTTGAGCCACCGACGCTTTCACTAATAGTAGCAGAGAAAATTACTGTGACTTACGGACGGACGGAGATGACGATATTGTAAGGGTTCACTAATAGTAGCAGAGAAATAACCGTGACATACGGACAGACGAACGGAAGCCTAAAAAATTTCGAAAAATCTAAAAAATTTAAGGTATTAGCATTTTCACGCGATATACATACAGCTTAATCGGAAACCGGGGAGTGGGTCAAATTTAACTTGCAAGATTTAATCACAGACACCGGGATAGGTAAAACTAAATAAAAGCTTGTAAAAAGCAGGAATAGGGATGACGAAAGCATCAGAAATAAATTATGAACTCTTGATCACTAAATTGCCCTCCTACTTAAACTTCGGAAAAAACCTTACTCGTTTTGTTTTCCATCAGGTCTTCGATTTTTAATTCACCAAAACAACAAAATGAGTCCATAAATGACGCTGCAAAACTGTGACGTCACGCCTAGGTATTTCAAACATTTTTTAGAACAAAATGTCGTTTTTGACAGATGATAAAAAGTTAATCAGTAGAGCGGCATTCGTCATCCCTATCACTAACAAGGAAGGGTACCCAACTGTCCGACTCCGATTTGATTTATTTTGATATAATATGATAAAGAGTAGTCTAAAATAACGGACACGTATTTTTTTAGCTGCCCAAACTTTTATATAAAAATATATAAAAAAAAACATTTTTAATAAAAAATTAGTTTGTGGTGAAATGACAAAACACGTCCCCATTCTATATGGATGTTCTCCAACATATAACGAAACCAGTAATTAATTATAATTTTTTTTGAACAAATCTCTTCTCAGAAATTAGAAGGTTTGGTCAATGTTCAGTAATTTGAAGGTCATTTTCTCCTAACAGGTTGAGTTTGGGCAGCTAAAAAAAAATACGTGTCCGTTATTTTAGACTACTCTATAACATATATCAAAATAAATCAAATCGGAGTCGGACAGTTGGGTACCCTTCCTTGTAAGTTCTATGGTACATAGATCTAGATCTAGATACTCTTGGTAACTATTTCCAGATTAACGAGCACTTCGGTTTTGCGTATTCCCAATAATAACCTAGCACCAAGGTCGTCTAAAATGTAACACTCTGTACACTGTTTACCTTAAAATCTCTATTTCCGACTAAAAACTGTAGCAAAGTATACATATTAGTACTAACATACAGTATGGCCTCTCTCTAGATTCCGACCTCACCCCTCGTCACCCAGAACGATAGAGATTGGTTATAGTTTGGTCACACCCCGGACACTGCATACAAATGGTCGTGAAATGACATTTCTTAAAAAAAAATGACGGAGCAAACAAAATTACCGCGAAATCCCATACGTTCGACAACCAAACTGTAGTTAACCAATCTGTATCAATCTGGGTAACGAGGGGGTGTGGTCGCAATCTACAGAGCGGCAGGGAGTGTCCATACTGTATGTTACTTTGGTTTGGTTCTCGAACGTATGGGATTGTATGGGATTTCGCCGTGATTTTGTTTGCTCCGTCATTTGTTTTTAGAAATGTCATTTCACGACCATTTGTATGCAGTGTCCGGGGTGTGCCTGTAGTATCAAGAAAATCACTAAGTACTCGCAAAAAACTATTTGGGGCATAATACTAAATTGATCAGCTTTACCCACATCCGTGGCGTAATGGTTAAGTCCATTAGCTTCACATCGCGGTCAAGGTCGCGGGTTCGATTTCCGGCTAAGTATAACTTTGTAAGACTAGGTTTGGTTGGTGGAAGGGCGTTTTCTAAGCCCGTCTGGCTAGCTACCACAGTCTTATCTAAGTCTTTCCGCCAATTGCCATGTTGTTAACATTTATGTGTTCCGGCTTGAAGATAAAATAGCCAGTTCCCCATCGCGTTGATGAATCTTGGTAAGCCCGCTTCCATCTTCGGTATCATTGTCACTTATTACCATCAGGGAGACGGTGCCAAGGGATTACCAATTATGTAAATAACAGGAACTGTAGCATCATGAAAATTATTAAATACTAGCAAAAGCTTTCTGGGCATCATACTAAATTTATTAGCTGATAGCCAACCTTCCATGGGAGGTCCAAAAATTTTTATGCGAACTGATTTGTTTGAAAAATCTTGTTTAATTTCATAAACTGAAGAAGCTCTCTTTAATTTTGTTTTAAGTAATTTAGAAGGTGCCTAATGCCTATATATTATACTAGCTTTGGCCAGCGGCTTCGCTCGCGTGACTATAGTTTCTATAACTGCCTCCGAGGGTGCGCAGTGCGAGCGTGGAAGACAGTAGCCTATATGTTAATCCGGGTCTTAATCTGTCTACCTACCAAATTTCATTTAGATACGTGCAGTAGTTTTTGCGTTAAAGAGTAACATACATCCATACATAGAACGTTTTGCCGAAGTAACTAGTATCTCACCTGTGCTTTTGCGTTTATAATATTAGCACAGATGAGATACTAGTTACATTTTAGTAAGGACGTCGATCATGTAAATAAAATTTATAGTTTTATATACTTACTCTTTTACTAATTCCTGATCACTGTGATATTATATACTAAAGTCTTGATATTATCGAACTACTATTATCAATTGTGGATTTTTTTAAAAACTGCTGAGCCGATCGCATCGCGTACACGACACTATGGGCTTTTTAACCGACTTCAAAAAAAGGAGGAGGTTTCTCAATTCAACCGTATATATATATATATATTGTTTTTTTATGTGTTTTCGCGGATAACTTCGTCCTTTATGAACCGATTTTGATGATTATTTTTTTGTTAGAAAGTAGATATCCCAAGGGTGGTACCATGATAAGGAAACCAGGATTTGATAATGGCATCCCAGAGAAATCGAGAGGAATCTTAGTTTCCTGTTTGAAATCGGTTTTTTTGTTCAAAACAATTATAAAACCGACGACGCTGCGGTCCATCCTGCAGTTTATACTGAGATAAACACGTTAAATGCATGCACGTTAATTTGCATGCTTTTTAAATTGAATTGCTTATTTCTGTTACAATTATTTTGAACCTTGAACATGAATTCTTATAAGTAGTAGATACCTAATTTTTAATAAAATTGTGCATGCCTTTGTCTTGGCGAATCATGAATGTTCAAATATACTTAATATTTTCTTATCCTACTCGTAATAGTATGTACCATGGCTCAACGAATAAATATTTCATTTCATTACATTTTATTTCAAAAAACCTACTTCCACCACAACTTATTATAATTTTTTGATTTTGCTAATTTTCTAAAATAGGACTAACACTGATTTTGATAAAATTTAAATGGGACTCGGAAATGAGGAGATCCGCAGGAGAACCAAAGTAACCGACATAACAAGCTTACAGAATCGCTAAACTGAAGTGGCAGTGGGCAGGACACATAGCTCGTAGAACTGACGGCCTTTGGGGCAGTAAAGTTCTCGAGTGGCGACCGCGCGCCGAAAACGTAGCTTAGGCAGGTCTCTGGTGGTATTTTACCGTCGACTTAGTATTTTTAAGCCGATGAATGATGAGATGACTCATACCAAAATCACAGTATTACAATAATGCGGCTTACAGTAGTGCAACGAATGCACTTACGCGTAGTAACTAATTAGTAATCTGTGCTTACGCATTGCAACGGAAGGGTAATTGCGGGGCAGCGGGCGGCGGGGCTTGCGGGGCTGACAACAGGCTAGTACTGCTAGTACCTACGCCGTGGCGGCATCGTGTGACATCAAAGGCGTTGTACTACTGTAAGCCATATCGTAACACTGTGCCAAAATATTGTAAAGGTAAAAATATAGCGTGTTACTTAGAATACTGCTATTAGATTGCTACAGACTCTGTAGGTTAGAACAGCCGTATTTTTCCACACGTATGTAAATCATTCAAGAAATGGGTATGATTAACGAGGATAAAAATATATCTTTGTTTTCGTATTCATTAATTATTACTCGGTTACTGTGAACAAGCTGTTTGGACAGACAAAAATTGTGGCGGTCTTATAATTTATGAAACCCATCATATCAGCCGAAGGAAGTCCACTGCTGGACATAGGCTTCCCCCAAGGATCTCCACGACGACCGGTTCTGCGCTGCCCGCATCCAGCGGCTTCCCGCGACCTTCACCAGGTCATCGGTCCACCGAGTGGGAGGCCTGCCTACACTACGCTTTCTTTTGTTATGGTAGCCTGGCATCTGCCGGGGATTCTTCGCACCCCATGCCATTACCATTACCACGCCGTTACCTTGACCGCTACCGGAGCCAGGAATAGCGGGGCCGCCGGGGACTAGGGGCCGTTTTTTATTTGTGTCGGTCATTTGGGGGGTGTTGCCGTAATCGCCACGCTTGGCAGGCGGGTTGGCGATCGCAGTGTTGCAGATTGGCTGCAAGTCACGGAAAGACGCTGCTGCCCATCCTCTGGTTTGAGTCCCTTAGTCGACTCTTACGACACCTAGTGGAAGAAATAGGATGGCCCTATTCTAAGCCGGGAGCCATACGGCCATTATGAAACCCAAAACTAAAAAATATTCTACGTTCTATAAATTCCTAACGAACATTTCAGTCCGATATCATTAGTAAATTCACCTACAATTACAATACAATAAAAAGCGGTCATAAGTGGAAATTGCGTGGTCGCGTCGATCACGCAGGTTAACTCACCTAAAGCAAGGTCATTACCAGGATGGGTTTGACTGTTAGTGGCATTTTACTCGATCGTTTCCGTGCTTCGCAAAGCACGTTAAGCCGCTGGTGCTATGATGGCAATCGTTAAGTCTTGTCAGATGGCTTATAGGCGGCTCGAAAAAGTTCTGACAGTGAGGTTCGCCACTAGCCCTACAACTTCCAACAACCCGGACTTGGCATCCGTGTGTGGGTAGAGTATGACGTGACCTAGGTATCTACGGTGGTATTTTGCACCGCGCGTTACCTGCGGTCACTGCTGCAAATGACGTTTGCAATGCCACCGCATCTAAGGTGGTATTTTGCACCTGAGGTCACTGCTGAAAATGACGTTTGCAATGCCACCGCATCTACGGTGGTATTTTGCACCTGCGGTCACTACTGCAACGGACGTTTGCAATGCCACCGCATCTACGGTGGTATTTTGCAACTGCGGTCACTACTGCAACGGGCGTTTGCAATGCCACCACATCTACGGTGGTATTTTGCATCTGCGGTCACTACTACAACGGTCGTTTTCAATGCCACCGCATCTACGGTGGTATTTTGCCTCTGCGGTCACTACTGCAACGGACGTTTGCAATGCCACCGCATCTATGGTGATATTTTGCACCTGCAGTCACTACAGCAACCGAGATTTGCAATGCCACCGCATCTACGGTGGTATTCTGCACCTGCGGTCACTACTGCAACGGACTTTTGCAATGCCACCGCATCTACGGAGGTATTTTGCACCTGCGGTCACTACTACAACGGACGTTTTCAATGTAACCGCATCTACGCTGGTATTTTGCACCTGCGGTCACTATTGCAACGCAAGTTTGCAATACCACCGCATCTAAGGTGGTATTTTTCACCTGCGGTCACTACTGCAACTGACGTTTGCAATGCCACCACATCTACGGTGGTATTTTTCATCTGCAGTCACTACTGCAACGGTTGTTTTCAATGCCACCGCATCTACGGTGGTATTTTGCCCCTGCGGTCACTACTGCAACGGAAGTTTGCAATGCCACCGCATCTATGGTGGTATTTTGCACCTGCAGTCACTACAGCAACCGAGATTTGCAATGCCACCGCATCTACGGTGGTATTTTGCACCTGCGGTCACTACTGCCACAGACGTTTGCAATGCCACCGCATCTACGGTGGTATTTTGCACCTGCGGTCACTACTGCAACGGACGTTGCAATGCCACCGCATCGACGGTGATATTTTGCACCTGCGGTCACTACTGCAACGGACGTTTGCAATACCACCGCATCTACGGTGGTATTTTGCACCTGCGGTCACTACTGCAACGGACGTTTGCAATACCACCGCATCTACGGTGGTATTTTGCACCTGCGGTCACTACTGCAACGGACGTTTGCAATACCACCGCATCTACGGTGGTATTTTTCACCTGCGATCACTACTGCAACGGACGTTTGCAATGCCACCGCATCTACGGTGGTATTTTATATTTATAGATGGCGCTGGGTGAGACAGGGAGACGTTATATCTCCGAAACTGTTCACCGCCGCCCTGGAAGATGTTTTCAAGCTTTTGGACTGGGGTGGACTCGGCATCAATATCAACGGCGAGTACATCACCCACCTTCGATTCGCTGACGATATCGTGGTCATGGCTGAGACTATGGACGACTTAGGCACAATGCTCGATGGCCTCAGTAGAGCCTCTCAACAAGTGGGTCTTAGAATGAACATGGACAAGACGAAAATTATGTCAAACGTCCGTGTCATACCTACTCCTCTGAAGGTTGGAGGCTCTACACTCGAAGTTGTTACCAAATATGTATACCTGGGACAAACAGTCCAGTTAGGTAGGTCCAACTTCGAGAAAGAGATAAATCGTCGAATCCAACTCGGCTGGGCAGCGTTCGGGAAGCTTCGCAATATCTTTACGTCCCAGATACCGCAGTGTCTTAAGACCAAGGTCTTCGACCAATGTGTGTTGCCAGTGATGACGTACGAAACTGAGACATGGTCGCTTACTATGGGCCTCATAAGAAGGCTCAAGGTCACCCAAAGGGCAATGGAGCGTGCTATGCTCGGAGTTTCTCTGCGTGATCGAATCAGAAACGAGGAGATCCGTAAGAGAACCAAAGTAACCGACATAGCTCTCAGAATTGCTAAACTTAAGTGGCAGTGGGCGGGGCACATTGCTCGTAGAACAGATGGCCGTTGGGGCAGTAAAGTTCTCGAGTTGCGACCACGCACCGGAAAGCGTAGTGTAGGCAGGCCTCCCACTCGGTGGACCGATGACCTGGTGAAAGTCGCGGGAAGCCGCTGGATGAGCGCAGCGCAGAACCGGTCGTCGTGGAGATCCTTGGGGGAGGCCTATGTCCAGCAGTGGACTTCCTTCGGCTGATATGATGATGATGATGAGATGGCGCTGTAGATGAAAATTTGTTTTTGGTACGGAACCCTTAGTGCGCGATTTTGTCTCGCACTTGGCCGCGTTTTTTTAATACTTTTACGTTTCAAAAAAATCTCGTTTGTTGTTTGGCAGGCCATTTGAATTTTTAATTTAATTTTACTTTAATTACTTGTTGTTTGAGTGGCAGTAGAAACACTCTGTGAAAATTTCGTCTGTATACCTATTACAGTTCATTAAATACAGACCGCCGACAGCGGAGGCATAAGTAATTGGCACCCTTTCGGTACGGAACACTAAAAAACCAGCCAAGTGCTGGTCAGAACCGCACTCATAGGGTTCTGTACCATGAAGATGGCGCTAGTTTCTTCGTGTTTAAAAAAAAACACGTTTTTTGTATGGAGACCCCTCTTATTTTTCACATTTTCAAATTTTTAGTATTTGTTGTTATAGCGGCATCAGAAATACATCATCTGTGAAAATTTCGACTGTCTAGCTATCACGGTTCATGAAATACAGCCTGGTGACAGACGGACAGTGAAGTCTTAGTAATAGGGTCCCGGTTTTACCCTTGGGGTACCAACCCTAAAAACACATGTCATCCCTATTATAGCTTTAAGAGACGGGACTTCATAGAGCAAGTTTTACTAACAAAGTTGTCAAAGTTTGGGTCCCAAAGCGAGATGTAAATAGAGAAAAACCAATAGAGAAAGTGAGAGAAATATAGTCCGCCATGGAAACACAAACTAAACTTCATACAACATATTTTTCTTCGAAGTTGCGGCAGCCTGACCGGTACGCTGTTGTCACAGTATTACAATATAGCTACTTACAGTAGTGCAACGGAAGGGTACTTGCGGGGCAACGGGCGGTGGGGCACATTGCGGACCCACGATACCCCTGGCGATACCCCTGGTGGTATCGTGGGTCTTTTAAAATCAAACGATACCCCCAACAAATAGTGTTGCGACCAGAGATTTGTTACCATAGATGGGTTATGCACTAACAAACAACATTTGAAAATCGAAGCCATTTACACACACATCATTATAGGTAGTTCCCTTCTATTGCACCGAATGTTACTAAGAAAAGAGATGCCAATTGGCATCTTTTTTTTTGGTTCACTTTTTAGACGCATGTAACCTATCTACCTCCCCTTATATATAGCATATCTCTGGTTGCGACACTAATTAATAAGAGCTGTGTCATCTCTTGAATTTTATATTTACAAAAAAAATCAAATTATAGTCTTCATGCCTATGTCTTTAAAATCCCTCTTTGTCTTTTCATATATTTGTTGAATAGGTTAATCAGAAGATGAAACCACTATTTCTCTCAAATTACACTTCTCCTTCAATATTTCTTTATTTTCTGGATCTCTTTCACATGTATGCTCATTGCTTTTAATAAATTTCATATCCTATAATATCATATACTGTAAGCCATATCTTAATACTGTGACGATGTATATGGGCGCTGTGTAGGATCTCACAGAACAAAACTGACGTACACACAAGACAATGAATAATCTTTTTAAAAGCATTTATTTAACTTGAAATGTTTGTGTGTATGTTTGTTTGTTCAGTTCAAATCTTGCGATCGATTTTAGAGCAAATTTCAGGGGTCCGATTGATCTGAGATTTGAAATGAAGCCGTATTTCTGGTGCCAATAGATCCTTTTGGTATTATGAAGTTGATCTGATGATGAAATTTGGAGGTGGAATCATTGTCTCAGAATAGTCTTTTATTTTTAATAGAATTGTAGGAAATACAGCCATTTTTTTTAATTTGTAATCAAAACCACTCCTAACCTGTACGTACACTGTACACGCACACATAGACATCAAATCCACTCCAAAATACTCGATAGAATGGTCTAAGAAGTCAAAACCGCGCACACACACACACGCACACACGCACACACACACACAAACACACACACACACACACACACACACACACACACGCTTACGCACGCACGCACGCATATTCATTTAAGCATTCGACTTTTGAGCGTAAAAAACTCTTTTCAATTAAAAGCCGGTATACCTAAAATATTTTAGGTTTATCGAAAAAAAAATTTTTGTAAATATGTGCGGTATCGCTGTATTGTGCGTGCGTGCGTCAAAAACAAGATTTTAAAAATGTTTGAAATGTTGAACTACATAATATGATGAAATGTCAAGTTAAAGCCATCTTTATAAAAACACTAGCTGTCCCGGCGAACTTACCCTACCCTACACTACACTACACTACCCTACCCTACACTACCCTACCCTACCCTACATACACTACACTACACTACCCTACCCTACACTACTCTACACTACACTACCCTACCCTACCCTACACTACCCTACCCTACCCTACCCTACCCTATCCTATCTCTCAAGTTGGATCGAACTGCACATGGTGTGCGAATTTTATTATAATCGGTTAAGTGGTTTAGGAGTCCATTGAGGACAAACATTGTGACACGAGATTTATATATATTAAGAAAGATGTGCGGGATCGCTGTATTGTGTATGTGTGTGTCCGTGCGTGTGCGTGTACGTGCGCTTGCGCGTGTACGTGCGCTTGCGCGTGCGCGTGCTCGTGCAGGTTTGGAGTGGTTTTGATTGCCTTCACATTCAGTTTACGTAAGGTTCTATCTGAACTCTTTTGAAGACAAAACTGCTTTAGGCGCGTTGGGCATTTTTTAAATTGGAAATAACCATTGAACTCGCGACACTATTGCCGTTACCGCCACCGATACTGATACCTTACAAGGAACATTCGCAGGGTCAAAACTTTGTAAACCTAGTAGTTTGCCAGGAACACTCGGAGAGTCAAAACTTATGAAACTGTAAAAAGTTTTCACAACTGTCGGCACTTCTTTCGTTAATCGCAGGTGATTCAGGATGATAGATATGTATTTACCTGCGTCAGAGTCATGCCCATTGCCCCACACACCATAATTAATTTTGTCTTTTCTCACTGGAACTGTTTAGCGCGAAGTTGGCAATCGTTGCGAACGATTTCGTTGGTAGAGTTTAAGTACTTCCGCGTAAACACTTTTCCAAGAACGACAGTGTTCCTAATTTACGTAATACGTAATTCACTAATGACAATGGAAAATATAAATGATAATTTTTTTTTGCTTAATTAAAAGCTCATTCATTTAAGAAACGGTATACTTACAAATATAGATATGCATGAAAAATTTCAGCTCAATCGGAAACCGGGAAGTGGGTTAAATTTAACTTGCAAGATTCCACCCGCACAAACATATACAGGGTGTAACATAAAGGTGTGGTGATACTTTAAGGTGGGCTTGTACCCATCAAACTGAACAACTTTCTCCATGGAACCCATAGTCAAATCGCAAAAAAAAAATTGGCTCTCCCATACTAACTCGATCAGCTGATCAGCCAACTTAGTATGGGAAGTTCAAATTTTTTTTTGCGATTTGACTATGGGTTCCATGGAGAAAGTTGTTCAGTTTGATGGGTACAAGCCCACCTTAAAGTATCACCACACCTTTATGTTACACCCTGTATACGAGTACACTGCAAGTTAAATAAAGGCTTGTAATAACCAAGATTAAGCCCAAAAAAAAATTATCTCTATCTCTTTCTAGCAAATTAGAATGTAGCATAGAGTTTATATAGACCGTGTATTTTATGTCGTCACATTTACAATCGGAACTCTTTGTCTAATTAGTAGTTGAAAATGCTTAAATAATATCTTCCGTATTTCTTGGTTGATTTAAATTTTCATTTCACTTTTTGACATTGTTTTTACGGAATTTTCATATTTTATTAATAAATGCTATAAAAAAATGTCAAGCATATTATACCCTATTAAAAATTCGTCAATTTGTTACATAAATCACTATGCACCGGGCGGACACACATACACACATACAGATGTAATTTACAGATGTAACTTACAGATGTAACTTACAGATGTCACTTACAGATGTAACTTACAGATGTAACTTACAGGTGTAACTTACAGATTTAACTTACAGATGTAACTCACAAAATCATCAAACAGAAATCACTCCTACAGATTGTAGGTAAGCGAGAGAAAAGATGTCACACATCAAAAATCTAACTTGAGATTTTGATGGGGATTGATTGTCTAACACCGATGAAGTCTTTATGAAACTTTAAAATAAAAAGGTATGTGTACTTAAGTTACTCACGTAAGTTCGATTTTTGATGTGAAACATCTATTCTCTCGCTTACCTATAATCTGTGGGAGTGATTTATGTTTGATGATTTTGTGAAAAGGGACGGAAGTGTGTAACAGGAAATGTTTTTTTTTAAGTGACTTCTTTAGACGTGTTGGGCATTTTTTGATATGGGAAAAAAACATTGAACTCGCGACATCGTTACCGACACCTCACCAGAAACACTCGCAGGGTCAAAACTTTGTCTACCTAGTCGTTCACCAGGAACACTCGGAGGGTCCAAACTTATAAAACTGTAAAAAGTTTTCACTTCTTTTGGCACTCCCGGTTAGCTTTTTTTTTAAAGGTAAAAATTTCTTTAGGCGCCTAAAGAAATTTTTACCTTAAAAAAACGTTGGGCGTTCAACTCGCGACACTGTTATCGTTACAGTAACCACACCCAGGACACTTCATACAACGGGCCAGAAATGACATTTAAAAAAAATGAATGACTGAACAAACAAAATGGTGGCGAAATCCTATACGTTCCACAATCAAACTGTAACCAATCTGTATCAATCTGGGTGACGAGGGGGTGAGGTCGCAATCTAGAGAGCGGCAGGGAGTGTCCAGAACTAATATAATATATACTTTGCCGCAACCAACACCTTCGTAATTTTTCATGTTTCACTTCTGTTGGCACTTAAGTTAGGTTATGTTTTTTTTCAGTCGCGAAGGTTTTTTAGCAGATTTTTAGCAGATTCTTGCTGCTTATACTATATTGTTATCTCGCAATGCTTGAATATTATCTTCTCTTCCAAACGTTGTCTGGAGGATTTCACTTGTAGCGATAAGACCACCTATGCACACTTAGTCCGATAATAACTTGATTAATTAGTTGTTTGCAACAAAGTGTATGTACATCTACACATATAATAAAACTGTAACGGGGCCGTGTCTGTACATGAAATATTTTTGGAAAATAATAACTGTGGTGGACATTACTAACGATATACATAGAGGCCAAAACAACAACTTATGGATTTTTTTGTCTGTCTGTGTGTCTGTATGTTGGCGCATCACTCAAAAACTATCAGGCCGATTTTGATGAAATGTATAGTGGTTCCTTATAGCCCGGGTTAACATATAGGATATTTTTTCTCCCGTTAAATTCAAGAGTTCCCGTGGGAAAATTCAAAAACTCCAAGCGGACGAAGTCGCGGGCACAGCTAGTCTCATCTAAAATTGGTATAATCAGCTGAATGGATTGATCAGTGATTTAAAGTAGGTATAACCCAAAATTATTTTTTTGTTAGTATTTTTTTTATTAAAAATTTGAGTGCGTTTGGCTGCACCTCACCTGATGGTAAGCGCCGATGCAGCCGACGATGTAACACGCAAGCTCAAATAGTGCCTATTCATTGTCGCCTTGAAGATTCCTAAATTATTACATTAAAAGCACATTAATTAACTAACTTAAAAATGTAACATGTTACTAGTCTCATCTGGTTTAATCAGCTGAATTAATTGATCAGTGATTTAAAGTAAGGATAACCCAAAAATAAAGCGTCGGTGACGTAACGGCTAGGGCCGCCGCCTCCTGTCCGGGAGGTCGGGGTTCGAATCCTACCACTGATTTCGAATTTAGATTTCATATTTACGTTTATCCGACGCTCTTACGGTGAAGGAAAACATCGTGAGAAAACCTGCACACGCCTGCGGAGAAACTAGCAGGCGTACTGGGCCCGCGTGGTCGATTAAGGCCCGATCGCCCTAATTCAGGGTAGGCTCGAGCCCCTCGGTGGGGACGTATATTAGGTCTAACAAAATTAGCTGAAACTATTTTAACTGGTGCTTTTACCCATGAAACTGAACATCTTCCCCCATGAAACCCATAGTCAAATCTCGAAAAAAAAATTGAACTTCCCATACTAAGTTGGTTTATCAGCTGATCGAGTTAGTATGGGAGAGCCAATTTTTTTTGCGATTTGACTATATAATGGGGAAAGTTGTTCAGTTTCATGGGTAGAAGCACCAGTTAAAATAGTTTCAGCTAATTTTGTTAGACCTTATATGAGCTGATATGATGAACCCAAAATTATTATTTTGTTAGTACATTAATTAACTAACATAACAATGTTACATGTTACTATGTTACGCAAACCTGTAAGCGACTTGACATGCTTTGTTTCAGCATATAGCTACCTCACAAGGTTATTGTATGGAAGCTAACTAACTGTATTCTGGAACACTGACAGACTGGATTGAGGCACTAGCTTATAGGTTTACCGACTTGGCCCTTTGTGAGGAGGCAAACCAACTAATTAGTTATCCAGACTGTTCTAAAGTCTCACGTACTCTTAGGTATTATGACGTGGTCTACGTGACGCCAGGGGGTTGGTAGCTCGGTAGATTAATACCGTAAAATAAAACCTCTCAAGTACGTATTAAATACTAGTTTTCACCGCGTGGACATCGTTTTTATGACTGTCTTTAAGGGTGATTAGTAATTTATGTCGTTTCCCACCTACTCAACCATCTCTGTGCAAAAAATCACAGCAATCGAGTATTTTTTTAGTTCCCTCAGGAACTGCATCATATTATACTATTTTCCCGGGATAAAGAGTAGCCTATGTCCTTCCCCGTGACACAGGCTACCTGCATGCCAAATTTCAGAAAGATTGGTCAAGGCGTTGAAGCGTGAAAAGGTAACAAACAAACAAACACATTTTCACATTTATAATATTATTATTAGTAAGGATAGTTGAAGAGATTTATTTATTTAATACGTAAAATCGATATAGGCTCTTTCAGCTGACTTATTATTGGTTCTTTAAACGAAACTATTGAAATACTGTCTTGCCATAAAAATAGATAACTAGGGATCTCTGCCCTGGCTCGCGGTCTTCAAACTATTACACACTTGAAAAAAGCCCTCTGTCCTGGCTCGCGGTCCACCATAGAATGAATCTCAACTGTTTTGGAAAACTTTCGAACGACTTACTAAATTGAATTTGAACTTAGATTTTTAATACGATTCGCGCTGGCAAGTAAGTATAAAGAAGTCGCGAGTGCGGAAACGTAGATATACGATCTCTACAGTATCTAACCCGCCTAAAATTTATACGCTTGACTGGATCTAAAGTCCTTTAACCGACTTCAAAAAAAGGAGGAGGTTTCTCAATTCGACCATATATATATATATATATATATATATATCGTAGTGGCGACTAGTGCGTTTGAAGTCGGTTTTTTTTTATTTGATGATATCAGCTCATATACGTCCTCACCGAGGGGCTCGAGCCTACCTTGAATTAGGGCGATAGGGCCATCGACCACACGGGCCCAGAGTGGGTTGGTCGACTTCACACACAACCTGCGAGTTTCTCCGCAGGCGTGTGCAGGTTTCCTCACGATGTTTTCCTTCACCGTAAGAACGTTGGATAAACGTTTAATATGAAATCTGAATTCGAAATCACATTGGTACGTGGCAGGATTCGAACCACGACCTCCCGGACAGGAGGCGGCGACCCTAGCCGTTACGCCACCGACGCTCTTTTTTATTTATTTATTTACAATTGGTAAGCCCTTGCCATCATCTCACCTGATGGTAAGTGACGATTATGCCGAAGATCGAAGCGGGCTTTACCAAGATTCCCCAACGCAATGGAGATCGGCTATCTTACCTTCAAGCCGGAACATATCAATGCTGTTAACACTAATCTTTGGCGGCAAGACTTAGGTAAGATGGTGGTAACTAGCCAGGTGGGCTATGAAAATGCCCTACCGCCAACCAAACCGAGTCTTACAAAGTCGACCCAGCCGGGAATCGAACCCGCGACCTCCTGGTGTGAAGCGAATGGACTAACCATTACGCCACGGAGGCGGTTAAATTCAATCAAACGTGTTACTATTAGAATATAACAAGTTTATAACTGTTTTATCAGTCCTAGCGTAGACCACTTTAGAAGAAGAATAGAAGCGTCGGTGGCTCTACCGGTAACGACTCGACCCTACTTACCAGAGGTCTCGGGTTCAAATCCGGACGGCCGTACCACTGAGATTTTCAAAAAACTAACGTACATACGACTATACTTTATTATAACAGCTCATATACGTCCCCACCGAGGGGCTCGAGCCTACCCTGAATCAGGGCGATTAGGCCTTAGTCGACCACGCGGGCCCAGTGCGGGTTGGTCGACTTCACACACAACCTTCGAGTTTCTTCGCAGGCGTGTGCAGGTTTCCTCACGATGTTTTCCTTCACCGTTAAAGCAATCGGTAAGTATGTACGTAAGTTTTTTGAAAAACTCATTGGTACATTGGCCGTCCAGATTTGAACCCGGTACCTCTGGTTAGATGGACCGAGTCGTTACCGGTTGAGCCACCGACGCTACAGTCGTTACCGGTTGAGCCACCGACGCTATACTTACTATACTTACTAATTGCTATAACATCGTGAGGAACCCTGCACATCTGATTCCAGATGTGTATGAAGGTCGCGTTGCACACGTTCGTAGGTGTAAATCTACATCTCTAAATCTAAAAGCCCTAAACGTGACCACAGGTGATGCTAAGTGCAACACCAGGCAACCGCCGTCTATAGCACGGTTAATTGTGCCACACGATAAGAACAAGACCACTTCTAAAAACTATAGATTGGTAACTTTTAGCCTTGATTTTCTATCTAGTTATTGTGTTTTACAATCGAGGGCATTGGTAAAAATATTAAAGAATTTTTTTCATGATAATATGGACTTTTTCAAGAAACTAACTTAATTATTTTTTTTCATTCAAATCAGCCGAAAAACGTCAACAAAGGCCTTCCCCAAGGATTTCCACGACGACCGGTCCTGCGCTACCCGCATCCAGCGGCTTCCCGCCAATTCACCAAGTCAACGGTTCACCGAGTGGGAGGCTTGCCAACGGTACGTTTTCCGGTGCGCGGTCGCTATTCTAGAATAGAAGTTCTAGAGTTTTACTGCCCCAACGGCCATCCGTTCTACGAGCTATGTGCCCCGCCCACTGCCACTTAAATTTAGCAATTCTGAGAAGTAGACATAAACATAGACATAGACATCATTTATTAATAATATACATTACACGTCAAGAAATTAAAATAAAAAATGAAAAATTATTAGATTAAATTACATAAAAATGTCATTTTAAATATAGCCATAACCAAGTTGTTATTTACATAAAGAAAATAAAATATACAAAATAGTAATTTTTTGTCATTAATTAGTTTTAATAGTCAAAAACTCATTATGACTGTAGAAAGACTGCTCGACGAGCCATTTTTTGAGTTTCCTCTTAAAAATAGAATTGCTCGGAGCTTCAGTAATATCGGCAGGTAGTCGGTTGTATATGGACGGGTCCATGACATGCGTTGTTCGGGTACTCATTCGACATCAGTAATGTCGGTAATTTGGTTCTCCTACGGATCTCCTCGTGTCTGATTCGATCACGCAGCGAAACTCCGAGCCTTGACCTTGAGAATTCTTATGAGGCCCATAGGAAGCGACCATTTCTCAGTTCCGTATGTCATCACTGGAAACACACACTGGTCGAAGACCTTGGTCTTAAGACACTGCTGTATTTGGGACGTGAAGATATTGCGAAGCTTCCCGAACGCTGCCCAGCCGAGTTGGATTCGACGATTGATCTCTTTCTTGAAGTTGGACCTACCTAACTGGACTGTTTGTCCCAGGTAGATACACATATTCGGCAACAACTTCGAGCGTAGACCTTCCAACCTTCAGAGGAGTAGATGCGACATCGACACGGACGTTTGACATAATTTTCGTCTTGTCCATGTTCGTTGATTGATCTCATCTCTGAGAAAACGCGTATTTCCGAGCAAAGCCCGGTCGCCCAAGTACTGTCTTATAATAATTGAAAACGTTAAACACATTAAAAAAACCGACTTCCATCGCAACAACTTAGTTCATTTTTGCATTATTATTTTTGGTTTTTGTTAATTTTCTAGTGAGGTACTACACCGATTTTGATAAAATTTATATAGGACCACACGGGAAGCACTAGCTTTCAAATAAAAACAGAATCATAAAAATCGATTCACCCAGTCAAAAGCTATGAGGTAACACACAAAAAAAACATATAGTCAAATTGAACCTCCTCCTTGTAACGGTTCCATATTTATAAATAAATATCTATAGGTATTATAGTGAGTCTTGATAGACTAAAAAGAAATTGTCTATTGAACAAAACATAACTAGGTTTTATTGAGTCGGGTGAGGATTAATCTCAAGTCGAGTGGATAGACGGTTGCTGAAACAAATTAGCTCAGGGATTATTTCCGAGAAGTAAAAATAAATTGTCTATTGAACAAAACATAACTAGGTTTTATTGAGTCGGGTGAGGATTAATCTCAAGTCGAGTGGATAGACAGTTGCTGAAACAAATTAGCTCAGGGATTATTTCCGAGAAGCCAGGCTGGCGCCTTGTCTGACGTTATTCGAATCACGCGTTGGGCGCATTATAAAAGATTATCTAATGCAACTAGTAATGCTTTGCCGCCAAAAATAATGGCTCCACCCAGTCTAGCTATCGGCGTCATTGGGCGCCCGCGCAGGCCTGCCATGCGGTGAGACGCATGTGTGCAACGACCCGCGCGCTGCTTAGGTTGCGAATGTGTGAAGGCCTATATAACCACGGACAGGCCGACACTTGCTCTCATACCTGTCCACGCTGCCGGAGATAAGCTGGTTCTCCTACACACTGCCGGCCGAGAGGCCCCTCAAGGCGGCCATCCGTGGCCTCCCTTCTACCACCGAGCCCGCCGAGATCGTCGCCGCCTTAGCCGAGCACGGCTTCGAGGCGGAGTACGTAAAGGCCATCCGGGCGCGCGCAGGACGCCCTGGGTGCCTCTTTTACGTGCAGATCCGGCGGACCTCTAACATCGCAGCCCTCTACGCCATCGTGGAGCTCCTGCACATGCCGGGCATCACTATTGAGGCCTGGCGTGGCAAGCGCGGACCCGCGCAGTGCCACAGGTGCCAAGCATTCCGCCATTCATCTCACGGCTGCCACCGCCCGCTGGCCTGCGTCCGCTGCGGCGATCCTCACGCCGCAAAGGACTGCCCACGGCCGCGGGAGGACCTTCCAACCTGCGCCAACTGCGCGGGCCCGCATCCCGCAAACCATGTCTCGTGCCCGGTGTTCCGAAGGGAGCTCCGGAACAAGAGGGCCGGGACAGTCGCCCGGACAACCGCCGCCCCTCGCCCCGCAGCGCCCGCTGCCACTGCTGAGCGCGCCGCACCGGCAGCACCCGCCGTGCTGAGCGGCTCAGCAGACGCACCCGTGACACGCCAGAAACGCCGCAGAACCCGCCGGAGGAGGAAGAGGCCCTTAGCCCCCGCTTCCGCCGCCCCCACCGCCGCCAACACCACCACTGTGCCCTCCCAGAGTGACCTCCTGCAAGCTCTGGGAGTACTTCAGCAGTTGCTCGCCCCAACCGGGGCTGGAGTGGCTGCCAAGGGCCCTGCGCCCACCCAAGGACCCGCTCATCGTGATGGGCGGCGGAAGCAACCACGTTAAGGAGGCCTCGCCTCGGGAACGTTTCCCCGTCGCCCCCTTCGGGGGCAACGAGAAGAATACCACGGACTTGCTCTCAGTCGAACGGACCGTCAGAGGAGAAACACGTATTCAAGGAACAGCTGGAAAGACGCCATACGCCCCGGGCAAGTGTCACGCCAAGTACTTATTTGTCCGCGAATTAAAATAGGAATCTCACTTTATATTGTGAGTTTAGAATAGAATTCAGTGTGGCCGAAATCCTTGATATTAGCCTTCGAAAGTTCAGGCTCCTACCTGGGATCAGGTCATTATTTAGTGCAGTTAGGAAGTGAGGTACAGTGAGCAATCGAGCTGGGATCTAGGAATTGAAACAAGATGCCAGGTCGGTTGTTAGCTGAAGGTTTCGCCAGGTAACCAGGTTGGTAATTCATGTTTTCAGGAAGGCTAGTTGATTAGATCCACGTGGGTTTGTCAATGTTAGTTCCGCAAGCAGGCTGACAGGAGAGCTTGCCTGGCTAGCGACCCAAGTTTGGTTATGGTCAGAACATCCTGACTGTACCATTTTACGACCTACCGTCATGAGGAACACAATGAGAAACACATGAGGAACATGTACGGAGCCACCGTATTTGGGACAGGCCTTACCTATCCAAATCCCATCCAACACACACTGTTTAGGAGGTGCAGCGAAGCGGCAGACCTGGTCTGTCGTGGCAGCGGAATTTCTTATTCAGGGTAGGTACACTTTAGCCGTAGGGAACTAGGACACAAGTTAGCTTTAGGTACGCATCACACCATAACACACTCACCTAATTGGGTTCATCTCGAAGGCACGGTTGGTCTAGTACCCCCGGGGAAAGACGTATAAAGCCGCCACGTGGTGTAACCATTTGTTTGAAACATGTACATCAAAATAAAATTAGCTCTCGTTATAATTAGCTATCTCGTTAGGATTGGGTAAAACTAGGGCTGAGTTTAGGAGTTTAGGATTAGCGAACTGTAGGAAATTTAGTAATTAATCTATTTTTAGGGAATAGCGAATTAGGTCTCGGAATAAACGTTAATTGAAAGAAATGCGCGCCGTATTAGTGGATAGGCGAACTTTTAGGAGGGTAGGCGGGCATATAACACACTTAAAGCTAAGCTCCTATTTATTTTGCATTTAAATTGATTACTCAGTAATTTGAATATTTAATTTATGTAAAACTTACACCTTAGGCCCTTTCGTACTCCTGTGGCTAATCACTTTTCCTCTGTGCACTATTTTTCACTGTGAATATCAACATTGAAGTTACACAATGGAGCTCTATACTAACCTTACCAACACTATGGCGAACTTAGCTTCCACTTTTGAGGCAAGAATGAAGCAATATGAAACAGATCTGAAACACATGTCAACCCGTGAGGCAGCCCCACACAAGGATCTGAGCAGCTTGTCAAGTGAGTTCAATGATTTTAAAAGTTTTGTGATGCAGACCTTGGTTTCAATGAAAACTCAGTTGGAGTTGCTATTACTGGGCCTTGATAGACACGAGACCTCCTCTCGCAGGAAGGTATTGCTTTTTCATGGTGTTCCGGAATCCAAAGATGAGAAACCCGAAACTTGCGTCCTCAGCATTCTCACAGATAATCTGCAGTTGCCTGACGTCTCAATGGAGGCAATCTCTGCATGTCACCGTCTTGGTAGTAATACAAGCAAACCCCGGCCCTTGCTTGTACGCTTCACTCTGTATAAGTGCCGTAATCAAGTTTGGAACAAAAAACCCTTCTAAAGAATACAGGAATATCCAGCTCTGAGTTCCTAACTAAGTCTCGACATGATGTGTTTGTCGAAGCGCGGAAACATTTTGGAGTTTAAAATTCTTGGACAGTTGAGGGAAAAATCGTCATCATGCTCCCCAATAAAAGTCGTAAGAAGATCGAATTGATGTCAGAACTGCAGTCTCATCTCTCAATTCCCTGCGGAGGCAAAAGGCATTACCGCCCGCGCCGAAAGACAAGAAGACCGTATCCACCAGGCCCAAAACGAGAACAGCAAAGTGAACTTTATTCCTCATGTTCGTGTATGCTACAAACAAGGTACATCGCAACACAATATTATCTACAAGTTCTACTATTTGTTATAATTTTCAATTCAATTTGTGTTGTAATTTTCATAATACCGTCACTGACCACTGTAAACTAAAATTATAATTACTCTTTGTGTGAGGGATTTATAAACACCGAGAACTAATTAGAATAATATAATTATTTTATTTTCACACAAGCAAGCATTACTGATAAAAATTCCCAACGACATTGTCAACATTTTGAAGGAAAACAATATTCACACACCATGGAGTTTGCTGTGTACTTAATAGCGGGTCTCTTCACTCCTCCACACGGCAGACTACTGGTGCTCCTTCTCTTGGGAGTATCGCTTTACTCTTGTTACCCGAGACTGCGTCGCAAAACAAGTAGACGTGGTCCCGGTAACCCTTTTGTTAAAAGGTCAGCTTCATTGCTCTCAGTCCCAATGAATTGAAGTTCTATCTTCTTATCTTGCACACAATCCCTTATATAGTGAACTCTCATGTCAATGTGCTTTGATTTAGGACTGACCATCTGGTTAGAACTTAGTTTTATTGCAGCCTGATTATCGCAGCATATCAGCACAGGCTGGCTTTCACGCAACCCAAGATCTGTGTGTAGCATGCCTAGGTTAATAGCTTCCTTAGCTGCTTCAGTAAGGGCGACATATTCGGCTTCTGCCGTAGATAGTGCAACACATTTTTGCTTCTTTGACGTCCAGCTGATACAGGCTCCACCAAATTTGAAGCTATAACCAGAAAATGATTTTCTGTCTATCTGGCACGCGCCCCAATCGGCATCCGCCATACCATATAGAGGCTGTTCAGTTTTCTTGAACGTTAAGCCCACACACTTTGTCTCTTTCAGGTATCTCAGAACCCTTTTGGCACTTTTGAAGTGTGTCTCGCTGTAACAATCATTGAATTGCGATAAGTAGCTGATTGCGTACATAATGTCGGGTCTTGTAGCCACAGCTAAAAACATTAGAGTACCTATTAGATTTTTGTATGGAAGATCTTTCATTTCAGTTTTCTCTGCTTTCTGCAATGAAAGGCCTGTCTCAATGGGTGTCACTGCCCCTTTACAGTCTTCCATCTTATATTTCTTAAGGGTATCCTCAATGTACTTCTCTTGATTTAATTTTATTTGTCCGTCTTTGTACGTGAAATCAATGCCAAGTAATCTTTTGGGTTTTCCCATATCTTTTAGTTCAAATTGTTTCATAAGTTGATCTTTGATTTCTTTGGCTCTCTTAGGACATGAATACGCCAAGAGTATATCATCAACGTAAATTGTTATCACTATTTTGACTCCCCCTTTCGTTGATATATACACACAGGGATCTGCAGGCGATGGTTTCAATCCAATATTTTTCAGTTCAGTGTCTAATCTTTTGTACCACTGTCTCCCGGATTGTTTAAGTCCATATAGAGCTTTCTTTAGCAAACAGACTTTATCGCCTTTCTTATTTTTAAGATCTTCTAGCATGCTTTTTGTTTTGAAGTACATAGCTAAATCATCTTTTTCGCTCTCTTCAATCAGAATTTCTGTTAAGTAGTCTTCTAAGTAATCTGGACACTTCATGACTATAGTTTCTTCTATTTCACCGTTTAGGTATGCCGTTGTCACATCCATTTGATTTAGGCTTAGGCCTTCTTCAACTGACATCGCTACTACAGTTCTGATAGAGCTTAATTTCGCGACTGGAGCAAAAGTTTCGTTATAATCAATGCCTGGCCGCTGGTTAAAACCACGAGCCACCAGTTTGGCTTTTCGAGTAATGATATTATCTGGTCCAACTTTATTTCTAAGAACCATTTTGTAGTCTATCACTTTCATGTCATTCTCTTTCTTTTCTATTTTCCAGGTTCCGTTCTTTACATGTGCTTTTATTTCAGATTTGATTGCATCGTGCCAGTACGGATCTTTTTCATTTTCGTCAGAAAAGTATGAAATTTCTATGAATTGGTTTATCTCCTCCATTTCATTATCTTCTAGTATGAAATCTTTAGTCCATGCTGGTGGTTGCCTCTTTCTTTGAGGTCTTCCACTTTTAGTTGCAGTTGCCTCTAATTCTTCAGGAGGGTTCGGGTTTTGGACAACCTCTTGTTCGTTTGTGTTGGCCTCATTGAATTAGATTTCGAGGATATTCTGTGGACATTCGAGGGGATTTTCATCTTTGAGCTTTTCTTCATAGTATATTTTGTCCATGAACTTTACATCTCTGCTGATTGTTATATCATTTTCATCAGGTATGTAAATTCTATACCCTTTAAAATTTCTAGCATATCCAACAAACGCACCTTCTTTGGTTTTATTTGAAAATTTACCTTTTCTATTCTTTTTCAGTACAAAAGATTTTCTACCAAATACTTGAAGGTGACTGACAGATGGTGTACGCCCGGTCCACTTTCTGTATGGAGTTTCACCATTTAGGACTTTTGTAGGGCTTCTGTTCATTAAGTAATTCGCTGTTTCTACAGCCTCTGCCCATAACTTTTTTGGGAGATTTCCATCTATCATCAAACATCTAGATCGGTCTAGTAATGACCTGTTTTTTCTCTCACTGACTCCGTTTTGTTGTGGTGTGTACACTGTGCTTAAGTGTCTTTTGATTCCATGTAGTTTCAGGAATTCATCGAATTCTTTGTTTCGATATTCGCCACCGTTATCGGATTGTAGGTTTTGTATTTTCTTGTTGTGGAAAACTTCTACTTCAGCCTTGTATTCTTTGAAAAATTTTAATACTTCGCTTTTGTTTTTCATGTAGTACACGTAACAATATCTCGTGTAGTCATCAATAAATGTGACATAGAATTTTGATCCACCTAAACTTTCACTATCAAATGGCCCACAAACGTCGCTATGTATTATTTCGAGCAGTTTAGTGGTGCGTAGTTCGTCATGTCTTTTGAAAGGTAGGCTCGACATTTTTCCTTTTATGCAAGTTTCACAAGTTTCCATATTTTCATCTGATAACTTTAAACCGTACATCAGGTCGTTTTTAGCCATAATTTTCATATCCCTTTCATTTAGATGCCCAAGTTTTTGGTGCAATTCCATGATCGAACTTTCTTTCTTAGGTGCAAACTGTGCAACTTCTTTTGTGTTAAAATCAATGTAGTAAAGTCCTTCGTTTCTTATAGCTGTCATTCCGATGTCACCATTTTTCTCTATGATATAGGCTTTATCTTTTTCGAATACTACCTTGTTTCCTCTGTCTGTGATTTTTCCGACTGATATCAGGTTTGTAGATAGATCGGGTACATACAGGGTATCATAAAAATTTATGAAGTGTTCATCTGTTTCAACAGTCACGGTTCCTTTACCTTGAATTTGACTTTTATATTTGTCAGAAGCTAATTTTAGCGCTCCTTTTTCAGGTATTACCTCTTTGAACAATTTTTTATCTCCACATAAGTGGGAAGTACATCCAGAGTCCAAACAAAACCTTTTTGTGTCTGAATCTTCAACTGTACTTAAACAGACATTAAAACCTTGTTGTTGCTTTTTACCTTCTTTTCTTTTATTGCTCCAGCACTGTTCGGTGGAATGATTCTTCTTACGGCAGATCTTGCAGAATAACTTATTTTTGTTTTTCTTAGTATAATACGCCTCAGAAGTCTCTGATTGCTCACTTGATTGAGCTCCACCATCTCTAGCCTGGAATTCTTCTAATATTTTTATTTTTAGATCCTCAGGACTAGGCAGTTTATCTCTGGACTCTATTGCAATACGAAAGTTTTCGAATGTCGCCGGTAAACTATACAGTAGCATTATGCTTAGTAATTCTTGTGGAATTTTTATATCCATATCGCCAAGTTTGTCAACTACATCCATAAAATTATTGATATGGTCGCGGATATCCTCACCTGTGGTCATTCGTTTTAGCACTAGTTGTTTCAACAACGTTGCTTTTCGTGCCGGTCCTGTACTATGATAAGTAGCTTTTAGCTTGTCCCATATAGCTTTAGAAGTCTCGCAACCTTTTACTTGCTTTAGCTCAGACGGAGTAATTAACAGAAGAATTTCAGCCCTCGCCTTCATATCCTCCTTGTTAAATGCCGCCTTGGTCGCTGCTTCTGCACCGGGCTCCAAAATTTTTGTACCGCTGACGATGTCCCAGTAATCATTTTTGATGAGTATTGCCTGTGCTTGTAGGCACCACGTATCGTAGTTGTTCTTGGTCAAAGCTTCGATGTTCCGACAATTTGACGTCGAACTCATTTTCGAGTTTTTTTATTTTATTTAAATGAACCACGCTCTGCTACCAATTTGTGAGGGATTTATAAACACCGAGAACTAATTAGAATAATATAATTATTTTATTTTCACACAAGCAAGCATTACTGATAAAAATTCCCAACGACATTGTCAACATTTTGAAGGAAAACAATATTGGAGTTTGCTGTGTACTTAATAGCGGGTCTCTTCACTTTGTTTGTTTACTATTAACGAATGACAGTTCTTGTACAGCTGTTGATCAATCAGTTTACTGACGTGACAGTCTTGTACCAAATACAACATAATACAAGTTAGAAATTGTAGGTCATCTTTGCCACTGCTTTACGTTTAAAAGTTTTATGTTTTTTTTTTCCACTATATTTTGTCAATGTTTAATGTTCTTTCCGATTTTCTAGTAATTTTTGCTGAATTTATATAGGTTAATAATTAATTGTAGAAAAGCTTCAATACTGTCTAAAAATAGTACTTTTTACTGTATTGTATGCAATAGCCAGTAAGTGCGACTGGGGTCAGTCAGTCGTGCAAATTGGAGATTAGTTTTAGTGAGTAAATTAGATTTAGGTATTTATTACTAATTATTATTATTTTTTAGGTATTTATTATTTATTTTTTATGTTGCAACTGAATGAAAGTTGCTTTTCTTGCTCTTCCAATACCTCTTCTTCTGATGATGAATATGCCAGTGCAAACAGTGATGTGTCTGGATCTGGTCACTTAAGTGACCAAATCACCTTCAAACTTTCTCAGCACCGGAAACTCCTTAATATTGTACACATCAATGCCCAAAGCGTTCCTGCTCACTTTTCAGATATGCTATTATCATTCGATCCTGATTTGATAGATGCAATTCTTATCTCGGAAACATTTCTCAAACCCGGACTTCCTTCCTCTCAGTATTCACTGCCCGGTTTTAAACTACTACGTAATGATAGGATCGGCAAAGGCGGTGGTGGTGTTGCCATTTATTTGCGAGCAGACATTAAACACAAAATTATTGATGCATCACCAGGTGAATATTCGAAATCTTCGGAACATCTGTTCATTGAAGTAATTTTTCATCACCAAAAACTCTTGCTAGGTGTCTTCTATAGCCCGTCCAGAGAAATAAACTATTTCGACTCTTTCGAATCCAAATTGGAACTTTTGTCACCTCTCTACGATCATATTATCATCCTTGGCGACTTCTACACCTGCCTTCTGAAGGACGATTCTAGGAGCTACAAACTTCTGTCTTTGGTATCCTCTGTTAACATGCATATTCTTCCTTTAACTGCTACCCATAATGCCCCTCATTTTGCAACTTCACTTCTTGACCTAATTATTATCTCTAATCCCTCTCTTGTAGCCACCCATGGCCAGCTTACATCGCCATTCTCATATCATGATTTAATTTTTATATCATACAAACTCAGGCCTGAGAAGCGCAAACCCAAGTACTTGTTTCTCCGTAGTTTTAAAAATATTGATTCAAACCGCCTTAAAGAAGATGCCTTAAGTCTTGATTGGTCTCCAGTGATCAGCTCGTGCAATACTGATGATAAGATTCACCATTTCAACTTAATTATCACCAGACTGTTTGATAAACATGCTCCAATTAAAAGAGTGAAAGTTAAACGGCCACCTGCACCTTGACTAAATGACACGATTAAAAGAGCTATGACTAAACGAAATAAGGCCAAGCGCAAACTTAAGAAAAATCCTACTGATGCTAACTTAGCTGACTACAAAAAGCTTCGCAATCGCTGCAACAGAATGTGCCGCGATGCTAAGCGGCGCCACATTCACAACTCAGTTGAGCAATGTAATCCAGCTCACCTGTGGAAGTTCCTCAAAACTCTTGAAGTTGATAAATCATCAAATGTGTGTCCGTTAGTTTTTGATCTGAATGTGTTAAATTCTCACTTTTCTAATCCTCCTCTCTGTTTAGATACTTATGTCAAAAATTCCACTCTTCAATATCTCTCTAATCTACCACTTCCTTCTTGTAGTCAATTTACGTTAAGTGAAATATCTCCTAATGAAGTGAATAAATCTCTTCTTTCTATTTCTTCCACGGCGATCGGAGCAGATGAGCTTAGTTCCCAGATGTTTAAACTTCTCGTAGACGAACTTCTTCCTTGTCTCACTCATATCTTTAATCATTCCCTTAGTACTGGCTCCTTTCCTTGCTTATGAAAAAAAGCCCTTGCCTAAAATATCTAACCCAGCGTCACCTACCCAATTTCGTCCAATCTCTATTCTTCCCTTTCTATCTAAAGTTCTTGAGAGCATCGTCCATAAACAACTATTTTATTTTCTCAATACTAATAACCTTTTAAGTACCTTTCAATCTGGTTTCCGTCCTGGCCACAGTACTGTAACTGCTTTGCTTAAAGTTTCGGATGATATTCGTCAGGCCATGGACAGAAAACAACTAACCATACTCACATTATTGGACTTTAGCAGCGCGTTTAACTCAGTGGATTTTGATATTTTACTTGGAATTCATCCTCTCTTCATGTATCCCCTCAAGCTATAAGTTGGTTCAACTCCTACCTCAGGGGTCGTTCGCAGTGTGTTCGCGCAGATCAGTCTTCGTCAGACTGGGTAGATCTCACTGCGGGAATTCCTCAGGGTGGTGTACTTTCCCCATTATTATTTTCTGTCTTTATAAACTCGTTAACTAAGCTTATCACCACGAAATTTCACCTTTATGCTGACGATTTACAACTATACCACCATTTTAAAGTAGACGAGGCCTTGTATGCTGTACATCGTGTTAACACTGACCTTCTCAGAATTAATGAATAGGCCCAATCATTTGGCTTACTTGTGAATCCCTCCAAATCACAAGCTCTTATTATTGGCGGGGTCGCGTTACGCAGCCAGCTAGACATATCTGCATTACCCCCTTTAATTTACAACACTATCCCTATTGGGTTTACTAATACTGCCAACAATTTAGGGGTTATTTTTGATACCAATCTGTCCTGGACCAGCCATGTCAATGAAGTCAGTAGGAAGGTGCATTTCTCTTTTCAGTCTCTTAAACGTTTACAGAAATTTTTACCCTTCGAAACCAAGCTCCTCCTTGCGCAATCCCTACTTCTTCCCATAATTGACTATGCGGATGTCTGCTTCCTCGATGCTACAGAGGTGCTCCTTAATAAATTAGAAAGATTGCAAAATCTGTGCATACGGTTTATTTTTGGACTCCGTAAATTCGACCATGTCTCTGAATTTAGATCTAAACTTAAGTGGCTTCCTGTTCGTCGTCGTCGTGATGTACACATTCTCTCTTTCCTTTATAAAATCCTTTAAAATCCTTCCTCTCCTTCATATTTGCGTGATCGCTTTGAATACATTGTTCCTAGAGATAGGCCTTGCCGATCTATTAAATCTCTGTTGCTAAAATTTCCCTCTCACTGCTCCTCCCGCTGTGGTGAGTCTTTTTCTGTTCATTCGGTGCGACTTTGGAATGCCCTTCCCCACGAAATTCGCGACAGTCCTAGCATACACATATTTAAGAGGAAAATAAAAGAGCATTACCTGACCTGACTTGCTTTCTCTATATTGCAACACTATAGGTATGCATTATATTATTATTATGTATGTTTATTATTTATTTTGTGTATGTAGTAAGTATATTATTTTTATTATTATTTACTTATGTATGAATATTATAGGTATATTATTATTAACTTATACGTATTTGTTATATTATAAGTAACATAATACTTAGCAACTTATATCTTATAGTATTTTTTTTTTTTACATTTCTCATAACAAATTTGTACACGCCTCTACCCGTTCGTATTTCATTTCTTTCTCACTTACTGGTTTGTTGGCAGAAAACTCTTACAGAGTTAAGCATACCAATTGTAAATCTTATGTTTTTCTACTTATGTATCTCTCATTTACTGTGTACAATAAACAATAAATAAAAAATAAAATAAAATAAATAGGTAGTAGGTAGGTCAGAGCTATGCCCAAAGTTGGAAAAGGGATAATATTCGTCAATGCAACTGGTTGTGACATGATATGATTGCTGTAGCCACGGTTGAAGGATGTGGGAAGTGTTTTTCCACTGATGGGGTATTTGTCCAACAGATACTAATGATATCATTGCTGTTGCCACGGTTGTAGGATGTGGGAAGTGTTTGTGGGTATTTGACCAACAGAGTCTAATGATGTAATTGCTGTAGCCACATATATGGGAAGTGGGAAGTGTTTGTCCACTGCTGGGGTATTTGTCCAACAGAGACTAATGATATAATTGCTGTAGCCACATAAGTGGGAAGTGGGAAGTGCTAAGTCCACTACTGGGGAGAGATGATACCTATTCAGCAGCGGCTAATATGATGAAATCATTGAGGCCACGTGGGTAGTCGAGATTTAAAATTATGTATTGGTGTGGGATCCACTTAATTTCCCACATTTTATTTATGTACGAACTGCCTTCACTGCAAGTGCCACGCGGCATCATAAGTTTTAGGGTTCCTAGGAAACGAGGTCAAACCCATTACACCAAATTTCACTCGGAGTAGTGCAGCGCTATGCTGTAGGAGGGCTTATTTCATTCCTGAGACGACTGTTTACCAAGCTCCATGCAATACATAGGATTTATTTGATGACAAAACTTGTCTGAAATCTGACCATTTTTTTAAATAAATAATTTCCATTCAAAATAGATGATCCCTAACCTAGTCAAATCATATGCTAATTTTATGTCTATCAAACACCCACTAGCTTCTTAGCTTCTAGCTTCTTGGTACCCAAAATACGTGAACTGGTTGAGATAGATCAGTTGAGATAGATCAGTTGGTTGATGGTGACTGTACTTACAATCCGTGGATGACAGAACTTTGGGATTTTCCCTACTCTCAAAACAATATGTTTTTCTGTCAGATAACGACTGTAACACACACATTATATTAGTCATGGAAATTCCCGAACTAAAAATATGTAAACATAAAACTTTTTAGATAAGAGTGGTCAGCATAGGTACATCGCATTTATTAAGGAAAACCAGACTTCAATAACAAGAGATAAATAGCTTACGTGGACATTTGATAGTTGTTTGAAAAACGGTCTTAAAAATATGCAATTTAAAAGTAAAAAGCACCCTAGGTCAGTCGGGCCAATGGAGAAAGAAAAGATAAGAGAGAGAGAGGACCTACTTGGAATCTGAAGATTGTCTGAAAATTTCATCGAAATCGGTCCAGCCGTTTTGGAGTCTATAAGGAACATTTTTTTTTCCTTCACATAGCACAGAGATAGACTGGATTCAAGTGCTAATAACTACAGCCTCCCTGATATAATAAAAGGATTTGAATGTAAATCACATGTTAAACGCTCATAAGAATTAGAAATGATTTGAACGATTAAAAATTATTCAAAATGATTACAAATCAAATCATTTTTAATCCTTTTTAATGATTTTGTTTAATCAGGGCTGTGATTAAAATAACTAAAAAAGAGATTATAAGGTTTTCTTATTTGTTTACTTAGCTTAAGTAATAAAAATATGTATCGTTTATTTAAGTAAATAAACTTTAAACAAAAAAAAATGTTATGAGGACAGGTTATAGCGGTGAATACTTATAACCTGTTTTGTCCGTTAAATTTGGAACCATATTAAAATAAATAAACTCATGTGAGTCCAACTATGTAACTTAATTAATTAATTCATTAACTTTAATTATCTTAACGTTAGTTAAAAAACACTATAATATTAAGAAATTATAAAGTCACAATTTTATGTCTATCAAACACCCACTAGCTTCTTAAATTAGATAACTTTTGAAGGAGTCGACTTAGCAAAAAATCATCTCAGAGCTTTTTTGTAGATCGTTAAATTCCCTACAAAAATAAGTATTTGTCGTCACTAGAGGATTATTTGTTTAAATGCATTAAAAATCCAAACAAAATAAAAATAACATTCCTGTGTTATTTAAATGGGAAATCAAAAATTATGAATCGTCACCTGTTAATATTAAAATTAAGAGCTCATACGTTACCAGAATTTTTTATTCGTCATTTCGGACGATATTTTCATGGTATCTAAGGAAAAAAAAATTAAAATTTTTTTTTGGCGCACCCTACTAAATATGAAATCAAGTTGAATAATGTTCGTTGACGCCGAACGAAGGGACTGACGTGGGTTTTATGATTTTATATCGTAACTGCAGTGAAATACATGATAATAATACATGTGTTCGCGTGGTGACTATTCATTATCTCGACTGAAGGTTATTGGAGTTTGTTATGAGGTATCAGTTTTTACTGTATTGATGAAAAATTAAAGAAAGTGGTAGCCCTAGTTTTGATAAGCATTGCTATTTAAACGGAGACGGAGGGTCGAAATGATTCATATTGTTGCAACCATTCCGAGCAAATGGAGTCCCAAAAAAAAACTTGTTGTAATTGTGGCCGAGTGTACGATTTCAGCCCATTTTGGAGGTGGTGCAGAAACTGCGGAATTAATAAATTTATAGAGGAGGAGAAGAAAAAAAAAAAAATAAGGGTATAAATCTTAAATATAAATAACGGTTCACTCTTCAGAAATTTCTTGTCTAACATTTTTTTTGGTGTTTGTCTAAACGTACTATCCTCATAGATCGATGTTTCGACCTAGAAAAAATATCGTCTAAAAATATCGATGTTTCCCCCGAAAACAATCGATAGTTAAAACATCGATGCATATCGCCCATCCCTAGTAAACATAAAACTTTTTAGATAAGAGTGGTCAGCATAGGTACATCGCATTTATTAAGGAAAACCAGACTTCAATAACAAGAGATAAATAACTTACGTGGACATTTGATAGTTGTTTGAAAAACGGTGTTAAAATATGCAATTTAAAAGTAAAAAGCACCCTAGGTCAGTCGGGCCAATGGAGAAAGAAAAGATAAGAGAGAGAGAGGACCTACTTGGAATCTGAAGATTGTCTGAAAATTTCATCGAAATCGGTCCAGCCGTTTTGGAGTCTATAAGGAACATTTTTTTTTCCTTCACATAGCACAGAGATAGACTGGATTCAAGTGCTAATAACTACAGCCTCCCTGATATAATAAAAGGATTTGAATGTAAATCACATGTTAAACGCTCATAAGAATTAGAAATGATTTGAACGATTAAAAATTATTCAAAATGATTACAAATCAAATCATTTTTAATCCTTTTTAATGATTTTGTTTAATCAGGGCTGTGATTAAAATAACTAAAAAAGAGATTATAAGGTTTTCTTATTTGTTTACTTAGCTTAAGTAATAAAAATATGTATCGTTTATTTAAGTAAATAAACTTTAAACAAAAAAAAATGTTATGAGGACAGGTTATAGCGGTGAATACTTATAACCTGTTTTGTCCGGTAAATTTGGAACCATATTAAAATAAATAAACTCATGTGAGTCCAACTATGTAACTTAATTAATTAATTCATTAACTTTAATTATCTTAACGTTAGTTAAAAAACACTATAATATTAAGAAATTATAAAGTCACAATTTTATGTCTATCAAACACCCACTAGCTTCTTAAATTAGATAACTTTTGAAGGAGTCGACTTAGCAAAAAATCATCTCAGAGCTTTTTTGTAGATCGTTAAATTCCCTACAAAAATAAGTATTTGTCGTCACTAGAGGATTATTTGTTTAAATGCATTAAAAATCCAAACAAAATAAAAATAACATTTCTGTGTTATTTAAATGGGAAATCAAAAATTATGAATCGTCACCTGTTAATATTAAAATTAAGAGCTCATACGTTACCAGAATTTTTTATTCGTCATTTCGGACGATATTTTCATGGTATCTAAGGAAAAAAAAATTAAATTTTTTTTTTGGCGCACCCTACTAAATATGAAATCAAGTTGAATAATGTTCGTTGACGCCGAACGAAGAGACTGACGTGGGTTTTATGATTTTATATCGTAACTGCAGTGAAATACATGATAATAATACATGTGTTCGCGTGGTGACTATTCATTATCTCGACTGAAGGTTATTGGAGTTTGTTATGAGGTATCAGTTTTTACTGTATTGATGAAAAATTAAAGAAAGTGGTAGCCCTAGTTTTGATAAGCATTGCTATTTAAACGGAGACGGAGGGTCGAAATGATTCATATTGTTGCAACCATTCCGAGCAAATGGAGTCCCAAAAAAAAACTTGTTGTAATTGTGGCCGAGTGTACGATTTCAGCCCATTTTGGAGGTGGTGCAGAAACTGCGGAATTAATAAATTTATCGAGGAGAAGAAAAAAAAAATAAGGGTATAAATCTTAAATATAAATAACGGTTCACTCTTCAGAAATTTCTTGTCTAACATTTTTTTTGGTGTTTGTCTAAACGTACTATCCTCATAGATAGCAGTGAGAAGCCAGTGCTGTCGTTAGCTGGTAAAGATATTGAGTAAGTTAATATTCTCAAGAACCTGGAAGCTATTATCGATCCGACTCTGCAATGATCTGAGAACAACCGGACTATACGCTGTTATCGCCGATTCCGGGTACATCAATGTACAAGAGCTCTTTTCTTGTCCTTGGAGTTGCTTTCTGGAACTTTGTGCCACCTGCTGTTTCAACTGCTGCTTCCCTGGATGAATTCAAGACGATGCTACAACCACTTACTTGCTATTGAGCAAGCTAAGTCGCGAGTGCATAGTTTCTGGTGTGTGATGTGCTGGTAGGGCTGTCAAGTGTTATATGAACAATACTTTTTGTAAATCGTTTTGTTTCTGTTTTTTTAAATGCCATGAGTTTTATATTATTTTTGTCTTTATTTAAAAAAAAAAGGTTGAGCTAAAGCTTTTGTATTTTGTAATGATAAAGCCTACTCGAGGGTAAGCAGGCTAAAATCTTAAAATATTAAAAATTTTAAATACAGAACATAATTATAAAAAGCGTCTGATTATGGAATCTATGTAAATGGAGAGGCATCAAGATTTAATTAATAAAAGGAAAGATACAGAAACCATAGATAAGATCTACCATGATTTAATTAAATTAAAATAATCTTTAAAAAGTACCGTTGTTACACTTTCTTGGTTAATTAGTTGGAAATTTAAATTTGCGTTTGTATTCATGTAATTTCAAAATTTGTAATTGTAAGTGTCTTTTAAACTTTATGATTATATTTATGTAGTTCAAAATTGACAACCCTGGTTATCTGGGTAGGTGATTTGAATGACTGACTGTATAATTTGTAATATTACCAACTGTACATAAGACCAGTGTTAGCACACGGTTTTGGCTGTCAGTTGACCAATAATAAGATTTATGAACGCATTGTTCATGTGACTTTATAATTTCTTAATATTATAGTGTTTTTTAACTAACGTTAAGATAATTAAAGTTAATGAATTAATTAATTAAGTTACATAGTTGGACTCACATGAGTTTATTTATTTTAATATGGTTCCAAATTTAACGGACAAAACAGGTTATAAGTATTCACCGCTATAACCTGTCCTCAGAACATTTTTTTTTGTTTAAAGTTTATTTACTTAAATAAACGATACATATTTTTATTACTTAAGCTAAGTAAACAAATAAGAAAACCTTATAATCTCTTTTTTAGTTATTTTAATCACAGCCCTGATTAAACAAAATCATTAAAAAGGATTAAAAATGATTTGATTTGTAATCATTTTGAATAATTTTTAATCGTTCAAATCATTTCTAATTCTTATGAGCGTTTAACATGTGATTTACAATCAAATCCTTTTATTATATCAGGGAGGCTGTAGTTATTAGCACTTGAATCCAGTCTATCTCTGTGCTATGTGAAGGAAAAAAAAATGTTCCTTATAGACTCCAAAACGGCTGGACCGATTTCGATGAAATTTTCAGACAATCTTCAGATTCCAAGTAGGTCCTCTCTCTCTCTTATCTTTTCTTTCTCCATTGGCCCGACTGACCTAGGGTGCTTTTTACTTTTAAATTGCATATTTTTAAGACCGTTTTTCAAACAACTATCAAATGTCCACGTAAGCTATTTATCTCTTGTTATTGAAGTCTGGTCTTCCTTAATAAATGCGATGTACCTATGCTGACCACTCTTATCTAAAAAGTTTTATGTTTACATATTTTTAGTTCGGGAATTCCATTATTAATAATATGTATGTTGCAGTCGTTATCTAACAGGACAAAGTATTATTTTGAGAGTAGGGAAATTCCGACGGAAGTACGGTACTGCTATTGGTTTCTGGCAATTGCATGACACCACCTCGTGGTCAAATAATATAAGTAAAATAGTCTTTTTCTTTCTAATTTAGAGGTAAGGGTTAATTTTAAGGGTCTTAGGAAATGAAAATGTAAAAAAAAATACATAAAAGTTATGCAAATTTAAAATATGCGACATTAATACCGTAGATAAGTTTATATAGTTCAGGATCGTGTATAAAGATATGCATAGAGCTACTGTTTCGTAATTAATGTTTTACTTAAGAAGAAATAGGTCATAGATATAATTATAGAGTAATTTAGGTTTCTTCTTTGTTTGCTAGTGAAAACTGCCAATGTTTTTATGTTATTATTTATTATCTCGAGTTGTAAAAGGATGTCTTTGTTTCTGAAACTTTATATGTGTAATTAGACATTATCTTCATTAAGTTTTTATAGAGTGTATAGACTTCCTTTGTGACATTTGATGTGTATTTTCGTTCATTCTCTAAAAAGCTACAAAATTTGCGAACTAGTCACAGATTTGTAAGCTCTCAGATACCATAAAATTCACTATTTATCAACCATTATGATTCAGCATAGAACGATAGCCATCCAACACAATAAATGGTCATTCTTTAGCGCCTACATGTTTTAGAATATCAAAATCCACTGAATATATGTTATGAACCTGATGTGATGTCTTGTTTACGAAAATGCCATTACTCAGCCATAATAAATCATTTCGGATAACATCTGTGTTTCATTTAACGCTCCCTGTACAATTATAAACAGTGCGCATGGTTAAATTTTTTATAAGAATTTTCTAGTTGTTTTCTTCTAATCTTTTGATGCGCACTCACAGAAAATCTCGTCGAGTTTAGTTAAGTCCTTACTTTTGGATCCGAATAAATTCTGAGATAGACAGGTAGATTCTATCTGTAGCTTATCACAAGCATGCCTCGGCAGAATTTCACCTGAATCGTACCGAGCGTTTAGAAACGTCTTGGGCAAATAAACAAATAGTTTAGGCGTTCGCGCCTTACTACTAAAGTGATTATAGTAAGACCGATTATGATATGATAAGCCGACCCATCCTGGTGGTAACCATAGCTAGGGTCAGTTAATTTGTGCTAGATTTAGAAACTAAATCTATCATTTTGATGAGTATGGACGGGTGTTCACGGTGTCCGCGTCCAAAACTAACGTATACTACTAGAAGCGATAGATTCTATTGGTGGAGCGGGTGGGGGACTTGCCCAACATATGGCTTACACGCCTTTTCGCTCTGACTTATTTGTGATGCTGCGACTATGATTCGCGTAGGTGTCACAATGTGTTGCGATCTGTGTTGGTTCATTGTCTATTGCACTTAGCAAACCTACTGAACTGTCAGTACCTTCGCCCTTTATCAAGGGTTTACTACGTCTAAAGACAGACTTTTAACACTATGTATTATTTTGGAGCCGGTGGCACGGTGGATATTGTGTCCATTTCGTTTTAAGTTTAACTATATTGACCGCAGGTCTTTATATCATTATGTACAACAACTGTATAACACAGTTCCAGGTCTAAGAACCAACTTAGTAGATTACCTACTTCTTTCATTATCCGTCATGCTCTGCTTTTAGTTTGAGCAACGTAAAAGGTGGAATATCTACTTTGCTTTAGTACATAGTGCTAACATGTATCTGCGAACTATCGCTGTTCGAAGGTATTAAATCTACCTGAGGTAGAGGGTTGGGGATTATGGCTGTAATGACCCAGTCATAGTCTGTAATACACACGTATGTCAAACGCCTCACAAGCGATTTGTATACAATAGCTTTGGGATTTTGGGTGGTACACGGTTTAGTACATTACACAATGTCGTGTAGCTTAATCAAATTACATTTGAAGACGGGTAGACGCCTGAGTATCTTAGTGGTTTGCAGGCTGATAGTATCCGGTGGAGCTCACCTTTGCTTTAAATACCTGTTTTGAGCTAAAATCGCTTGTTCACTTATCTTGCATTAGCTTTATATTTTCAATCACCAAAATAATGTAGTACTAGCGTCAGTTATGTATTACGTTATTCCGAGCACTGGGGGCCGGCTATCCTCCCCAATTTTGGGGGGGCCCAAAATAGAGAACAATCTCAGTAGGGAAACTAGGGTTCCGCGCGAAATACTTCAATATTATAAGTTAGACTACATCGTTCTTCCAAACACAACTTAATAAATTAATCTCTTTAAAAAGGGTTGCCATTCACCTTCAAAAAGATTCTGGGTTACTGCGATCACAAATTAGGGTTCTCTAGACGATCTGGCCAAACGTTTAATTGTATTTTAAAATGCAATAAAAATTAAGTATAGTTTACATATTTCTTATAGGTAGTAATAGGTTGTATGTTAAGTAAAACATCTTTACCTCCATCTATATCATCTATACATATTATCCTCTGAAAATGATCAAATCTTTTTAATCTTTTGTTTGTTTTGACAACCCATATTGTTGCCTTTGCAACCAATTTTGTTGGTAAATAAAAATAAATAGTATCTCTCTTTCTATCTTCACTAATTTATATATCCCTCTCAACTTCCGTTCGCCTCGCCCGATCTCACTGGCTCTCGTCACGTTTTTACTTCAAACCAGGTGAGATGTTGTCAAGGGTTTACCAATTAATTGTTAATAAAAAAAAATATGCCTTTGATGCTTTCGAATAAAAGCTTACCTTCCCCATTGCCTATTTGAATCATCAATGCGAACGACTCCTCCTATATTATGATAACGAAATATCAGTCACAATCATTTTATTTCGGTCAATGATATGATTCGGATACCGGTGTAGGTAAACAAAGTTTCCGTGCTGGGATGATAAGGTTTTATCAATCAATATTGTACACCTATCTGATAGGAGCCTACCCGTTAATGAGACGGAGCTAGACTTGTTATTTTTACCCGACTGATTTTTTTTTTTTTTTAATTTACAATTGGTAAGCCCTTGGCATCATCTCACCTGATGGTAAGTGACGATGATGCCGAAGATGAAAGCGGGCTTACCAAGATTCCCCAACGCAATGGAGAACTGGCTATCTTATCTTCAAGCCAGAACACATCAATGTTAACACTGATGTTTGGCGGCAAGATTTAGATAAGATGGTGGTAGCTAGCCAGGCGGGCTTAGAAAATGCGGTAGGACCAACCAAACCGAGCCTTACAAGTTGACCCCACCGGGAATCGAACCCGCGACCTCCTGGTGTGAAGCGAATGGACTAACCATTACGCCACGGAGGCGGTTAAAGGTGTCAAAGGAGGGTTATGTTTTACGAGTGTATGTATGTTTATTTCTTTGGCACGCCCTAAAGCCTAAACGGCTTGATGGACTTTGGAGTGCGTGGTGTTGTTAGATTTGTCTTGATCCCGTGAGTGACATAGGATACATTTTTACCCGACTAGCCAAAAAAGAGGTTATTTCTTTCTTTGGCACGCTCTGTAGTAGGCTAACGGTTTGATGGATTTTGGAATGCAGGGTGTCTAGGGGTTAAGTTTAATTTTCAGTTTAATTAAGTTGAAGCGTCGGTGGCTCAACCGGTAACGACTCGGTCCATCTAACCAGAGGTACCGGGTTCAAATCTGGACGGCCAATGTACCAATGAGATTTTCAAAAACTTACGTACATACTTACCGATTGCTTTAACGGTGAAGGAAAACATCGTGAGGAAACCTGCACACGCCTGCAGGGAAACTCGCAGGTTGTGTGTGAAGTCGACCAACCCGCACTGGGCCCGCGTGGTTGACTAAGGCCTAATCGTCCTGATTCAGGGTAGGCTCGAGCCCCTCGGTGGAGACGTATATGAGCTGATATAATTAATTACAAGCTTTATATTAGCTTGACGTGTTAGTTAGTTTGTTAGCTTGAGACAAATCTTGGAAGGTACTTACTAGTAAATTAGAACCATTTCCCGGTTTCCGATTTATATGAAAATATGCATACACGTCAAGGCGAGATATTGATTGGAACAGTTGTCTCTGTCATTTTCTTTACAGTAAAGAGTAAAGAAACCACACTTTTTCACTGGTTTTTCTTTTCAATCAAAAACTACAATAAAAGTATTGAAAATATAACATTACTCACTTTGTATTATCTTATCAAATATTATTGTATATTTTTTTAAATTTATACTTCAAAATATTAGTCGTAAATAGAGTTGAAAGTAACGATGTAGACCTATCTTTGGGTTTTTTTTTCTATCGAGCCAAAACTGCTCAATCGTGTTTCTAAAAGGTTTTGACTTTAAGGAACATCATCAAAAATAAGGGGGTTTTTTTTCAACCTTGGGTTTTCTATCGTTTAGGAGTAATTGAAGTCAAAAATAACGAAAATTTTTAAAACTACTTGTAATATTAAGTTTTGAAAACAATGCATGGTTAGTTAAGGGACTTCATTCTAAATCCAATATCGCGGACTCCCACAGATAGCGGATCAGTATTTTTTTAGTAATAATAATTTAATATGGATATCAAATGAAAGGTTTTGCTTGGAAGAATATGAAATAATTAAAATTTGTATTTAATTAAAGGCCTCCCCCAAGGATTTCCACGACGGCCGGTCCTGCGCTGCCCGCATCCAGTGGCTTCCCGCGATCTTCACCAGGTCGTCGGTCCACCGCGTGGGAGGCCCTACGCTACTGGATACGGGCAGCGCAGGATCGGTCGTCGCGGAAATCCTCCGGGGAGGACTTTGTCCAGCAGTGGACGTTTTTCGGCTGATATGATGATGATGATGAAATTAAAGCTTGTCCCGTAAAGTTTTTAGGTTTTTGGATAATTAGTTCCACATTAGGTCTCTCTCTCTCAGAATCAGAATCAGAATTTATATTGTTGTTTATGGTACAAAGATCTTATAGTAACATCAGGTTTCATATAAACTACCCTAAAAAGGCCAAAAACCCAGTTTAACAACACAAAAAATAGAGGAAAAATAAAACATAATAGCATAATATCTATGAAATAATAACGATAACGATATCTTTTAGTTTTAAATGGGTACTAATTAAACAAGCTTCTTTTTAATAGCATTATTCGCCTCAGAAAATATAAGTTACCTTCTAAATTACTAAGTCGGCCACAACCAACGCGCGTCTGAATAATAGTATCTCAGCCACTAGTTATCTTCTATGTAAGCCACTGTAAATATAACTCAGCATGATGGTTATTTTTTAGCATCTAAATTTGAGGCATGCATTCAAATAGCAAACTTTTAAAATAATAATATATGACACCAAAATAGTAATTCTATTAGCTTCTAATTGTATAATTTAGTATGTTTAAAATGTAAGTCATCCTACATTAATTGACGAACCTAACCTAACGCAACCGAACCTAACGGATCCGAGTCGGGGTGCTCCGCAAGTCCTAGCTCGCTTCGCTCGCTCCCGCTTCCATTTAGAACTCCCCGTACCACACTCTTCCTACAGTGTTGAGTTGTCGACGGGAGCCCCGACGGGGCTCCTATTTCTGTGTTCTCATGTTAAACATAACACTACGACTGTGCGGGGAGGCGAGCTAAGCTCGCCTCCCCGCACAGTCTCCGAACCTAACGGATCCGAGTCGGGGTGCTCCGCAAGTCCGAGCTCGCTTCGCTCGCTCCCGCTTCCATTTAGAACTCCCCGTACTACACTATTCCTACAGTGTTGAGTGGTCGACGGATTAGTGGCTGAGTCAGTAAATTAGTTGGCAATGTATAAATCAGAAGGACAAGTAAAAATAATTGTTGATCTTGAGTCGACGCTTTCTTTAACATTTTTAGTTGGCGTTGTAAAGAAGATGACTTAGTTTATTAGAGGCTATCTCATTTTCCAGATGCTTAGTTATTAAATGAGAAGGTTGACCACGTGGCCAAAAAAAAATTCTGTGGCCGAATTTATTATTTCTCGTTTTAAATTAATATGTCAAATATTGTAACATGTTGTCTTTTCGATACAGAAAGAAAAAGGAATAACTTTAGAAATTAATTAAAAATTAAAAACCCGACCGTATTAAAACTTAACCCCTAGTTTTTGGCAAGTCGAGTAAAAATGTATCCTATGCCACTCACGAGACTAAGACGAATCTAAGGACACCTCGCACTCGCATAATCTATCAAGCCGTTACATACATACGTACATAAATAGATACATACATACATACAATCGAAAAACATAACCCTCCTTCTGGCGCAGTCGGGTAAAAAGGCTTATGATTTAGTCAATTCATCAACATCATCATATCAGCCGAAGGACGTCCACTGCTGGACATGGGCCTCCCCCAAGGATTTCCACGACGACCGATTCTGCGCTGCTCGCATCCAGCGGCTTCCCGCGACCTTCACCAGGTCATCGGTCCACCGAGTGGGAGGCCTGCTACGTTTTCCGGTGCAAGGTCGCCACCCGAGAACTTTACTACCCTAACGGCCATCTGTTCTACGAGCTATATGCCCTGCCCACTGCCACTTCAGTTTAGCGACTCTGTGAGCTATGTCGGTTACTTTGGTTCTCCTACGGATCTCCTCGTTTCTGATTCGATCACGCAGAGAAACTCCGAGTATAGCACGCTCCATTGCCCTTTGGGTGACCTTGAGCCTTCTTAAGAGGCCCATAGTAAGCGACCATGTCTCAGTTCCGTTATGTCATCACTGGCAACACACACTGGTCGAAGAATTAGATTTCGTCAATTAGCATGTCAAAATTCGATTGTTACTTTTAGAAGACGTTTATTTGTAATATCAGATTTGCAATACAGGATTTAAATGTATGTTTTATTGAGTGTCAACTCACAATCGATATCAAGGAGTTAATGAATTAATTATACAGGCTGTTAAGAGTCGGTGGCGTAAGAGAGTCAGTGGCGTAACGCCTAGGCCCCCGCCTCCTGTCCGGGATGTCGTGGTGCGAATCCTGCCCCGTACCAATGTGATTTAGAATTTAGATTTCATATGTACGTTTATCTGACGCTCTTACGGTGAAGGAAAACATTGTGAGGAAACCTGCACACGCCTGCGAAAAAACTCAAAGGTTGTGTGTTAAGTCGACTAACCCGCACTGGGCCCGCGTGGTCGACTAAGGCCCGATCACCCTAATTCAGGGTAGGCTCGAGCCCCTCGGTAGGGACGTATATGAGCTGATACGATGACGATGACAGGCTGTTACAAAAATGGTGTGGGACCCGTTAACTGTGGCTTCTACTCGTCATAGTGAGGTCCATGTCAACTCGCAAAAAATTGGGCTCCTAATAAAAATCCGCTTCAATTTTTGAAAGTTGTTCAGTTTTAACTTGTAGCACGACGGAAAGGAGTAGGTGTGGTAGGGCGTGGGTTTAAAACTCCGTTCATGCACACAATTTAGTTTGTTGCAGAAATATAAGACCTAAAAAACACAAGATTTAAAAAACGTTACAATTTGAAATTATAATCACAAATAACAACAACATAATTTTATCTTACCCGAAATGGATCTTTAAAGAAAGCAACAGGTAAAAATAATTATTTTTATAATGAAAGTTTTTTATAAAGTAAAGCTCTCGAGTGGCGACCGCGCACCGCGTCCGCGCGTGGACCGACGACCTGGTGAAGATCGCAGGAAGCCGTTGGATTCGGGCAGCGCAGGACCGGTCGTCGTGGAAATCCTTGGGAGAGGCCTTTGTCCAGCAGTGGACGATTTTCGGCTGACATGATGATGATGATGATGATGATGAAAGAAAGTTTAATGGTGAAAAATATATTGTATGTTACAATTTTTATTTTGAAAACACATGTGTCACACTTTATTTCCATAATGTGACACATTGATTGTTTTGTGCCAGCGCATGCGCAATAGATGAAATAGATCGAACGAAAGAAGAACGAATAACAGCAACGAGTTGCCGTTGTAACGCGGCCTGCCTCTGTGGCTTAATGGTTAATCCATTCGCTTCACATCAGAAGGTTGTGGGTTGTATTCCCGACGAAGTCTAACTTTGTAAGACTCGGTTTGGTTGGTGGTGGAACTTTCCAAGCCCGCCTTGTTAACCATCACCATCTTATCTGTCATCATAATCATCATATCAGCCGACGGACGTCCACTGCTGGACATAGGCCTCCCCCAAGGATTTCCATGACGACTGGTTCTGCGCTGCCCGCATCCAGCGGCTTGTCTGTACTCACATTTCTGTACCCGCATGTTATATGTACTCGCTGCCAAATATCAATGTTAACAGCCTTGATGTGTTCCGTCTTGAAGATAAGATAGCCAGTTCTTCACTGCGTGGTGAAATCTTGGTAAGCACAGTTCGATCTTCGGCATCATCATCACGTACCACCAGGTGAGATGATGTAAAAAAAACCGGCCAAGTGCGAGTTGGACTCGCGGTATTAGGGTTCCGTTCCACCACACCTCTCCACACAATGATACCTATTCACATGACAATGATACCTATTCACATGACAAACAAAAGGCACAAACGAGAGCAACATGGACATAGACATCCAAATGCTCAAGTTGCGAGCTGTGCAGCTAACGCTAAACGCACGCTATCTTTTCATATCAAGATTTGCGTTTTTGTGTGGCATCAAGTGTTTTCTTTTTATTGAAATAAACAGTTTTAATTTTAGTGTTATTTTTAAAAAAAAACTACTAGAGCTATCTAGTGGTGTTTTAGTGAACTATTTTCTGTAAGAGAACGTATTATATTAAGTTCACCATTTTATTTTCACTAGACAGAATTCTTATAGTTTTTTCTGTAATCTACAAGCAATAAACTATATTTTGTATTTTTTTTTATTTTAGGCTCGGTAGTTTCGGAAATCAGGGGGGAGGGGAATGATCAATTTTCGTCTTCTTTCATGAATAAATTCAAAACTATTTATTTTACAATAATAACGACAATATAATTGAGATCCTCAGAACGAGCCCTTTCATTTTATATATTATGAGACAGTAAGGTTTGTTAAGTTTTTTTTTTATCCTAATTTTTTCCACGGAAATGACCCTAATTTATAAAAAAAAAAATAACTTTGCACATCTGCGTTTGGGTCATAGGATTACACCATCCTACAATATTTCACCTAATTTGGTCCAGTAGATTTGAAGCAAATTGGCTGTGACAGACGGACGGACGTTTTCTTTGTTGTACAGAACCCTAAAAAAGTATGATAAGAAGAAGCCTCAGTTACCTAGTCCTACACCAATTTTGTTTTAGCCTGTATTGAGTTATAATTTATATAAACTTTTGGCCGCGGCATAGTTATTATGACTGGCTATGAGGATGAGTGGTGTGCGAGCGTAGCCAGGAGTTTACTTCAGATCCCTTCCCGCCCCTCCAACTATTTATATGCGATAAATCACGTCAATCCCCTATCGTTTCGTTTCGTTTCATTTCGTTTCGTTTCTCATTTCATTTCTTTTCATTTTATTGTTTTTATATCATTTCATTTCACTTCATTTTGCTTTATTTTATTTTACTTCATTTCATTTTGTTTCGTTTCGTTTCACTTCACTTAATTTCACTTTATTTTACTTCATTTCACTTTATTTCATTTCATTTTTACTTTATTTTATTTTACGTTATTTTATTTTACTTTATTTTATTTTATTTTAAGGAAAACTAGTTTACATTATCCAATTAATTGTCAATGTTCCTTACATTGAAAAGTTTTCGCTTATATCCTACGCTCTACGCCATGTGGATACAGTTTCGAACAGTAACAGTACTACAGTACCTAATATGAAAAACAATAGTACATCAAACATGAAAAAAAAGATTTTTTTTAAAAAGTTAAATTAGTAAGATCTGATAAGAAGCAACAATAAAACAGAAAAAAAAAGTTAATGATATCCTAAGATTAATTACGTTGTTTGAGATTCAGAACCAAAGAAGTCGCTATTGTGTACGCGTTTAAAGGTTTTCGGACTAATGCAAAATAATATATCAAAATTGAATTTGAAGATTTATTACATTACATATTATAAGAAATATTACATCTGTGATGAACGTAACAACCTAACGCAGCCTTCGGGATATTTATTAATCGCGGTCGTCTTAATCAATGATAGATTCAATCACGCAATCGGCCTAACCAAGTAACCAAGAAGGTCAGGTTGCTGAATTAAAACTCATTAAACAGGTATTTTTACTTAACAATTTTTCAAAGGATTCTTGATCATTGACATGCTAATTGACTAAATCATGAACCTTTTTACCCGACTCCGCCAGAAGGGTGTTATGTTTTTCGAGCGTATGTAACGGCTTGATGGATTTTGCGAGTGTGAGGTGTGCTTAGATTCGTCTTAATCCCGTGAGTGACATAGGATACATTATCACTCACTTGGCCAAAAACTAGAGGTTAGGTTTTAATGCGGTCGTATTTTTAATTTTTAATTAATTCCTAAAGTTATTTCTTTTTCTTTCTGTATAGAAAAGACAGATAGAAAGCTTAAATTTCAAGATTTTATTTAAATATACGAATTACAACATTAGACATATTAATTTTAAACTAAAAGGTACCGATATCGTTATTACTTCCTAGATATTATGCTATTATGTATTTTTCCTCTATTTTTTGGTATATAAATAAACAACATAAAACACAAAATATAAATAGAAAATATGAAATATAAAATATAAAATGTAAAAAAATAATAAAAATGTAAAATATAAAATATAAAAACATTAGACATAAAACATAGATAATTAAACATAAAATATGAAATAAAAAATAAAAAACACAAAATATAAAACATAGAACATTAAACATAAAATATGAAATATAAAATAAAAAGTATAAAATATAAAACATGAAACATGAAACATAAAACATTAAACAAAAAATATAAATTTAAAATATTGAGTGTATTTTACATGTAATGTACAGAGGCCAGCACATGATCGATCATCGTACGCGTATGGAACAAAATCGCACTACGAGTGTCTAGCTTGATGTGCTGGCCTCTGTACAATTATTGTTTTAATTTCCATACTTTGTTTGAGTAAAGAACTGTACAGACCTCGGCCGGAATGGCAATCGGTGGATTTGTATTATTTAAGGCCTCACCTGTGCGGTTACATCCAGCAATCGCTTACTTTCCCGGCCTCATCAGAAATGTACTATTACATAGGTGATCCTTCGCAAAACGAAGATTTAACTTTGGGAACATTTAGGTCTTTGAACCGTGGGGCATAAGACAATTGTTTTGTGTCGTCTAAAAATTACGTCGAAAAAGTCGCAGTAATTGGAACGGATTTCCGTTCTACAGAATGAATTAGACAATTTATTTTGAAAGCTGTCGAGATAATTATTATGAAATAAATAAATCTTCAGAATTAACAAATTTAACGGTCCGTTTCCTACAAGCGTGGGAAGTGTTGTTTCTTGGTACGATTCCTACTTATTTTATTTCATAATTTAACTCAATTACTTTTAAGGTTTTCTGACAAGGTAACGAGACCCTATAATTAAGTCTACGCTGTCTGTCCATCCGATCTGTATAAGACTGTATCTTTTCAACCCCAATCTTTATATATTAAAATGAATATCTATTTCCCTCGGTCATCGCATCACGCGTAAACGGCTGGACCGATTTCGTTAATACTTTTTTTGTTGAGTTCGATGTCAGGAGAAGGTTCTTATGTAGGGTGGGTAGGGTAGTGTAGGGTTGTGTAGTGTAGGGTAGGGTAGGGTAGTGTAGTGTAGTATAGGGTAGGGTCTGGTAAGATAGGGTAGGGTAGAGTAGGGTAGGGTAGTGTAGTGTAGGGTAGTGTAGGGTAGGGTGTGTAGTGTGGTGTAAGGTAGTAAGAAGTTCGCCGGGACAGCTAGTCTCAGATAACTTTAATAGTACTGCCGTAATTAGGTAGCTATGGAGCATTATGGCGGATTCCCTAACAATTATTAACAATTAAAAAGTAAACAAGGATAGAGGGGTCCCCACATACATGGATGCAGGCAGCCCAGGACGGTTCGTTGTTGTGGAAATCCTTGGGGAAGGCCTTTGTCCATCAGTGGACATCTCTCTCCTGAATGATATGATGATGATAATGACATTCGTAATCCCGTTTCCAACTCTAGCATTATTCTCATTATATCATGAGGTAAGGAAAAGAGATGACTTACCAATCATCATTCATTGGTCCTTAAATTAGTTCACTGTTGAACATGGACCTTCCCAAGGTGCCCCACTTGTAACGATCTACGGCCCTACGCTTACGAAGTAACTAGTATCTCATCTGCGCCTACGCGTCTGTCTCTTTTCAAATCCACAATTAATAAGCCCTGGTATATCTGATGGTACGTGACGATAATGCCGAAGATGGAAACTGTCTTACAAAGATTTGCCAACGCGATGGGGAACTGGATATCTTTTTTATCCTCAATTGGTAATCCCTTGGATTCATCACACCTGATGGGTAAGTGACGATGATGCCGAAGATGGAAGCCGGCGTACCAAGACTCCCCAGCGCAATGGAAAACTGGTTATCTTACCTTCATGCTGGAACACATCAATGTTGTTAATAGCTATGTTTGGCGACAAGACTTGATAAGATGGTGGGATAGAAAATGCGTCCTACTACCAACTAAACCAAGTCGTAAGACCCCACCGGGAATCAAACACGTGACTTCCTGGTGTGAAGCGAACAGACTAACCATAATGCCACGGAGGCGGTTAAAAGGGCTTCTTCAGCAACCTCGCGCTAATCATCACTCCACCTAGCCGGGTTGTACTTTTTTTATTCAGAATTGGTAAGCCCTTGGTCACAGAACTCACAGATGATGATACGGGTGACTTCGTAACCTTGGTAACATCTCACCTGATGGTAAGTGACGATAATGCCGAAGATAGAAGCGGGCTTACCAAGATTCCCCAACGCAATAAAGAACTGGCTATCTTATCTTAAAGCCGGAACACATCCATGTTGTTAACACTGATGTTTGGCGGCAAGATTTAGATAAGATGGTGGTAGCTAGCCAGGCGGGCTTAGAAAATGCCCTACCACCAACCAAACCGAATCTTACAAGTAACTAACCGCCTCCGTAGCTCAGAGGAAAAGTTCACTGGCTTTACACAGGTGGTCGCGGGTTCGATTCCCGGCGGGGTCAATTGTAAGACTCGGTTTGGTTGGTGGTAGGGCATTTTCTAAGCCCGCCTGGCTAGCTACCACCATCTTATCTAAGTCTTGCCGCCAAATATCAATGTTGATATCATTGGTGTGTTCCGGCACGAAGATAAGATAGCCAGTTCCCCATTGCGTTGGGGAATCTTGGTAAGCCCGCTTCCATCTTCGGCAACATCGTCACTTACCACCAGGTGAGATGTTGTCAAGGGTTTACCAATTGTGAATAAAGAAAAAAAAAAAAAAAGACCCCACCGAGTATCGCACCCGCAACCTCCTGGTATGATGCGAATGGATTAACCATTACGCCACGGAGGCGGTTAAAAGTACTGCGCCAGAAGGAGGTTTAGGTTTTTAGAATATATGTATGTATGTACGTTTATTTTCTCTTTGGCACGCCCTGTAGCCTTAACGGCTTGATAGATTTTGGAGTTTAAATTGTCGTTAGATTTGTCGTGTTCCCGTGAGTGACATAGGATACCTTTTTACCCGACTAGCCAAAAAAGAGGTTATTTATTTCTTTGGCACGCTTTGTAGCATAAACGACTTGATAGATTTTGGAGTTCAAAGTGTCGTTAGATTTGTCGTGTACCCGTGAGTGACATAGGATACCTTTTTACCCGACTAGCCAAAAAAGAGGTTATTTATTTCTTTGGCACGCCCTGTAGCCTTAACGGCTTGATAGATTTTGGAGTTTAAAGTGTCGTTAGATTTGTCGTGTTCCCGTGAGTGACATAGGATACCTTTTTACCCGACTAGCCAAAAAAGAGGTTATTTATTTCTTTGGCACGCCCTGTAGCCTTAACGGCTTGATAGATTTTGGAGTTTAAAGTGTCGTTAGATTTGTCGTGTTCCCGTGAGTGACATAGGATACCTTTTTACCCGACTAGCCAAAAAAGAGGCTATTTATTTCTTTGGCACGCTTTGTAGCCTAAACGGCTTGATGGATTTTGGAGTGCGAGCAAGTGTTGCTAGATTCGTCTTGATCCCGTGAGTGACATAAGATACGTTTTTACCTGGTTGGTCAAAAAAATTGAGGTTAAGTTTTTAACGGGTTTTAATTTATTTTTTATTTCTTATAGTTATTGCTTAAACGTGTTTTTTTTTTATTCACAATTGGTAAGCTTTGGCTGATGGTAAATGACGATGATGCCGAAGATGGAGCGGGCTTACCAATTTTACCCAACGCAATGGAGAACTGGCTATCTTATCTTGAATCCGGAACACATCAATGTTGTTAACACTGATTTTTGGTGGCATGTCGTGGATAAGATGGTGGTAGCTAGTCAGGCAGGCTTAGAAAATGCCCTATCACCAACCAAACTGAGTCTTACAAGTTGATCCCCACCGGGAATCAAACCCGCGACCTCCTGGTGTGAAGCGAATGGACTAACCATTACGCCACGGAGGCGGCGGAGAAGGACTTTTTAAAACTCGCTGTGTCCAGCGATTTTCGACACTACAACATTCCAGAACAAGAAACATATTTGTAACAAACTTGATTTAGACACGTTACTAATGGATACGGTGCTGATTTTTTTTTAACATTTAATTTTTCGTACAAATCGAATAACTACTTTTTGTTCAGTGTGATTAGTAGCATTCATCACATCAGCTCATATATACGTCCCCACCGAGGGGCTCGAGCCTACCTTGAATTAGGGCGACCGGGCCTTAGTCGACCACGTGAGCCCAGTGCGGGTTGATCAACTTCAGCCACAACCTTCGAGTTTCTTCGCAGATGTATGCAGGTTTCCTCACGATATGTTTCCTTCACCGTAAGAGCGTCGGATAAACGTACATCCAATCCAATCCAATCAGTCGTTCCCCCAATGCTGGGAATCGTGACCGTCATGTCATCGAGGGGGCGCAGATTGCTCTCCACCGGGCTCTGTCACTCGCTGCGTGCACTGCTTAGTGTAGCTGCAGAGCATAAACGTACATATGAGATCGAAATTCGAAAACACATTGGTACGTGGAAGGACTCGAACCACGGCCTCCCGTTGCGTTACTGTTATATTATCTGTGGTAGAAGCCCCAGCGTACATTTTTTTTACATCGTGTATATTCCAGCTTTTAATTTTCACTGACAATGAACCATGATAGATTTTTTTGCCATCTTCGATCTCCTGCCGGTGCTGTGACTAAATATTATTACGTGTACCGGTATAATACAACCTGCGGTCATTACTACGAATCTTTACCATAGAGCTTGGAATGGATAGGACCTGCCTTAGGGCGAGGTATTGATTGGAACAGTTTTCTTTGTCTTTTTCTTTACGTGTAAAGAGTAAAGAAAATAACCACACTTTTTCACTTTTTCAATGGTTTTTCGTTTCAATCAAAAACTACAATGAAAGTATTAAAAAATTAAAACATTATTCACTTTGTATTATCTTAACAAATTTTGTTGTATATTTTTTAAAATTTATACTTCAAAATGTTAGTCATAACTGGAGTTGAAAGTAACGGTGGTTTTTTTTTCTATTGACAAAAACTGCTCAATCGTGTTTCTAATAGCTTTTGAGTTTAAAGAACATCAACAATAAGGATATGTTTTTCAACCTTGGGTTTTCTATCGTTAAGGAGTAATTGACGTCAAAAATAACGAAAATCTGTAATATTACCGCCTTAAGTATTAAGGGTGTAGGATTACAAGCTTTTATTTGACTTGCAATGTTCGTATGTACTCGTAAGTATGTAAGTTGTCCGCTTCAAAAAGTTATTTTTTTCCCGGTTTCCAAATGAGCATACACGTTTATGGATAAAAATTCATGGTTAGCTTAGTGAAGTCATTCAAAATCCAATATGGTGGTCTCTTAAAAATGGCGGACCATAGTTACTTTTTATCCACCCCTATAATATGGGTATCAAATGAAAGGATTTGCTAAGAAGATTTCGAAATAAATAAATAAATAAATGTTTATTTGAAACGTTAGAACGGGTTTAACAACATAAGCTTGTACGATAATAACTGCAGTAGTCAAGTATGTGTCGCTGTTATTAACGCCCTACTCCGTGAGACGTAAAAAAACATTTCAAAATAATTAGATATTATAAACTAAGGATATTTTAATAAAACATCTTAAATTTATTTTTAAATTAAAAGTTTGTACATTTTTAGTTTTTAGGTATTTCGAAATAAGCTTATTTAATAGGTAGGTACTTGATATCACCATGTTAAAAGCCTGTCGTAAGCTAATTCATAAACAAGGTTTAAAAATACTTATGAAACAATCTACTTACTTACAATTACTTCATCATTATCATCATTACAGCTCATATACGTCCCCACCGAGGGGCTCGAGCCTACCCTGAATCAGGGCGACTAGGCCTTAGTCGACCACGCGGGCCCAGTGCGGGTTGGTCGACTTCACACACAACCTTCGAGTTTCTTCGCAGGCGTGTGCAGGTTTCCTCACGATGTTTTCCTTCACCGTTAAAGCAATCGGTAAGTATGTACGTAAGTTTTTGAAAAACTCATTGGTACATTGGCCGTCCAGATTTGAACCCGGTACCTCTGGTTAGACGGACCGAGTCGTTACCGGTTGAGCCACCGACGCTTTTTACAATTACTTATGACACTAATAATAATATTATAAAGGCGAAAGTTTGTGAGTGTGTATGTTTGTTACTTCTTCACGCAAAAACTACTAAACGGATCTAACTGAAGTTGGGTAGGTAAACAGAATAGGACCTGGATTAACACATAGGCTACTCTTTTTACGCACGCGAGCCGCTTGCGACTCGCGCACTGCGCAAACTCGAAAAGTCATAGAAACGTTGTCCACGTGAAGCCGCGGGAAACAGATTGTGTTTTATATTTTACAAATGTTTGGTATGATGTCACCTTTAATGTTATTTGTTATATTTGAAAAACAAAATTAATCGACTAAATATTTCTAGGTAATTATATGTATTTTATGGTGCAGGTGGGGACCCACTGATGGGTCTGACTTACCGTGTAGTCGTGGTGCACGTGTGCTGCTCCACAAAAGTTAGGCCATCTGATTGCATTTCCTTTCTATTACGTGTGGCAAAATTAACCGTGCTATCCAAAGGATAGAACGGTGGATGCCTGGTGTTGCAATAACATCACCCGCGGTTACGTGTAGGGCATTTAGATTAACACCTACGAACGTGTGAATCGCGACCTTCATAAACATCTGGAATCAGATGTGCAGGTTTCCTCGCGATGTTTTTCTTCACCATTAAAGCAATCGGTAAGTTTCAAAAAACTCATTAGTACATTGGCCGCCCGGATTTGAACCCGGGACCTCTGGTTAAAAGGAAGGACCGAGTCGTTGCCGGTTTGAGCCACCGACGCTCTAGAAAGGACCGAGTCGTTACCAGGATTGCATTTCCAATGTACCCTAACCGGGGAGAAGACACAGGGCGATGTGACTTGTGGTCGACACTATATACAGGGTGTATCATAATGAACAGCTTTTATTTTATGACTGCTGAAATCACAAAAAAAATAATTTTACTCTTCATACAAATTGATCAGCTGATCGACCAATTGTGTACAATTTAGTATGGAGGGTCCAATTTTTTTTTAAGAATTGACTATGGGTTTTTTTGAAGAAAGTAGTTCGGTATGATAAGTAGAACCCCCAGTTAACGGGTCCTAAACCGTTTTTTTACACACTGTATAGAGTATAGAAGGATGGTTATTATAATAACACAAAACCTGTAACTTGTTTTTTGAACCAGACGGTTCAAAAACATTCCCAACAATAAGTTATTCATGTGAACACACTTAAGAAACGTTTTCACTAGTTGAGTTTAATTCACCACTTAGCATTTTGCCCAGTTATAAAGAAAGTTGATGTATTAGATTAATTATTCATGTGAACATAGATAAACCATGTTTTTGCTAGATCGAGTTTTGTTCAATAGTAAGCCCTTCGCACAGTTATAAAGTTACGAGTTGACAGACGTGTTTTTTATATGTTTTAATCTGTTTTATATCATATAATCGGGGTGTGTTGGTGTCAAATAAAAAAATTACTGTTGTCAATTTTTCTTACTTCTAAGTTACTAAGGAACTTCATTCTATACGAGTACATATTTAAGGGACTATAATATATTCTGTAAGGTACAATAGGAGCAGCCCTCACCGGCTCTGCACCTTCATAACTCTATGAATCGCAAGCGCAAGATTGCTGACCCTGATGTAACTAAACCCATAGAAAATTCGTCTGTCATTAAACTAGCTAGTCAAGAACTCAAGAGGTAAGTCAGTCTGTCATCAACCGTCGAACTCAATGGACGTCATGTACAGACTGATAGTTTGTTTATCTGTGTTAGCGTGCTCAGCGTCTGCGCAGCCGCGAGCTCCACAGTATCAAGTGCCACCGGCGAAGCTGGAGGCTATATACCCCAAAGGACTGAGGGTGTCTATACCAGGTTAGTACTGTCATTTATAAATCTTGCTGTGGAAGATTATTCTCAGTGGTTTTTGCAAAAAAACGAGGTAGTGGGAATCTGCAGATAGTTTTGATAAAAAGTTAAACCACTGATATTATAAACATGTCTTTTGTTTGTAATGAATAGATATCATTGATTTATTTCTGTGGAGAGGTAGGGAACCCTCGGTGCGTTAGTGCGACTCGCACTTGGCCAGTTATTTATTATTTAATTCTATTCTTCAATTAAAGTCTCTGATTGTGAAATAAGGTACATTTGCATAGGTTGCGGAAACCAGGCATTTAATCAGTTTACGAATACATATATCATAGAGTGTTTTTGTTGCGCGAGCCGTAAGCGGCTCACGGGGAATTATATACCTAAACCTTCCTCATGAATTACTCAGTCCATTGTTGGTGAAAACCGTTTCATATCCGTTTAGTAGTTTGAGACAGTTGCAGTGTGGGACTTTGTTTAATAATATATATGTATAGACGTAGGTTGTATCGTGAGGAAACCTGCACACGCCTGGAAGAAACTCGAAGGTTGTGTGTGAAGTCGACCAACCCGCACTGGGCCCGCGTGGTCGACTAAGGCCTAATCGCCCTGATTCAGGGTAGGCTCGAGCCCCTCGGTGGGGACGCATATGAGCTGTAATGATAATGATGATAGACGTAGGTAGTTAGGTACATATTATACGAGCAGTATACATTACAAATGCAATTTACTTTACATAAGATGTCAATACTAATTAACTTGTTTTCGTTACTGGGTGATTTTATTGAGGAAAATATACAGTTGACTCTAACGCTTCAATGTTACGTTGAGACGTTTTACAAAACAACAGAGCCTACTTATATTATAAACGCGAAAGTTTGTAAGAATGTACGGATGTATGGATATATGTTTGTTACTCTTTCACGCAAAAACTACTGAACGGAGCTGGCTGAAATTTGGTAGGTAGACCGATTAGGACCTGAATTAATACATAGGCTACTTTTTTCCACGCTCGCGAGCCGCTTGCAGCTCGCGCACTGCGCACCCTCGAAAGTCATTGAAACGTTGTCCACGCGGATGAAGCCGCGGGAAACAGCTAGTAATAAATATAGTTTTCAGAAACTAAAAGACACGCTTTTAAAGCAAATCATACTAAAAGTGAAAAATAAATCTTAATATAAGCTGAAAACAATAATGAACAAAAATACTAGGTAGTATTATTGTGGAAAAAACGTAGGTTGCTCGATATACGAAAAATATAGCACAAAGCGTTCCACGCGTTTTTCACAATAATACTAGTATTTTTCGTTCATTATTGTTTTCAGCTTATATTAAGAATTATTTTTCACTTGATATGATTTAAAAGCGTGTTTTTTAGTTTTTTTTAACTATATTTATTTCTCATTTAAACTCGAGAGCGATGAATCCGGGTCACTTAAAGAATCCTAAAAATCTCGGAAACTAAGAAGGCAAGCTTAGTGAAATAAATTGTGTTTAATAGACAATTTAATATTCCTTAAATGAAGTCATTGTCTTAGTTATTGTAAAGTTATTTCATAAAAAAATCAAATTTGAAAAAGGGAGACTTTAGAAGATGGAACTACGAAATTACTACATTTGTTTTTGCTTTTGTTTCTAATCTCTCATTTAAGTGGGTACATAAACCATGTTGATAGTGTTCAATATTTATTATTCAAGCAGTAATCATGTCGCTTACACCTGAAGAATGCACTAGAATACTCACAATGCTGGAAAACGGCCGGGGTCAGCGCGATACAGCCACGACTGTCGGTGTGTCGCTCTCAACAGTACAAAGAGTTCTCCAACGTTACGAGAAAACTGGCTCTAACCTACGCAGACCAGGAACAGGCAGAACCAGGTGTACCACAGCACGAGAAGATCGATACTTGGTGAACACAATGCTTCGTAATCGCTTTCTCACAGGAACTGAACTTACAAATCAGTTTCGACGCCTCGGAGGAAGTAACCCAAGCGCATGGACAGTAAGGCGACGACTTGCTGAAGCTAACTCGAAACCACTTAGACCTGCAAATGGCCCTAAACTGGAGCGTGGGCATCGTATTTCAAGACTAAGATATGCCCAGAACCACTTAAATTGGAGTATTGGAGATTGGTCAAAAGAGTTATGTTCTCCGACGAATCAAAATTTATGCTCTACAAGCACGATGGAAGACACAGAGTGTATAGAAGACCAGGGGAAAGATTCAAGCAAGCATGCATCGAAGAAAAAGTAGCCTACGGTGGTGGGTCTGTACGTGTGTGGGCCGGAATTTCTTCTGAGAGTCGCACAGAACTGGTGTTCATAGAAAACGGCTCTTTAACTAGCGAAAGATATGTGTAAGAAATCCTCAATGAACACGTTGGTCCATTTATGGTCAATTTGGGTGAGGATGCTATTTTTATGCATGACAATGCCCGGCCTCATACGGGTTGGATTATGAATGACTACCTTCAAGAGATGAACATTACTCGTATGGAGTGGCCAGCACGCAGCCCGGATATCAACCCGATCGAGCATGCTTGGGACGAGCTAGGGAGATGCGTAAAACAAAGAAGCCCTCCCCCAATCACGCTTCATGAGCTCAAAATTTCTCTCACAGAGGAATGGGAGAATATTCCCCAAAATCGTATAAGGAACTTGGTGTATAGCATGCCAAACCGCGTAAACACAGTGATGGAAGCACGAGGAGGCAATACGAAGTATTAAAATTCAAGTAAATCGTAATGTTGTTCAAAAATGTCATGTTTCCTATTTTTGTTTTAAGGCGAGATCAGCAGTTATTTTTATTTATGTATTTTTTGTAAATAAAATGTAGTGACTCAATTTTATTACTTTCATTTAAGGGGTATTAAAGTGTGTATTAAACACAATTTATTTCATGAAGCTAGCCATCTTAGTTTCCGAGATTTTTAGGATTCTTTAAGTGACCCGGATTCATCGCTCTCGAGTGTAGTTCAGGGTAATGAGATAAACTTATGAAATTATTGTATTGTCACTGATTCTTGATAAATGTACTTATGAAGTTTGAATTAAATCTGTCCGATTAAAGTGGGTCAAAATCGAGTGCAAAGGAGTCGGTTCTTCTTCTAGTCATACACTCTTGACAGAGTGGTCGTGGTCGTCATTTTGGTCGGGTGACCCATCTCACAATTCGTCGGTTACAAACATACATACATACATACATACAGGTTAAGCTAATAAAAGCGTGCTGGTAAAAAAATATGGTGGGGCTGTATCGGGGCTTGGTTTGACGTTAACAATTTATTGTTCAATACAGTTTCTCCGAAAAGTGGTCCTTTATATGCCAGTCATGTGTGCGCAAAATTGAAATTACCGCACACGTGCTTTTACTTTGCAACTTTTTTTTAATTTAGCGTATAAAAAATATAATAACCAAAGATACTTATCTTCTTTAAGACCTTTGAAAGGAGAATTTTAAAACAGATAGGTTGTTACTCCAAGAGGTTAGTACATATTAGTATTTATTCTTAGACTTATCGCTAGCTGATTAGATTCTCTTTGGGATATGTCTTTGTGAAGGAAGGAGAACAAATATAAATAAAGCGCATAGGTTCCACCAAGGAATAGGACATCTTTTCCAAGGAGGTTTTAATGCTTACAATAATATTATCCCAAGCCTTATTGTAATCTATTTATGGTAATATTAAAACTATACAGAAGATATCGCGTAACAAATATAAAAAACATAGAGTCGAATTCAGCACCTCATCCTTTTTGGAATTCGGTTGAAAATCGATAAGCTGACATATTTTTTCATTACCCGCGACGGTACGGAGACGGTATATGCGTTTGGGGTAAGAGGTTGTTTGTGCAAACCTACTAGTCCGATTTTGATGCGGTTTTCAGTGATGATTTTGGGTTTGATGAGTGCATGTTCTTCGATAGGGAAAACTATACTAGCCCGATTTTGATGCGGTTTTAAGTGATGGGTTTGGATTTGATTGGTGCATGGTCTTAAATTGGGTTGCGGTGACAACTCACCCTCACGTTTTTTTTTTTTGCTTTTTATTATTTCAAACTTTTTAAAAAGCATAGGTTACATACATTATACAAAAATGGCATAGTTTATATTAATTTATTAATACATAATTATAACAAGTATTTACAACTATACTTTGCATTTTAACCGCCGCCGTGAGTTTTTTTTTTAATATAAATTTATCTTTTTATAAAAACGAAGTTTTGTTTTATCCCACATATCAACTTTGGCACGTGCATAGGTACTACGAGAGCTATTACACTCTCCAATTTTTTTTGAAAAATTGTATCCAAAGTTTGACAGAGGCGTAAAGTTAAAAATACCCCGTGTCACGTTTTAACAGAGCTGTCATTCGCATTCGCCATTCCATAAAACTTTTTACTTCCAAAATAAATACACTGTATTTTACGCCTATATATTTGTCCCCTAACTTTTATAGAGAGAAAATGATCATGTATTCCCTTACCAAGATTCCCCATTGCGTTGGGGAATCTTGGAAAGCCCGCTTCCATCTTCGGCATCATCGACACTTACCATTAGGTGAGATGATGCCAAGGGCTTAATCAATTGTAGATGTAAAAAAATATATAGGGTGACCTTTAATTAGTTCTTGATACCAAAGGATATGAATGTAAAAAAATAAACATCTTTCCCAAAGAAAGTATATGTCAAATATGAAAAATAATTTTTGGTCCTTTATACGTTTTTGCCGGTTTGATAACTTAATATGTATCGAGGACCAAATTTTTTTTTTTTTGACATAACATATAGTTTTCTTGGGAAAGTTGTTTTCAATCACAAGTAAATGCATACCTTTTGTTATTAAGAACTAAAAAAAAGGCATCCTTTATATGTATATTGACACTATAAGCTTTTAACACGACTACCCACAAAGAAGGAATGTATTGTTTTCAGGTCTAATATAATATGTATGTACTCGTATTATTATTTTTTTTATTCTGCGGTACCTTTTGAACGGCTTAAGGATTTTACAGGGCGAAGTATCTTTAGATTCGTCTTGATCCCATGAATGACATAGGATACGCTTTACCTGACTTTACAAAAAAGATGGGTAATGTGTTTAATAACTCCTGTTTTTATTATTTTTTTAATTTAATGTTGATTCATTTTTGTTCAATTAATGTTTGACTCGAGACCTAGATTTCTTTTAAAAAATCATCGTGACCTTAATTAGAGCTCTAAATCATTAAGGCTCTAAGATAGGTCAAAACGCAATATTCAATTTAAAAGTTTTAAAAGACTGTTTAAAGCTATCACTATGGAAAAAATATATAATATACTTAAATTAATAAAAAATCGATTAGTTGGATACAATTTTAAAAATATTTCCACTTTTGATGTAAAAAAAATATACTGTAGACCCTGTTTTTGGCATTAATTTGGCATTTCTCATGAGTTATTTATTTATCGTATGACCTGGAAAGAGCTACACCGACAAGAGAACGGCTCTTAAATTGTGATGATGATGATGATGATGGCTATAGACTTTTATGGCGTCAGAATTTTATACAACTCTGTTGCAAATAAGAGACAGTGTTAGTCGTAAGAGTTTATGGGTAATTTCATGTTAACTGTACACCTGACAAACCACGTTCTTAGAAACTTTCTGAAAAGACCTATTAAACGAATTTCGTATCCTATTAAAAAAAATCATCCCCGTTTACATGTAGGTATAGATAAGACTCCTAAAATTATTATTTTTTAAATTATGATCTATATGCAATCTGTTTTATTCCAAATTGTATGCAATAATTGTAAACTGTGGCATTAGTAGGTATTGGTATTGGTTGGTGTTGGTATTGGTAGTGGGCTGCCGCTTCCGCATATTTTAGACTCTTTTCCTGTATTTTATACGTGCAGGTATGGTTGGCTACTCCAGCCAACCCAGTTCCTACCAGAAGCACCGATTTTTTTTGTGATATTCAAAGGCTTCTAGGAGGACCCTAATGTAATTTTTTTTTGCCCGCGGTGTTGGGTCAGACCAGTGCATTTCAGGATCACATGACTGACTGTTTCCCCAGCCTCAAGACAACTTCGGCACAGAGGACTGTTGCATTATTGATGAATAGTTGCATAATCAAGGCTTAACTTCTATTGCCTCAGATCAGGAATAAGCTGAGTTTGTTGCACAATAGTAGATAAACAAGGTTAGGCAAGTAGGTAGGTACCTACTGAGTAGGATGACTTCCTTACAGTTGCTTTATGGTTGCCTGGTAGAAATCGATTAAAGCGATAGGGCCGCCTTTGCATTGTAATGTATAATACAAATTATAGGTCCTGTATTTTTTTTTTGAGCGTCGGTGGCGCAACGGCTAGGGCTGCTACCTCCTGTCCGGGAGGTCGTTGTTCGAATCCTGCCACGCACCAATAAGTTTTCGAATTTAGATTTTATATGTGCGGTTATCCGATGCTGTTACGGTGAAGGAAAACATCGTGAGGCAACCTGCACACGCCTGCGAAGAAACTCGAAGGTTGTGTGTAAAGTTGACCAACCCGCACTGGGCCCGCGTGTTCCACTAAGGGCCGATCGCCCTAATTCAGTTAAGGCTTATGCCCCTCAGTGGGGACATATATATGAGCTGATATGATGAGGAAGTAGGTATGGCTATGGCCATATGGCTCACGGCTTAGGGCCACGGAATAGGACCATCCCATCTCTTCAAATGGGGGTCGTAAGAGTCGAGTAAGGGACTTAAAACCGGAGGATGGGCTGCAGCGTTCTTTTAGTGGAACCTGCAACCACACTGCGATCGCCAACCCGCCTGCCATGGCGATTACGGCAAAACCCCCTAGTCCCCGGCAGCCCTGCTATTCCTAGCTCTGGTAGCAATCATGGTAACGGCGAGGCGGGGGTGCGAAGTATCCCCGGCAGATGCCAGGCTACCAAACCTAACGACCTTTGGCCCTGGCAACTTACAACACGCGTACACTACGGACTGACGAGAAGCTTACAGAACTCGAAGAATGATTAGGTTATGGTGGGATATCGTAAGTTTATGTGAAGTCCGAAGAGATGAAGAGGACACCATGATCCTTAAATCCGGAAACCTTCTATATTTCCGGGAGGGCGACCTACACTGTCCCAGGTTGGTGTCGGGTTTCTCGTTCACAAGTCCCTCGTTAACAATATGGTCCATATCGTGAGCGTTTCGACAAGGGTAGCATACCTTATACTCAGATTCACCAAATGGTATTCGATGAAGGTCATACAGGTATACGCGCCGACCGCTAAACACTCCAACAACGAGGTAGAGACTATGTACGAGGAGGACATCTCTACAGTCATACATAGCACCAGGACTCATTATACCGTTGTCATGGAGGACTTCAACGTGAAACTGGGGAAACGAAGTCCAGATGATGGTGAGCTGAGAGTGGGGCAATTTGGATTCGGAGTAAGAAATGCACGTGGTCAGATGCTGGCCGACATTATGAAAAAAAGAGCCTCTTTATGATGAACTCCTTCTTCAAAAAGTCAAAACAGCGGAAGTTGACATGGTTGCATCTCAATGTCGTAACGAAGAACGAGATTGACTTCATCTTGTCGACGAGAAGGAAAATATTCAATGATGACTTTGTGATCAACTCAGTAAAAACAGAAAGCGATCACCGAATGGTAAGAGGCGCATTGAATCTAAAGACCAAGCTAGAAAGATGTCGACTGATGAAGTCCACGCTCCGACCAGCGCTCATCCAGCTCCAAAACCCCAAGAGCTTTCAGCTCGAGTTGCACAATCTTGGACTTCACCAGCAACCTCATTGAAGACAGACGAACATTGGTTTTGCAATCCTCTGAAGACGCTATGCAGTATCGGCAACTGAACATTCAGATATCTAAGTTCCTGACTCGCGATTTGCGCCACTTTAATACAAATTGTATTAAAGAGGCGATTTTAAGCACAACAAGGTCTCAAAAGTGTTCGCGAGAGATCTGTCTATTGGACAAAGACAACTGACCAAGCTGAAGGCTGAAGATGGCATAGGATTATATAGTCTAAGACTGAGTTGCTGGCATAGAGCTAAAATAAAGGGAGCAACATAGAACGAGCTCATTCCCGGGAAAATGAATTATAGTTCCAGAGGTATCTGAAAAAATCGCTCTCCATGCTCGTGAACCGCTTATTAAAAATATTAACAAATAAATAAGGCCTTTGTTCAGCAGTGGACGATTTTTGGCTGATATGATGATGATGATGAAATAAGGAAAAATGTGTGTAAACAAGAGACAGGTTATTTTATACGTTAATTAATTAATAGTTAACGATGATTATGATAGCGTCAAACCTGTCTGTATTATAATGACATCATCGATTCAAACTAATTGAATATACTTCATACTTATATCAAAGTATATATATTCGTACTAACATACAGTATGGACACTCCCTGCCGCTCTCTAGATTACTCCCTCGTCACCCAGATTGATACAGATTGGTTACAGATGGTTGTCGAACGTTTAGGATTTCGCCGCCATTTTGATTGTTCCTTTTTTGAAATGTTATTTCTGGCCCGTTGTATGAAGTGTCCAGGGTGTGCTTATATCTTGGAAGCGGTCGTACTTCTCTAATGGTAGATACCTTCTACTGGTGATCGCGGAGATCACTCAGGTTAACTGAACACAAGCACGGTAGTGACCTAAACCTGGATGGGTTTGAATGTAGTGGCAATTAAACTTCGTTCGCTGAATTAGCTGTACTTTTGAAGCCGGCTCGCGTCATACGGCTGCGTCAAAGGGGCCGCCCTGAGTTCAATCGCGGCGCCGCCGAAGTTACACCTGCACGGGGTTGCGCGAATCTTGTTTAGTCTTTGTTAATGAAGCGACAATTCTGAACATACTTCATCCAGCAGTGAAAGTGATTAAAATTAATGATTAAGTTCTAAATAAAAAAATGCTTGATGGATTTTGAAGTGTGAGGTGTCGTTAGATTTGTCTTAATCCCGTGAGTGACCTAGGATACATTTTTACCCGATTGGCCAAAAAAACGGGGGTTAAATTTTTATGCAGCCGGGTTTTTATTTCTAATTTATTACTGTGGTCTTCAGTTAGCGTATAGATAGTAAATTATCTACTCTTTGTTCGCGAGGACGAGGACTGTGTGTTCAATTCTCACTTTAGACAAGTATTATTAGAGCTATAGAGTAATAATCATGCCTTAAAAGATTGTGATTATTTAATACACAATTGATTGCACACAATAATTTTGAACAAAAAAAACGACTTCAAACAGGAAACTAAGGTGCTCCTCGATTTCTCTGGGATGCCATCGTCAGATCCTGGTTTCCTTATCATGGTAACACCCTTGGGATATCTCCTTTCCTACAATAAAATAATCATCAAAATATGGTTCATTAACGACAAGTTATCCGCGAACACACATAAAAATATATATATGTCGCAGGATAATTTGATAATCCGTCGTTTCGCGAAAATCCTAGGAATATTAGATACTATGGAGTAGAAAACTCCTAATAAAACCAAATCGAACGGAGCCCCGCTATGCGGGGCTCCTTTTTACGGTAGAAAAAGACATGCTAACCAAACCTAACCTACATAACGAAGCGGGGCTCCGTTCGATTTGGTTTTATTAGGAGTTTTCTACTCCATAGTATCTAATATTCCTAGGATTTTCGCGAAACGACGGATTATCAAATTATCCTGCGACATATATACGGTGAATTGAGAAACCTCCTTCTTTTTTTGAAGTCGGTTAAAAAAGGTACAAACAAAAAACCTAATTTTACAAGCTTTTTGCAGTTTCGAGAGCGTCGGTGGCGCAACGGCCCGCTTCCTCCTATCCGGGAAGTCGTGGTTCGAGTCCTGCCACGTACCAATGTGTTTTAGAATTTCAATCTCATATGTACGTTTATATCCGACGCTCTTACGGTGAAGGAAAACATCGTGAGGAAACCTGCACACGCGAAGAAACTCGAAGGTTGTGTGTGAAGTTGACCAACCCGCACTGGGCTACGTGGTCGACTAAGGCCCGATCGCCCTAACTCAGGGTAGGCTTTAGCCCCTCGGTGGGGACGTATATAAGAGCTGATGTGATGTGTCAGTGTAAATCCTTCAAGTCCATGTCATGGGTTATCGACCGGCAATTATCGGGGCGTGCATTATCGGGTCGGGCTATTGTTACCCTAATGTTCCCAAATTAAAGAAAGCGGGCACAGTATTATTTCCTAAGATTCTATTGAAAACAAATGATGATCCTGATACCTTGGTCTCACCTCCAAAGTTCATCATCAGATCAACTTGAAAATACCAGACGGATTTATAAACACCAGAAAAACGGCTTCATATTTTCTAAGTCCGCCTAGCTAGCTACCACCATCTTATCTAAGTCTTGCCGCAAAGCATATCAGTGTTAAAACATTCATGTGTTCCGGCATGAAGATAAGACAGTCAGTTCTCCATTGCGTTGGGGAATCTTGGTAAGCCCGCTTCCTTCTTCGGCATCATCGTCACTTACCATCAAGTGAGATGATGCCAAGGGCTTACCAATTGTGAAAAAAAAATTCAACTCGAAAGCAACTAAAAAAAATTAAAAAATATTAAAACTTCATTAATAGCACCCCTGCTGGAAGTCACCTTAAAAAAAAATAAAAAAAAAATTAACTCAATAGCACCCAACAGTCAACTTAAAACAAAAAAACATAAAAAAATAAACATCTCAATAACACCCCTGCTGGAATTCACTTTAAAATCAATTGTAAGATTTAAACCGTAGAAATAAATAAACAAACAAAGAAGATTGCAAGGTAGTAAAAATATAATAATAATTATCTTTTGCTCTCGACTTCGCTCGCGTGGGCATCATTTTTTGTGTTTTTTAGGGTGAGTGGTGCGCGAGCACCCTAAAAAAACAGTATCTACGCTCGCGAACTGCTTGCAGCTCGCGCACCACTCACCCTAAAAAAACACAAAAACTGATGCCCACGCGAGCGAAGCCGAGGGCAAAAGATAATTATTTTAGAGTTTACTCTAGATCCATCGGGAACTATATCGGGCTATTCTGTTTAGCAGTCTACCTATGTCACTTCTTACAAAAAATCACGTGAATCCGTTGCTCCGAAATGAGTTTTTGCCAGATCTCTCAGGAACTAAATCAAAGCTTATAAATAGTCAGTCATTTCCCAGCCCCTTATGCATCTATTTGCAAAAAATTATAACAATCCGTTACTTCGTTGCTATGTTAAGAAATCAACCAAAAAATATTATTTTTTTCAGTTCCCTCAGGAACTGCATATCGAACTATGCTATTTTCTAGGGATGCATCCGATACCGATACCGATATATCGGCGATACTTCGGGTTTGCCGATATATCGGTATCGGCGATATTTATGGCAGATTCAACGATACTTTTAAAATTTCGCGCTTTAAAAATGTAATGTAAAAAAGTGTTGTCCCATCTATTTCGTTGCAAACGAGGCATCTGTCGCATCTGAGAGACTATTTTTCACCGCAGGTCTTTTTCAAACAGACTTGCGAAATCGCCTTTGCCCGTAAAACTTAGAATGCTTTGTTTTTTAAATAAAAATCTTATAAATGTTAATTTTGATTACTAAAACTATTAATTGTGTTTTATTTACTTTACCTTCCTTTTTTAAATTCAATAAGCGTATCGGTATCGGTATCAGTATCGCCGATATTTTTTTATGAGTATCGGTATCAGTATCGTATCGGCAAAAAGGCGTATCGAGGCATCCCTACTATTTTCATGAGATAAAAAGTAGCCCCTTCCCACATGCATGCCTAATTTCGTCAAGATTGGTTGAGATGCTGAAGCGGAAAAAGAAACAAATAAAGAAACACATTTATAATAGTAAGTAAGGATGAAAAAAACATAATTAATGTATGTACCTACTAAGGTACGTATGAAAATAAAATAAATATGTACAAAATTCTGTTTTTGCTGTTAGAAGGGTCATTTTACGGCGTCGGATTCTGTACAATTTACTTAATCAATAATCACTCCTTAGGTTAGGACCTACACATAATGATTCTTTAAAAACAATTAATTTGCTAATGAGATATTAATTTGATTATCTTTTATCTTATTGTCTTAAAGTAATTAACCATACTTAATGCTCTTTTATGGCGTAACCACAGACACAGTTCAGAAGACCACAAATAATATAATATGAAACTAATAATATTCTTTCATTTTTCCCCATCTTACCTCACCTTCGAAGAGGCCTTTAATAATAAAGGTCGCTTGATTCTTCGTAATAAACCTTCTTTGTAATAAAGTTCTTTGTCTTTGTAACTCGATAGTACACTTTGTTACGCCAGTGATTACTCTCTCGACTCGAGGAAAGATGGTAATTAAAACATTTTTTTCTTTTTGCGAGTGACTATGAAACATCTTTTTTTTATTCTAAGAGTTTAGTGTAGGTACTTTAGCTAACAAAAAATGGACCAAGCGTGGTTTGTCATCACGCACTGAGGATTCTGTACTCAATTTAAATAATATAGTAGACTTTAGAATTTAAACTGACAAGTTCGTGCCGAGACCAAAGTATATATATTAGTAGTAACATATATCATGAACTCTCCCTGCCGCTCTCTAGATTCCGACCTCACCCCCTCGTCACCCAGATTGATACAGATTGGTTATGGTTTGGTTCTCGAACGTACGTGGAATTTCGGCGTGATTTTGTTTGCTCCGTCATTTGTTTTTAGAAATGTCATTTCATGACCGTTGTACGCAGTGTCCGGGGTGTGCCGCATCTATGGTTACCTATTATTGAGATGACTGTAAGCTTGTACCAGACTGGCAATAGTAACATATGAGTAGGATACTAACAAACTACATAAGTGTATTCTTATTTCTCTTCAAATTTAAGAGCTAAACTCTTGTCTGTGGAGCAATCGCTACTTATATAGTTTAATTAGCGTTTAAAACAACAGTTCCCACTTTATACTTAAAATAGCTACACTAACTACCCCTACACCTAACACTACACTACCCTTTCCTACCCTACCCTACTCTACTCTACCCTACACTACACTACCCTAAACTCCACTACACTACACTACCCTACCCTAGGTTCAAACCTTCCCTGAACTTCCACAAATATTTCAAGATCATAATTAGCCGAATGGGTCCAGCCATTCTCAAGTTTTAGCGAGACAAACGAACAGCAATCGATTTTTAATATTTTTATACAGGGTGTAACAAAATTGGTGTAGGACCCGTTAACTGGGGGTTCTACTCATCATACTAAAAAACTTTCTCCAAGTAACCCATAGTCAATTTTTTGAAAAAAAATTGAACCCTTCATACTAAAATGCACAAAATTGGTCAATCAGCTGATCAATTTGTATGAAGAGTAAAAAAATTATTTTGCGATTTCAACAAAGTCGTAGAACAAAAGTTGTTCAGTATGATGAGTAGAAGCCCCAGTTAACGGGACCTACACCAATTTTGTTACAGCCTGTATATATAGACTAGCTGTTTCGACTTCAGTGGCTTCGACCGCTCAGATCCCGGTGAAAAAAAATCTATACCTATTCTCAGACCTACCGAAAATACACAGAAAATTTCATCGAAAACCGTCCAGCCGTTTCGGAGGAGTATGGCAACTAACTAACACTGTGACACGAAAATAAATCAATCAATCAATGAAATATGCTAAAAAATGCGAAAATTTTATAAATGTAGATAGATAGATTAGATAATCACAGTTCTCATTATACGAGTATAATAATAACCACAGTTCCCATTTAGACTTAGGTAAGCATTGTTCCCATCAGTTCCCATTTTATACTTACTCGCCAATTTTAATATCGGGACTGGCGAGCAGCCGCCTTGGTGGCACGCAGGGAGTGACTCCAACATGGTCCCATTCGTATCTTATCTTTGTAAGTGGGGGCTGCAGTTGCAGCGATACTTCGACCCAATGGGATGTTTTGTGTCTACCCCTATAACCGTTGCTCCCCAACCTACTCGAAGATGTGCTGCATTAATGTAGCATTTCCGCTGATTCGAAGGTGCTTATAGTCCTCCGGTTTTGGGTAGCCATCACCTAGGAGGTACATACGCTTGCTAGCCAGGACATCGCAGTGACACAGTAAGTGACACACTTCAGGTCGGGTCATTCGTCAGGCCGAACATGGTCCCATTAGTATCTCTGTTTCGTAACAAAACCCTAAAAAGCTATAACAGACGCTCATCTTTGCGCCCGCGTCAAATTGGACTTGTATTGTAGCGTCATATAAACAGTTATGTCCATTGACGTTTACCTCTAGACCTGCCCTTCATAACATTTTGCTTCAAAAGTTATCTTAATGAACTATTAAGTAATATAAGTTATGGTTCTCATAGACACTAAAACGCTGTATCTGGTAATTGGCAACTATGCTCTGCATTTTAGCTCAAACCATTTAAAACGATGGGCTCGTCCTTACGAAGTACATACCTAATATTATGTCTTTGGTTACTTAAAAATATCTGGCAGTCGTTGACCGCGAGTACTGGCAGCAAAAAAGGCGCTGGAAAATAGGAGTGTCGTAAAAACAAGTAAGTTAATATTTATTGCTTAGACTTGTTTCGATAAACGTAAATTACAGGTTGTAATTCGTGTTTAGAATATAATTAAAGAAATCGTAACGTATTTATTATCTTATGGTTAATGAATTTAATGACGGTGCGGCGTAATGGCTAGGGCTACTTCCTCCTGTCCGGGAGGTTGTGGTTCGAATCCAGCCATGTACCAATGGGTTTTCGAATTTCTATTTCATATTTACGTTTATCCGACGCTCTTACGGTGAAGAAAAACATCGTGAGGAGACCTGCACACACTTGCGAAGAAACTCAAAGGTTGTACGTGAAGCCGAACAACCCGCACTGGGCCCGTGTGGTCGACTAATAAGGCCCGATCTCCCTAATTTAGGGTAGGCTCGAGCCCCTCGGTGGGGACGTATATGAGCTGATATGATGAATAAATGACTATTATCGAGACCTACGGCTTAATTCAAACCGATATTTTGGAAGTATTATAAGGTACTTATAATTTAGGTTTCCTGTACCAAGAAATCGTTCAGTGGTATGTATATAGAATAGAAAAAAATGATATTAAAAAACACTGTAACACACACAAACACACACTCGAACACCCACACGGGCACACGCACGCACGCATGCTCGCACACACACACACACACACACTCACACACACAAACACACACTCACACACACGCACGCTCGCACGCACGCAAACACACGTACAACCTCTAACCCCAAACGCATGTACCGCCTCCGTTCCATCTCATCCGTCGTGGGTAAAAAAACAAAAGAAAAAATGCAGAAAAAGACTGTAATTTTTCATGATCATAATTAAAATTCTCTACTTCTATATATGTTCATATCTGAGAATGACCATTTCTAGAAAAATTGCCATTTCCAACTTCTGGAATATACTCGAACTTCAGGAGCTCCACCTCACACCACCGTGGATAAGTTATTTCGGAGTAACGTTTTACAGCAGATATCTTAAGACTACCGGGCCTGATTTTTTGGGAACACTCTTAACCTGTAGCCGCTGAAGTGACCTTACTTTCAGTACACCAAACATGTGAGGTAGGTCTTGGGCCAGGCTACATATTTATTTGCCCATTATCCTTTTCAGATGATGGTTTCTCTCTCTTCGCCTTTCACGGGAAACTGAATGAGGAAATGGAAGGTCTAGAAGCCGGCCAGTGGGCCAGAGACATCACCAAGGCGAAAGAGGGCCGGTGGACGTTCAGGGATAGGAATGTCAAGCTGAAGCTTGGAGACAAGGTGTACTTCTGGACATACGTCATCAAGGATGGATTGGGGTACCGACAGGATGATGGGCAGTGGACTGTCACAGGTAAGATGAAACTTAGAAACTGAACTAGCACTGCCAAAGCTGTGAATATTCTGTTTTTATTTATATAAAGAAAAATCAATGCATGACGCAGCGTCACTTGAGAACGGCTCAGCTGATATTTTTTTTTATCCAATTTGGTAAGCCCTTGGCGTCAACACACCTGATGGTAAGTGACGATGATGCCGAAGATAGAAGCGGGCTTACCAAAATTTCCCAACTCAATAGGAACTGGCTGTCATCTTCAAGCCGGAACACATCAATGTAAGTATTGTTATTTTTATTTATTTTATTTTTTAAGGAAAACTAGGTTACATTATATGATCAAACATTTAGAAGATAAGGTACATTGGATTATAGTTATAGTTGGATACTCGTGCACTACCATTTTTTTTGTGCTTTTGTCTCCAAACACCGGGTTGTCTGGAAGAAATCGCTTTGAGCGATAAGACCGCCCAAATTATACCGCTGTAGTATACGCTTATAAGATTTTGTTTTAAGTTGTGTTTTTCGTTAAATTTTTAAGTTATAGTTTCTAAGTTTTACATTTTGTTTATTTTTTTTTTATTTTTGGGTACAATAAAGAGTATTTGTCTTATCTTATCAATGATGTTGACATTGGTGTTTGATAGCAAGATTAAGATAAGCTGGTGGTAGCTAGCGTGGCGGGCTTCCACCAAACAAACTGAGTCATACAATTTACACGCCGCCAGGAATCGAACCAGCGACCTCCTGATGGATCTACGTACGTATGCTAGTAGACTGATGGTTAAGAAAACCTCGCAGGCAACTGCCCTGAATGCATGTATTTTGCATAAGTAAACGCCTTAAAAGGTAGGTAATCTAAAGTTGACTATTGGTACGCATAAACATTATCATCTCAGTCAGCTGAAAGTAGTTTCTTTTTTGAAAGGACAAGCTTGTTGTTGGCCGTGAGGGCCTTTACAACTTCACCGAGCAGGGGAGGCGAGGGCGAAGGGCACTCAACGTAGATGTAAAGCAAAAAGATGTAACTGCCTAAGGGCGCCCAGGTGGGCACGGACCTCGGCTTAGGTCGTTGCTTGGACGGGGGAGAATCGGAGAGAAGCGGCCTGGTATGTGCCGGTAGCGCTGGTAAGCGCCAGAAATGGGGGGAAGCCGCCCTCGCCGGCGAGGCTAGAATGTCGGTGCAGTATTTCTCTGAGGGTTGGGGGGCGGGGTCAGGGCGGCTACGGCTAGCGTGGTCGGGTCGTCGAGGTCAGTGAGTAAAGATGGCAGTAGGTTTCGCAAAGGATTTAGAGCTCCCGTTGTCTTACACCTCCCCGCCCCCTTCCCCCGACTGCGCCTGGCTCCCATAGATATGTAGCTTTTACCATAATTCATAACTTAACAAATCTTAATTGCATGTCACAGAGTTCGTAAACGAAGACGGCACCCCGGCTGACACCAGTTTAGACCCTACTCCATCTCCAACTACCACCAAGCCCGGCGACCCAACCAAACCCACAGAGGCCTGTCAACTTTCTGTGACGGTGGTGCAAGGCCGTGGACCAGTCTGTAAAGGAGCCCTGATCTTTAGTGAAGAGTTTGAGAAGGGAAATCTGGACGAGCTGGTCAATTGGCAGCCGGAAGTCAAGTTCTTGGATGAGCCGGTTAGTTATATGGTACACTAGCTTTTGCCCGCGGCTTCGCATCCTATTTATTTAGCTCCCATTCGCTCTAGATTAGTTGAGGGTTGAAGCGTGAAAAGGTAACAAACAAACACATTTTTACATAGCGCTTCGCCCGCGTGGACATCGTTTTTATGACTGTCTTTGAGGGTGAGTGGTGCACGAGCGTGCATATAAGTTTTCTCCAGATTCCTAAGGAACTACATCGGGCGATTCTGATTAGCAGTCTGTGTGACTTAATTCCCACCCCCTCAACCAATTCTATACAGTAAAATCATTTCCATCCGTTGCTCCGTTGCGATGCCGACGTGCGTGAGCGCGGAAATAAGTTTTCCCCAGATCCCTCAGGAACTATGTCAGGATATGCTTAGTAGTAAATTTTGTCATTTCCCAACCTCTGAACCATCTCTGTTCATAAAATTATAACAATCCATTATTCCTAGAGCTACCCGGCTAGGTGGAGGTCGCAGCCGGAACTACGGGTCCGGCTGTTTGGATCAGGGTACTACGGGGTCGGGGGTAGCCCACCGCTTGCCTGCTGTCGTACCTATCGTCTTCGGCAGGCTTGTCAGTCCCGCGACTGGGTCAAGGACTCGTTGTGGTATTTGGTTAATTGCAGGGGTTTGTTTGGGGAATGTTTGTTGCCTGGCAAGCACGTGGCGTGCAGGTGTCCTACTAGTGTTGTCGTAGCCGGTTAACAGCCAAAGCCACGGGAGGTAAGCGTGCCTACAGCTCCGGGACCTATCTGAAGAGTAGGTAGTGGTTCTCTTCTACGAGGCACTCGCCTTGCAGAGTACCAGGTCTTGGCGGCAAGACCTACCGCAACTGGTTCTGCCTTCGCCTTATGGTGTTGACAGGAATAGCGGCCCTCACTGTATGCCCAAGAGGTCGGTCAGTGGGGACTCTATATCATAAACCTGGTAGTTTAACCAAAAAAGAGTATTTTTTCTGTTCCCTCAGGAACCGAAGTAGAATATACTATTTTCACGGCATAAAAAGTAGCCTATGTCCTTCCCAGTGACACAAGCTACCTGCATGCGAAATTTTATTAAGATTGGTCGAGGTGCTGAAGCGTGAAAAGTCGAACAAACAAACACATTTTCACATTTATAATATTAGTAAGGAAATAAGGATGATATACCTATTTACGAAAAGCGATGACAATAAATGGGGGAATGCTGTACAAAAAAATCTTTAAATTGGCTATTAAGTGATTTTTTTTTTATTAATTAACGATAGGTCTCATAGGGAAGTTAGGTATTCAGTTCCATAAGTAGACAAGTCCTCCTACAATCCGAACGTCTTATTCACGAGGAAATAACCTAACCTTCAAAATAAAAAACTCGATTGCACTGAATCTATCAGCTCTAAATCTATCCTGCTTGACACTTCTATACTAATATTATAAAGAGAAAAGATTTGATTGTTTGTTTGTTTGTTTTGAATAGGCTCCGAAACTACTGGGCCGATTTGAAAAATTCTTTCACCGTTGGGAAGCTACACTATCCGCGTTTGCTATACGCTATATTATATAAATAAATTAACGATCCTTACTAAAACTCAAATAATGTACCCCAAGGTCTAAAAAATTACATGAAAATTTCTGCAATATCTACAAAAAGTAGTGTAGTGTAGTGGTAGTGTAGTAGTAGTGTAGTGGTAGTGGTTGTATAGTAGTAGTGATAGTGGTAGCGACATTGTAGTGGTAGTGCAGTGGTAGTGTAGTGGTGGTGTAGTGGTGGTGTAGTGGTGGTGTAGTGGTAGTGTAGTGGTAGTGTAGTGGTGGTGTAGTGGGTAGTGTAGTGGTAGTGTAGTGGTAGTGTAGTGGTAGTGTAGTGGTAGTGTAGTGGTAGTGTAGTGGTAGTGTAGTGGTAGTGTAGTGGTAGTGTAGTGGTAGTGTAGTGGTAGTGTAGTGGTAGTGTAGTGGTAGTGTAGTGGTAGTGTAGTGGTAGTGTAGTGGTAGTGTAGTGGTAGTGTAGTGGTAGTGTAGTGGTAGTGTAGTGGTAGTGTAGTGGTAGTGTAGTGGTAGTGTAGTGGTAGTGTAGTGGTAGTGTAGTGGTAGTGTAGTGGTAGTGTAGTGGTAGTGTAGTGGTAGTGTAGTGGTAGTGTAGTGGTAGTGTAGTGGTAGTGTAGTGGTAGTGTAGTGGTAGTGTAGTGGTAGTGTAGTGGTAGTATAGTGGTAGTGTAGTGGTAGTGTAGTGGTAGTGTAGTGGTCGTGTAGTGGTAGTGTAGTGGTAGTGTAGTGGTAGTGTAGTGGTAATGTAGTGATAGTGGTAGTGTAGTGGTGGTGTAGTGGTACTGTAGTGGTAGTGTAGTGGTAATGTAGTGATAGTGGTAGTGTAGTGGTAGTGTAGAGTGTGACAAAAATTTTGGGAACTAGCAATAAAAACCCTCACGGAATTTGCCACACATGATACGTAAGATTTAGAGGTAATAAATTAAAATATATATTTAGAGGTAATAAATTAAAATATAATTTAAATTTGTATTTAATAACAGCTAGTATCAAAAGAAATTGGTCACCGCGAAATGTAAAATGGTACTTATAATAATATCAATTTTCAATAGGTTGAGAGACTATGACTAAAATTGAACATGGAGTACAAACGTGTGATTACACTTTTAGTTATTGCTAAACCTTAATAAGTAGTAGAAGGGACAATCCATACGTATAGATTGTTACTCTTAATTCTGTGATAGATAATACCTTAAATTAAACGTAAAAAGGCACACATAAAATAATAACACTGTTCAATTTCTAAAGTTCATGAAAACCAAAAGGAATCTTGACCGGGGAATAGGGAAATGTGAAGAAAAAAGGTGACTACTTCCCTTCGCAGGTGGCACGACGGTGGTAGATGCTCAGGCTGACGAAAAAGGTATTCGAGCTGTACCAGCCAAGACTCGATCAGTTATTTGCTTAGCCTGCTGATGTAATACGTCGGCTATTTCGCTGTTATCATATTAGTTGTCCATTAGGTACTCGGTAAAAACCCTCGAAATATCGGCAAAGGATCTGTAATTTACTAAAAAACTGCACCATACAACTCCGAAAACAGCAAAAGGCAACTTATTAAATTTATAATCTTATTCACGGTCAAAAATAGGTTTTCGGTGACCACCATTCCATTGTTATTTTTTCAATCTCTCATCTTCTTGTCAAAAAGAAACAAATATTTTCAAATTCAATTTCCATAGACGAACAAAATCAAGAAATCTAAACAATACTGCGGAATAGAGTAACGTTGTCACATAAAAGTGAACAGGGTACGCCAAAAATTTAAGGAGTACCTCGCAAAGCAACGCGTAAAAATATTCCAAACAGTAACCCTTAAAGATTTTTCCCTTAAAACAACGTTAAATAATCTTGAAATAAAAGTAAGTCTGTCCCGACTTTCGATTGAAAGAAAACTAGAGTCTGGCCATGGACTACTTAAATTAAAAATTCTCTTGGAATCGAAAGGGAATACACAGGCAAAAACAACTCAACAACACGTAAGCAATTATCCGAAAGAGGTATAATGCCAATAAGCCGGGAAAAAAACGACCCGTGTTAAGAGAAGCAAAAAATACCGTGCATACAAACAAAAAAACCTTATGTTTCAAAGAAAACTGCACGATTAAATTAAGTAAGGGTCTTGAGGTATTAAAACTTGAACCATAATATCCGGAAAACGGATACACCCACGAACGACAAAAAAACGGGTTCGTTAGGGAAAGATTAAAGGCAGAAAAGGGGATAAAACATTAGTTCGGGCGCCATAAATATGTGACAAAAATAAAGGTAACTTGGGAACTAGCAATAAAAACCCTCACGGAATTTGCCACACATGATACGTAAGATTTAGAGGTAATAAATTAAAATATATATTTAGAGGTAATAAATTAAAATATAATTTAAAATATATATTTAATAACATCTAGTATCAAAAGAAATTGGTCACCGCAAAATTTAAAATGGTACTTATAATAATATCAATTTTCAATAGGTTGAGAGACTATGACTAAAATTGAACATGGAGTACAAACGTGTGATTACACTTTTAGTTATTGTTAAACCTTAATAAGTAGTAGAAGGGACAATCCATACGTATAGATTGTTACTTTTAATTCTGTGATAGATAATACCTTAAATTAAACGTAAAAAGGCACACATAAAATAATAACACTGTTCAATTTCTAAAGTTCATGAAAACCAAAAGGAATCTTGACCGGGGAATAGGGAAATGTGAAGAAAAAAGGTGACTACTTCCCTTCGCAGGTGGCACGACGGTGGTAGATGCTCATCATCATCATCATCATATCAGCCACAAATCGTCCACTGCTGAACAAAGGCCTCCCCCAAGGATTTCCACGACGACCGGTCCTGCGCTGCCCGCATCCATCGGCTTCCCGCGACCTTCACCAGGTCATCGGTCCACCGCGTGGGAGGACTGCCTACACTACGTTTTCCGGTGCGCGGTCGCCACTCGAGAACTTTACTGCCCCATCGGCCATCTGTTCTACGAGCTATGTGCCCTGCCCACTGCCACTTCAGTCTAGCGATTCTGTGAGCTATGTCGGTTACTTTAGTTCTCCTGCGGATCTCCTCGTTTCTGATTCGATCACGCAGAGAAACTCCGTGCATAGCACGCTCCATTGCCCTTTGGGTGACCTTGAGCCTTCTTATGAGGCCCATAGTAAGCGACCATGTCTCAGTTCCGTAAGTCATCACATCACATCAGATGCTCAGGCTGACGAAAAAGGTATTCGAGCTGTACCAGCCAAGACTCGATCAGTTATTTGCTTAGCCTGCTGATGTAATACGTCGGCTATTTCGCTGTTATCATATCAGTTGTCCATTAGGTACTCGGTAAAAACCCTCGAAATATCGGCAAAGGATCTGTAATTTACTAAAAAACTGCACCATACAACTCCGAAAACAGCAAAAGGCAACTTATTAAATTTATAATCTTATTCACGGTCAAAAATAGGTTTTCGGTGACCACCATTCCATTGTTATTTTTTCAATCTCTCATCTTCTTGTCAAAATGAAACAAATATTTTCAAATTCAATTTCCATAGACGAACAAAATCTAACGAGAATTTAATTATAAAACGCAAAAAGGAGATTGGCTCGAAACGATAGTTTGCGTTTCAAAATACCCACAAACTCACAAAAAAAAAGGTGTGAAGACAAAATTTTTTTTTGAAATTTGGACAACCCTATGGACGTTGGACAGTCCTGAAGAAGAAAAAAAAAACTCTCTAAGTAACTAGTTAACTACAAACGTTTACTTGAAGCTGGTAGAAATTAACATTTATACACGATTCGCGTACACATACAAACGCCAAAAACTCCATCTAAAAGTGAACAAACTTAATAACCCCAACAACACATTAGTGTTAAGGATCGCTGTGTATTGAGCCTAAAACTAGTCACTAAAGAAAACAGGAGAAATCAAACAACTACTAAAACATTAAAGACCAATAAGGTTGTCAAAAACTGAAAAAAACTTGCAAAACATTGTCGGTTACCCCAGCGAAAATATGGACAAAAGCGGTAAAGGCGGATGCGTGAAAAATCCGACTCACGGATAAAATTAACACCGGAAGTCTGAAACGCGATACGCAAGAGTCTAAAGGGACAACTCTACCGAAAAATAGGCCATTTGAGGTAAGACAAGGACAAGATTAATGAAAGAAATTTGAAAAATGGAAAATTGTTATAAGACCTCAAGAAATCTAATTTGAAATTTTGGGAACTAGCAATAAAAACCCTCACGGAATTTGCCACACATGATACGTAAGATTTAGAGGTAATAAATTAAAATATATATTTAGAGGTAATAAATTAAAATATAATTTAAATTTGTATTTAATAACAGCTAGTATCAAAAGAAATTGGTCACCGCGAAATGTAAAATGGTACTTATAATAATATCAATTTTCAATAGGTTGAGAGACTATGACTAAAATTGAACATGGAGTACAAACGTGTGATTACACTTTTAGTTATTGCTAAACCTTAATAAGTAGTAGAAGGGACAATCCATACGTATAGATTGTTACTCTTAATTCTGTGATAGATAATACCTTAAATTAAACGTAAAAAGGCAAACATAAAATAATAACACTGTTCAATTTCTAAAGTTCATGAAAACCAAAAGGAATCTTGACCGGGGAATAGGGAAATGTGAAGAAAAAAGGTGACTACTTCCCTTCGCAGGTGGCACGACGGTGGTAGATGCTCAGGCTGACGAAAAAGGTATTCGAGCTGTACCAGCCAAGACTCGATCAGTTATTTGCTTAGCCTGCTGATGTAATACGTCGGCTATTTCGCCGTTATTATATTAGTTGTCCATTAGGTACTCGGTAAAAACCCTTGAAATATCGGCAAAGGATCTGTAATATACTAAAAAAACTGCACCATACAACTTTGAAAAACAGCAAAAGGCAACTTATTACATTTATAATCTTATTTTCGGTCAAAAATAGGTTTGCGGTGACCACCATTCCATTGTTATTTTTTCAATCTCTCATCTTCTTGTCAAAAAGAAACAAATTTTTTCAAATTCAATTTCCATAGACGAACAAAATCTAAAGAGAATTTAATTATGAAACGCAAGAAAAGAGATCGGATCGAAACGATAGATTGCGTTTCAAAATACCCACAAACTCACAAAAAAAAAGGTGTGAAGTCAAAAAAATTTTTTTTGAAATTTGGACAACCCTATGGACGTTGGACAGCCCTGAAGAAGAAAAAATAATAAAAACTCCCTGAGCAACTAGCTAACTACTAACGTTTACTTGAAGTTGAAAGAAAAAGACATTTATACACGATTCGAGTACACATACAAACGCCAAAAACTCCATCTAAAAGTGAACAAACTTAATAACCCCAACAACACACTAGTGTTAAGAGATCGCTATGCACAGCCTAAAATAGTCAACTAATTAGGAAAGAGCATAACTAAACAACTAACTAAAACTAGATAGTATAAAGAGAGAACGAAGAAGAAAAAAAAACGGAGCACTTCGCACAATAGGCAAATAGGGCTGTCAAGCTTAACACTTCTCGAGGGAAAAACCACACAACTAGTAAAACATTAAAGACCAGTAGGGTTGTCAAAAACTGAAAAAAACTTGCAAAACATTGTCGGTTACCCCAGCGAAAATGTGGACAAAAGTGGTAAAGGCGGATGCGTGAAAAATCCGACTCACGGATAAAATTAACACCGGAAGTCTGAAACGCAATACGCAAGAGTCTAAAGGGACAACTCTACAGAAAAATAGGCCATTTGAGGTAAGACAAGGGCAAGATTAATGAAAGAAATTTGAAAAATGGAAAATTGTTATAAGACCTCAAGAAATCTAAACAATACTGCGGAATACAGAAACGTTGTCACATAAAAGTGAACAGGGTACGCCAAAAATTTAAGGAGTACCTCGCAAAGCAACGCGTAAAAATATTCCAAACAGTAACCCTTAAAGATTTTTCCCTTAAACCAACATTAAATAATCGTGAACTAAAAGTAAGTCTGTCCCGACTTTCGATTGAAAGAAATCTAGAGTCTGGCCATTGACTACTTAAATTAAAAATTCTCTTGGAATCGTAAGGGAATACACAGGCAAAAACAACTCAACAACACGTAAGCAATTATCCGAAAGAGGTATAATGCCATTAAGCCGGGGAAAAAAAACGACCCGTGTCAAGAGAAGCAAAAAAATACCGTGCATACAAACAAAAAAACCTTACGTTTCAAAGAAAACTGCACGATTAAATTAAGTAAGGGTCTTGAGGTATTAAAACTTGAACCATAACATCCGGAAAACGGATACACCCACGAACGACAAAAAAACGGGTTCGTTAGAGAAAGATAAAGGCAGAAAAGGGGATAAAAACATTAGTTCGGGCGCCATAAATATGTGACAAAAATTTTGGGAACTAGCAATAAAAACCCTCACGGAATTTGCCACACATGATACGTAAGATTTAGAGGTAATAAATTAAAATATATATTTAGAGGTAATAAATTAAAATATAATTTAAATTTGTATTTAATAACAGCTAGTATCAAAAGAAATTGGTCACCGCGAAATGTAAAATGGTACTTATAATAATATCAATTTTCAATAGGTTGAGAGACTATGACTAAAATTGAACATGGAGTACAAACGTGTGATTACACTTTTAGTTATTGCTAAACGTTAATAAGTAGTAGAAGGGACAATCCATACGTATAGATTGTTACTCTTAATTCTGTGATAGATAATACCTTAAATTAAACGTAAAAAGGCACACATAAAATAATAACACTGTTCAATTTCTAAAGTTCATGAAAACCAAAAGGAATCTTGACCGGGGAATAGGGAAATGTGAAGAAAAAAGGTGACTACTTCCCTTCGCAGGTGGCACGACGGTGGTAGATGCTCAGGCTGACGAAAAAGGTATTCGAGCTGTACCAGCCAAGACTCGATCAGTTATTTGCTTAGCCTGCTGATGTAATACGTCGGCTATTTCGCCGTTATTATATTAGTTGTCCATTAGGTACTCAGTAAAAACCCTTGAAATATCGGCAAAGGATCTGTAATATACTAAAAAAACTGCACCATACAACTTTGAAAAACAGCAAAAGGCAACTTATTAAATTTATAATCTTATTTTCGGTCAAAAATAGGTTTGCGGTGACCACCATTCCATTGTTATTTTTTCAATCTCTCATCTTCTTGTCAAAAAGAAACAAATTTTTTCAAATTCAATTTCCATAGACGAACAAAATCTAAAGAGAATTTAATTATGAAACGCAAGAAAAGAGATCGGATCGAAACGATAGTTTGCGTTTCAAGAGGTAGTGTAGTGGTAGTGTAGTGGTAGTGTAGTGGTATAGTAGGACCAACATAGCTCCGTGATTTTGACAGATGAGATAGTGTCGTATGACCTGACTTTGTAACGGCGACTAAATAATGTCGATGTTATTCAAATGTTGAAAATGAACCTTAACTTTAAAGAATAATTAATATGATTAATATATTAATTATAATTATACACATACATAAAATTTTGAGAGCTTAAACATTAAAACAGCACAAAATAATTTAAAAACTAGCAACAACTCCCTGCGTTGAATGCCGTTCACGCAAGGTCATATGAGACTGCAGTTTTACTACGGCTGTTACATAAATAACAGGATCATAACTAGTATTGTGTTAGTGACAGAAATACCATTTCCGCAACACCATTTTTTATTTACTTTAATTTTTTTGTTACGTAAAACGGGAATTGTTTTTCCTTGGTAGAAAATTCTTATCAAATAACATTATCGAAATGCGTCGCAGGGAACAAAAAATAAAAAAACTCAGAGGATAGCTTTTGTTTACATAACGTGGTATTTTAGTGACACATTTTCATTCAAATAGCTGCCACTCAGTCCACCGAGTCCAAAGACTAAAAGAGACGGAGCTATAGGTTACAAAAGGATGTATTTATAACAACGTCGTGTACTCTTCTTACTAATAGCTCCGTCTCTTTCATTCAGTGGCGTCTGCTCAGTGACTATCACTATCAATCAGCTAATTCAACTATCAGTACGATTGCGACTGCCTCGTATGCGCCACGTTATTAATTAATTGTTAAAATTGCTATCTTTTTGTTATTTTTGTTGTGTTTTTTGCTGTTCCGTTAAGTTTGTGTTTTTGTGCTGTGTTGTTTTCTTTTTATTGTTACTATGCCTAATAGGGCAAAAAAAACTGTGCTCACTAGTGAGTGCCGCGAATTTGTTGTTCGCTTGCGCGAATACTTTGAGCGCGAATCGCAAAATGGTGGACCCTTGTTACCCTTGTTACCAACCTGTTTTATTTCTGTGTTTATTAGTGCCGGTAACTTAGTGATCTTATGACAAATCACATTTAAATATATCTAATTAAAGTTTCGCAGCCACTTTGTCTAAAACTACCTATTTTTTATAATATACATATACAAAATACATACTTTCTCTTTCATTCATTTGTAATAAGTTCATCAAATAATACTACATACTAGTCATTACCTGTTATAATATCAGCAACTGTTACCGTTACCACCATAACAGTTATACTAGTTTAAGTAGACGTATGACATCTCTAAAACGATCTGTCAAAATCACGGAGCTAAGTTGTACGCACTTTAGTGTAGTGGTAGTGTAGTGGTAGAGTAGTGGTAGTGTAGTGGTGGTGTAGTGGTGGTGTAGTGGTGGTGTAGTGGTGGTATAGTGGTACTGTAGTGGTAGTGTAGTGGTAGTGTAGTGGTAGTGTAGTGGTAGTGTAGTGGTAGTGTAGTGGTAGTGTAGTGGTAGTGTAGTGGTAGTGTAGTGGTAGTGTAGTGGTAGTGTAGTGGTAGTGTAGTGGTAGTGCAGTGGTAGTGTAGTGGTAGTGTAGTGGTAGTGTAGTGGTAGTGTAGTGGTAGTGTAGTGGTAGTGTAGTGGTAGTGTAGTGGTAGTGTAGTGGTAGTGTAGTGGTAGTGTAGTGGTAGTGTATTTGTAGTGTTGTGGTAGTCTAGTGGTAATGTAGTGATAGTGGTTGTGTAGTGGTAGTGAAAGTGTAGTAGTAGTGTAGCGGTTGCGGTAGTTTAGTATAGTGTGAGGCGGTACGAAGTTCGCCGGGACAGCTATAGGAGATAAAGACGAATCTAACGATACCCCGCATCCAAAAGTCCATCGAGCCGTTAAAGGCTAACAATCTGAGCCGCCGACACAGACATACACATTCACTTGGAAGATTTTGCGGTTCCTCCATCCTTCCGCTCTCTATAATTAACCCAACTAACTGGTGGTCCTTTGGTACTCAAATTAAACTTTACAGGAGCTGGGAGAAACGAAACACCCTTAAAACTTTAAAGTAGATACTTACCTTGCTTACCTCACCCATTCAATTGACATTCCGAGCTCGTATTCTCCGTAATTTGTTATTTTAGATCTGCTTTGCGGATGTGGAATTACATATACGTTTTAATTGCCTTGAGCCAACTCGAGATCTTCGGAACGGTACCTACCTACTTATACAATATTCTTCAAGCAGAGATTGAAATAGAATATCGGCAAAGATTTGTAAACGCTTAGTATTACTAAAGTATATAATATAATCATTCCTTTTTTTAAATGTCATTTCTGGCCAGTTGTATAAAGTGTCCAGGGTGTGCTTATATCAAAGTATATACGAGTATAATAGTACTAACATATAGTATGGACACTCCCTGCCGCTCTCTAGATTCCAACCTCAGCCCCTCGTCATCCAGTATGATACAGATTGGTTACAAATTGGTTGTCGAACGTATAGGATTTCGCCGCCACTTTGTTTGTTCCGTCATTCCTTTTTTTAAATGTCATTTCTGACCAGTTGTATAAAGTATCCAGGGTGTGCTTATATCAAAGTACATACGAGTATAATAGTACAAACATATAGTACCTATGGACACTCCCTGCCGCTCTCTAGATTCCAACCTCACCCCCTCGTCATCCAGTACGATACAGATTGGTTACAGATAGGTTGTCGAACGTATAGGATTTCGCCGCCACTTTGTTTGTTCCGTCATTCCTTTTTTTAAATGTCATTTCTGACCAGTTGTATAAAGTGTCCAGGGTGTGCTTATATCAAAGTATATACGAGTATAATAGTACTAACATATAGTATGGACACTCCCTGCCGCTCTCTAGATTCCAACCTCACCCCCTCGTCATACAGTACGATACAGATTGGTTACAGATTGGTTGTCGAACGTATAGGATTTCGCCGCCACTTTGTTTGTTCCATCATCCCTTTTTTTAAATGTCATTTCTGACCAGTTGTATAAAGTGTCCAGGGTGTGCTTATATCAAAGTATATACAAGTATAATAGTACTAACATATAGTATGGACACTCCCTGCCGCTCTCTAGATTCTAACCTCACCCCCTCGTCACCCAGTACGATACAGATTGATTATAGTTTGGTTCTCGAACGTAAAAGGATTTCGCCGCGACGTTGTTTGCACCGTCATTTGTTTATAGAAATGTCGTTTCACGACCGTTGTATGAAGTGTCCAGGGTGAGGTATTACTAGTAATATCTAAATATATAAAAATCAATGCCACTTTTCGTTGTAATTTTATTACTCAAGAACTGCTGGACCGATTTCTCTAATTCTTTTTTAGGGTAGGGTAGGGCAGGGTAGGGTAGTTTAGTGAAGTGTAGGGTAGGGTAGGGTAGGGTAGTGTAGTGTAGGGTAGGGTAGGGTAGGGTAGGGCAGTGTAGTGTAGTGTAAGGCAGAACGTAGTTCGCCGGGACAGCTAGTTAATTATACATATCTAAACGCAGCGAAAACTACGTTTCACGCTTCAACAACTCGACCAATCTTGATGAAATTTGGCATGCAGGTAGCCTGTGTCATTGGGAAGGACATATTTTATCTCATAAAAATTGCATAGTCCGATGCAGTTCCTGAGGGAACTGAAAAAATATTCTTTTTTGGCTAATTTATTTAAAATCGTAACGGAACAATGAATTGTTGTGATTTGTAGTGGTGGTTGAGGAGATGGGAAATGACATAATTGACTAATTAGCATATCCTGACACAGTTCCCAAGGGATCTGGGGAATACTCATTTCAACGTTTGCGCACGTCAGCGTTGCAACGGAGCAACGGGTTTAAGTGATTTTTTTATAAAATTGATTGAGGGGGTGGGAAGTGACATAGACTGTGCTAATCAGAATAGACCGATATAGTTCCTGAGGAATCTGGAGAAAACTGATGTCCACGCTAGCGAATAGCTTGCGGCTCGCGCACCACTCACCCTCAAACACAGTCATAAAAACAATGCCCACGCAAACGCAGCCGCGGGCAAAAGCTAGTACATACATAAAACAGACCATTCTGCTAACATTTGCTGTAAATAAATAATCCAATAGTGAACGTCATCTGGTTAAAATGATGCTGATGATATGTCGGCAGGATTATCCATTCAATTTCTACACGAAAGACGGCACCCTCAAGTTGGAGGATGGAAACCTGATAATATCACCAGTCTTGACTGAAAGCAAATACCATGAAGGAATCCTGTACGAACAGCTGGATTTATCCAATACGTAAGTTTTGTAATAATAATCAAGATCGTACCTTAAATTAAGTTAAGTTTTATGGAAGACTTTTCATTAAATTGCATGTTACCTGATGGAAAGTGACCATCAGTCGAGGATGGTACACCCTGAATTGAGTGCGTTTGACTGCATCTTGCCTGATGGAAAGTTACCATCAGTCGAGGATGGTACACCCTGAATTGAGTGCGTTTGACTGCATCTTGCCTGATGGAAAGTTACCATCAGTCGGGGATGGTACACCCTAAATTAATTGCGTTTGAACGCATCTTGCCTGATGGAAAGTTACCATCAGTCGAGGATGGTACACCCTGAATTGAGTGCGTTTGACTGCATCTTGCCTGATGGAAAGTTACCATCAGTCGAGGATGGAACACCCTGAATTGAGTGCATTTAACTGCATCTTGCCTGATGAAAAGTGACCATCAGTCGAGGATTGTACACCCAAACTCAAAAACGCCTATTTACTTTCACTGTGAATTGGAAAATTTGGGAAAATTGTAGAAATCTGGAACACTGAACCAGACAAGGAGTTTAACTCCTTCACTGTCCGCATAATAATTGAGGAAGCATACGATAACTAAAGTTAGGCAGAATATCGCCAACAAAGTGGTGAAAACCCTCCCTTTGTCTTGTCCGAAGATGGAATAGAGCTGGTGGAATAAATGAAGACATGTATTTATTTACCACAACAAATTGCAAGCCTTTATAGACCAGCCAATACAGCAAGCAAGTAAATTTCGTCGATCAGTCACGCTCAACAATTTCATGACACCATCTTCGTGACTTCTGGCAAAGAACCACCGAAAATAGAAGTCTGCTTTGCTACAGCATTAAAAAGATTGATGTCCTTCCCTACGGGTGGCGTGTTTAGTTTAGTTGTTTTGGCCGGAGCCTCGGTCAGGAATTCTGTCACTCCTGCATTGTAAGCGAATCCGAAACTTCTATATTAAAGTTTTGGTGCATCTTTGGACGGGCGTTGCTCCGTAACGCAACCGAATATTTGGTGAGTTTTTGCATAATTGACATAAATACGACTAGTACTTTCATGTTATATCTTACTCACCCATTTCCCTTATCACTTTTTTTTGGTCACGATAACTAGTTTTTCAGGCGCTATAAGTATACATAACGCGACTCCTCTGCGCAGGCAGATTGACATATTTAACATCAGAGGGTTGCCATTTATCCTGTCAACCTAAGGTTAACCATATCCGTTATCGTTACCAAATTTTTCATGACCTCCTATAGTCTATCAGCAGCCTGAAACGCTTGATTTTTTTTAGCCAGTGCTCTGTACTTCCAACTTGTTGCATCATAAAAAAACTACTTTTTCGAAGCTCCTATGTAAAAACAATCCATGTTTTTTTTTAATCTACTATTGGAAAGCCTTTGGCATCATCTCACCTGATGGTACGTGACGATGATGCCGAAGATCGATGCGTGTTTACCAAGATTTCCCAACGCAAGATTGAAATAAGATGGTGGTAGCTAGCCAGGCGGCTGTTGAAAATGCCCTTCCACCAACTAAACAGAGTCTTACAAAGTTTGGGAATCGAACCCGCGACCTCCTGATGTAAAGCAGTTTCTTGCAATAATTTCCTCGGTTTTTGCAGTTGCACCGGCCGAATCGACACGGAATGCAAGCGGCAAGCGTCAGGGGCGCAGATCCTTCCACCGGTGATCACCGGAAAACTTACCACCAGGAAGAAGTTCGCCTTCAAATTTGGGACGGTCGAGGTGCGGGCCAAACTGCCCGCTGGCGCTTGGTTGTTACCAGGTAACTAATTAATGTAGACAGGCCTCCCACTCGGTGGACCGATGACCTGGAGAAGGTCGCGGGAAGCCGCTGGATGCGGGCAGCGCAGAACCGGTCGTCGTGGAGATCCTCGGGGGAGGCCTACGTCCAGCAGTGGACGTCCTTCGGCTGATGTGATGATGATGAACTAATTAATAAAAAAAATTGCGAGTAATTAATGGGATAATATATTTCCGAGGGTGAGTTGATGCCAATTAGGGGCTTATCAGTTGTCGTTATTAGGAATTAATTAAAATTTTAAAACCCGACTGCATAAAAACTGAACCCTTTTTTTGTACAATCGGGTTAAAATGTATCCTATGTCACTCACGGGATTAAAACACCTGGCACTCCAAAATTCATCAAACCTTGTAGGCTTCAGAGCGAACCAAATAATTAAATGACCTCTTTTTTGGTTAGTCGGGTAAAAAAGTATCCCATGTCACTTACGGGATCAAGACGAATCTAACGACACCTCGCACTCCCAAAGCCAAGCCGTAGGCTACAGAGGGTGCCAAAGAAATAAAAAAACGAGACCTACAGTACTCGCATATGATGTGTAACATGTGACAAAATACTTATGAAATTAATTAATTATCTGGTCGTACATTCACGGGCCGACCCTTCGAATACTAGTATGTCATCTTTGCCTTTGCCATCACACTAGGCGGAATGGCTATGACAACCTTAGTTTTCGAGAATTAAAAAACGTTCGCATTTCCTGTTACACATTTCCGTCCCATTTCACGAAATCACGCCCACAAATTGCAGGAAAGAAAGAGCAAAGATGTTACACATCAATAAATAAACATACATACATACACGCGAAAAAACGGTTTACTTTATTTTAGGAACCATTTCCGTTGAAAATTTCCAAAACCAATTTGCCTCATGTCTCATTCTGTAACAGAGTATGTCGGAGCTTAGGAGAAACTAACCTGACGTTTAAATATTTCTGTTTTGAGCAACCGGACATTAAACTTATAATACAACCAGTGTTGCCACCTTATTTATTTATTGTTTATTGTACACAGTAAATGAGAAATACATAAGTAAAAAAAACGTAAAATTTACAATTGGTATGCTTAACTCTGTAAGAGTTTTCTGTCAACAAATCAGTAAGTGAGAAAGAAATGAAATACGAACGGGTAGAGGCGTGTACAAATTTGTTATTGGGAATGTTAAAAAAAATACTTTAAGATATAAGTTCCTAAGTATTATGTAATATGTTACTTATATAACAAATACGTATAAGTTAATAATAATATACCTACTGCACACATAAATAAATAATAATAAAAATAGTATACTTACGAGACTACATACAAAAAATAAATAATAAACATACTTACATAATAATAATATAATACATATGTACCTAAAATGTTGCAATATAGGGAAAAAGCAAGTCAGGTAATGCTCTTTTATTTTCCTCTTAAATATGTGTATGCTAGGACTGGTTTCACCACTAAAGCTGGTGGTTTGGTCCTTTTTTACTGGAAGGTAAAATTTCAATTTTTTCATACAAAATGAGTGAATCTTAGTGGCTCTATGACCTTCATCTAGCTAGTGGAATTGCAAAAACTTTTTCATACTAAATGAGTAAATCTGGTGGTTTTATTTTAAGATATCCAGTCAGTGGTTTCACACTTTTTGGCAACACTGAATGCAACTAACATTTTTTTTTTCAGAAATAAACTTGGAACCCCTCGAAAATGCGTACGGGTCCCGTCGCTACGAATCCGGTCTCATGAAGGTTGCTTTCGCCAAAGGGAACCCTACTTTCGCGAAGAAGCTCTACGGGGGTCCTATCCTGACTGATACGGACCCCTATAGGTCCATGTTGATGAAGACTAAGATAGGGATCGACAATTGGAATAAGGACTTCCATAATTACAGTATGGTTTGGAAGCCAGGTAAGCGCTTGTTCGTCGTCAACCACACCATAAGGTCCCCCCACTTCTCGGACACTGGTATCATCCCAAACTCTTCTAATCGTCGCGATTCTAATATACCAGGGATGTTATGGATATTAAATTTCGGATACGGATTGGATACGGATATAGAAATGATTATTATACCGGATACGGATATGAAATTTATTCGGATTATCCGTTAGTTTCGGATGAGGATATTAGATTTTTAAGGAATTTCAGAAGTAAAATATAAATATAAGACGTATGATAAGACGACAACAGAAGAAAACAAACAATGCGCGTGTGTTTCGATCGCTGCCCGGCCAATCAACAAAACAACCTATCATAACGTGTCGCAATTAGGCTCTGCCCCTATCCGACATTATCCGAAACTTTTATTTCGGATTCGGTTACGGTTATGGATATTATTTTATATCGGGTATCCGATAGTTTCGGTTACGGTTACGGAGCTCCCTAACATTCCTGTAATATACTTCGTCCAGCAGTGAAGGCGCAGACCCACCGCCGCGCATGCTGTGCACGGGCCAACGTGGGTCTACGTTTCCACTGCAGAACACACTATACACGAATATTAAACCCACGACTATGTATGTACAACTGTAGCGTGGCCCACCATCGCCCAAACGCACGTGTTTTTGCAACAATGTGTAATCCACGGAATTAAAAACAAACAAAGAACTTTATGAACAAATGAATCCATGCAGCTAAAATGCGCCATGTGCTCGTGCACGCACAGCAAGGGCAACGCTTTGTGGAACAAGTCGTGTCCCGCATGCACAGCGTGCTTGGCGTTGACAGCGTTGAGCTATGTATGTATGTACTACTCGGTTACTAAAAGAATGGACCTCGCTGGAATGTGACCCCTCTCCCGCTTCCCCGCTCACCTCCCCGCGTTCTCCTGTCGCGTCAGTACGGTTCGCATCTTTGTCACCGATACGCGTCTACTTTCGACTCTGACATAACGTTCAGTTTTTTAAATTAAGTTTTTTGTTGAATTGTCAGTCTCATACTGACTGAATACCGCTGTGTCCGGTCTTATTATTATTCCAACTATGAAGTCTAACAAAACATACCTAGGGTTTTCACAAACATTTGTTTAAATTTGATAAATATTCTTAATGATTCTTTTTTGCACACCGTACCCATATTTCACAGTGACGTCATCGACGCCAGGTCCTTTCTTTTAGTAGACGTGTAGTAGCGCCTATTCAGCAAGCCACGCGTGTATAAATGACGTCAATTGATGCGTAGCGTGTCCGTGGGCTGCAGTGGACACCATGGACAACATTTTCAACACGTGCGTAGCCTCTCCGTGCGCCGCGGTGGGTCTGAGCCTTGAAAGCAGGGTTCGAAAATATCCGATATTTATAATAAATATCAAAATATCGGATATTTATGATATATATCCGATATATCGGATATATATAAAATTTGTTGTTTTTTTCTTTTTTACTGTTTTTAATCTATTTTATGTTACTTTTATTACATTGCTATTGCAAAAAAACAAGGTTGCATATAAGGTTTTCGTATAGAGTTTGCCTACAGGATACACTCGTATCTCAGTATTTTTAAAATCTATAATAATCTTAAACTATTAATTAAAAAGTAGGCACACTAGTAGCTTTAAAGAAATTAAATCAGCCACTATTATTAATTATTACCAGTAATAATCAGTCACACAGAAATTAAAAGAGTACACCATACCTCAGTATAATTATATATCCACAGTATCCAATAAACATAAGTAATAAAATTTAACAATAAACGTAAGTAATAAAATTAAAAGTTAAAATTAAACTTAGTTAAACTCAGTTTGACGTTCTAAACTTGCACTCTAGTGTTTATACTGAGTAGTAAAATGAGTTAAAGTAAAACAGCAAGAAGTTTTAGTAAGACGAAAGTTTATTATGATATATATCACTAAAAATGCCTTGATATATATCGGATATATATCAATTGATATATATCCTCGAACCCTGCTTGAAAGTGATTAAAATTAAAGATAAAATCTTAATAAAAAAATACCTACCGATCTCATTTTATTTTTGACGTGATAACGTCTTATAAATCGATGAACGCCGCCTGCATGCACGAAAAAGTGTCACGTTCCGTGAGCAAGCGAGAGCGCGGAACAAGCGATAGAGAGGCACTATCGGCCTAAGCGTTCGGCTTGTGATCAATGATTTCTTATGACGTTATCACGTAAAATTATCGCCCGTAAACTGACTTTACAGACAATCAGTTTTCTGTAAAATTGTTTTCTCCTTTTAACACTTTTCCAGAACTCCGTTCGGGTGTACAGCAGCTAAATCACCGAACGTACTTTACATAAGTTTTTGTTTATTCCAGACGGCATTATTTTGCAAGTGGACGGCGAAGTGTACGGCGTGGTGGATCCTGGCGAGGGTTTCTACAGCAGCGCGCGGCTGTACGCAGTGCCACACGCGGCGCAGTGGGTCCGTGGAAGCCTCATGGCACCCCTGGATCAGATGGTACGAGATAAGATTAGATAAATATTATTTATTGCACACCAAATACACAGAAATGAAAAACGTATGAACTAGCAAAACATGCAACGATATGCAAAGGCGGCTTTATCGCATATTATACGAGAACGATAGCGAATCGTTCAAGTCTAGTACACTAAACTACACGCACACAATGCTTGAATTCAATTAAAACAAAGCCTGAAATGGGCTGATGCACAGCAGACATACCAGCATATGTTAGTGCAGATTCCTAGGGCGGCCATGACTATAAACAATGTTAACCTACTCGATGAAATAAGTTATGTGTCAAATCACGTGAACAATGGTGTCCTAAAGGGTTAGGAGGAAATAAAGTACAGTACAGGACAACGATGGACGGAAGTGTTTGAAAATTTACAAAAACTTGAACTAGTTAAAGAATGTCACCAATAAAACTTCTTCACACTTTTCATCCCCCCCTCCCCTCCTCTAGCACGAAATGTCCCGCATTTAATAACTACGAAAAGCCACACAAGCATCAACCTTGAATTCAACCCTTAATTTTTTTTTAGTTCTTTGTGTAATGTTGTTCATTGTGATGAGTAGAAGCCTCATTTAACGACTCCTACACTAATTTTGTTTCAACAAATTGGACACCTTATACAAAAATGCAATTTAAAGAATGAAGTCATGAAATTTTTTTTAAAAAAACTAAATATATTTATTTTTAAAATTGCTTTCTTGGAGTTGAATATGAGGATTTACGTATCATTTGAGGTATATTTTACAAAAATGATTTAACCATAATATCGTATCTGGAGGAGCCCAAACTTGGTATGTTTTAAAAAGGATTTTTATTTTAATTTAAAACAAGTGACTGAAATGTCATATATTTTTAGAATCAGTTTATAAACCCCTTTTATTTGATGTCACACACGATAGGTGTGTGACATCAAATAAAGAACGATAGGTAAAACACGATAGGTGTGTGACATCAAATAAAAGGGGTTTATAAACTGATTCTAAAAATATATGACATTTCAGTCACTCAGAACAAAAATATTTCTTTACCCATACAAAAAAACATTACGTCATAACTCCTGTCCTTTTTTGTTTTTTTGGTGCTACGGGTCAAATCACACTATTATTATAAAGGCGAAAGTTTGTGAGTGTGCATGTTTGTTACTTCTTCACGCATAAACTACTTAACGGATGCTGCTGACGGACCTGGATTAACACATAGGCCACTGTTTTGTACGCTCTGCGGCTCGAGCAATGCGCACCCTAGAAAAGTCATAGAAACGTTGTCCACGCGGAGGAAGACGCGGGAAACAGCTAGTTGATTCATATGGCCTAAAGATCAATCGTTCCGATTTTCATGCTTTTAACACCATTTGCACCTATTTGGAGCTTATCTAGTAAGTCAGTAGGACAGTCTAGTACAATACGTCGAGACTTGAAATTAATACACAGATTAGTACTCACAGCTTAGCCAATTTTGAGGTACGGTCCCGAAGTCCATGTATTTTAGGTCGCTAAATCCAAGTGCGCGTCAGACTATGCATAGTGTAGGGTTGGCACTGGCAGTCATTCATTACTTCATAACATAAAAATTGTTTATCACAGGATAACCGAAATTTCATTAAGAGTGGGCAATTTCTAGTTTGTAAGTAATACCGTTTAGAAACGCCAGAGGGGCACTTTGTTAACGACTTACGTGAGCAATTTCTAGTTACTAGGTAATACCGTTTAGAAACGCCGGGAGGGCACTTTGTTAACAACTTACGTGAGCAATTTCTAGTTTCTAAGTAATACCGTTTAGAAACGCCAGGAGGGCACTTTGATAACGACTTACGTGAGCAATTTCTTGTTTTTAGGTAATACCGTTTAGAAACGGCAGGGCACTTTGTTAACGACTTACGCGAGCAATTTCTAGTTTCTAGGTAATACCGTTTAGAAACACCAGGGGGACACTTTGTTAACGACTTGGGTACATGAGCAATTTCTAGTTTCTAGGTAATGTCGCTTAGGGGGGACACTTTGTAACGACTTACGTGAGTTATGTCTGGTTTCTAGGTAATACCGTTTAGAAACACCAGGGGGACACTTTGTTAACGACTTACGTGAGTTATGTCTAGTTTCTAGGTAATACCGTTTAGAAACACCAGGGGGACACTTTGTTAACGACTTACGTGAGTTATGTCTAGTTTCTAAGTAATACCGTTTTGAAACGCCAGGGGCACACTTTGTTAACGACTTACGTGAGTTATGTCTAGTTTCTAAGTAATACCGTTTAGAAACGCCAGGGGGACACTTTGTTAACGACTTAGGTACAGAGGCCAGCATAGTAAGCTAGACACTTTGAACTTTGTACCGTTTTTATGCTGTCAATCAAAGATAAATTCACGTAATATGTTTTACAGTTCTACCTAGCCCTGGGTATCCGTGTGGGCGGTGTCCACGACTTCTGCGACGCGTCAGACAAACCCTGGAAGAACAAGAACAACAAAGCCCTATTGCATTTCTACAATGACAAGGACAAATGGTTTCCGACGTGGTACGAAGCTGATCTCAAGGTGGACTACGTTAGGGTGTACTCATTATAAGCATTTGTGAGAAGACTGATTAAAATTAAAATAAAGTTAGAATAAAATTTACTTCTTTATTTTTTTATTTTAATACGATTAAGTATACGTCAAGTGGTAACTAATCAAATAACCGACCAGGCGACTTTTTATTTGCTTTAATTGCGACAAGTGATAGAATATTTTCTCATAAAACTGAACGACTTTCCCGAAGGAACCTTAAAATCAATAAAAATGTTTTATCATACCTAGTATTCGTCAATATTTGATCATCTGGATTTATATATGTCTAGTGGTGGTCCGGAGGTACGGTTGTACTTTTATTTTTAAACATTTTGAGATATACAGGGTGTTACAAAAGTGGTGTAGGTCCCGTTAACTGGGGCTTCCACTTATCATACTGAACAACTTTTGTTCTACGACTTTTCTGAAAACGTAAAAATTGTTTTTTTACTCTTCATACAAATCAATCAGCTGATCGACCGATTTTGTGCATTTTAGTATGGAGGGTCCAATTTTTTTTTTGAGAATTGACTAAGGGTTCCTTGGAGAAAGTTGTTCAGTATGACGAGTAGAACCCCCAGTTAACGGGACCTACACCAATTTTGTTACACCCTGTATGTATAATATTCAGTGTTGCATTCCGCTGCGTAAGGAGCCAACCGCGCGACTGCGCCGTACGGCTACTTATCACATAGATGTGCCCGTCCCGCACTTCGTGCCCCCTCCCTCGTCGCCATGTCCGACGGCCTACGCTACGGGCTACGGCTGAAGTTTTAGCACAGATCCCATATTTTTTTTAGTAAGTAATATAGCCTATGTTACTCAGCGATAATGTAGCATTTTAATGGCGAAAGAATTTTTAAAATCGATTTAGTAGTTTTTGAGTTTATTCGTTACAAAATACAAACATACAAAAATACAAAGCTTTCCTCTTTATAATATGTACTAGCTTTTTTCCGCGGCTTCGCCCGCGTGGACATCGTTTTATGAGTGCCTTTGAGGGTTAGTAGTGCGCGAGCCGCAAGCGGCTCGCGAGCGTGGATATGAGTTTTCTACAGATTTCTATCCCAGATTGGGCTATTTTGATTAGCAATCTATGACACTCCTCAACCATCTGTGCAAAAATCACAAAAATCCATTGTTCCGTTGCAATTTTAAAAAAATATGCCAAAAAAAATATACTTTTTTCAGTTTCCTTAGGAACTGCATCGGACTATGCTATTTTCACGGGATAAAAAGCCTATGTCCTTCCCCGTGACACAGGCTACCTGCGTACCAAATTTCTTCAAGATTGGTCAAGGTGTTGAAGCGTAAAAAAAAGAAACAAACAAACACATTTTCACATTTATAATATTAGTAAGGATTAGTATAGATGTAAAGCACCGAAAGTAATGTAAAGCGTTGAAATTTGGCCTTTGACAGTCAATTTCATAAACCTGGGAATTATTCTGAGCAGTTTGATAATTTAATTAAAAAATAATAATTGCGAATTGACCATGGGTTTCTTGGGGAAAGTTTTTCAGTTTAATGATTACAAGCTCCATTTAAAAAAGTGCATACCTTTGTTAAGAGTTAAGACCCTATACCACAGATTACTAATTAGTTACTACGTAACAGATACTTCACTCAGTAGTAAATTTCCAATACCTACTGCTATAATAGCCTACTCCATCGCGTCAGCAACCACAGTGCTTGCTTCACACCGCGCGATCGCAGGGCTGCCTCTTCGATAAAATTAAATTAACATAACTTTTTGTGTCTATGTTATTGAGAACTGTGAATATGTTTTGACTTATAGGTGGTAGTTTAAAATTGTATCATTTATCTATCTATATATACAATTCTCGTGTCACAGTGTTAGTAATCATACTTCTCCGAAACGGCTGGACCGATTTTTAAGAAATTTTGTGTGCATATCAGGTAGGCCTGAGAATAGGTTCTTATCTAATTTTCATACCCCTACGCGGGCGAAGCCGCGGGCAACATATATTTTTTTTTATAAATTGGTTTTTATATTTTTTTTATCATTTGAAAATCGGTCTGTAAGTTCAGTTTCCGCATACTATTTAAAACGTTTATTTCAACAACTTCTAGCAACTTTAGACCTATGGTCTCCGTACAATTTTTAGTTTGTATAGTGATATACAATCGAAATAACAAAAAAAAATCTTAAGAAAAAGTCATATCTCCGGAGTACATACTCCAGGACCTATCATTTTTTTAATTTTTTAACACGCAATTTTTATTTTCTCTAAAATTGAGATCACGGTTCTTAAGAGCGCTTTGCTCTATCTCTTATAATTTAGAAATTCCTCATAGAAAAAATTCACCATGTATATTTTTTACAAATCGCATAAAACCGAATCACAAGCACAGATTACTAAATAGTTATGTCAAAAGTTTTTGTGTGCGCTAACAGCACGACAAGTTGAGACAGGTCGACGCGCCTGCTACTCACATATTATCACAATTTTATTTTAATAAAAATAGCTTTTTAAACGTTGTTAAAATAGTGTTTAAGGTAAGTATGACGTTTCTATGTAACAAAAAAATGAAAATCTGTGTCTGAAAGGCAAGCTAATGCCACAGTGTAATAAAGAGTACTAGCTATTGCTTAGTATACCTAGTATTAAAAATAATTTTAAAACGACAAAAAATAGTAATAGTTTATCACTTACCTTTCTTCATTGACAGGTAAATGGATAAATTTTAGGTGTTTCTCTCTACTTTTGCTTGATTTGCACCCATCTACAGCACATAAGGCACCAGACGGCATCGTAGGTACGCGTACGAACGAATAAAACGATTTAAATTAAACTACGTGCGTGCGCTTCGTTTGTGAAAACCGCACTGAATTGGGTCCGCAAACGGCCCGAGAACGCTCGGCCGGGCGGTAGGTAATTATAGCGCGCAAGTACATGGAGTGACGGAGGCCTGCCTATACAGGGTGTTGGACCCGTTAACTGGGAGTTCTGCTCACCATACTGAATAACTTTCCCTAAGGAACCATAGTCAATTCTCAAAAAAAAAATTAGACCCTCCGTACTAAAATACACAAAATTGATCGATCAGCTGATCAATTTGTATGAAGAGTATTATTTTTTTTGCGATTTCAACAAAGTCGTAGAACAAAAGTTGTTCAGTATGATGAGTAGAAGCACCAGTTAACGCGACCTACACCAATTTTGTTACACCCTGTATACTCAATCATCATCATCATCATATCAGCCGCAAATCGTCCACTGCTGGACAAAGGCCTCCCCCAAGGATTTACACGACGACCGGTCCTGCGCTGCCCGCATCCATCGGCTTCCCGTAATCTTCACCAGGTAGTCGGTTCACCGCGTGAAGTGGCAGTGGGCAGGGCGGACACATAGCTCGTAGAACAGATGGCCGATGGGCAGTAAAGTTTTCGAGTGGCGACCGCGCACCGGAAAATGTAGCGTAGGCAGGCCTCCCACGCGGTATACTCAATACTCAATTATTTATTGCATCCATGAGTTTTATATATAAGGTGTAAGAAAATTAGCTGAAACTATTTTAATTGGTGCTTCTACCCATGAAACTGAACAACTTTTCCCATGGTACCCATAGTCAAATCGCAAAATTTTTTTGAGATTTGACTATAGGTTCCTTGGGGATATTTGTTCAGTATGATGAGTAGAAGCACCAGTTAAAATAGTTTCAGCTAATTTTGTTAGACCTTATATTGAATAGAGCAGCTAACCACGATTCTGAACAACTTTCTCCATGGAACACCACGGAAGGAATTTTCGACTTCTTCCTTATACCAATGTAACCAACATAGCTTAAAAAGGGCGGGGCACATAGCTCGTAGAGCAGATGGGCATAGGGACAGTAAGGTTCTCGAGTGGCGACGCGCACCGGAAGACATAGTGTAGGAAGGTCTCCCACTCGGTGGACCGACCTGGTAAAGGTGACTTGGGGAGCCACTGGATGCAGGCAGCGCAGGACCGGTCGTCGTGGAAATTTGGGGAGACCTTTGTCCAGCAGTGGACGTCTTTCGGCTGATATAATGATGATCTTATAAAAATCGATCAGCTGATGCTTTTTACGAGTAGAATCCCCCAAATATAATTAAAACTGACCATCATTATGTTGGTCAACAATAAACAATTAATTATTTTAACCTACATACTTGCTTACCATGTACCCATAGCAGGTAAGTGTTAGGCATTATACAGGGTGCAACAAAATTGGTGTAGGTCCCGTTAACTGGGGCTTCTACTCATCATACTGAACAACTTTTGCTGAAATCGCAAAAAATATTTTTACCCTTCATACAAATCGATCAGCTGATTGACCAATTTCATGCATTTTTGTATGGAGGGTCCATTTTTTTTTGCGAATTGAATGTATGGTCCTTGGGGAAAGTTGTTCAGTATGATAAGTAGAACCCCCAGTTAACGCGTCCTACACCATTTTTAACCGACTTCTAAAAAGGAGGAGGTTTCTCAATTCGACCGTATATTTTTTATGTGTGTTTGCGGATAACTTCGTCGTTTATGAACCGATTTTGATAATTATTTTTTTGTTGGAAAGGAGATATCCCAAGGGTGGTACCATGATAAGGAAACCAGGATCTGATGATGGCATCCCAGAGAAATCGAAGGGACCTTTCGAAAATCGTAGTGGCGAAATTATTTTACACACTGTATAATTATTTAAATCTGATGTGCGTGAATGTAGGCACTGAGAGAAATAATTGCGTCGCATAGTGAGAGCTAATTAAAACTTTATTAATTAACATTTTCATTTTGTGTGGCGCCGTAGGACTTATCTGCAAGTGGTTTGGGATTATATAATGAAATGCAGGATTATTACTAGGTACAACAAAATCTGTGAGAGATTTATTTGTGTTTCTGATAAAATACAAATAAGTAAAATATGCTCGGAGTTTCTCTGCGGGATCGAATCAGAAACGAGGAGATCCGCAGGAGAACCAAAGTAACCGACATAGCTCACAGACAGAATCGCTAAATTGAAGTGGCAGTGGGCAGGGCACATAGCTCGTAGAACAGATGGCCGTTGGAGCAGTAAATTTCTCGACTGGCGACCGCGAAAACGAAAACGTAGCGTAGGCAGGCGGCCCACGCAGTGGACCGACGACCTGCTGCGCGGGCAGCGCAGGACCGGTAGTCGTGGAAATCCTTGGGGGAGGCCTTTGTCCAGCAGTGGACGTTTTTCGGCTGATATTATGATGATGATGATAATGAGGATACCATACAAAGAAAGTCATTAAGAGGTTGATTTTATGTCATGCTAAGTAAATATCATGGAAAAGGTGTAACAATATTAAAAAGGTAATTCTCAATGCATTAAATATCGGGAGTGTGGACAGTAATGTAAATAACATAGGCATGACGTTTGTAAAGAAATAAAACCTTTTAATGATACACAAAATACATACAGACCAATCGGAAATAGGTATTTATGATACAAGGGTGGTATTATGTATCTGAAGCTTTTACCAAACGCTTTTAATTATTGTTTTGAAACAAGCCTACGAGTACCTACATGTGGGGATTTGTCGCAATAAGTCACTGGACTATTCCTGTCGAGGGTTTAAACTAGATACGTGTTTTACTTCCAGCAAAAAAAAAACATTTCGTAATTCCACAGTTTTCGAGTTGCGGCCATTTTAATTTATAATCTTTTCACTGGGGGCTTCTCAAGAATAGGGATGACGAATGCTAGTCATCTGATTTAATTTTTATCTAATGTCAAAAACGATTTTTTGTTCTAAAAATGATTGAAATACCTAGGCGGGACGTCATCGTTCTGCAGCGTCATTTATGTTACTCATTTTGTGATTTTGGTAAATTAAAAATCGAAGACTTGATGGCAAACAATACGAGTAAGGTTTTCCAAAGTTTAAGTAGGAGGGCAATTTAGTGATCAAGAGTTCATAATTTATTTCTGATGTTGTCGTCATCTCTATTAGAGGCGGTAATTTTAGGTCTCACGTTGATTTTTACTGAGAACGCTTCTGAGGCACTTGCGCCTATCGGTTTCGTTCATCATAAATTCATCATCAACATATCAGCAACAAAACGTCCACTGCTGGACAAAGGCCTCCCCCAAAGATTTCCACGACGACCGGTCTTGCGCTGCCCGCATCCATCGGCTTCCTGCGATCTTCGTTTTGTTCATGCGAAGATAATATAATTTTGATTTTGATTGTCTTTGGTGCAAGCTTTTTCAGACATTAACTTGCACATCTCTCCGCTTCAACCCCACCGATCAAGTGCAAGTCGGCATGAAAGTCGGACTCACACACAATGTTATTTGTGTAAGAAGGAGACAAATTAATATTTTGTTCCAAGGGCTTAAGTTTAAATTCTAAGCTTAGCCAGGAACTAAATATACGTCGTCCGAAAGTAAAATACCTTGGCCTCGAGATGAGAAAAAGAAACTAGTATGTACAGAGGCCAGCACATCAAGCTATACACTCGTAGTGCGATTCTGATCCATACCCATTCGGCATAAGAACGGTACAAAGTCCAAAGTGTGTAGCTTGATGTGCTGGCCTATGTACCTATAGACAAAGGTTTGAGCGTTCTTACTTTTGATTGGACCGCGTTCGTATCACGAAACTCCCTACTAGGAGCAAAGCAGAATTTTGTTAGCACTTACGAGGGCTGTTTGATAAGTACCCGTTTATGGCAAAAAAAACATTTTTTTTGTATATATTCATTTATTTTTCTACGTAGTCACCTTTTAACTCTATACACTTGTTCCACCTATACTCAAGCTTCAATAAACCATCCAAAAAGTATGATTTTGGAAAGTCATTAAAATAGCCACCGAGCCATTTTTTTAGGTTGGGAAACAAAAAGAAATCGCATGGGGCCAAATCTGGAGAATACGGGGGGTGAGGCAATAGTTCGTAGCGTAACTGTGCTAATTTAGCCGTCACAACTCTGGACGAATGAGCCGGGGCGTTGTCGTGATGAAACAGTACTTTTTTCTTTTTTAAATGGGATCGTTTGTCCTTTAAGACGGCGTCAAATTCATCCAATAAATAGCATAGCACTGCCCTGTTATCGTTTTCTCCTTTTCTAAGTAGTCAATATGTATAATACCCTGCGAATCCCAAAAAACAGTCGCCATGACCTTTCCAGCCGATGGGACGGTTTTTGCTTTCTTTGGAGCAGGTTCACCCGGTAAAATCCACTGCTTCGACTGCTCTTTCATTTCCGGGGTGTAGTGGTGAACCCACGTTTCGTCCACGGTTACGAAACGACGCAGAAACTCCTTCGGATTACGTTTGAACACGGCCAAACACTGCTCCGAAGTAGTCAGTCGGTTCCGTTTTTGCTCCTCCGTGAGTAAACGCGGCACCCACCTCGCCGATACTTTCTTCATACCCAATTTTTCTTCGAATATGTGTTGTACCCTCTCGATTGAAACGTTTACACCATCAACGATTTCTCGAAGTTTAATTCGGCGGTCGGCTAAAACGATATTTTCAATTTTCTTAACCATATCGTCTGTAGTAACCTCAATTGGCCGGCCTGTGCGATCCTCATCAAAGACGGTTGTTCTCCCCCTCTTAAACTCGTTATACCAATATCTGACGGTTGTCATAGAAGGAGCACATTCATGGTAAACCGCTTGCATTCTTACTTTTATTTCATCACATGTTTTTCCTTCCAAAAACAAGAATCTAATTACTCAGAATTTATTCGGATCCAAAAGTAAGGACTTAACTAAACTCGACGAGATTTTCTGTGAGTGCGCATCAAAAGATTAGAAGAAAACAACTAGAAAATTCTTATAAAAAATTTAACCATGCGCACTGTTTATAATTGTACAGGGAGCGTTAAATGAAACACAGATGTTATCCGAAATGATTTATTATGGCTGAGTAATGGCATTTTCGTAAACAAGACATCACATCAGGTTCATAACATATATTCAGTGGATTTTGATATTCTAAAACATGTAGGCGCTAAAGAATGACCATTTAATGTGTTGGATGGCTATCGTTCTATGCTGAATCATAATGGTTGATAAATAGTGAATTTTATGGTATCTGAGAGCTTACAAATCTGTGACTAGTTCGCAAATTTTGTAGCTTTTTAGAGAATGAACGAAAATACACATCAAATGTCACAAATGAAGTCTATACACTCTATAAAAACTTAATGAAGATAATGTCTAATTACACATATAAAGTTTCAGAAACAAAGAAATCTTTTTACAACTCGAGATAATAAATAATAACATAAAAACATTGGCAGTTTTCACTAGCAAACAAAGAAGAAACCTAAATTACTCTATAATTATATCTATGACCTATTTCTTCTTAAGTAAAACATTAATTACGAAACAGTAGCTCTATGCATATCTTTATACACGATCCTGAACTATATAAACTTATCTACGGTATTAATGTCGCATATTTTAAATTTGCATAACTTTTATGTATTTTTTTTTACATTTTCATTTCCTAAGACCCTTAAAATTAACCCTTACCTCTAAATTAGAAAGAAAAAGACTATTTTACTTATATTATTTGACCACGAGGTGGTGTCATGCAATTGCCAGATACCAATAGCAGTACCGTACTTCCGTCGGAATTTCCCTACTCTCAAAATAATACTTTGTCCTGTTAGATAACGACTGCAACATACATATTATTAATATAAAAAGCACACGGAGAAAAAAATATAGTCAGAATAACTATTCAAAGTTATAGTTAAATTAGTTAAATGACGTATCGTTGATGTAGTCAACTGTTTTCTAGAATTGAGGATCTGTATAGCCAATTCAGCGATACAGATCCTTAGTTTGACGAAACAGTTGGCTATATTAACGATACGTCTTTTAACTAATTTAACTATAAACTTTGAATAGTTATTCTGACGATATTTTTTTCTCCGTGCACCCTAGGTCAGTCGGGCCAATGGAGAAAGAAAAGATAAGAGAGAGAGAGGACCGTCTTGGAATCTGAAGATTGTCTGAAAATTTCATCGAAATCGGTCCAGCCGTTTTGGAGTCTATAAGGAACATTTTTTTTTCCTTCACATAGCACGGAGATAGACTGGATTCAAGTGCTAATAACTACAGCCTCCCTGATATAATAAAAGGATTTGAATGTAAATCACATGTTAAACGCTCATAAGAATTAGAAATGATTTGAACGATTAAAAATTATTCAAAATGATTACAAATCAAATCATTTTTAATCCTTTTTAATGATTTTGTTTAATCAGGGCTGTGATTAAAATAACTAAAAAAGAGATTATAAGGTTTTCTTATTTGTTTACTTAGCTTAAGTAATAAAAATATGTATCGTTTATTTAAGTAAATAAACTTTAAACAAAAAAAAATGTTCTGAGGACAGGTTATAGCGGTGAATACTTATAACCTGTTTTGTCCGTTAAATTTGGAACCATATTAAAATAAATAAACTCATGTGAGTCCAACTATGTAACTTAATTAATTAATTCATTAACTTTAATTATCTTAACGTTAGTTAAAAAACACTATAATATTAAGAAATTATAAAGTCACATGAACAATGCGTTCATAAATCTTATTATTGGTCAACTGACAGCCAAAACCGTGTGCTAACACTGGTCTTATGTACAGTTGGTAATATTACAAATTATACAGTCAGTCATTCAAATCACCTACCCAGATAACCAGGGTTGTCAATTTTGAACTACATAAATATAATCATAAAGTTTAAAAGACACTTACAATTACAAATTTTGAAATTACATGAATACAAACGCAAATTTAAATTTCCAACTAATTAACCAAGAAAGTGTAACAACGGTACTTTTTAAAGATTATTTTAATTTAATTAAATCATGGTAGATCTTATCTATGGTTTCTGTATCTTTCCTTTTATTAATTAAATCTTGATGCCTCTCCATTTACATAGATTCCATAATCAGACGCTTTTTATAATTATGTTCTGTATTTAAAATTTTTAATATTTTAAGATTTTAGCCTGCTTACCCTCGAGTAGGCTTTATCATTACAAAATACAAAAGCTTTAGCTCAACCTTTTTTTTTAAAATAAAGACAAAAATAATATAAAACTCATGGCATTTAAAAAAACAGAAACAAAACGATTTACAAAAAGTATTGTATCATATAACACTTGACAGCCCTACCAGCACATCACACACCAGAAACTATGCACTCGCGACTTAGCTTGCTCAATAGCAAGTAAGTGGTTGTAGCATCGTCTTGAATTCATCCAGGGAAGCAGCAGTTGAAACAGCAGGTGGCACAAAGTTCCAGAAAGCAACTCCAAGGACAAGAAAAGAGCTCTTGTACATTGATGTACCCGGAATCGGCGATAACAGCGTATAGTCCGGTTGTTCTCAGATCATTGCAGAGTCGGATCGATAATAGCTTCCAGGTTCTTGAGAATACTAACTTACTCAATATCTTTACCAGCTAACGACAGCACTGGCTTCTCACTGCTATCTATGAGGATAGTACGTTTAGACAAACACCAAAAAAAATGTTAGACACGAAATTCATGATGTGTGAACGGAAGATTAACACTTATTTTTTTTTTTTTCTTCTCCTCCTCGATAAATTTATTTATTCCGCAGTCTCTGCACCACCTCCAAAATGGGCTGAAATCGTACACTCGGCCACAATTGATACATATTTTTTTTTGGGACTCCATTTGACCGGAATGGTTGCAACAATATGAATCATTTCGACCCTCCGTCTCCGTTTAAATAGCAATGCTTATCAAAACTAGGGCTACCACTTTCTCATAACATTTTTTTTTGTTTAAAGTTTATTTACTTAAATAAACGATACATATTTTTATTACTTAAGCTAAGTAAACAAATAAGAAAACCTTATAATCTCTTTTTTAGTTATTTTAATCACAGCCCTGATTAAACAAAATCATTAAAAAGGATTAAAAATGATTTGATTTGTAATCATTTTGAATAATTTTTAATCGTTCAAATCATTTCTAATTCTTATGAGCGTTTAACATGTGATTTACATTCAAATCCTTTTATTATATCAGGGAGGCTGTAGTTATTAGCACTTGAATCCAGTCTATCTCTGTGTTATGTGAAGGAAAAAAAAATGTTCCTTATAGACTCCAAAACGGCTGGACCGATTTCGATGAAATTTTCAGACAATCTTCAGATTCCAAGTAGGTCCTCTCTCTCGCTTATCTTTTCTTTCTCCATTGGCCCGACTGACCTAGGGTCCTTTTTACTTTTAAATTGCATATTTTTAAGACCGTTTTTCAAACAACTATCAAATGTCCACGTAAGTTATTTATCTCTTGTTATTGAAGTCTGGTTTTCCTTAATAAATGCGATGTACCTATGCCGACCACTCTTATCTAAAAAGTTTTATGTTTACATATTTTTAGTTCGGGAATTCACATGACTAATATAATGTGTGTGTTACAGTCGTTATCTGACAGAAAAACATATTGTTTTGAGCGTAGGGAAAATCCCAAAGTTCTGTCATCCACGGATTGTAAGTACAGTCACCATCAACCAACTGATCTATCTCAACTGATCTATCTCAACCAGTTCACGTATTTTGGGTACCAAGAAGCTAGAAGCTAAGAAGCTAGTGGGTGTTTGATAGACATAAAATTAGCATATTATTTGACTAGGTTAGGGATCATCTATTTTGAATGGAAATTATTTATTTAAAAAAATGGTCAGATTTCAGACAAGTTTTGTCATCAAATAAATCCTATGTTACAGACCGATACTGTTCTTTCTCCATTTTAACAATTTTAAGTTCACGCTTTCACTAAATCGCTGTCAAATGAGAAAAAAAACTTTTTTTTTCTTTTTCCCGCCTCTGAAAAATGGCTTAAAAAGGTGGTATACTTATTTTCGGCCAGTGATATTAATATATTTAGTAAACGGGTACTTATCAAACAGCCTAGGTATTGAGGAACCAATCGTCGTTTTTCGAATAGGTGTGATAAAAAGGTTTTTTTTTTCATTCAATTCGTGATCTTCAGCGTACGACTCACACTTGGCCGGTTTTATTTATTGTACTTTAAGGTTTGCACTATAATCACACCAAGAATAACGCCTGTGTGTACTACTGTTTAAAGCAAAAACAAAAACCTTCAAAATACTTGACTTGTATGGGGAACCATATTAAAATTTCATTATTTGTACTTCATATCATTTTAGAAGAAATCCACCATTATAACACATAATTTTTGAAAATTTCAACCGGCTACTTGTTATGGTTCAAAAGATACAGATCTTTTAAGGTCGAATATACGGACGGCGCCGGCGTATGCTAAGTACTAGGGTCGCATTATAAAGCAATATAAGTACTTTATTGCCATGAAAACCATAAAAAAGAAAACAAAAACAAAAGAAATTCATAAACAATAGACGGCTTTATTGCTAGGTAGAAATTTCTACCACGCAACCTTTAGGTGCATAACCCTAATTACGCATATCTCTGCTCCTTTTCGCTTTGGTGGATACTTATGGCCTTAACAAAACTTATTTTATCATCACAAAATTTCAGTCCACTACACGCGGTCAATGCTTGAATTATCTAAAAGCCTTCGACCGCGTTTGTTCCGCGCGGTCGCGTTTTAATGGCATGCTAACAAAACGCCCAACAGAGTTAAACATTATACATACATATAATGTGATACTTAACTAATATTGTGTTTATTTTACGTAAAATATGCGGTAGGAAGATCATTTTCGCTATATTTTGAAGGGCTTATACTGGAGTGCCAACAAAAATTGACAGACGTATGTAACCACGGCGGCGTAACTCTGCAATGGATTAAAGGGCACAGCAACTAGCGCGGCAACGATGCGGCGGACGAGCTTGCCAGGAGAGGGTCAGAGCATATGGCTGTGGGACCGGAACATATAATACCGCTCCCATCTGGCGGACTGCGGTCCACCCTGAGGCAACGCACAAGAAACGAACACAATTTGTACTGGTTCGGTTTGGAAACCTGCAGGCAAGCGAGGTTGGCCCTGCCGACAACTAACCCTGGCCTATCCAGGAAACTCCTGAGACTTGGGAGAGCTCAGCTCCGCAAGGTAACAGCCGCTATTACTGGACATGGCCATTTCAATAAAAACCTATTCGCTCTAGGTATCACCGACAGCCCACTATGCAGAGCGTGCATATTGGAGGCTGAGGAGACTGCTGCCCACATCCTACTGGATTGCAAGGAGCTTGCACCATGGTGCATCCACATGCTTGCCGAGCCACAACGAGCGCCCACAAGCACAAGCATGTAGAGCGAGGTACTTGGCTCGGCTCGCAAAGGATTGCGAGCGCTTGCCGACGCTCGGATCGAGTGTCGGTTTTTGTGCACGAGTCAACGGAAGTAGATACTAGCGCACTCGACGAGCGTCCACAAACTCCAGTAGTAAAGTTCTCGAGTGCACCGCATTGAGAATGACCGGTCCAGCTTGTCCGCATCCGGCGGCTTCCTGCGACCTACTACTACCCCAACGGCCAACTGTTCCACTAGCTATGTGGCCGGGCCAAATCAAACGAGTCCAAACTAGAAGTGGGTACTTATAGTCATTCAAGAGATCCCTAGACCAGCTCCTCGCTCCAGCTTCAGACCTTGGAAACTACCTGGGACCAAAGTACTCGTCGAGACAAATCAAACGAGCCCAAACTCGACGTGGCTTTTTGGAGTCGTTCACGAGATCCCTCGACCAGCTCCCCGCTCCAGCATCAGACCTTGGAAACTACCTGGGACCAAAGTACTCGTCGAGACAAATCAAACGAGCCCAAACTCGACGTGGCTTTTTGGAGTCGTTCACGAGATCCCTCGACCAGCTCCTAGCTCCAGCATCAGCCCTCTGAAACTACTTGGGGCAAAGTGCTCGTCGAGACAAATCAAACGAAACAAAACTCGAAGCGGTTAACTTACAGTCGTTCACGAAATCCCTCGACCAGCTCCTAGCTCCAGCATCAGCCCTCTGAAACTACTTGGGGCAAAGTGCTCGTCGAGACAAATCAAACGAAACAAAACTCGAAGCGGTTAACTTACAGTCGTTCACGAGATCCCTCGACCAGCTCCTGGCTCCAGCATCAGACCTTTGAAACTTCTTGGGACCAAAGTGCTTGTTGAAACAAATCAAACGAACCAAAACTCGAAGTGGTTACTTACAGTCGTTCACGAGACCCCTTGACCAACGGTGGCTCCAGCATCAGACCTTGGAAGCTACCTGGAACCAAAGTGCTCGCCGAGATAAATCGAACGAGCCCAAACTCAAAGTGGTTACTAAGAGTCGATCGCGAGATCCCTCGACCAGCTCCTGGCTCCAGCATCAGACCTAAGCTACCTGGAACCAAAGTTTAAATAAAATATTTAAAAAACAAACCGTATAAATACCGTATTTTGAATAACTATACTTACTTTATTTTTCGTGACTTGTCGACGTGTTCATGCGGATTTCGAGGCTTCGGATCTAATTTAAACCACGTGCTGTCACTTCGAACTCGAGCGGGTGACTAAATTGAATCGAACGCGCCCTTCGAAATCCGAATTTATGAAGAATTTATTTTCACTTCCCGCTGCATACCTAGTTTGTTATATTCTCTTTGCTGCATACAAGAATGTATGGAAAATTTCCACGGATCAGATAAATAAGGTTGGATTGGAAATGTGCACTGGGCAGGTGCGCCTCAAGTATGATTAGACAATCATACTTACCGAAGCACGCGTTCATACTTTTTATTTGCGTGTGGTTGTGGATAATGTATAGGACTTTTGAAATGGTGTGAGACACAATTGCAGCCCTGTGTTCTAAGTGTGTTTTGTTTATTAGTGCGCGCAATTCGTGTATATGCTTGTGTAGTGGAGTTGATGGGTGGGAGACAGGGAGCGACGCTGGTTTTCAAACAAAAGTGTGACTATTGCCAATCCAACCATAATTATCTTATCCGTGACGATTTAGATTCAAAATTGACTCACTTGCACATAAGACTGCTGTTACGTGTTAACTTTTTTTTTGCGGAGGGATTCCATATTTTATTGACATTCATCATCATCATCATATCAGCTCATATACGTCCCCACCGAGGGGCTCGAGCCTACCCTGAATTAAGGCGATTTATGGACATTACATACAAATAATAAATATAAATTAAAAAATCCAATTTACATAGTTTATGTCAACTTTAGTGATGTTTGTGATTTAATTATAACTAAAAAGCTAATAATTCAAAAACGCAAACGGCTAAGAGATCTACAGAGATTAACTCTTTGTGTCAAAATTATACTTTTAGTTTTATCTATTTTTATTAGTTTTCTCCACGACGACCGGTTCTGCGCTGCCCGCATCCAGCGGCTTCGGTCGTCGTGGAGATCCTTGGGGGAGGCCTATGTCCAGCAGTGGACTTCCTTCGGCTGATATAATGATGATGATTAGTTTTCTATTCATTTTTAGTACAGCTGGAAAGCAAGTTTACCTAGTGCCTGTCCTTAAACTAGGGATCTACTCATAAAACTCGACAACTTTTCACAAACAATAATTTTCGAAAAATCTTAAAAACTTTTATATACATACTTTAATTTGAATTCATTATTCCGTATTCTTCTCAGAAAACCCTTTCATTTGATACCCATATTCCCATTGGGTGCATAAAAAAAACTGATTCGCTATCTTTGGGAGTCCGCCATATTGGATTTAGAATGACGTCACTTAGCAAACCATGCATTGTTCTCCAAACTTCATGTGTATGACAAATTTCAGCTTAATCGGAAACCAGGAAGTGGTTATACTTTTGTCCCAAACTAACAGACAGACTAACTAACACGACAAGCTCTTTCCTTTTTTATTAATATTAACTTTTTCCCAACTTTGCTTTGGAAGTATGTCGCTGCAATAAAAGAAAACATATTTTACACAGCTATCATAACAAAAATCTTTATTTACAACAACTACAAATCTTAATCTAAATAAAAACTATTCTACTTTTTTTTTCTGAATAATGCTTCTCCCTTCGGCTTTAATCTATTGCTGATGATTCTCTGTCTCTCTTCCTCTTTATCTTTAAGCATTTGCTGGTGTCTCTCTCTAGCAAAGTCTAGTTCTGAAGACAGCTCAACTATCCTCGATGCAAAGTTTTGCTGCTTTATCATTCTTAGTTTTTGTTTGTGCTGTAAAGGTGAAACAATATTAGATATAATTTAGAGAAACATTAATAATTTCAAACATCAGGGATTGCATTGCAAGACTCGAGTATCACCGCAAGTTGCCTGCATATCAATGTTCTACAACAGAGGTTCCTTATTTTTTTGCCACAGAACCCTAATTGATTATACTTTTCCTAGCTGAACCCTAGTTTTAGAACAGAAAATTATTACCCTGTAGTTTGTAAATTTTCTTTTTTTTATTTGAAAAGAAAGAACAAATGTAAATGAAAAACTATTATTGTATGTATTTAAATTTAAAATGCATTTATTGTACCAAAAAAATACAATGTAATGAGAAGAATGAAACTTTTTGACATATTTTCTTAAAATAGCACTTTAAAATTAGGCTTACGCCACATCCTGGACACTTCATACTACGGGCCAGAAATGACTTTTCAAAAAACGAATGATGGAACAAACAAAAAGGCAGCGAAATCCTATATGTTCGACAACCAAATGGTAACCAATCTGCATCAATCTGGGTGACGAGGGGGTGAGGTCGCAATCTAGAGAGCGGCAGGGAGTGTCCATACTGTATGTTAGTACTAATATAAATACTTTGCTTACGCGCTGTTTTAGACGTGCTTAGGTCAGCTGGAGTGGGGGAACACCTGCAGCACAGTTAAGATATTTTTTTCTTAAAGTTTTGCTTAAATTTTGGTCAGAACGCGGAAACCTAGTGGCCCTTCCACAGAACCCCAGGGTTCCACAGGCCACCATTCCAGAAATGCTGTTCTACAGGATTCATTATGGAGAGAGGGCTCACAAGTTCAGGAATGGTTTCCAACCCTTTGTCTATCATTTATACGCACAAAGTGTTCTCATAATTTATCATGCAAACAGTGCCGGAATCTGCTCTACCTGATATATATAATTTAGAAAACTTCAAGACAAGAGTGAATAGACACTATTCGAACTTGAGTGGTACTCGGTAGCATCATCGTTTACCATCAGGTACCAATGCCAAAAGCAGTCAAAATTTAATTAAAATTAAAACAAAAAACTGTTGAAGTCACAGATTATGGGCAATCAGGAGAGAGCTGCAAGAGGATGCACTTGGCTTGCATGAAAATACAGTTAAAAAGTTCCAAGTACCAAAGTACCCAAAAAAATAATGGTACTTTAAAACTGTCACCCGAGGCAGGTGCCCTGCTCTGCCCACCCCTTAATCCAGGGCTGAGCATTATACTTATCGCAATGTTCCTAGCCACATAAGACTTGACAAGACACATCAAAATACTACTTAACTACTGGGACATCAAACAGTGTTGGCCGGAGAATCTAACAGCATTGTAGACACACTCCAGACAACGACTACAACACAACAGGAGTACAGTTTCTTACCAGTAACGGTGTAGGTCTGCCATCCAAATACGTGAAGTCCGGCCCATCAGTGAGAATGCCCTCGGCGTTGCGGTTCAGCGGCAGGCCTCGCGACGAACGCCAGTCCTTGGTAGCAGCCACTGGAGTGCAGCTTAAGGCCCGTGAAAGCACTGGAATGGAATATTTTCGTGAAAAATTATTGGAAATACTAACCTCTACTTCACGCAATATAGGTTTGGTAAGGAACAAGTTATTTTATTCTTACATTGTTTTTGAGAAGAACACAATGTGCTTATGATGGTACTCCTCATTTTTCTCCAGTGATATATGTATTTTTTGGAAAATTTGGCAAAAAGACGAAAATAAACTTCACAATTTTATTTTAATACAATTACCACAGATCACTACTATATGTAGACAATTACAGAACGTTTTTTTGTTTGATAATATATTTACGTCTCTGGGTACGAGCTCTTTTGAAAAAATAATCATCATTTCCATTTTGATTTGTAAATTTTCTCCAAAATACACCACTTTTTGAAGCAAATTCTAGCAGAAAACAATGCAAAATAACCAAAGAAAAACTCAAACATGTCAACCAAATCCCGCCAAAAATCTCTCAATTACAGAACTAGACGTAAAGTGTGACCATCTCAAAAATGGTGAATCTATATCTATCTGCCCAACTCGAAAATCTGCCAAACTCGACTCCAGAAAATGCCAAAAATAAGCCATAATTTTATTGCCTTCATTGGGACTGGGACGGGCTCAGAATACAGAAAACCAGAAAAAGCGTACGGCAATAAAAGGGAGGCAACTTGTGCTTGTATGAAACTACTTTATATTGGTGTAGTTTTGACAATTTGACCCTTTTTAATACTGCATGCATGTAATTTATTTTAGTGAGTAAGCAAGCAGTGGTTCTTTCTTTCTTAGAGTGTGTATTTTCAATTTAAAAAAGTGAAAGTGAAAAATAAACAGTAAAAAAAACGTGTTTTACTTATATAGGTATTTAAGAAATACACTGGCTTTTGTCCGCGGCTTCGCCTGCGTGGACATCGTTTTTGTGACTGACTGAGAGGGTGCGCGGTGCGCGAGCCGCCAGCGGCTCGCGAGCGTGGGCATGTATTTTCTCCATATCCCTCGGGAACTATGTCACGATATGTTTATTAGTAAATCGTGTCATTTCCCACCCCCTCAACCATCTCTGTGCAAAAAATCACACAATCTATTATTCCGTTGCGATGTAAAATAAATGTACCAAAAAAGAGTATATTTTCAGTTCCCTCAGGAATTGCATCGGGCTATGCTATTTTCACGAGCTAAAAAGTAGCCTTAGTCTTTCCTTGTGACACAGGCTACCCGCATGCCAAATTTCATTAAGTTTGGTCAAGGGGTTGAAGGTGAAAGGTAACAAACAAACAAACACACAGTTTCGCATTTATAATATTAGTTAGGATTTAATTTAGTTATGTCGTAAATACGGTAATAATATAATAAGCAGTATGAGATTATAGTACTAATTCTGACGTAAGACAACAAAATATGATAAAATCGGCCAAGTGTGGGTCATCCTCGCGCTAAGGAGTCCGAAATCAATAAAAAAAGCATTTCTCTGTCGCTCGCGTTGTTGTCATAATTGTATGGAGAGGTGTGATGTGGTACAGAATGCTCTTAGTCGGTTTTTTCTCGACCTTTTCCATGCTTCGCAAGGCACGTTAAGCCGTAAAGCAATCAGCACCATGATTGCTTCCACTAGATGCCAAAGCAAAGCCGTGTCAGATGCATTATAGGCGGCTTGAAAACTTCTAACAGTAGGGTTCGCTACTAGTCCTACAAACCTCCACCAACCCGGACTTGACCCCCCCTTTGTGGAGTATTGCCTGATCTTCCCGAGTTTGGGAAGAGACTCTTGCCCCAGCAATGGGCATGTTTATGGGTTGTTAAGGAAATGATTTTAACTATAACATAAATTAAGTCTATTTTCTGAAACTTGAGATTGCTATCTATTGAAATTAGTTGTAATTAGCTTGATATCACACGATCATGTACTTACTGCAAGTGGTGATATAAAGAAAGACAATATATAGATAGCATGAATGATGGGTAATACAGAAGGTGACAGTCATAGGTAAAAGTGTAAGTATATGGATGAATACACAGAAATGTCTTGTAACCAAAGACCTCAACATTACTTTATAGGGACGAAGCAAGAAGTTTATAAGTAAAGCTGGAGGCTACACTTTAAATTCCTAATTAAAGCATAGAAAACATGGCTTTGAAATTTCTCGGTACCGCTCCATCTCTTCCTAATTAGGATGTGTAAACAAGAAGTGTATAGGTGAAGCTCTTGCTCACACCCTCTAATTAAAAAGAGACGGAGCGGTAACGAGAAATTTCAAAAACCATATTTCTTTGCTTTACTTAGGTATTTAGAATGTGGCCTCCAGCTTTACCTATAAACTTCTTGGGACAAAGCCTTTGGAACTATTATTAATGTCTATCACTCTAGGTTGAAAAAATTGAACAGCCACGCTGTGCATGCTGTTTCATCTTACGTATCCTTTAAAATCAGGACTTTCATTGCCTACTTAGTACTATCGAGTAAATACTAATATTTCGCATGATCTTCAGTCGCTTGAAGATTAAAATAAAAAAAAGTGAGACGTAATCAAACACACTAAAATTTTTAATAAACAAAAAAAAACCTCGCAAGCGTTTGTCTGGTCAAGTACTGGAGGGTGGCGTTAGAAAACAGATATTTATTTCATTGATAATAAATTTCACCAGCAAAATGGAGCAATTTTTAATGTATGAAAGGCCTCATCCTTATTAACTATACATAAGGTCTCTGTAGAGTAATGTGAGGGTAGAAAATATATATTTTTTTATAACATCAGGAAGTGTTAGGTGGAATGACAGATGAATAATTCACTGGCCAGATACTAAAAGGGTTCTGTACCACCAACTAAAAGGCACTACTTCTTTCACGTTTAAAAAAACACGTTTTTTGTATGGAGAACCCTTATTTTTTCACTTTTTCTAATTTTTAGTATTGGTCATTAAAGCGGCAACAGAAATACATCACCTGTAAAAATGTCACCTGTATAGCTATCACGGTTCACGGTTTAGTGACAGACGGACAGACAGCATAGTCTTAGTAATAGAGTCCCGTTTTTACCCTTTGGGTACGGAACCCTAAAAAGGGCCCCATAGTTATGCGAAAACTATTCAGAATCATCATTTTCCATTCTATGTCAATCACAGAAATGAGGAGCTGAAATATTTTGTTCCTATGATGATTAATTAGTAGTTGATAAGAGTTTATCTATCACGAATATCACGATGATATTTTAGGAGTTTTTTTTACTTTTGAACGACTGAATAGCATGCGATAGAACTTAGTAGGCAATGAAAGTCCTGATGTTAAAGGCTTTGTAAGACGGACAGTGCACAACGGGGCTGTTAATTATTTTTTTTTCGTGTCTTTTAATTATTTTTCTGTGTGATAGATATTTACTAATAATTTACTGATAGTTAAAAGTAAAAACAATATTTTATCATCAAACTTTTTATCCGCATCCCAGACATGTGGCATGTGTTTCTCAGTATTGTGTGGGCGGTTCTGTACATATTTCCTTATTGTTTTCAACAGAATTTTATTTCCTGGTAGCAAAAAATCCTTAGCCTTACAAATACTCATTGTGTCAGCCGAAGGACATCCACTGTTGGACATAGGCCTCCCCCAAGGATTTCCACAACGACCAGTTCTGCGCTGCCCGCTTCCAGCGGTTTCCCGCGACCTTCATCAGGTCATCGGTCCACCGAGTGGGAGGCCTGCCTACGCTACGTTTTCCGGTGCGCGGTCGCCACTCGAACAACTAGCCTAACAGACCAAGCTATGTTCCCCTCCCACTACCTCTTAAGATTAGTAAATCTGATAGCTATGTCGGTTACTTTGGTTCTTATATGGATCTCCTCATTTCTGATTCAATCACGCAGAGAAACTCCAAGCATAGCACGCTCCATTGCCTTATCATCAACAGAATGGTAAAAAAATATTGATGAAAATTGGGGTTCTAGCGGATAGAGAGAGTCTTTCTAGACACAAAAAATTGCAAGTAAGTAGGTCGACTTACTTTAAGTTACAGATAGGTCGAAAGTGGACCAAAATGGTTCATGTAATATACATTTAGTTATATAACACATGGACAGTGTTGGGCCTTTTCCTTTATGACTTGGCTGAACTGCTGTATGTAGATAAATGTGAGTGTGTGTGTTTGTCCTTCTTTCACATTGTAACGGAGCAACAGATCAACACGATTTTTTGCACACAGACAGTTGAGGAAGTGGGACGTGACATAGACTACTTTTTATCCCAAGAAAATGACACATTTGCTTTATTTCCCACCGCAAGGGAGTAACAGATTGATGAGATTTTTGTACAGAAATAGTCCCACATCGGAAGTGATAAAGACCAATAAGCTAAGTTTGACATAGTCCCAAAAACTCATATCAACACTCCACACCCTCGCATAGTCAGAAAAAATATGTCCACACAGGCAAAACCACTGTCAAAAGCTAATTTACAAAAACATACTAAATGTTTTTCCTTCAACAGCTGAAAAAATTACTACTTTGATATTTTACTTAATTTTCAATTTTGAACTTGTTTTAATAAAAAATATTTTCATCTAAGTCTCAGATGATTTAGATAACACATGTGTGCAACACAATTAAGAACGAGACAGTGATTTCAATAGATTATTAAAACTAAAGGAATTGACTATACCCACATGAATCATATGATTAGAATTACAGCTGCAATAAAACGGCTAAAAAGGTTGTGTATTATATAGGAAATATTGTTTCCTAGCCAAATGATTAACTAAAAGCATATTTGTTGTTATTACACTGCATATATTTCAATTAATGTTTTTTTTCTATAGATTTGACAATTTTGACATTGTAACCATTATACAATTGACCTGGGTACTTGCATTAAAAGGATATTGTCAGGGTTTGGACTAAATACGCTACCCAGAAATGAAAGTATTTCCAGTGATTTCCTTTCAGTCTGAGAAAATATTTTCTGGGAGCTATTAATAATTAATTTTTAGATGTTTATCCTCAAAAATAAACAAATCCAATATAGGTTTGTTGAATGAATATTGAATACATCGATATTTTCTTAAAAAAGCCTTTCGACACCTCAGAAACATTTTGAAGCATTTTGGCATACACAATAGTGTTAGCTTCAAGAACATATTATAAAAAACATGCAATCATTCTGGGCAGCCTTTGGACCAACTTCCATACAAAGACTGTCAATATCCTTTTACCCATCAAACATTTCAACACAGAATTTAAAAGCAGCATTACAGACAAAACAATCAATTATAGAATGCATGTTCATAGAAACCTCCACCCGGATATACTCCTCCCTGATTCTGCCACATCCTGTCAATTTAGTGGCTGCAGAGAAAATAAAAATATTAAGACTTTATGTAAAGAATAAAGCAAAAAGTGTACATACACATTGTATTGCAAATTACACTCTGTGAAGCTAAAGAAAAGAGAAATGTTATTTTATATTTAAAGATAAAAATTATGTCATGGTTTTTAATGGGGAATCCCTTCCCTGTCAAAAATGGTCAATCAACATTTTTCCCTAAAACCTCTAAAATACAAAGCTAAAAAGTATGTATGAAGATAAAATACTGTTACTTTATTGTGATAAAGATAATACTTCCCAAAAATTCTACTAAAGACAAGGCGGTATGACCAATGAGCCTTAGCCTGTACTAAAAAAAAACAAAAAAAAAAGACAAATCCGCTTCTTTGGATCTTTGGATCTGTGTGAAAATGAAAAACTAAAAGAGAGACGAGTCGTGACTAAATTTTGTGCTTGTGAATATTTAATAGTCCTGTGCTATTCTTAAAAGTGGTTTTATTTGTTTGCGTACCGTATTAACGTACTTTGACTACCTAGCGCTTAAACAAAGTAAGTGATATGTTTTATTTGCGATCAGGTTCCGAACTTCCGAAGTCGCTTGAAAAAACAGATCGATGATGTGTTGTTGCGCCATTCCAGTACCTTCTTTAGGCCTCTGGGTCTCCAATGTGACCGGTCTACGAGATAAAAATTAATAAGATTGTTAATAATAAAAAATAAATAAGTAATCATGCAATAAAGTAGTAATAAAACCCATGAGAAATATTTTTACGGTACCCAGAGATATGCTATATATAAGGGGAGGTTACGGTACCTACATCATTTCGCTTTGAAAGAGAAATCTTCGTCTGTAGGTACTGCTATATACAAGAATTGCATCATGTTTCTTCACTCTCTCGTAAATCAATATCAAGTCTAGCCATAATATATTGTGGATATGTAATATTGATAATATAATTACAATGCAGGCTGCACTGCATCCATCTTTATTGCATGACCGATAATAATAATGAGTGACTCATTTCTAGCAAGTACCTATGCAATTAAACTGTTTATTTACCCAAATCTCATTGTTGGTTTAGTTGTTAATTCCTTTGGCCTCAGCCTAAGGTTTGTCAGGTCCTAGAATTTTGGACTTTTTAGTTTTGGATTTTAGAGGTTTTAGGGAAAAATGTTGATTGACCATTTTTGACAGGGGGGGATTCCCCATTAAAACCATGACATAACTTTTATCTATAAATTTTAAATAACATTTCTCTTTTCTTCAGCTTCACAGAGTGTAATTGCTGCATAATTTACCAAAAACGGCATCCAACAAAATAAACACCAAAGAGCAACCAAATTACAATACAATGTGTATGTATACTTTTTGCTTTATTTTTTACATATCGCTCATTTGGTACTACAATGACGTAATTAAGGTTTTTATCAAAAATGAGTTAAGTATGTCAAACGATATATTTTGGTTGGTTACTTTCGGGGTAAAATCGACGGTAATGTATTTTCATAAACTGCGGCTAGATGGCGTTGACGTCATTGTTACTTTTATACCAAAACGCAAGCATTCTACAGCTACAACGGCGATTTAGTCAGTTGTGCCGGGGAGTTCCTTGAAGTGAGGTATCAGTTTGGTGCAACAACGACGGCAAGGTAAATATGACATCACTTTTATCCCCTCCTGGCGGAACAACGACGACAATGCTTAATTTTGTCGTTGTTTCCGTAAAGTGAGGACTTATTTTGTGTGCAACAATGACGAGAATATAAATGTGACATTTGTTTTATCTGCACTTGGCGGAACAGCGACGACAATGCTTAGTTTCGTCGTTGTTTCCATAAAGTTATTTTGTGTGCAGCAATGACCAAAAGATAAATGTGACATTTTTTTTACCTCCACTCGGCGGAACAGCAACAAAAAAGCGTAGTTACGTTGATATTTCCCCAGATATTATATTTATTTTGCGGGAAAACGACGATAATGTAAATTATGAATTATGGAATATACAACTTCTTAATTTTTTCTCCATTTTTTTGGGGAATTTATTTTTGAGGTCGGTACCAGCACACAGCTACTTTCTTATCAAATGTTTTAGATTCGATGGCATTGCTGGCACCGAACTCAGAAAAAAATATAGGCCCCTAATTTTCGTACCTACCTTTGATTTCGTTATTGTTGGTTAATGTCGTGTATCTAAGTAAATAATATAATTTCATACTTTTGAGTGAATTTCATTTTGAAGTCGGTTTTTAAGTTTTTTAAACTTTTCTTTTATTTATTTTTAGTGATAATTCTATCTACCTAAAAACGTTATACCCAATCACCCACTCGCCCATAGAAACCATTAAATCATAAAGCATGTGTTTCATTAAGAGATACAGATTCCTGTAGCTTCCATCATCATCTTAACAGAATGAAAGTTAAGGAGTTAAATCTTCCATCATCAGCTCATCTGAATAATCTGAAAGAATACAACTATCGGTCTATACTTACCGTATCTACGCAAAATATTTGAAGAATTATCCTCCATCTACCTTCCTTCATCAGCTCATCAACATGAGATGATGACTAATAGACACCAAAACTTGAACAGTTTTAGGAAATACATGCAACACGTAATATGTGCCTATAAAATTTGAGGGTTGTTCTCGATTTCCCTGAGATCCAATCCTCAGATCCTGACTTGGTGACAATGGGTGAAAATCGAGAGTATACTCTTTCGAATAAAAAAAATATTTTGAAAATCGGTTCACAATCGGCGGAGATATCGCGTAACAAACATACAAAAAAAACATACAGTCGAATTGAGAACCTCCTCCTTTTTGAAGTCGGTTGATAATGTATGTAAGTCAAACTCTTGAAAATTGCTTCTAATCGAGAAGTTGAGATTGTTTAAGCTTAAGTGAAATTAATCTTAGTAATACGACTGCAAGTTGATTAAGTGAAAGTGACGACAAATTTTATATAAGTTTTATACGAGGTACCAAAAAATATTAACAGCGGCGGATGATTAAAAATAATGGTTAGCTTTTGTCAACGTGTGTTAAGAATTTTAGTTGTAATTGAATCTGTTTTTTAGTTGGCAGAATTGAATTACTTATATTTTGGATGCGGGCAGCGCAGGACCGGTCGTCGTGGAAATCCTTGGGGGAGGCCTTTGTCCAGCAGTGGACGATTTGTGGCTGATATGATGATGATATTTATAATGAGTAAAGATTTAGTATTAGGCTTAAAAATTTGTCCCTATTGAGAAGTTGTTATTTATACGACTGATAGTTGAATAAATTCAAGCGACTGCGTTTTTCAAAATGTGATTTTCTGATTAACTAAGTATTGTAGAAGTTACCAAATGAATAATTAAAAATGATTAAAAAAAAACTGTTTCCTACTGTAACCTTATATTGAGTTTTGTATGAAAGCATTACATATAATTAAAAGAATCCTGGTGGAACAATGACGAAATTGGGGGTGTCGCTTTAGTTTTTTTTTAATAAAAGAGATATTTATGTAGATAAACAGTTGACATAGACTACTCATAAAACTATAATACTTATGCCATGTTTTAAGTCTAAAATCATAGAATAGTGATATATTTAAAGGTCATTAACTGGATGATGAAAGTTGAATTTTTTTTTAAATCGCTCTCCTGTAAAGTTACAAAAAGTGCATTTTCGTCATTGTAGTACCAAATGAGCGATATAGTCTTAATATTTTTATTTTCTCTGCAGCCACTAAATTGAGAGGATGTGGCAGAATCAGGGAGGAGTATATCCGGGTGGAGGTTTCTATGAACATGCATTCTTTATTTAATTGTTTTGTCTGTAATGCTGCTTTTAAATTCTGTGTTGAAATGTTTGATGGGTAAAAGGATATTGACAGTCTTTGTATGGAAGTTGGTCCAAAAACTGCCCAGAATGAATGCATGGTCTGTATAATATGTTCTTGAAGCTAACACTATTATGTATGCCAAAATGCTTCAAAATGTTTCTGAGGTGTCGAAAGGCTTTTTTAAGAAAATATCGATGTATTAAATATCAATATAGTAAATACATCAATATTCATTCAACAAACCTATATTGGATTTGTTTATTTTTGAGGCTAAACATCTAAAAAATTAAGTATTAACAGCTCTCAGAAAATATTTTTTCAGACTGAAAGGAAATCACTGGAAATACTTTCATTTCTGGGTAGCGTATTTAGTCCAAATCCCGTCAATGTCCTTTTAATGCAAGTACCCAGGTCAATTGTATAATGGTTACTATGACAAAATTGTCAAATCTATAGAACTGGTGTCAAAAAAAACATTATTTAACATACATGCTTTTAGTTAATCATTTAGCTAGGAAACAATATTTTCTATGTATGTAGTCACACAATCTTTCTAGCCATTTTATTGCAGCTGTAATTCTAATCATATGATTCACCTGGGTATAGTCAATTCCTTTATTTTTAATTGTCTATTAAAATCACTGTCTTGTTCTTAATTGTGTTGCACACATGTGATATCTAAATCATCTGAGACTTAGATGTTTTTTTTTTTGATTTAAACAAGTTCAAAATTGAAAATTAAGTAAATTATCAAAGTAGTAATTCTTTCAGCTGTTGGAGGAAAACCATTTAGTATGTTTTTGTTAATTAGTTTTTGACAGAGGTTTTGCCTGTGTGGACGTAGTTTTTCTGACTATGAGAGGGTGTGGAGCGTTGATATGAGTTTTTGAGACTATGTCAATCTAAGCTTATTGGTCTTTGTCACTTACCACCTTCTCAACTATTTTTGTACAAAAAAATCACATCAATCTGTTAATCCTGTTGGTGTGAAATGGAGCAAATATGTTTTTTCAGTATCCCCAGGAACTGCTGTGTTGAAACTATGCTATTTTCGTGGGATAAAAAGTAGTCTATGTCACGTCCCATCTCCTGAACTATCTGTGTGCAAAAAATCGTGTTGATCTGTTGCTCCGTTATAATGTGAAAGAAGGACGAACACACACTTTCACATTTATCTACATACAGCAGCGTGTCAGTGGGCCTTTTCCTTAATGACTTGGCTGACACACGCCAAGTCATAAAGGAAAAGGCCCAACACTGGCCATGTGTTAATAACTATATGTATATTACATGAACCATTTTGGTCCACTTTTGACCTACCTGTAACTCATAGTAAGTTTGACCTACTTACTTGTATTTTTTTTGTGTCTAGTAAGACCTTCTCAATCAGCTAGAATCCCAATTTTCAGCAATATTTTTTCACCATTCTGTTGATATTTGGTGGGATAGTGTTAGTGCAATGAAGCAAAAGGAAATGGAGCATGCTATGCTTGGAGTTTCTCAGCGTGATCGAATCAGAAACGAGGAGATCCATAGAAGAACCAAAGTAACCAACATAGCTCTCAGATTTACTCAACTTAAGTGGCAGTGGGCACATAGCTCAGTCCGTTAGGGGTAGTAAAGTTCTCGAGTGGCGACCGCGCACCGGAAAACTTAGCATAGGCAGTACTCCCACTCGGTGGACCGATGACCTGATAAGGTCGCGGGAAGCCGATGGATGCGGGCAGACCGCTTGGCTTGAGCGAGGGCTTGGGGGAGGGCTATGTCCAACAGTGGATGTCCTTCGGCTGACATGATGAATATTATTAAGGATAAAGATAGAAAATACTGTTCTGATGAAAACAATGAGGAAATATTTGCACAAAATTTACAGAACCGCCTACACAATACTGACAAATACATGTCATATGTCTATATTTGCACAAAATTTACTATGTCTGGGATGCGGATAAAAAGTTGGATGATAAAAGATTTGTTTTACTTTTCACTATCAGTACATTATAAATTAATTAGTTAACGTCCATCACACAGAAAAAAAAGGCCCCAAAAAGAAAAAAAAATAACGGTCCCGCTTGTGCACTGTCCGTCTCACAAAGCCTTTAACATCTGGACTTTCATTGCCTACTTAGTTCTGTTGCATGCTTTTCAGTTGCTCGAAAGTAAAACGAACTCCTAAAATAACATTGTGATAACCTCTTATCAACTACTAATAATATTTCAGCTCCTCATTTCTGTGATTGACATAGATTGGAGGATGAGTACGGAACCCTTTGTACTAGCTTCATCTAGTATGATGGTACGGAACCCTTTTGGTACTTGCCGGTTTTTTATTCAACTGTCATTCCACCCAACGCTTCCTGCTGTTATAAAAAAAAAATTCTACCCTCACATTGCCTTCAGAGACCTTATATATAGTTCATCAGGATGAGGCCTTTCACATATTAAAAATGGCTCCATTTTGCTGGTGACATTTATTATCAATGAAATATATATCTGGTTTCTTTAATCATCCTCCAGTACTTGACCAGACGCGAGGGTTTTCTTTTTGTTTATTAAAAATTTGAGTGCGTTTGACTACATCTCACTTTTCTTTTTCTTTTAATTTTCGAGCGCCTGAAGAGCATGCGATAGTACTCAATAGTACTAAGTAGGCAATGAAAGTCCTGATGTTTGAGACTTAAGAGCATGCACAATTTTTTTTAAACCTAGGTTGATAGGCCTTAATAATAGTTCCAAAGGCTTTGTACCAAGAAGTTTATAGGTAAAGCTGGAGGCCACATTCTAAATACCTAATTGAAGCAAAGAAATATGGCTTTGAAATTTCTCGTTAACACTCCGTCTCTTTTTAATTAGGGCGTGTGAGCAAGAGCTACACCTATACACTTCTTGTTTACACATACTAATTAGAAAGAGACGGAGCGGTACCGAGAAATTTCAAAGCCATGTTTTCTATGCTTCAATTAGATATTTAGAGTGTAGCCTCCAGCTTTACTTATAAACTTCTTGCTTCGTCCCTATAAAGTAATGTTAAGGTATTTGCACAGATTGGTATATATCTACACTAATTCTACATAAAAAAACACCTTCCCCACCCCACCTTCCAAAACCACTTCCACATAAGAAACCGGTCGCTGACAAATTAAAAACGCAGTTTTATTTATTTTATGTGGAATTAGTGTAGATATATGTGTGATATAAACTTCCACCAAGAACCTACAATCAAAAGTATCAATTAAGGTCTTTGGTTAGAAGACCTTACTGTGTCACAGATTACTAAATAGTTACTTCGTAAACTGTGTATTCATCCATATACTTAAACTCTTACCTATGACTGTCACCTTCTGAATCACCCATCAGTCATGTTATCTGTATAATATTGTATTTCTTTATATCACCACTTGCAGTACATACATGATCATGTGATATCAAGCTCATATTGCAAATACTACATTTGTTTTTAATGCCATGTTTGTCTGTTCAGTCAGACACGTGGTGGGACTACAAGACCAAGATGTAGTTATGGCTTTTAGTGGGACTTACTAATGGGACCACGAGTCTCATGGTTGTGGCACCTCGAGTCCGGTAGGACAAAATTGGTGGGACCTGGAGTCAGGAACCCTAATTACAATCAATTTCAATAGATGGCAATCTCAAGCTTCAGACAATACACTTGATTTATGTTTTAATTAAAATCATTTCCTTAACGACCCATTAACATGCCCATTGCTGGGGCAGGAGTCTCTTCCCAAACTCGGGAAGGTCAGGCAATACTCCACAAAGGGGGGTCAAGTCCGGGTTGGTGGAGTTTTTTTTTTGTAGGACTAGTAGCGAATCCTACTGTCAGAAGTTTTCAAGCCGCCTATAAGGCATCTGACACGGCTTTGCGACTGCCATCTAGTGGTAGCAACCGGCCCTAATGGCTGAACGTGCCTTGCGAAGCATGGAAACGGTCGAGAAAAAACCGACTGAGAGCGTTCTGTACCATCACACCTTTCCATACAATTATGTATGACAACAACCCGAGCGACAGAGAAATGCTTTTTTTTATTGAATTCGGATTCCTTAGCGCGAGGAAAACCCACACTTGGCTGGTTTTTATTAATTGTTGTTATACCAAGTAACTATTTAGTAATCTGTGGTTATACTTCAGAATTAGTACTATAATCACATGCTGGTTATTATAATAACGTATTTACGATAGAGTTAAATCAAAGTCTCTCTAAAATACCTATATAAATAAAACACGTTTTTTACTCTTAATTATTCACTTTCATATTATTATTTTACTTTCATATTATTATTTTTTAGTTGAAAATACGCCTTTGTAAAAAATTCAATTGTCTACCTATTACGGTTCATGAAAAACTGACAGACGAACAGCAAAGGCTTAGAAATTGGGGTCCCTTTGGGTGTTTGAGTGTTTGGGTTCCATTTCAAACCCATCCTTTAACCGCTTCAGTGGCGTTATGGTTAGTCCATTCGCTTCACACCAGAAGGTCGCGGGTTCGATTTCCGGCGGGGTCAACTTTGTAAGACTCGGTTTGGTTGGTGGTAGGGCATTTTCATAGCCCGCCTGGCTAGCTACCACCATCTTATCTTAGTCTTGCCGCCAAACATCAGTGTTAATAGCATTGATGTGTTCCGGCTTGAAGATAAGATAGTCGGATCTCCATTGCGTTGGGGAACCTTGGTAAGCTTGCTTCCATCTTCGGCATCATCGTCACTTACCATCATGTGACATGATACCCAAGGGCTTACAAATTTAAATAATAATAAATTCAGTGGTCGACCCAATCACACAAGTTGCTCTGAGCTATGACCACTTCAAATCATTTATTGTATGTTTGTTAACTCTTTAATGAAATTCTTGTTTAATTACAAAACATAAAACAGATGATCTAAAGGCGTATTTATGTTATTGTTATTTAACTTTTAGTTTTAATAATCATTTTATATTCAACCTATAAGGTTAAGTTAAGATAGCCAGTTCTCCATTGCATTGGGGAATCTTGGTAAGCCCGCTTCCATCTTCGGCATCATCGTCACTTACCATCAGGTGAGATGATGCTACACATAGAGAATAAAAAAAAGGTTCATTATTTTTCAGGAACTATGTTTTTAGAGTTCCGAAGTCAACAAGGAACCCTTATAGTTTCGCCATGTCTGTCCGTCTGTCCGCGGCTTAGCTCAGAGACAAAACTGTGATTTGGCATGGATATACATCATCATGCCGAAAAGTACAATAAAATCTGGAAAAAAATTATTTTTAGGGTATCTTCCTTATTATGTAAATAAAAGTGGGGGATTTTTTTTTCGTTGACGACCTTATTGTGGGGTATCGTTGAATAGGTCTTTCAAATTTAGTAAGGGTTTGCAATAACCATTTTTCGATTCAAGGATCGATTTGCAAAATGTTAACTAAAGTGTGTGTGTGTGTCTCCCACCTTTGTGCTAAACCGCTATTTCAGGACATCTGATTTTTTTTTAAATAGTATGACATGTAATCAGTATAAAAGGAAAACTATCACGGCTATGTAGGCTTTCTCAGTTTTGGCACACCCCGGACACTCCATACAAACGAGCGAGAAATGATATACATAATTATAACTGACGTATCTATAGGCAAGAATGCAGGTAGGGTTGAATCACACCGGCGGTATTGGTCACAAAATGTTTGTTAGTTATTTACTGAATGCTGTGTGAATACTAAACTCTTTTTTTTTTCATACTTTTCGTTGTAAACAAACACCGTTCGAAAAAAAAACACCACTTTCCGAATACACCATACACATTATGAGACTAAAAAATTATAAATTTTTAAATGGTAACTGCGATGTGGGCGTACGAATTAACAATGAAACCTGCTATTATTTTGAAAAGGTCATCTACTTCTATGACGCCGAAAATCGCTGCCGCTTATTAAAAAAAGGTCCTCCACTTCTCTGACGGCGAAAATCGCTACAGCTTATTGCAAAAAATGCAAAAAAAGGTGAAGTCAATTTGATCACCAAGATTCATGATATGGGGTCCAGGGGGCCCAGCCCCCTCCACCCATTTAAAACCCCAAATGTTATGGAAAAAGTGTTAGAAGATGTATAAAATAATAGCAGTTTTCAGTGTTAATTCATACGTCCACGTCGCAGTTACCATTTACAATGTTTGTGAATATAGTGAATAAAAGTGCTTGCGTAGCTCGTCCTTTACGTTTGGTACCCAATCTACACCCAATCTGAGTGACGGGGGGGTGAGGTCGAATTTAGAGAGGGGCAGGGAGTGTCCATACTGTACGTTAGTACTAATATATATACTGTGGTTTAGGAGTAATAGTCGACCAATTTAAGGTGTGCAGTTGGATTTGTAAAAAAAATCATAGATTTTCCATACAAACCGTTCTATTATCAACTGCAAATAATATTTTGGTGTTTAAATATACATTTTTTTGAAAAGACTACGGAACTCTACTTTGCGTGAGTACAACTCGCACTTGGCCGGTTTTTTTATTTACAATTGGTAACCCCTTGGGATCATCGTACGTCTTACCTGAGGTAGGTGACGTTGATGCCGAAGATGGATGCGGGCTTACCAAGATTCCCCAACGCAGTAGGGAACTGGCTATCTTATCTTCAAGCCGGAACACATCAATGTTATTAACTTATAAGATGGTGGTAGCTAGCCAGATGGGCTTAGAAAATGCCATTCCACCAACCCAACCGAGTCCTACCAAGGTTACACTCCGCCGAGAATCGAACCCGCGACCTCCTGATGTGAAGCTCATAGACTTAACCACTACGCCACGGTGGTGGTGTACACCTACTTCAGGTTGCAGTTATCATGATCACTTTAATACAACTGTAAATTTTACTCTATTAGACAAATAGGTTAATAGTTTACTTCCCACCATTCCAACTGTGACTAAAGTCGAGTTCACAATTAGAAAAACTACTTCGACAGACGTTGGGACCTTGATTTCGTGGTCCTATTTAGTTGCGACTTCGTCCGCGTGGAGGTTTTTAATCTTCCCACGGGAACTCTTTATTTTACCGGGATAAAAAGTATCCTATATGTTAACCCGGACTATAAGGAACCACCATACAAAATTTCATCAAAATCGGCCTAGTAGTTTTTGCGTGATGTGCGAACATGCAGACGGACAGACTAAAATTCCAAAAGTTGTTGTTTGGCCTCTATATCGTTAATAAAGTCCACCACGGTTATTATTTTCCAAAAATATTTCATGTACAGACACGGCCCCGTTACAGTTTTATTATATGTATAAATTTAAACTGGAACTATGTAAAATACCAAAGTGCAAAATATGTTATATGTTGGATCAGAACTAACCAAGCAGAACAAGGTTCAAGAAGAAGTAAAAGCTAGGGTGATAGCGGGCAACAGGTGTTTCTACGCATTTAAACTCTTAAGCTCGAAATTCTTAAGGCGAGGCATTTCTAAAACAGTTGTCTCTGTTTTGTAGAAAGTCCAGACAATAACCACACTTTTGCACTTTTTCAATGTTTAACGTTGTTATTTCTCTCAAGACTTCAATTTAAAAACTAAAATTTAGCAGGTTCTCTGTAGTACTTAAAAAGGAATATCTCCATATGTAAACTATGTGCAAATTTAGAAAATTTATTAATAAACAATTCGTTTTAGACTTTTTTAAGATGTTTTAGACCTGTTTTTGGGATATTTTATGATCGAGTAAAGTACACACTATCGTGTAACGTATTAGCACATTCCTCAGACAATGTCCTTATGTATGTCCACTATTTTTTGGAAGACCGATATTTAGTAGTAATTACTCAAAAAAAATTATCTAGCAAAAGGGTTTCTCCGCTTCTCCACCGGTGCCTCGCCTTAAGCATAGCGTCGAAGTTACCGTACCATCATAAGACCTATTGTGACTTACTTGTGTCGAAGTTACCGTACCATCATAAGACCTATTGTGACTTACTTGCGTCGAAGTTACCGTACCATCGTAAGACCTATTGTGACTTACTTGTGTCGAAGTTACCGTACCATTATAAGACCTATTGTGACTTACTTGCGTCGAAGTTACCGTACCATTATAAGACCTATTGTGACTTACTTGCGTCGAAGTTACCGTACCATCATAAGACCTATTGTGACTTACTTGTGTCGAAGTTACCGTACCATTATAAGACCTATTGTGACTTACTTGCGTCGAAGTTACCGTACCATTATAAGACCTATTGTGACTTACTTGCGTCGAAGTTACCGTACCATCATAAGACCTATTGTGACTTACTTGTGTCGAAGTTACCGTACAATTATAAGACCTATTGTGACTTACTTGCGTCGAAGTTACCGTACCATCATAAGACCTATTGTGACTTACTTGTGTCGAAGTTACCGTACCATTATAAGACCTATTGTGACTTACTTGCGTCGAAGTTACCGTACCATCATAAGACCTATTGTGACTTACTTGTGTCGAAGTTACCGTACCATTATAAGACCTATTGTGACTTACTTGCGTCGAAGTTACCGTACCATTATAAGACCTATTGTGACTTACTTGCGTCGAAGTTACCGTACCATTATAAGACCTATTGTGACTTACTTGTGTCGAAGTTACCGTACCATTATAAGACCTATTGTGACTTACTTGTGTCGAAGTTACCGTACCATTATAAGACCTATTGTGACTTACTTGCGTCGAAGTTACCGTACCATTATAAGACCTATTGTGACTTACTTGTGTCGAAGTTACCGTACCATTATAAGACCTATTGTGACTTACTTGCGTCGAAGTTACCGTACCATCATAAGACCTATTGTGACTTACTTGTGTCGAAGTTACCGTACCATTATAAGACCTATTGTGACTTACTTGCGTCGAAGTTACCGTACCATCATAAGACCTATTGTGACTTACTTGTGTCGAAGTTACCGTACCATTATAAGACCTATTGTGACTTACTTGCGTCGAAGTTACCGTACCATCATAAGACCTATTGTGACTTACTTGCGTCGAAGTTACCGTACCATCATAAGACCTATTGTGACTTACTTGCGTCGAAGTTACCGTACCATCATAAGACCTATTGTGACTTACTTGCGTCGAAGTTACCGTACCATCATATAACTGCTAACGGCTATAACTCAGAAAGACGAGGTAAGGCTTGCCATTTTTGAGCGAGAAGTACTGAGAAAGATCTTGACCCGACAGAGGCGGATAACTTAAATCGCATCCAAATGAACCACGAACTACAAGTACTGATGGGGCAAGAAACTATCGCGAGATTCTGTAAGGCTCAGCGTCTTAGATGGGCCGGCCATCTGGTAAGAATGCCGGACAGTCGGGCTCTAAAAGTTATGACCAGATGAGTGCCGCAACAGAAGAGATAATAGCAGCCCAAGTAAAAGGTGGATTGATTGTGGTCGAAGAAGACCTTCGAAAGATGGGAAAGTTTGCCAACTGGAAGAAGGAGGCACGTTATCGAGTCAAGTGGAGGAAAACTGTAGAAGAGGCAACGACCCATATTCAGCAGAATGATTCAAAAGTGTAGATCCCACTGCCTCGAAGAAATTAGCGCGAACTTTCGAAGTAGTTTTCCTAATATTGCACAAAACAAAACAAAAACTGGTTGTCTGTAAAGTCGGTAGTAGTAGGTATTCGCGGGTTCTAGACCACTTAATATTCATGGCTGGCTTTTTTTAATAGCGACTCGTTGTTTTCGCAAAAAACGCCAGCGACGACCCTAATTAAGGGCTCGGCCCGGCAGTAGTAGGTATTCGCGGGCTCTAGACCACTTAATATGCATGGCTGGCTTTTTTTTAATAGCGACTCGTTGTCTTCGCAAAAAACGCCAGCGACGACCCTAATTAAGGGCTCGGCCCGGCAGTAGTAGGTATTCGCGGGTTCTAGACCACTTAATATTCATGGCTGGCTTTTTTTAATAGCGACTCGTTGTTTTCGCAAAAAACGCCAGCGACGACCCTAATTAAGGGCTCGGCCCGGCAGTAGTAGGTATTCGCGGGCTCTAGACCACTTAATATGCATGGCTGGCTTTTTTTTAATAGCGACTCGTTGTTTTCGCAAAAAACGCCAGCGACGACCCTAATTAAGGGCTCGGCCCGGCAGTAGTAGGTATTCGCGGGCTCTAGACCACTTAATATGCATGGCTGGCTTTTTTTTAATAAAATTATAAATTAAATATTATAAAAATTACAAATTATAAAAATTATAAATTAAATATTATAAAAATTATAAATTAAATTATAAAAATTATAAATTAAATATTATAAAAAATACAAAATATAAAAATTACAAATTATAAAAATTATAAACTAAAAATTACAAAATATAAAAATTATAAATTAAATATTATAAAAATTACAAAATATAAAAATTACAAATTATAAAAATTACAAAATATAAAAATTATAAATTATAAAAATTACAAAATATAAAAATTAGAAATTATAAATTATAAAAATTATAAAAATTATAAATTAAATATTATAAAAATTATAAATTATAAAAAATATAAATTAAATATTATAAAAATTACAAATTATAAAAAATATAAAATAAATATTATAAAAATTACAAAATATAATAATTACAAATTATAAAAATTATAAATTAAATATTATAAAAATTACAAATTATAAAAATTATAAATTATAAAAATTACAAATTATAAAAATTATAAAAATTACAAATTATAAAAATTATAAAAATTACAAATTATAAAAATTATAAAAATTACAAATTATAAAAATTATAAATTAAATATTATAAAATTACCAAAATTACAAATTATAAATTAAATATATAAACTATAAAAATTATAAATTAAATATAATAAAAATTAAATATTATAAAAATTACAAATTATAAATTAAATATTATTAAAAATTACAAAATATAAAAATTACAAATTATAAAAGTTATAAAAATTATAAATTATAAAAATTACAAATTAAAAAAATTACAAATTATAAAAATTACAAATTATAAATTAAATATTATAAAAATTATAAATTAAATATTATAAAAATTACAAATTATAAATTATAAAAATTACAAATTATAAATTAAATATTATAAAAATTACAAATTATAAATTAAATATTATAAAAATTACAAATTATAAATTAAATATTATAAAAATTACAGATTATAAAAATTATAATTTAAATATTTTAAAAATAACAAATTATAAATTATAAAAATTACAAATTATAAATTAAATATTATAAAAATTACAAATTATAAAAATTATAAATTTCAAAAAATTACAAATTATAAAAAATACAAATTATAAATTAAATATTATAAAAATTACAAATTATAAATTAAATATTATAAAAATTACAAATTATAAATTAAATATTATAAAAATTACAGATTATAAAAATTATAAATTAAATATTATAAAAATTACAAATTATAAATTATAAAAATTACAAATTATAAATTAAATATTATAAAAATTACAAATTATAAAAATTATAAATTTCAAAAAATTACAAATTATAAAAAATACAAATTATAAATTAAATATTATAAACATTACAAAATATAAAAATTACAAATTATAAAAATTATAAATTTAATATTATAAAAATTACAAAATTATAAATTAAATATTATAAAAATTATAAATTAAATATTTTAAAAATTACAAATTATAAAAATTACTTATTATAAAAATTATAAATTAAATATTATAAAAATTACAAATTATAAATTAAATATTATAAAAATTACAAATTATAAATTAAATATTATAAAAATTACAAATTATAAATTAAATATTATAAAAATTACAAATCATAATTTAAATATTATAAAAGTTACAAATTATAAATTATAAAAATTACAAATTATAAAAATTACAAATTAAATATTATAAAAATTACAAATTATAAATATATATTATAAAAGTACCAAATTATAAATTAAATATTATAAAAATTACAAATTATAAAAATTATAAATTAAATATTATAAAAATTACAAATTATAAAAATTATAAATTTCAAAAAATTACAAAAAGCCAGCCATGCATATTTAGTGGTCTAGAACCCGCGAACACCTACTACTGCCGGGCCGAGTCCTTAATAAGGGTCGTCGCTGGCGTTTTTTGCGAAAACAACGAGTCGCTATTAAAAAAAGCCAGCCATGCATATTAAGTGGTCTAGAACCCGCGAATACCTACTGCTGCCGGGCCGAGCCCTTAATTAGGGTCGTCGCTGGCGCTTTTTGCGAAAACAACGAGTCGCTATTAAAAAAAAGCCAGCCATGCATATTAAGTGGTCTAGAACCCGCGAATACCTACTACTGCCGGGCCGAGCCCTTAATTAGGGTCGTCGCTGGCGTTTTTTGCGAAAACAACGAGTCGCTATTTAAAAAAGCCAGCCATGCATATTAAGTGGTCTAGAGCCCGCGAATACCTACTACTGCCGGGCCGAGCCCTTAATTAGGGTCGTCGCTGGCGTTTTTTGCGAAAACAACGAGTCGCTATTAAAAAAAAGCCAGCCATGCATATTAAGTGGTCTAGAACCCGCGAATACCTACTACTGCCGGGCCGAGCCCTTAATTAGGGTCGTCGCTGGCGTTTTTTGCGAAAACAACGAGTCGCTATTAAAAAAAGCCATCCATGCATATTAAGTGGTCTAGAGCCCGCGAATACCTACTACTGCCGGGCCGAGCCCTTAATTAGGGTCGTCGCTGGCGTTTTTTGCGAAAACAACGAGTCGCTATTAAAAAAAAAGCCTGCCATGCATATTAAGTGGTCTAGAGCCCGCGAATACCTACTACTGCCGGGCCGAGCCCTTAATTAGGGTCGTCGCTGGCGCTTTTTGCGAAAACAACGAGTCGCTATTAAAAAAAAGCCAGCCATGCATATTAAGTGGTCTAGAGCCCGCGAATACCTACTACTGCCGGGCCGAGCCCTTAATTAGGGTCGTCGCTGGCGTTTTTTGCGAAAACAACGAGTCGCTATTAAAAAAAAGCCAGCCATGCATATTAAGTGGTCTAGAACCCGCGAATACCTACTACTGCCGGGCCGAGCCCTTAATTAGGGTCGTCGCTGGCGTTTTTTGCGAAAACAACGAGTCGCTATTAAAAAAAGCCATCCATGCATATTAAGTGGTCTAGAGCCCGCGAATACCTACTACTATCAACCGCTTAGAAAGCCATGCTGTTCACGTTACTATAAAGTTGTAAGTATAACCACCATCATTGCGTAAGTAACTAATGGTAGATAATTTTGCTGTCGTTTTATAGCTCAGCTAAAAATCAATTGATTAAGAAGAAAAAACAAGACGCTCCTGATCTTTACCTTTCAAATGAAACCATTTTAAGTCTGTACTGTTTTTTTTCGTTGATGTACCCTGACGGGTAGGGTATCATTGAATAGGTTTTTCAACACAACAGAGTGTTAGAGTCAAGTGTCCCCCCACCAACTATTTTAGGACATCGAAATAAAAAAATCAAAGATAAGTAAGAATTAAATTAGGGGCCTAAATGTATTTTTGAGGTCGGTACCAGCACACAGCTACTTACGTATCAAATGTTTTAGATTCGATGGCATTGCTGACAACGACCTCCAAAAAAATTTAAGCCCTAATTTAATTCGTACCTACATTTGATTTCGTGATTGTTTGTTAATGTCGTGTATCTAAGTATATTAATATTATTTCATACTTTTTAGAGAATTTCATTTTGAAGTCGGTTTTTAGTTTGATAAACTTTTATTTTTATTTTATTTATTTTTAGTGATAATTCTATTTATCTAATAACGTTAAACCCAATCACCCACTCGCCAATAGGAACCATCAAATCATAATGCATGTGTTTCATCCGATAAAGATTCCTGTGGCTTCCATCATCATCTCAACAGCATGAAAGTTAAGGAGTTAAATCTTCCATCATCAGCTCATCTGAAGAACCTGAAAGAATACAACTATCGGTCTAAACGTACCTACGTATCTACGTAAAATATTTGAAGAATTATCCTCCAACTCCTAATCGTTAAGGAGTTGTACCTTCCTTCATCAGCTCATCAACATGATATGATGACTACCAGACGAAAATACTAATTATATAATTATTTTAGAAAATACAAGAAACACGTAAAACGTGCCTATTAAATTTGAGGGTTGCCCTCGATTTCCCTGGGATCCCATCATCAGATCCTGACTTGGTGATAATGGGACACCCTCGGGAGTATATATACTCTTTCGAATAAAAAAAGAATTTTGTAAATCGGTTCACAACCGGCGGAGATATCGCGTAACAAATATACAAAAAAAAACATACAGTCGAATTGAGAACCTCCTCCTTTTTGAAGTCGGTTGAAAAATTGAATAGTAGGACATATAATCAATTTAAAAGGAAAACTATCACGGCTGAGTAGGCTTTCTTAGATTAGGAGTAATAGTCGACCAACTTAAGAGTTGCAGTTGGATTTGTAAAAAGTTCATAGATTTTCTATTAAAAATTTTCTATTACCAACTGCTAATATAATTTTGCTTTTTTAAAATATACATTTAATTTAAAAAAAAAACTACGGAACCCTACCTTGCGCGATTACGACTCGCAGTTGGCCGATTTTTTCTACATACAGGTGGAATAAACGAAGCTAACCTGTACCCTTAATATTAAGTATAGCAAATTTTACTGAAACTAAAAATGCAATCTACGATTTTTTTTAATTGCTTGCTTTAGCCGGGAATTGAACTGGCAAAATGTGAAAAATGATTTAAGTGTTAAACATTATCATTCTGTGTAAAATAAAAAAAGACGTGTGGCACTCGGGGACTGCCACGGTAAAGCTATTGCATAGTATTTTTTATCAACTTATGCAATTATATTTATTTATTTTTTACTTAAAAAAAAAATGCAGTATTTAGCAGTAGCATAATATAGTCCTTGGGGCGCGGGATGTTTATGCAGTAAATTAACACTAAGAAAGTTAATCATCATCATCATCCGTCATTCGTCATCGTCAGTCATCCGTCATTCGTCATCGTCAGTCATCCGTCATCATCATCGTCATCATCATCATCATGATGGATAGATAGATGGCACTGTAAGGTTTTTAGAACTCAATATATATTTTTTTTGGGGTGTTAGGTTTTATTTTCGTTACGTTTCTTGATTTTGTCCCCTCAAAGCCCGCGATAAAAGCTATACAATAGCTTAATAAAATGGAAGATAGGGAATTTTACTAAATGGAAACTACATTCTATGTTTAAAATAATTTTTGAAAAACCTTAAGACTTAGTTAAATAAAAGCTTGTAAAAAATATAAGACCGCATTCCCAGCCATGATAAACGAGTTTCCATAATTATTTGAATGTAAAAAATGCAGCGTTCGGGAAGCTTCGCAATATCTTTACGTCCCAGATACCACAGTGTCTTAAGACCAAGGTCTTCGACCAATGTGTGTTGCCAGTGATGACGTACGGAACTGAGACATGGTCGCTTACTATGGGCCTCATAAGAAGGATCAAGGTCACCCAAAGGGCAATGGAGCGTGCTATGCTCGGAGTTTCTCTGCGTGATCGAATCAGAAACGAGGAAATCCGTAAGAGAACCAAAGTAACCGACATAGCTCTCAGAATTGCTAAACTTAAGTGGCAGTGGGCGGGGCACATTGCTCGTAGAACAGATGGCCGTTGGGGCAGTAAAGTTCTCGAGTGGCGACCACGCAGCGGAAAGCGTAGTGTAGGCAGGCCTCGCACTCGGTGGACCGATGACCTGGTGAAGGTCGCGGGAAGCCGCTGGATGCGGGCAGCGCAGAACCGGTCGTCGTGGAGATCCTTGGGGGAGGCCTATGTCCAGCAGTGGACTTCCTTCGGCTGATATGATGATGATGATGACAATTTTTAGCGGTTCGATTCCCAGGAAATGCAGTATTTTAAAACTGACTTTTTTATAGTAAAGAAGTGTTGCCTTTGAGTAAAATTTGCTGTCTTATTTATGGTACTTTCCCTCAAGGTCAGGTTGTTAAAAGACCCACGATACCACCAGGGGTATCGTGGGTCCGCAATGTTTTATTCCACTCTGTATAAATAGTACATTCCGCATATTGAACATTTCGTGAATTCTGATTCTGTGTATTGAGCATTCTGAGTTTTTTTTCGAAACCCCTCCGGAACCATCGGTCTACTTTCCCGATCGGTCCACTAGTACAAACCGTCTACTTTCCCGATCGGTCCATTTGCTTTTCCTCATTCGTCTACTTCCAGATTGGTCCATTTTCCCGATCTGTCTACTTGTACAAACTGTCTAATTGCCTGATCTATCTACTTGCTTCTCCTCATCCATCTACTTTTGGGCTCGACGACACCACACCACGCTACACTTTATTACACTAATTTTTGTAGATAATTAATGCAGACATTTTTTGGTAATTTTTTACACCTTGGGTTACATTATTGGTGTTTTAGTAAAGACGTAGGTGTTAGGTGTAGTGTACTGTAGTATAATGTGGTGTGGTGTGGTTTGGTGTGTGGTACTAAAAAAACTAAATCTCGAATCAGCTCGAAAAATCTAATAAAAGTTTTTTCGATTTTATTGGGCAATAGTCCGTAAATAATCGGAACTACGTTGGTACATGTTTCATTCGGTTTCAGGTCCACGTGTAGCGTAAAAAGTTGAAAGAACGGTTTAGGCACACACATAAAAGTACCATCAACCTGTTTTTATTAATTTTTTCGCCGTAGTTTGGCAAATATCAGTATTTTATCTTTTGTACCATCCGCAGTAACAAGAAAACTTTAAGAAATTCTTTCAGGGACCTCCAAATCTCCCAGTTTTTCATAGACCAATTTGTTGATAGAGAGGTATTTTCTTCGCGTTCTGTATAGTACATTTTTGATCGAAGAAATAGTAGGAGTTTCGCTTAAATATCGCCCACCTTTCTCTTTTAAACCTGCGAATATTTTTTCGTATATGGGTTGGATCGGGCCAAAATCTTTACACACTTCTTTCTTGCACTTGTCTAATGTTTTCAACATTTCAGTTTTTACAATATCTACCAAACACGTGTGCACTCTCTTTTTCAAAATTTTCGTTTTAGTTATGTCTATTGTCACGGTAGCCGAATATTCTTTTCGGTTGCTGCACCGCCATAAAGTAGACCCATTTTTATTAAACTTACCGCAATTAAACTTATATCCGTCCACTAATAGCATTTCAGACCCATTTGACTGTTTTAGAAAAATCATTCTAGAATAAAATCCATTAAAAGTATCAATTCAATGTTTTTAATTGATAAATGTAGAAATTGACAGTGACACTGAAATGGAAAACAATTTCAAACTAATCTAATGTTTTTCTAAGTGGCCAGTCACATTTTACATTAAAAAGATAGTAAGGAAAAGAACGGAAAAGTAGACCGATCGGGAAAGTAGACCGTTTAACAAGTAGACGTAACGGAAAAGTAGACCGATCGGGAAAGTAGAACAAGTAGACGTAACGGAAAAGTAGACCGATCGGGAAATTAGACCATTCGGGAAAACAGACCGATGGTTCCGGAGGGTTCGAAACGACAAGCTTGTTGTTGGCCGTGGGGGCCTTTACAACTTCCTGTCCCGGTGAGGCGAGTGCGGAGGGCACTCAACCAATATACAAAGCAAAAAGATGCAGACCTAAGGGCACCCAGGTGGGCACGGACGTCGGCTTAGGTCGTTGCTTAGAGGGGGGGGGGGGGAGGGGATCGGAGAGAAGCGGTCTGATTATTCTAAAATAGACATTAACATTTGATCGCAAGGAGGCATGATATCACCATACCTACCTTTACTACCACACCCACTCCGGTATGTGCCGGTAGCGCTGGTAAGCGCCAGAAGCGGGGAGACGCCGCCCTCGCCGGCGAGGGCAGAATGTCGGTGTGGTGTTTATCTGTGTGTTGGGGAGAGGGGTCATGGCGACTACGGCTTTACGAGCAGGGGGTTGGGGTGGTGTTCGGCAGACAAAGTAACGGATGGTGGCCTTCTTCAGGTATTGAGCTGTGGTGGGGAGCTCTAAATGAGATTTTCATTCCGTCGATACCAAGGGCCGCCCGTGGCTCTGCGTATGAAGCGATTTTGAATAACATGAGCTCGGTGTATGAGAAGAGGGCTGGTGTAAGAGAAAGCTACGCCGGCGTAGGTAAGGATGTATAAGCACGAGGGTTGGGCTCTGAAGCCGAACTGCTCGTTGGGAAGTAAGTTTTTGAACGACTTAACTAAGTGGGCCTATAGCTACAGGGTTCTGAGGCGAGTTTTTTGGGTTTACGATACCTTATTACGTCTGCACTTTTCCACGCGGCGGGAAAGGAACAGTTTTCAATAGCTGCATTGAAGATGCAAGCCAAAAGTACTATGAGGTTGGGGGAGAAGTACTTAAGGATTTTGTTGGTGATGCCGTCAGAGCCAGGGACTTCTCGGGTTTTAGGATTTTTGATGGCCGTCTCTATCTCGTGAGAGTTACTGGGGGATAGTGTCGGTCGGGGGGATGGTGGCTCGCATGTCGACCTCTTCGTCCACCTGTGCAGATGGAAGGGGTCGACAGGGGGAGCATTGGGCCTTTAGGCTGTCGGCTAGGCAATCGGCTTTGTCGATGTCGTCAAAAGCATTCTGAGTATTAAGCATTCTGCGATATTAAGCATTGTGTGTGTTGAGCAATCCGCGTGTTGACTATTTTATTTTCGCAAATAAAACATTTTACATTATGAACGTTTGGAATTTTAAACTTTCTGCGTGTAGATGACGATTAGTAACAAATTGGAATGAATGACTACACCTGCGTGAAGCAACACCAGAGCAGACTAGAAGTTTGGTACGATCTGAACCAAGATTCTTCTAAACACAGAGCTTACTTCTTCTGCTTGCATGTAAACCTCTTGCGCAGCAGCCTGCATCTCCTGCACCTTCTCTTGCATCTGCGGCACCTGCTGGATTGGCTCAGACTCCATCACGGGAGCTGCCTGAAACGACAAAATTTCGTAAATAATGCATTAATGCAAATATTGTCTTATTTGCGGGCACAGTGTTTTACTTGGGATCGGAAATTCTCAGTTGCCTTCAGGGGTAGATAGCATTTATTATTCTACACTAGCTGTCCCGGCGAACTTCGTAGCGCCTTACAAACTCTATTCTTCACTACACATGTAATGTAAAATGTGGTAATGTACGGGCAAGTGAATTTTCTTATCTTTTTTGCCTAAATTGTTTCGATGTTTTAATACACTGAGCGGCACGAAATTTAACCCAAACTCAATTTTTGACCTATGATAAAAAATAAGTTTTATTCGACGGAAGTTTTTTTAGGGTCATGTTTGTTCAAAAAAAAGTTTTGTCAAAGATATCTTTTCAAATTTGCGAAAAAAGGCGTTTCAATAAAAATGCGTTTAACGAAAGAAAATTAAAACTTATTAAAGGTATTCGCGGGCTCTAGACCACTTAATATGCATGGCTGGTTTTTTTTTAATAGCGACTCGTTGTTTTCGCAAAAAACGCCAGCGACGACCCTAATTAAGGGCTCGGCCCGGCAGTAGTAGGTATTCGCGGGCTCTAGACCACTTAATATGCATGGCTGGCTTTTTTTTAAATAGCGACTCGTTGTTTTCGCAAAAAACGCCAGCGACGACCCTAATTAAGGGCTCGGCCCGGCAGTAGTAGGTATTCGCGGGCTCTAGACCACTTAATATGCATGGCTGGTTTTTTTTTTAATAGCGACTCGTTGTTTTCGCAAAAAACGCCAGCGACGACCCTAATTAAGGGCTCGGCCCGGCAGTAGTAGGTATTCGCGGGTTCTAGACCACTTAATATGCATGGCTGGCTTTTTTAAATAGCGACTCGTTGTTTTCGCAAAAAACGCCAGCGACGACCCTAATTAAGGGCCCGGCCCGGCAGTAGTAGGTATTCGCGGGCTCTAGACCACTTAATATGCATGGCTGGCTTTTTTTTAAATAGCGACTCGTTGTTTTCGCAAAAAACGCCAGCGACGACCCTAATTAAGGGCTCGGCCCGGCAGTAGTAGGTATTCGCGGGCTCTAGACCACTTAATATGCATGGCTGGCTTTTTTTTAATAGCGACTCGTTGTTTTCGCAAAAAACGCCAGCGACGACCCTAATTAAGGGCTCGGCCCGGCAGTAGTAGGTATTCGCGGGCTCTAGACCACTTAATATGCATGGCTGGCTTTTTTTTAATAGCGACTCGTTGTTTTCGCAAAAAACGCCAGCGACGACCCTAATTAAGGGCTCGGCCCGGCAGTAGTAGGTATTCGCGGGCTCTAGACCACTTAATATGCATGGCTGGCTTTTTTTAATAGCGACTCGTTGTTTTCGCAAAAAACGCCAGCGACGACCCTAATTAAGGGCTCGGCCCGGCAGTAGTAGGTATTCGCGGGTTCTAGACCACTTAATATGCATGGCTGGCTTTTTTTTAATAGCGACTCGTTGTTTTCGCAAAAAGCGCCAGCGACGACCCTAATTAAGGGCTCGGCCCGGCAGCAGTAGGTATTCGCGGGTTCTAGACCACTTAATATGCATGGCTGGCTTTTTTTAATAGCGACTCGTTGTTTTCGCAAAAAACGCCAGCGACGACCCTTATTAAGGACTCGGCCCGGCAGTAGTAGGTGTTCGCGGGTTCTAGACCACTAAATATGCATGGCTGGCTTTTTGTAATTTTTTGAAATTTATAATTTTTATAATTTGTAATTTTTATAATATTTAATTTATAATTTTTATAATTTGTAATTTTTATAATATTTAATTTATAATATTTATAATTTGTAATTTTTATAATATTTAATTTATAATTTGGTACTTTTATAATATATATTTATAATTTGTAATTTTTATAATATTTAATTTGTAATTTTTATAATTTGTAATTTTTATAATTTATAATTTGTAACTTTTATAATATTTAAATTATGATTTGTAATTTTTATAATATTTAATTTATAATTTGTAATTTTTATAATATTTAATTTATAATTTGTAATTTTTATAATATTTAATTTATAATTTGTAATTTTTATAATATTTAATTTATAATTTTTATAATAAGTAATTTTTATAATTTGTAATTTTTAAAATATTTAATTTATAATTTTTATAATATTTAATTTATAATTTTGTAATTTTTATAATATTAAATTTATAATTTTTATAATTTGTAATTTTTATATTTTGTAATGTTTATAATATTTAATTTATAATTTGTATTTTTTATAATTTGTAATTTTTTGAAATTTATAATTTTTATAATTTGTAATTTTTATAATATTTAATTTATAATTTGTAATTTTTATAATTTATAATTTGTAATTTTTATAATATTTAATTTATAATTTGTAATTTTTATAATATTTAATTTATAATTTGTAATTTTTATTATATTTAATTTGTAATTTTTATATTTTGTAATGTTTATAATATTTAATTTATAATTTGTATTTTTTATAATTTGTAATTTTTTGAAATTTATAATTTTTATAATTTGTAATTTTTATAATATTTAATTTATAATTTGTAATTTTTATAATTTATAATTTGTTATTTTTAAAATATTTAAATTATAATTTTTATAATCTGTAATTTTTATAATATTTAATTTATAATTTGTAATTTTTATAATATTTAATTTATAATTTGTAATTTTTATAATATTTAATTTATAATTTGTAATTTTTATAATTTATAATTTGTAATTTTTATAATATTTAATTTATAATTTTTATAATATTTAATTTATAATTTGTAATTTTTATAATTTGTAATTTTTTTAATTTGTAATTTTTATAATTTATAATTTTTATAACTTTTATAATTTGTAATTTTTATATTTTGTAATTTTTAATAATATTTAATTTATAATTTGTAATTTTTATAATATTTAATTTTTATTATATTTAATTTATAATTTTTATAGTTTATATATTTAATTTATAATTTGTAATTTTGGTAATTTTATAATATTTAATTTATAATTTTTATAATTTGTAATTTTTATAATTTTTATAATTTGTAATTTTTATAATTTTTATAATTTGTAATTTTTATAATTTATAATTTTTATAATTTGTAATTTTTATAATATTTAATTTATAATTTTTATAATTTGTAATTATTATATTTTGTAATTTTTATAATATTTATTTTATATTTTTTATAATTTGTAATTTTTATAATATTTAATTTATAATTTTTATAATTTATAATTTTTATAATATTTAATTTATAATTTTTATAATTTTTATAATTTATAATTTCTAATTTTTATATTTTGTAATTTTTATAATTTATAATTTTTATATTTTGTAATTTTTATAATTTGTAATTTTTATATTTTGTAATTTTTATAATATTTAATTTATAATTTTTATATTTTGTAATTTTTAGTTTATAATTTTTATAATTTGTAATTTTTATATTTTGTATTTTTTATAATATTTAATTTATAATTTTTATAATTTAATTTATAATTTTTATAATATTTAATTTATAATTTTTATAATTTGTAATTTTTATAATATTTAATTTATAATTTTATTAAAAAAAAGCCAGCCATGCATATTAAGTGGTCTAGAGCCCGCGAATACCTACTACTGCCGGGCCGAGCCCTTAATTAGGGTCGTCGCTGGCGTTTTTTGCGAAAACAACGAGTCGCTATTAAAAAAAAGCCAGCCATGCATATTAAGTGGTCTAGAGCCCGCGAATACCTACTACTGCCGGGCCGAGCCCTTAATTAGGGTCGTCGCTGGCGTTTTTTGCGAAAACAACGAGTCGCTATTAAAAAAAGCCAGCCATGAATATTAAGTGGTCTAGAACCCGCGAATACCTACTACTGCCGGGCCGAGCCCTTAATTAGGGTCGTCGCTGGCGTTTTTTGCGAAGACAACGAGTCGCTATTAAAAAAAAGCCAGCCATGCATATTAAGTGGTCTAGAGCCCGCGAATACCTACTACTGCCGGGCCGAGCCCTTAATTAGGGTCGTCGCTGGCGTTTTTTGCGAAAACAACGAGTCGCTATTAAAAAAAGCCAGCCATGAATATTAAGTGGTCTAGAACCCGCGAATACCTACTACTACCGGGCCGAGCCCTTAATTAGGGTCGTCGCTGGCGTTTTTTGCGAAAACAACGAGTCGCTATTAAAAAAAAGCCAGCCATGCATATTAAGTGGTCTAGAGCCCGCGAATACCTACTACTGCCGGGCCGAGCCCTTAATTAGGGTCGTCGCTGGCGTTTTTTGCGAAAACAACGAGTCGCTATTAAAAAAAAGCCAGCCATGCATATTAAGTGGTCTAGAGCCCGCGAATACCTACTACTGCCGGGCCGAGCCCTTAATTAGGGTCGTCGCTGGCGTTTTTTGCCAAAACAACGAGTCGCTATTAAAAAAAAGCCAGCCATGCATATTAAGTGGTCTAGAACCCGCGAATACCTACTACTGTCGGTTAACGGACGATAATTTTGATAACGTCATAAGAAAACATTGATCACAAGTCGAAAGCTTAGGCCGATCGTGCCTCTCTATTGTTTGTTCTGCGCTCTCGCTTGCACGCGGAAAGTGACACTTTTTCGTGCATGCAGCCGGCGTTAATCGATTTATGAGACGATATCACGTCAAAAACAATCTAAACATGTGCATTGTGCAGTGTAGTGACTGTATGCGATGTTTTGTATTACCTGTAACGCCCTACCTAGTGGTGACCCACATACTCACACATATACAAGTTATTATTCAACCTTAAGCTAGTAAAATATCATTTGTGTATAATATCCACGTAGAGAGGTATAATATTACATGGTTGTAATATAAGTTACTAGCTTTGGCCCGCGTGAATATAGTTTTTATTTACTGCATTAAAAGATGCGCAATGCATTTATTTAACAATTGACATTGTTCATTACACCTTTAAATTTGAGATAAAGTGTGACATGTGACATGACACTTGACATATGATGACTCTCAAATACACCTGCAAAATATGAGTTTTGCCCAGATCTCAGGAATCATGCATTTTCCGGATTTAAAATAAGTCCTCCCTATGTTGTTCTCCGTCCTGTACGTTAGTTAGCTTTGTGTCAAACTTCAGCAAAATCGATTCAATAGAGAGAGATAGAGAGAGACAAACAGACGTCTGTCTGTCTAGACACACACGCTTTCAGATTTATATATTTCTCTCTCTTTTTTAGGATTCCGTACACCCAAAGCAAAGTATATAGTAAGTATATTAGTACTAACATACAGTATGCCGCTCTCTAGATTCCGACCTCACCCCCTCGTCACCCAGATTGATACAGATTAGTTATAGTGTGGTTCTCGAACGTATGGGATTTCGCCGTGATTTTGTTTGCTCCGTCATTTGTTTTTAGAAATGTCATTTCACGACCGTTGTATGTAGTGTCCGGGGTGTGCCCAAAGGGTGACCAACGGGATCGCCTCCGCTGTCTGTCACCGGACTGTATTTCATGAACCGTAATTGACTGCTGAAATTTCACAGAGAGTGTATTTCTATTGTCGCTAAAACAACAGATAATAAAAATGAAACACGTAAAGAGACAACTGTTCCAATCAATACCTCGCCATAACGAACTTCACTCCACTCTCCACCACTCTACTCTCCATTCTACTACTGGCGACGAAAGGGATTTAACCGCCTCCATGGCGTAATGTTTAAGGGGGTCGCGGATTCGAATTCCGGCGGAGTTAGTAAGACTCGGTTTGGTTGGTGGAACGGCATTTTCTAAGCCTGCCTGGCTAGCTACCACCGTCTTATCTAATCAATGTTAACAACATTAATGTGTTTCGGCTTGAGAAAAACATAGCCAGTTCCCCATTGCGTTGGGGGAATCTCGGTAATCCCGCTTCCATCTTCGGCATCATCGTCACTTATCATCAGGTGATATGACGCCAAGGGTTTACCAATAGTGGATATAAAATAAATTAAAAAAAATGATTCCAGTAGTGACGAGAGGGAATTTTCTACTCCCTATTGTGGTGGTGAATGGGAAAAAAAAATACAATTATTAATCTCGTGATTTCGTAAAAAAAAATGTTTTTCGTGAAAAGACGAACTACACAATCTTACGGTGACTTCTATTGTGTTGAATAACCTTGATATCGATCGAATCAATAGTATCTGTATTTTTGTGATGTGTGTTGCAAATTAATAAATTATTGATTTCCTGCTATTATTGTTAACTGATATTTCCACAGACAAGTAGTTGTTAGGGTTCCGTACCTAAATGGTGAAAACGGGACCCTATTACTAAGACTTCGCTGTCCGTCCGTCCGTGTGTCACCGGGCTGTATTTCATGAACCGTGATAGCTAGACAGTTGAGATTTTCACAGATGATGTATTTCTGTTGCCGCTATAACAACAAATACAAAAAATTTGAAAAAGTGAAAAATAACAGGGGCCTCCATACAAAAAACGTGTTTTTTTTTAAACAAGAAGTAACTAGCGCCATCTAGTATGATGGTACGGTACCTTATGTGTGCGGTTCTGACTCGCAGTAGGCCGTTTTTTTTTCATGAGGATGCATCCTTTGTAAATACTGCGAAAAGCAAACTTTGCACGCTTAGGTCGGTCTTCCTCGCACTTCAGTGTATAGCAGTTAGCACAAATCAGGCACTGAAACACTACCTACATACACTACGCTTGAAGCAAAAATTCACCGACTCTCAGTTTATAACACATACACATTATTACACAATCACTTCAAAAACGTTATTATTGACACAATGTGTGTTTTGTGATGGCAAATAAAATTTCACACAACTACTTGTTATCACTCCGCTTACAATCTATTTTATTTGAGAGTTATTCTGAAGCATAATGTAACTCTTAATAACTTTACTTTTCATACAAATTAATGAGCTAATTAAATGTATGTATACTCGTACCTTATACCAATAAAAAAAAGCCAAAGGTAAAAACAAAAATACTGACATTTGAAACTGTCAAATCTATACTAAGTTTGTTTACATTGTGGTCATTGTGCTTTTTTTTGATTGGTATAAGGTATGTAGTGTCCATTCATTTTTGTTTGTTCAACTTTCTTGGGGATATAATTGTTTAATTTATTGAGTAAAAATAAGCCTAGTATTATTATTGTTCTTTCATGTACTTCAGAATGACCCTTAGAAATATACACTCTGTCTATAGTACACAACACACTATACAGGGTGTAACAAAATTGGTGTAGGTCCCGTTAACTGGGGGTTCTACTCGTCATACTGAACAACTTTCTCCACCTTGGAAACGGAGCATACTAAAATGCACAAAATCGGTCGAACAGCTGATCGATTTGTATGAAAAGTAAAAAAAAAACGTTTTCAGCAAAGTCGTAAAACAAAAGTTGTTCAGTATTATGAGTAGAAGTCCCAGTTAACGGGACCTACGCACACACTATACAGAGTGTAAAAAATTTGGTGTAAGTCCCGTTTAGTGGGGGTTCTACTCGTCATACTGAAAAACTTTCTCCAAGAAACCCATATTCTCAAAAAAAAAATCACTCCATACTAAAATGCACAAAATCGGTCGATAAGCTGATCGATTTGTATGAAGAGTAATTGTTCAGTATAATGAGTAGGAGCCCCAGTTATTGGGACCTACACCAATTTTGTTACACCCTGTATAGGGTGACTTTTAATTAGTTCTTGAAAGCAAAAGATATGCATATACGTGATTACAAACAACTTTCCCGAAGAAACAGAAAAAAATCAGAAAAAAATGACCTCGATACATAGGTTATCAAAATTGGCAAAAATGTGTGAAGGACCAAAATTTTTTTTCATATTTGAGTTATAGCTTCCTTGGGAAAGTTGTTTGTAATCACGAGTACATTCATATCCTTTGCTATCAAGAACTAATTAAAGTCACCCTATCTATACTGTCCATATGTATACAATATTTAGCTACTTTTGAGATTGGTTTTTTTATACTGACTCTACTTGGACCGTTTCTTCTCTGATAATAAAAGGTAAACAAAGCTTTTCTGATAATAATTGGCTAAGTTCCATGACCTTGCTTGTTATAGGTTCTGCTGAAATGTATTTTCCCCGAAATAAGTTTTTTCTCCGAATTCTTAAATCGAAACTATGAGGAAAAAAATACTATGTTTGTAAGTACACAGTGCAGCTTTGGACGAAATGGATTTAGGAACAAACTAGCTGTTATCAGCGGTTTTACCCGCGTGAACATAGTTTCTATGACCGTCTTCAAGGGTGCGTAGTGCGCGAGCTGCAAACGAGTCGCGGTCGTGGAAAAAAGTAGCCTATGTGTTAATCCGGTCCTAATCTGTCTAACTACTAAATTTTAGCCAGATTTGTTCAGTAGTTTTTGTGTGAAGAAGTAACAAACATACACACTCACAAACTTTCGCCTTTATAATATTAGTGTGATAACTGGTGGTGATTCTCATGCTCATCATTCAGATACAGAGCAACTTTCCTCAAGCAACACCTTACTCAATTTTAAAGTTAAAAGTTGTTAAGTAACTCGACTAATAATCATTTTGTATAGGATAATAATTAAAAATAACAAAAAATCAAGATTACAATCTGCCAAAATTTTGTTATCTTCCATCACGGAGATTAAAATGTATATATATATATATATATATACAGGTCCATGTATTAATATATATATATATATATATATATATATATATTAATACATGGACCTGGCGCACGAGATTACTGATATGTGGCAAGTGCAATCCACCGAAATCATCCCCGCATAGTCAAATCAGTGAACGGCCTAATCCCAGCCGACCTTGAGCGCCACCTTAGGCGGCTAGAATTCCGAGGCAGACCTATAATTGCGGCAATGCAGTCCTCCTCGATAATGTCAGGATAGTCCGACGCTTTCTCTCCGACCGCACTGAACTTCAGCCGACTGTGCTTTCCATGCTCCTGCCACTTCGCCAAGTGAGAGTGTAGCCGAAATACACAATAATAAATTCATTTCCTTACCAAAATACAGTTAGAAATAAGTTAGTAATACATTAGCTAAAGGTCCCCACACTAGGCTAGGACTGTATCGTGGAGGCCGAAACAAAAACTGGTATCATGAGAAGTAATTTTCTTTTTTTCTTGCCAGTGGACTATAGCTTCCCTTGGATATTTTTTTTTCAGTCTGATGAGTAGAAGCCCCAATGAACATGATTGATTACAAATCTGTTAATCTAGTTGTTGCATTTTTATTGTGTTTGATGGAATATTTTTTTCTATCTATCTATTGTAATAAATAAACAACCAAACTCAAAAGTCGTTAAAACAAAAACTTACCTCACTGTTTCTTACTTCAATTTATTTTCCATCCAGATCAAAACCAAGGAGGTTATCCTCAAGGGGGCTACCCACAGCAAGGCGGGTATCCGCCGCAAGGCGGTTATCCACCGCAAGGAGGCTATCCACCGCAAGGAGGCTATCCGCAGGGAGGATATCCGCCCCCCGGTGGATATCCCCCGCCACCTCAACCTGGTTTTCAGGCGGGGACGTATGGAGAGGTAAGTTCATCAGCACCTATTTTCGTTTCCGTGGATACATACTATTTTATTTGTCTACTCCTGTTGAATTTGTTTTTCCATCACGCCAAAACGGCGGAACGGATTTAGATGAAATTTAGCAAGAAGGTAGATTTTCCTAACATAGATTAAACATTTGGTCTTTGTTCCTTGATAACTTTTTTTATTATTATTATTATTTTTTATTCTCAATTGATAAACCCTTGACAACATCTCACCTGGTGGTAAGTGACGATGATGCCGAAGATGGAAGCGGGCTTACCAAGATTCCCCAACGCAATGGGGAACTACTGGCTATCTTATCTTCATGCCGGAACACACCAATGATATCAACATTGGTATTTGGCGGCAAGACTTAGATAAGATGGTGGTAGCTAGCCAGGCGGGCTTAGAAAATGCCCTACCACCAACCAAACCGAGTCTTACAATTGACCCCGCCGGGAATCGAACCCGCGACCTCCTGTGTAACGGCATTTTCCTGAGCTACGGAGGCGGAACACGCCCAAATGAGTAAATAAATTCATTGAAAGGTTGTGAATGTATGTATAAAACTAAGTGTTGGACACAGACTTATCTGTGGTGTTGGACTACTGGTATTCTTATTACTTTTTGGAGTTCAGTCCACATTCGATTCTAGTATTTATATTATTTTTTATTTATCATTTATTGTACACGGGAAACATAAATAACACATTTTACAAAGTAAGGTCACACAAAGGGTACGGCTTATTTCTAAAGAAATTTCTTCCAGCATACCCGGGAAAGAAGAAAGTTCAATTAGTTCAATTTCGAAGTTTTAAAAAAACATCTCAAATATGTTTTAAGTTTTAGTTCCAACGGCGCAATAGCATAGAAAATGAGTTGCTCCCCGTGTGTGTGTGGATTAGGCCTAACCTTCCCGAGATTTGGGAAGAGGGCCGTGCCCCAGCATCGGGGACGCTATGGGCAAAGTATATACAGGGTGTAACAAAATTGGTGTAGGACCCGTTAACTGGGGGTTCTACTCATCATACTGAACAACTTTTCCCAAGGTACCCATACGTCAATTGTCAAAAAAAATGTGTACCCTCCATACTAAAATGCACAAAATTGGTCGATCAGCTGATCGATTTGTATGAAGAATATTTTTTTTTGCGATTTCAGCAAAGTCGTAGAAACAAAGCTGTTCAGTATGATGAGTAGAAGCCTCAGTTAACGGGACCTACACCAATTTGGTTACACCTGTATACTAGTACTAACATACAGTATGGACACTCCTTGCCGCTCTCTAGATTGCGACCTCACCCCCTCGTCACCCATATTGATACAGATTGGTTACAGTTTGGTTGTCGAACGTATAGGATTTCGCCGCCATTTTGTTTGTTTCGTCAATCGTTTTTCGAAATGTCATTTCTGGCCCGTTGTATGAAGTGTTGTGTGTGCTATGTATGGGTGTTACAGAATAGCATAGAAAACCGAAGAGTAGGTATTACATGTATATTATCCAACATGCGATGTTGTCCGCCCCTAACACGCTTATAATAGTTGCATGGTCACATTTACCAATACAAGGACATTGAAAAACCGTTGTCACAAGTTTAATGCGAATTTTAAATAAAATTCGAACAACAATAACTTGGTTTAAGGTGGTAATATAACAACATATTATTTTCCTTATTTTTGACGTCAATTACTCCTATCTCTCTCTTTGCCTAGCCTTATCTCATTTCATTTGGGGTCGGCTCTCCTAGTCATTACGTCAATTACTCCTAAACGATAGAAAACCCAAGGTTGAAAAAAAATACCCTTATTATTGATGATGATGTCAAAAGCTATTAGAAACACTATTGAGCAGTTTTGGCTCGATAAAAAATAATCCCTAAGATAGGTCTACACCGTTACTTTCAACTCTAGTAGCATAAATTTAAAAACATATACAACAATATTTGTTATGATAATGCAAAGTGAGTAATGTTATTATTTTTTGTACTTTTATAGTTTTTGATTGAAACGAAAAACGGAAAAACCATTGAAATAAGTGTGGTCATTTTCTTTACTCTTTACACGTAAAGAAAAAGACAGAGACAACTGTTCCAATCAATACCTCCCCTTAAAAGGGGTTCAATCTCTGATGTTACAATGCTTTGCCCCCAATTAAAAAAATGAATTTGTTGCATTAACCGTGTAATTGTAATTATAACGAGAGTTTACTCAACATCACAAAATATATACTACTCAAAACAAAACAAGGGCCAACTATGTTTTCACAGTACATTTTCATACAGAGAGCTGGTCCAAAAATTCATTAGGCAAAGTATTTATTATATTAGTACTTACATACAGTATGGACACTCCCTGCCGTTCTCTAGATTCCGACCTCACCCCCTCGTCACTCAGATTGATACAGATTACTTATAGTTTGGTTCTCGAACGTATAGGATGCCGTGGTGATTTTGTTTGCTCCGTCATTTGTTTTTAGAAATGTCAATTCACGACCGTTATATGCAGTGTCCGGGTTGTGCATTAGGTTAGACCTAGATCTGTGTCCCTGGCTACAAATGCGTCGAAGAGCAAAACTTTCTGCAGACCCTCGGACTCTCAGTGGACTGCTCAAAACAAAGAAAAAGATTTTTTTTACCGAAAAATGTATGGAAAATTTTCCAATTTACTGTGTGCTCTGAGCAGTCCACTGAGTTTCCGAGGGTCTTCAGAGTGTTGTGCTCTTCGACACATTTGTAGCCAGGGATCTAACCTGACTACAAATGACCTCACTTCATAGTTTCCTTACTTTCCTTGATAAAAATAAATAATCGTGGCTGTTTGGGCCAACTCTTTGTATGAAAATGTACTTAGAAAATTTCATCATATCAGCTCATATACGTCCCCGCCGAGGGGCTGGGCCCACCCTGAATTAAGGCGAACGGGCCTTAGTCGACCAGTGTGGGTTGCTCTACTTCACACACAACCTTCTTCGCAGGCGTGTGCGTGTGCAGGTTTCCTCACAATGTTTTCCTTCACCGTAAGAGCGTCGGATAAACGTACATATGAGAAATCTAAATCGAAATCACATTGATACGTGGCAGGATTCGAACCACGAGCTCTCGGACAGGAGGCGGCGGCCCTAGCCGTTACGCCACCGACGCCGCTATTACTAAATATATACTGTGCCGACGCTCCGCAGTATATATTATACTAGCTGTTTCCCGCGGCTTCACCCGCGTGGACAAAGTTTCTATGATTTTTCGAGGGTGCGCAGTGCGCGAGCCGCTAGCGTGAAAAAAGTAGCCTATGTGTTAATCCAGTTCCTAACTGTCTACCTACCAAATTTTAGCCAGATCCGTTCAGTAGTTTTTGGCGTGAAAAAGTAACAAACATACATTTACAAACTTTCGCCTTTATAATATTAGTGTGATTAGTTCTAGGCTCTACTGAGAAAATTTAGGTGGCTCTTATCTTGTTTTGATTAGTATAATATTATTTTTTTATCTTTGGTGTTATGATGTCATCACATTATTGTATGCGTAGGTATCGTCATTCAAAGTCAGAGGTGCTATGTTTGGCCTTGAAGGCGTAATAATCAATTCTATGCTTGCTTTAAAATAAACTTCTACTAAATGGAGACAGAAAAAGAAAAAAAAATCGTGAATAGAAAATAAACTCGTGCATTCAAACCTTTATTGTGAAGAAAAAAAGGTTTTTTTAGGGAAAGTTAATTTTGTCTTTGATTCACAAACTCGTCGAGTAGGTTGCCTACCTCAAATCAAAATGTATAAAATGTCAAATTTATTTATATTTGAGTACGTTTTTATTAGAATGAAACAAATTGAAAGTATAGGTAATGTGATAACTAAGTTTTCAATATTAAAATGCACAAGTTTTTCGGGACAAACATCAGAGAGATTTTGGGAAAAGTTGAGTGGCTACTTTTTAAAACCCATCATACAATTTTATATCACTTGTGTCCTCGCTTCTAGGAACGAGTTGCAAAAGTGAGGCAGTTAGTACAAAAAAAAAAGATTATTTGTCGATAACATTAATGTATTGACCTTGTCTTACAAATGTAACTTCCCTGAAAAATGATTTACCGCTAAAGTTTGGCAAGGCTTTTCAACCGAAATAAAAAAAATATTAAACCCTACACTACACTACCCTAAACTAAACTACGTTCTTATGTACGTTTTTGTCGAGTTCGTTATTATCAGGAGAAGGTTCTTATGTAGGATAGTGTAGGGTAATTTAGTGTAGTGTAGTGTTTAATCATTTTTTGACGTGATAACGATGAACGTCAGCTGCACGCACGAAAAGGCATGACTCATTGTCACGTTCCGCGTGAAAGCGAGAGCGCGGAACAAGCGATAGAGATGCACGTTCGGCTTGTGATCAATGTTTTCCTTATGACGTCATCACGTCAAATTATCGTCCGTAAACCGACTTTACAGACAACCAGTTTTTTTGTATGTTACGCGATATCTTCACAGATTGTGAACCGATTTTCATGATTCTTTTTTTATTCGCAAGGGTGTGCTGCCAGGTTGGTCTCATATAAATTTTATTAAAATCAGTGTAGTACTTTTAAAAAAATCAACAAACGCCAAAAATAATAATGCAAAATTGTAGTAAATTGTTGCGATGGAAGTCGGTTTTTTAACGTGTTTAGCGTTCCCAATAGGTTCCCAATTATTCTGAATGTATTAGAAATGAAAGTATAGCAAACTTAATATTTTCGAACTATGGAACTGTCATTTCGGGCGGCATATTTGTTAATACCGTCAGAATGCTAGGGCACGGGTCTTCCCTAACTCGGCAACGTCAGACCATACTATACTCCGCACCCGAGAGGCAAGTCCAGATTGGTGGGGGTTGCCTACCTCAAATCAAAATGTATAAAATGTCAAATTTATTTATATTTGAGTACGATTTTATTAGAATGAAACAAATTGAAAGTATAGGTAATGTGATAACTAAGTTTTCAATCTTAAAATGCACAAGTTTTTCGGGACAAACATCAGAGGGATTTTGGGAAAAGTTGAGTGGCTACTTTTTAAAAACTATCATACAATTTTATATCACTTGTGTCCTCGCTTCTAGGAACGAGTTGCAAAAGTGAGGCAGTTTGTACAAAAAAAAATTTTCGATAACACTTTCATTCTTTTTAATGTATTGTAGTGGCGATTCGCCACTGGCGAACCATACTGACAGACGTTTTCAAGCTGCCTAAAATGACTGATTAACGATGACCATCTAGTGATAGCAACCAGCGCCATCCGTTTACTTGCTTTGCGTAGTACGGAAATGGTCGTGATAAATGCCACAATCAGCAATGAGTAATGACCGTGCCAAAGTATATATTATATTAGTACTAACATACAGTATGGACACTCCCTGCCGCTCTCTAGATTGCGACCCCACCCCCTCGTCACCCATATTGATAGAGATTGGTTACAATTTGGTTGTCAAACGTATAGGATTTGCCGCCATTTTGTTTGTTCCGTCATTCCTTTTTTGAAATGTCATTTCTGGCCCGTTGTATGAAGTGTCCAGGGTGTGACCGTGCTTATGGTCAGTTAGCGTGCGCATGCGCAATCGAATCAACCACGCAAGTCGCACGGAGCTCTAAACTACGACCTTTCCGATACGACCTTTTAAAGCACGTTTTAAAAGCCTTGTTTTACTGTAGATAAAATTAGTTGCTATGCTGTTAACTGGTGCTGCGTCGAGCACACACTACCAAGAAAGGGCCTCCTCCCAGCATAGTGTTCATTTACGAATTTGTCCTAGGCCAAAGAATAAAGAATATTTACTAACATAAAAGAAGTTTCACGCCGCAAAATCATTTAAATAAATTGCGACTCTTGCTTCAACACAATAAAGTGCAATTCAGGTTCGCACTGTGCTAATTACCTACAGTTATATTCACCTACAAGTTGTCTCTCTTTCTATGGCGTAACTCTTATCTCTTCTGACAAATCATTTACGTAGACCGCGGCGTAGGTACATTTTCATGCCTACAGCGCGGAGTGCGACAGGCCTGCCTAGGCTAACATTTTCTTGACATCACATGTATGAATCATTTAATGATTCGCAAAATGTCTCTTGGTAGCAAAAGGTCCCTTTCTTAAAACCATCCCTTGTTTTTTAAGGATGAAAAGGTTTAAAGTGATCTTGGCATTTGTTAGTTCATAGAAGAATATACAGGGTGTAACAATATTGGTGTATAGTGATGTAGATCTATATCCGGCTTTTTTTTCTAAATATTCATGTTTTTCAAAATTTTGATTTTTGTCTTTATTTTTGTTGTATTATGTAAACATTTTCCCATCCATATTGATTTTTTTATAACTAAAAAAATCTTGCTTTTAACCTTCAACTGGTGACGTGAATGTGAGTCACAGTATTGGAGAGGTGACGTCATTATGACGTATCAATAAAAAGCCATAAATACTGTAGATTAAGTGTAAGGGAAATAAAATAGATGATGTTATGTAAATATAGGTTAGTTTGTTTCTAAAATAAAACACACTTTTGACATATTAAACGTAAACTTAACTTTATTCATACACTTGAACTTAATACTGAATTTTGGTCTGTGTTTTGGTAGACATGAGATCTATTGATATAAAATTAATGAAACTGAAAAGAAAAATAACAACCAGCCTTTTTTTCTCATTAAGACTTAGGTAATTAATAAAAAAAATCAATTTTTGCATATTGGTTACACACAAAAAATAATTTGATTCATTTTGAATGAAATTTTACAACAACAGCTCACAAATAAAACATAACACCAAAGGTGACGTAACGTCAAAATGACGTCGGGTAACATGTAATACCTAAACTGTGCGCGTGCGACGTCCGTTCTGTGTATCGGCCGACGCCAAACTGCACACGAGGCAGCTACTAGGGGGCGCGGTCGCGGGGAGCAAGCCGTTTCTAAGAAATACAGTGTTTTTGTCGTTGCGACGTCAAATTGACGGTACGTCACCAGTTGAAGGTTAAGTGTTAAAATAGGGACCTTTTAATACTAGGGGACATTTTGCGAAGGAGCCCAATTCAACATGGCAGATACTAAACGACATGTCATGTCGGGTTTCGGTTTTGCACACTAAAGTAAGTGTTGTATTATTTTAAAATAAATATGTTTATTTTCAGCCTGGCGGTTACGCAGGGCCCGGGGGCCTGGGCGAAGATGGCGAGGTCAAGGGGTTCGATTTCACTGAGCAATCCATCAGAAAATCCTTCATTAAGAAGGTAAGTGACAAAATTCTCGAAAAAATACACAAACCTGCTGTTGTCTTGCTCTAAAACCGGGCCTCGTGCACTTTTGAGGATTTGCTTGAAACTAACGTATAATTTTAAATAAAAAAAACCGACTTCAAACGCACTAGTCGTCACTGCGATTTTCGAAGGTTCCCTTCGATTTCTCGTGGAATCCATCATCAGATCCTGGTTTCTTTATCATGGTACCACCCTTGGGATATCTCCTTTCCATTAAAAAAATAATTATCAAAATCGGTTCATAAACGACGAAGATATCCGCGAACACACATAAAAAAATACGGTCGAATTGAGAAACCTCCTCCTTTTTTTGAAGTCGGTTAAAAAGACGTCCTGGATGTGGCAAAACATTAGATCAAAGTTAGATACTGAGGATCGATGGCGCGATGTGGTGAACGCGGACCTGCGCGAGCTCCAAGCTGACGACTGGCGCGTAACCGCACAAGACCGGGAGAAATGGCGAGTTCTCGTATCGGAGGCCAGGACACACTTTGGGTCGTTGAGCCAGCGGAGTAAGTAAGTAGATACCGAGGAAAGGAAAGTAAATGGCAATATACATTTTTGATAAAACAAATTGGGGGGAAGGAAATACAATGACCATATACATTTTGATAAAAATTTGGGGGAAAAGAAATGAAATGGCAATGTAAATTTTTGAAAGTGTATATGATGTACAGCAGGCGGTTTTATTGCTAAGAGCAATCTCTTTCAGACAACCGTTTGTTACAGGAAAAAACGAAATAACGAAGTGTAAATAAATAAATACATATTTGACAAAAAGATTGGAGAAAAGGAAACAAAAAAAAAGCGTGTGGCACTCGGGGACTGCCGCGATAAAGCTATTGCATAGTATTTTTATCAACTTCTGCAATTATAATTATTTATTTATTTTTTATTTATGCAGTATTTATTCACTATTTTTTTATGTTTTACTGTTTTCGTGTGCTCCTTTTGATTAAAGGAATAAAGGACCATATAGTTTTGAACTTTTTTACTTTTCCAGTAACTAAAAAGTTCAAAATGGCGGCCACTTTTTTCAATTCGGGCAACGGATTCGTGATAAAAGGGACCTCAGGGACCCCCAGATATCGATTTTGGAAGCAATCGGACCAGTAACTAAAAAGTTCGAAATAGCGGCCACTATTTTCAATTCGGGCAACGGATTTGTGATAAGGAACCTTAGGGACCCCCAGATATCGATTTTGAAAGCAATCGGTCCAGTAACTAAAAAGTTCAAAATTGCGGCCACTTTTTTTCAATTCGGGCCTCGGATTCGTGATAAGGGACCTCAGGGACCCTCAAATATCGATTTTGGAAGCAATCGGTCCAGTAACTAAAAAGTTCAAAATGGCGGCCACTATTTTCAATTCGGGCAACGGATTCGTGATAAGGGACCTCAGGGACCCTCAGATATCGATTTTGAAAGCAATCGATCTAGTAACTAAAAAGTTCAAAATGGCGGCCACTATTTTCAATTCGGGCAACGGATTCGTGATAAGGGACCTCAGGGACCCCCAGATATCGATTTCGGAAGCAATCGGTTCAATAACTAAAAAGTTCAAAATGGCGGCCACTTGCGGCTAGTGTTTGGGGCGCGGGATGTTTATGTAATAAATTAACACTAAGAAAGTTAATCATCATCCGTCATTCGTCATCCGTCATCCGTAATTCGTCATTCGTCATCCGTCATTTGTCATCCGTCATTCTTCATCGTCATCGTCAGTCATCCGTCATCGTCATCGTCATTATCATCATCATGATGGATAGATAGATGGCACTGTGAGTTTTTTAGAACTCAATATTTTTTTTAGGGTGTCAGGTTTTATTTTCGTTACGAAATTTCTTGATTCGGTCCACTCAAAGCCCGCGATAAAAGCTATACAATAGCTTAATAACAATTTGGGGAAAAGAAATGAAATGGCAATGTACATTTTTGATGAAGTTTTGGGAAAAGGAAATAAAATGGCAATATTTTTTTTTTTATAAAAATTTTAAAACTGTGTTACCTGTTCAAATTTCGAAAAACGGCAAAGTGCCAGTTTGTACTGCCAAAAAATATTTTTGTTGCATATATTTCGGGATTCTAAGCGCTAGCACAGATGAGATAGAGCTATCTCTATAGATGAGATTCGTGCGCTAGTACAACTCACACTTGGTCGGTTTTTATTATTTGTTGTATTATGATCATTACCCATACCTTTTAGGCCTTTCCCCAGCAGTGGACCTCTGTCGCCTGTTATGACGATTCACACCAAGTTTGACGCTTTTATGTATTTTTACGACATAACAAAAACCCTTTAAAAAGACGTTTCATGTGTGGGTCCTTAATTTTTTATTATTTGTAATTTTTATTACTCGTTAGAAAATCCGTTTTAGTAACACATATTCTGTCAACGATATCTGTGTACCTAAGGATTTTCAACCGTTAATAGCTCTTTACACGTCGTAGATATGAACGCTGGACGCGCGTAGGCTTAGTAATAGGGTCCTGTCAATTTGTGTACGGAACTTTTTTTCATTTTTTTTTATTAACAATTGGTAAACCCTTGACAACATCTCACCTGGTGGTAAGTGACGATGTTGCCAAAGATGGAAGCGGGCTTACCAAAAACTGGCTATCTTATCTTCATGCCGGAACACATCAATGATATCAACATTGATATTTGGCGGCGAGACTTACATAAGATGGTGGTAGCAAGCCAGGCGGACTTAGAAAATGCCCTACCACCAACCAAACCGAGTCTTACAATTGACCCCGCCGGGAATCGAACCCGCGACCTCCTGTGTAAAGCCAGTGAACTTTGCCTCTGGGCTACGGAGGCGGTTAAAAAGTATAGTATAAACCTTAAGAATACGTACTTTTTCTAGGTTTACATGATCCTGTTCTGCCAACTGCTGGTGACGTTCAGCTTCGTAGCCACGTTCACGATGCACGAGCCTCTCAAGATGTGGGCCCACAGTAAGGGGCAGCCACTGTTGTGAGTACATAAAGTTAGTTACAATTAGAAAATAACCATGAACAACTTTCCCCATGAAACCCATCGTCAAATCCCAAAAAAATTTTTGAACTTCCCATACTAAGTTGGCTGATCAGCTGATCGAGTTAGTATGGGAGAGCCAAATTATTTTTTGCGATTTGACTATGGGTTGCATCTAGAAAGTTGTTCAGTTTCATGGGTAGAAGCACCAGTTAAAATAGTTTCATCTAATTTTGTTACACCTTATAGACAAAGCTTTTTTTATCCACAATTAATAAGCCCTTGGAATCATCTCATCTGATGGTAAGTGACCATGATGCGGAAGATGAAAGCGGGCTTACCAAGATTCCACAACGCAATGGGGAACTGGCTATCTTATCATCAAGCCGGAACACATCAATGCTGTTAACATTGATGTTTGGCGGCATGACTTAGATAAGACGGTGGTAGCTCGCCAGGTGGGCTTAGAAAATCCTCTTCCACCAACCAAACGAGTCTTACAAAGTTAGACTCCGCCTGGAATCGAACCCGCGACCTCCTGATGTGAAACTAATGGACTTAAACAATACGCCGCGGAGGCGGTTGCTTCGGAGGCTTCCTAGGGTTTTACCCACAGGAAAACCTACCCTTGCGTTTGACACTTCCTGGTGACATCTCCCCACCGCCCGCTTTCGTCTCTTTACTAGATAGTAATGTTTGGTTACCGGTATCGCATGGTCATTCTGTGGTTTTACCTGACGCCCCAAGAAGAAGCGTTATGTTTTACGGGCAGGGTTACGGGCACCTGGAAAAACCCGAGGGTATTTGACGGAAATTAGGTTTACTAAAAACATATTAAAAATTCTGCTATAGCTATCAAATATTCATTTATTGACAATGGCACTGTAAACTGTGAAAACATGAAGGGGATTTCTCCGATTGACAACCGACAGTAACGATTTTCGGCGAGATTTTTTTCTGTCTAATAGTGTTAGCCACTTTATTCAGTATTATGTAGATTTAGTAAAAAAAAACCTAACTGAATCAGAAATTAAGTTAAATGAAATAAGATCTAAATTTAATCCAAAAAATCCCAATTATCCTCAAAAAATCTGAAATATTTTTTGAAAAAAAACGGGTTTTAGCCTACCCTGTTTCGGGTGTGTTAGTATGTATGTATGAGCCTGTATCAAGCCGGTTTGATGGATTTGGGAGTGCGAGGCGGCACCTCGCAAAGATCGTATTAATCCCTTGAGTGTCATATGATACGTCTTAATCAGTCGAGTTCTTAAATACTTAATTGGGTTTTAAATAATTAATAATATTTACTTCACATTTACCATAATATTCAAATAATGTTTAAAATAACTAATAATTTACTACACATTTAACATCATGTTCAAATAATGTTTAAAGAATTAATAATATTTACTACACATTTACCATAATGTTTAAATAATTAATAATATTTACTACACATGTTCAAATATTTTTTAAATAATTAATAATATTTACTACACATTTAACATAATGTTCAAATAATGAAAAAGATAGTGGGCAAATTAATATGCAGCCTAGTCTAAGAGTTGCCACATATTATGTGTTGTGTAAGGCTCTTGGACCATCATCAGGGGGCCGTCCGAAGTACCTTAAGTCTCTCTCCCCCAATGAATCAAACCCATCTGAGCACAGACAGTCTTCATAGTCCCTGAACCACCGGGATGAGATAGTCTAGATTCAAGCTCCAAAGCCTTAAGAATCGACGTAAAGTTGCCTGTCTATCGGTATTCTATCGAATTCATTTCGGAGAATGCACAATAATTATATTACCTCATTCCCCCTACTTCATTCCCCCTACTTCATTCCCCCTACTTCATTCCACTCCAGTCGATGGCATCTAAGGTATTCAGAACAGACTTTATACACAACCGGACCCATGCTTACTATAAGGTAAGAAGCTGTCCAGATGTGAAGTACCATCTCACCTTAGATAGAATGCTCAGCTTCATTGCAGCAACACTCAATATATATCTACCGAAATTAAAATTGGGTATTAAATCCACTCCCAAGAGCTGGTGATTGATTCGATATCAGAATCCTCCGGATCATTTCCTTAGTCGCCTCTTACAACACCCTCAGGAACAGGCTATGTAGTCATCATCATATCAGCCGAAAGACTTTCCAAGGATTTCCACGACGACCGGCCCAGCGCTGCCCGCTTTCCGCGACCTTCACCTGGTAGTCGGTCCACTGAGTGGGAGGCCTGCCTATGCTGCGTTTACTGTTGCGCGGTCGTTACTCTGAAACTTTACTGCCCCAAAGGCCATCTGTTCTAGGAGCTATGTGCACCACCTACTGCCACTTAAGTTTAGCGATTCTTTGAGCTACGTCGGTTACCTCGGTTCTCCTACGGATCTCATTTCTGATTCGATCGCTTAGAGCATGTGAACATAAATAGAGAAATGTTTATTTATACGACGTACGTTTATCTGACGCTCTTACTGTGAAGGAAAACATCGTGAGGAAACCTGCACACGCCTGCGAAGAAACTCGCAGGTTGTGTGTAGTCGATCAACCCGCACTGGGCCCGCGTGATCGACTAAGGCCGATCGCCCTAAATCAGGGTAGGCTCGAGCCCCTCGGTGAGGACGTATATGAGCTGATATTATAATTCTGTTCCAGCTGGGTTGCGTTCATCCTGATGTTCGTGTGCCTGCTCGCGATGGCTTGCTGCGAGTCCGTGCGGCGCTCCTTCCCCACCAACTTCATATTCCTGGGCGTCTTCACGTTGTGCGAGAGCTTCATGCTGGGTGTCACGTCCGGCGTCTACGAAACTTCGGCGGTGAGCGCTTCGATGTTTCCATATTTATTTTCTAAAAATACTTCAGTGGAAAAGTCGTTTTTGTTGGTTCGGCTACTCGACATTAAATAATTTTCGAAACACCTAAAAACTTAAGTACAAGCTTTTATCTTACTAATATTGTAAACGCGAAACTTAGTAAGAATTTATGGATGTATGTTTGTTACTCTCTCACGCGCAAAAACTACTTAACGGATCTGGCTGAAATTTGGTAGGTAGACAGATTAGGACCTGGATTTACACATAGGCTTCTTGGGGGTCGCGCACTGCGCACCCTCGAAAAGTCATAGAAACGTTGTCCACGCGTGTGAAGCCGCGGGAAACAGCTAGTTTGAAAATAATTTTAGATATTTCGTATTCTTTTCAGCAAACCTTTTCATTTGATACCCATATCATGGGGGGTGCATAAAAAACTAACTGGTCCGCAATGTTTGGGAGTCTGCCATGTTGGATTTAGAATGACGTCACTTAGCTAACCATGCATTCTGCTCCAAACTTAACGTGTACTCAATATTTCAGCTCAATCGGAAACCGGGAAGTGATTCTTATTAGCTTCCAGGGTTTGTCCCAAATTTACAAACAAACTAATTAACACGGCAAGCTAATGTAAAGCTTGTAAAAAAACACAAAGCACAAAGATCGTATCTCAGAACTTTTTTCCCACAAAACTAAACTGTGTAATTAAAACTTATCTTTGACTGGTCAGGTTCTGCATTCTGGTCCGATGGTTGTTGGTTCGATCCCAACTCAGGCAAAGTATATACACGTACAACGTACAATCCCTGCTCTGGATTCGACCTTCCCCCCCCCCCCCCCATCACGCATATAGGTTACGGTTTGGTTATCGAACGTAAAGGATGAATGACCGTGAATGTACGACCCAATAATTCATTAGTTTCCTAAATATTTTGTCACATATTATTACACATCATATGCGAGTACTGTACTGTGTAAGGCTCACTCGTTTTTCTTTTGTTATTATTATTGTGACTAAGAAATCCAATAATTTTGGTTTTAGGTGATGATGGCAGTCGGTATTACGGCGGCCGTATGTTTCGCGCTGACGCTCTTCGCGATGCAAACGAAGTACGACTTCACGGCCATGGGCGGCATACTCCTTTGCTGCGCTGTCGTTCTCCTGATTTTCGGTGAGTTACATTGAATCTCATCATCATCATCGTCGTCATATCAGCCTAAACACGTCTGCTGCTGAACAGAGGCCTCATGCCAAGTATTCCCACTGCGACTGGTCCTGCGCTGCAGGCATCCACCCGCTTCCCGCGACTTTCACTATATTTTTGGTAGTGGAAGGCCTTGGGTATGCTAAAAAAATAAGGTAGGTATTTATTTTACTTTTTAATGAAAATTTACTATTTTAAGATGAATATTAATTTTTTAAAGTTTATGACGATGAAACGAACATTGACAATGTTAGGTAGGTTATATATAAGGTCTAACAAAATTAGCTGAAACTATTTTAAGGGCAAGTTCAGTAAAGGAAACTGAACAACTTTTTCTTCAGCGACCATACTGAAATCTAAGAAAAAAAATCTACAATAAAAAAAAAAAAATCTTAATAAATCCGGCACTGGCCATCGTACCGTAGCAGTCCACGCGCCTGACGCGCCTCCGCCGGGCTCCGCCACAAGCCACGCCAGATAGTACAAGCCGTGTCTTCCGTCGCGTCGGACACATATTGGGTAGGTATCTAAACCCTATTTGTTTGGAAATAGCCAGACATGTAAACAAAACATGAACTTCAAAATAAACTAGTTTCAATTGGTTTTCAAGTCTTAAATGAACTAAAACACAGTATTTATGTCAATAAAATCCTTGATGTCCAAATGTAAGTGATTAAGCTAAAATGATAAAATGATTTGTTTACATGTTTGGCCATTTCCAAACAAATAGATTTTTCTTTAATGTGACTTGTCCGCAAACAGGCTAAGGCGAACTACCTACCTACTTGCTTCTTATGTCTCCGGTGATTTTCTTGGTTGACCGGCATCTACAGGTCGTGGCATACTCGTAAAAGTACCGTAATCCCGGAATCGCTGCAAAGCACCTTGAAACATGTTCCTGGTGTCTATTAGGTTGTGGTTACAAACTTCATAGCACACCGCCATGTCCAAATATTGTTGTACATGGCATTTTCACAATGAAACACTTAACTTAGGCACTTAGGTCACAATCTGTAGGTTCGGCTTTGAGAACGTAACTCAATGAGTGCGCGAGAGTAACTGAGATATTTTTTTCGCGCACGCATCGCACACTTGTTTGTAGGCGAAATGTACCTACGAGCGAGCAGCAAAATAGTTCAATGGTCAATGGCCTCAACGCTTCAAAGAAGCCGCTCAATTTCTTATTTTTCGAAAAGTGTAAATACCTGTTAGGTTGTATTTTACTACCTACATCTAAAAGGGGAACTATAAGGTTTTAAATAGGTAATATTAGTTTTTAAATAAGAATTGATTGAGAGAACTACCAAAGGTCAACGGCCAGGCACAGCGCAGTGTTTCGTTGCGGCAAGGCACGAATCCAGCGAAAAGACAGGACCGTTCTACAACACGAGAATATTATAGTGGGCAATAATGGAATGTAGCAATTTTTTTTTAGAATTCGGTATGGTCGCTGAAGAAAAAGTTGTTCAGTTTCGTTTACTGAACTTGCCCTTAAAATAGTTTCAGCTAATTTTGTTAGACCTTATATAAGTCAATGTTAGGTATATAAGTCAATATTCGGTATTATTATGTCAACCGTCGTCAACCACTCACAACATTTCAAACGTCACATTTGGTTTGACTTTGAAGACCGAAGAATAGGCGAGGCCTCAAGCCAGTCATTTACCGTAGGCGTTTTGAAAAGTGCTTAATTTTGAATAAGAATAAAGCACTAAATCAGTCCATCCTAGAAACAAAATAAAGTTGTGACAGTTTATGTACACAAATTTTCTGCTTTTGCATCTCCTGTAAACTTAGTCATATGTGACATGACACTAAGGTACAGAATTATGAATTTAAATCATTTAAGTATTTTAATAAAATCGGTTAAATGCGAGTCGGGCTAGCTCTCCGAGAGTTCAGTACAACCATACCTCTCCACACAACTACATAGTATAATGACCAATGATACCTATTCACATTACAAGCAAAAGTCATCAAAGCGAGCAACAAAAATATGTTTTTTTTGTCAATCTGTTCGGACTCCTTGGCACGAGTACGACTCTCAGTTGGCCGATTTTTATTATTTGTTGTTTTACTCGAGTATTAGTACTACAATCACACTAAGTTTCACGCTTGTATGTATTACCGTTTTTACGATAGAGCTAAATCAAATATACTTCTAAAGACCTATAAAAAAACACGTTTTTTGTATAAAGACCCCCTTATTTTTTCACTTTTTTCTTTTTAGTATTAGTAGTTATAGCGGCTATAGAAATACACATTATGTGAAAATTTCAACTGTCTACCTATTACGGTTCATGAAATACAGCCCGTTTAGTAATAGGGTTCCGAAGTCGGTTACGGAACCCTAAAAAAATGAGCCCACTTACAAGCCAAACCCAAGTATTTTAAGTGTTTGTTTTATGACTGCTATTTGATGGTTTGAAGTGGGCTATTTCAATGTTGGGAAAGGCAAGCAAATATTCATGTTCATTTTATGGTTAAAGCTGAGTAATTTTTTTTCGAAACCCCGTTAAGAGTATTTTCGTTTCATGATTTATGTGACCTATGATGTCATACGGTTCAACTTTGTAGTTTTTTGGGATTTTTCACTTAATCTTTTACTTCTTCGAGAGGAAAATAGAAAAATATCTCCAAAATTTTATGCTTTATATAAATTACCATGTCTTATTCAGGTATAACAAAATTGGCGTAGGTCCCGTTAACTGGGGCTTCTACTCATCATACTGAACAACTTTCTACGACTTTGATGAAATCGTAAAAAAAATTACTCTTCATACAAATCGATCGATCAGCTGTTTGACCAATTTTGTGCAATATAGGGTCTTAACAAAGGTATGCACTTTTTTAATTGAAGCTTTTTCTCATGAAACTGAACAACTTTCCCCAAGAAACCCATGATCAATTCGCAATAATTATTTTTTAATTAAATTATCAAACTGCTCAGAATATAACTCCCAGCTGAGGCCACGCAGGTTCAGTGACCATGCGGGCACTCACTTTACGATACCGCGCCGTACCTATTCTGGCGTATTCCGCACAATTTATTAATTTATTTAAAAAGTTAATGCGAATTGACCATGAGTTTCTTAAGGAAAGTTGTTCAGTTTTATGAGTACAAGCTCCAGTTAAAAAAGCGCATACCTTTGTTAAGACCCCTTGTGTAGTGTGGAGGGTCCAATTTTTTTTGAGAATTGACTATGGGTTACTTGGAGAAAGTTGTTCAGTATGATGAGTAGAACCCCCAGTTAACGGGTCCTACACCAATTTATTTACACCCATAATAGGTATGTCCTAATGGCTGGATAGTCGATCATTTCATTTATTTATTGCAGTGTCACAACTAATAATGTACAAACATAATAATATGAGTAATGATAGGCAGGTGTTATTTTAATTAATTATGACGCCCCGGAGGGCATAGCAATATAATGAGGGCCAGAGTCCCCAGGAGGGTCGAGTTTCCATACAAACGTAGTTCCGCTATAATACAAAAACTACATGCCGGATTACGACATAGATGCGACATAGATATAATATCGGCAGGGAGTGGCCGTACAAAACCAGTATAGGCGGGTAGTATATACAGGTGTAAAAAATTGGTGTAGGATCTGTTAACTGGGCGGTTTACTCATCAAGGAAACTTATAGTCAACTCTCAAAACAAATTGGGCCCTCCATACAAAAATGCACAAAATTGGTCATTCAGCTGATCAATTTGTATTCAGTTTTTTTTTTGCGATTTCAGGAAAGTCACAGAACAAAAGTTGTTTAGTATGATGAGTAGAAGCCCCAGTTAACGGGACACCAATTTTCAAACGACTTCCAAAAAGGAGGTGGTTCTCAATTCGACTGTGTTTTTTTTTGTGTTTGTTAACCGATTTTCATGATTCTTTTTAGGGTTCCGTAGCCAACGGGTAAAAACGGGACCCTATACCACAGATTACTAAATAGTTACTTCGTAACAGATACATCACTCCCATACAAAAGCTTAAATACCTACGCTATATTAGCCTACAAAATCTTAATAATAATACCAGCTGTTTGCAGCGAGAAGAAATGTGCCATAACTACGCATACAGAGAGTTGAGATTGTTTTGCCCGCCGCGCGACCCACGTGCGAGCGCGTCATCGAGTGAATGTGCTAGGGTTGTACCTATGATGATTTTGGTAATGAAACGAATGTTGTAGAAAATCAATTATTTTATATTTGTCAATCATATATGTTTGAGTTTAATAAAATGATAGATGCATTTTTTCCCTTCCCTGAATTCCCGATTATTAAATTTTGATGTCGAAAATATTCGAAACTTCGTAAATAATTTTAACAAATAATCAAAAGGGAAACAGGAGCAAAGCGGAGAAAAATCAATCAGAGTTGGCTTTTTACTTGAGTTGACAGAGAATTTCATACACCTACTATTCATACAAAAACATTCCCCAAGAGGGCCTCATGGTGAGCTTGAATTATTGTTATTTTAAGTGAAAGCTAGGTAAAAAAGTAACGAAAATAGATTTTCTGCTACTATCTACAAGTCATAACAAAAAACGGCTTGTTTTTTTTTTTTAATTAAGAATTTGAGTACGTTTGGCTGCACCTCACCTGATGGTAAGTGCCGATGCAGCCGAGGATGTGACACGCAAACTCAAATAGTGCCTATTCACTCTCGTCTTGAAGATTCCTAAATTGTACGAATCGGGAAATACAGACGCCGGAAGGGAATTCCACTCCTTGGCCGTTCGCATGATAAACGAAGTCGCAAAACGCTTCGTGCGTAAAGGTGGAACATTGACGACAAAGGGATGGAACCGCCCTCCGCGCCTGGTCGTCCGATGATGAAATGGAGAGGGGGGAATGAGGTTGTGAAGCTCCAGGGCACACTCTCCGAAATGAATCCTGTAGAACACCGATAGACAGGCGACTTTGCGGCGATGCTCGAGGCTTTGGAGCCTGTTTGATACAAGTTCCTCGTCGCCGATGAGTCTCCTAGCGCGTCGGTCGATAGAATCCAAGGCATCTAGCTGGTAACGAGCCGATCCGTCCCATAAGTGAGAGCAGTACTCCATACATGACCGAACTTGAGCTTGGTATAATATTAGAAGCTGCTCTGGTGTGAAGTAAAGTCTCACCTTCGAGAGTATACCAAGCTTTTTGGCTGCCGTTTTTGCCTTGGATTCAATGTATCTCCCGAAATTGAGATCGGATGTTAAATCTACGCCAAGGAGCTCAAGATGGTCGGAGATCTGGATAGATTCATCTCTGAAAGTAGGAGTCAGGGTAAAAGGACTCCTTTTAGCAGTAAATAGACACGCCTGCGTTTTAGAGGCATTAAACCTAACAAGATTGGCATCGCCCCAGTCAGAGACTGCCTTGAGTGTTAGGTTCACGCGCTCAATCATGGCCTCTCTCTGAGATTGTATATCCGGACCCCTAGCTCGAGCACTAGACAAGTATCTCTCCGCAACCGTGCTGTCGTCTGCGTACCCAAATATACCGGGTTTCAGCAGATCGTTTATGTGCAGCAAAAACAAAGTTGCGGAGAGAACTGAGCCCTGAGGTACCCCGGCATCAATAGCCAATAGGTCAGACGAGCAGCCATCAACGACCACTCGAATGAACCGTTCCCTCAGGAAGTCAGATATCCAGTCGCACAAACCAGTAGGTATTCCGTAGGAAGGAAGCAAGCTTGTGAATGCAAGCTATAGTTTACGAAGTAACTATTTAGTAATCAGTGCTAAGTTCTTGAGATTTTTTTGTTTACATTCATCCTGGTAATAAAAGTCGGCGGCGCGTGCGGGGGGGCGGGGCTTGATGGAGTTATTTCGATGACGTAATGGTACTTGACAAGTTAAACCTTGGATTTTGGTTTTAAACGGTTTATTTACAGCTATAAAAGTGCCCCCCAGCTACCGAGTGGCCGGCGCATTAGTACTTCTTTTCTATGACATACCTACCTAAATCACGACGACGACGCTAGGTACCTATACTATGTAGGTAACTGTTAATTATATTTAAAAAAAACACAAATAATACCTGAAGTCCTTAATTAACGACGATTAACATAGTAGGTCACAAAAAGTTACCCTACCCACCGGGCTAAGTTTAAGGAATAAATGATTATAATTTGTAAAGGAATGAGAAAAGGGAATTCGAAAAAAACAAAAGATTTAAAATACTATTAACTTAGGTAACCTTTGTTCGTCTCTCGACAATGAAAAAAATGTCAAATTTTCATTTGTCTTTTGACTGTGACACCCATCCACTGCACAATAATTGCGTGGTTTCGGCATTTCGATAGTCAGAGCGGTAAATGTGACGTGCGAGCACTCAGGCGGGCGTGCGTCAACCTACTGTCCGTTGTATCGTCTCCGATACGCTTAGCGGTAGGCATATAACGAGTGACCTTGAGCAAGTGACGGACGCCTGCCTATACTAAGATTTTGCCTTCCGTTCGTCCGTCTATCTGTCTGTCTGTCTGTCACCAGGCTGGATTTCATGAACCGTGATAGCTAGAAAGTTGAAATTTTCACAGATGATGTATTTCTGTTGCTGCTATAACAACAAATACCAAAAATTAGAAAGTGAAAAAATAAATCCAAACAAAGGACGTGTTTTTTTTAAACGTGAAGAAACTAACGCCATCTAATATGATTGATTGATTTAAAACACCTTATTTCACAATATAAGAGGAAAACAAAGATACAAGTGTGATTGTACGGAACGCTTTGTACTAATGCCATCTAGTATGATGGTACGGAACCCTATGTGTGCGGTTCTGACTCGCACTTGGCCGGTTTTTTTATTCAATAAGTATTCCTTTAAATTGGTCCCATGTAAATTTCATCAAAATCGGTGTAGTACTTTTTTTAGAAAATTTACAAAAGCCAAAAATGTTAATGCAGAATTCCACCAATTTGTTGCGATGGAAACCGTTTTATTTAATAGTGTTCAGCGTTTCCAATTATGTAACACCAGTAAATACTTTAAGCTTCTTCTTCTTCGTCGTCGTTCCCTCACTGCTGAGGATCGTGACCACATAGTGTCCTCCACTTGACACGATTTTGGGCCAGGTGGACTGCCCCCCGCCTTGCCCTTTATGACATCGGACCATCTGAGTGGTGTTCTTCCTCTTGCGCGTTTTCCCCTCAATCTGTCCCAAAATGACCATCCTCTCCAGATCATGCTTTAGAGAACGCATTATGTGACCAAAGAAACCTAGCACGTGTTCTTGTTCTTTATTAAGCACCATCATATCAGTCAAAAATCTTCCACTGCTGGACAAAGGCCTCCCCCAAGGATTTCCACGACGACTGGTCTTGCGCTGCCCGCATCCATCGGCTTCCCGCGATCTTCACCAGGTCATCGGTCCACCGCGTGGGAGGCCTGCATACGCTACGTTTTTCGGTGCGCGGTTGCCATTCGAACAAATTAAATGAAATTAAGCACAAGTGACTTAAAATAATCGTTTTGTCCGCAGGCATCGTCGCCATATTTGTGCGCAGTCAAATTGTTACCCTCGTGTACGCGTCGCTCGGAGCCCTCCTGTTCTCAGTGTACCTCGTCTACGACACGCAGCTGATGTTGGGCGGCTCACACAAGTACTCCATCTCCCCTGAGGAATACATCTTCGCGGCTCTGAACCTGTACCTGGACATCATCAACATCTTCCTGTACATTTTGACCATCATCGGCGCTTCTAGGAATTAGGGCGTAAGCGGGCGCGGCCAGTAAATTGTTTTTTTTTTTTATTTATGTAAATTAGGACGCAGATTGCAGACTTTTTTGTTTGAATGTCAGAATTTAGTCAGCGAGTTGGTGAGATCTTTTGGTAGGAAAATAGCAATAATGTGATCGCACTGATCTGTCACCGTTTGGCAGTTTACAGTCTGTCGTCTGTGGTATACCATTTGCATTAGCTAAAGCAAAAATCGAATTATACCCTACACATCACATCACCTCAGCTCATATATACGTCCCCACCGAGGGGCTCGAGCCTACCCAGTATTAGGGCGATCGGGCCTTAGTCGACCACACGGGCCCAGTGTGGGTTGGTCAACTTCACACACAACCTTCATACCCTACTATAGCCTACACATCGATTTAAGAAACGCTGGTGGCGCCCCCTTGAAAGTTGCGGTTGTTAGTCATACAAAGGAGCAGTGGCCGGCTTTCGGGGGCATTAAGCACATTATGGTTACACAAAAGTCAGCCTTATCGTAAGCAAATAAGGCGTGTTTTGTAGCTACACTGGCACCATCTCTTGACAAATAGCGGAACTAAAATTACTGCATCTATGCAGTAAGGTAAGGTAAAAAGGCTCAATTTGGTTCAGTTTTGTTTCAACATAATGTACAAATAGACTACAGACGGCTGATCTGTTAGGAGCGCCAGCGTTTCTTAAATCTGCTAGGTTCCCTCCGTGGTCCCACCAGTGGGACAAATCAGTGGGTCCATGAGGAAACGTCGCTAACCCAGATTACCCTGAAATTATTTTTTATCAAGTGATTTGCTGTTTTTTTCCCGACTTGGAAAAAGTATGTTAATTTTTTATTTTCAAGCAATTTTGATAATTTCAACGATCAGTAGGGTAATCTGACTTAAATCGATTGCCCCTTTTTCGGCATAAATGCCGCCGCGGTGGAGCTGAACCGAGACATCGTCTGTGGCCTGCAGGTAGTTGCACAGAGCGAGGGGGCGATAGTTTAGTCGTGTAAAAGTTGCGTAATTACAGTGCTGTTTCCGCGTTCGTAGGGTGAGCTGTACATCTTTAAGTAAATTATTTTTGCTAATGCAAGTGGAAGAAACAATTAGCTTTATCGCGTCTTTGTGTAACGTATTTGTGTTTTGTCTAATATTTTGGAGGTCAGCAGTTTGAATCGAATTCTCTTGAGACGGAGAGCTAACTCAATAGATATTAACAAGTTAACTAACATGTATTTTTATTGTTTTTTTATTTTTATTTATTGTCCATAAACTGTCCTGGACACAAGTCAGTTTTTACCTACATCAGTATCAAATGACCTAACTTTAGAATTACTCCCACTTTTGGAGCGCTCTCTCTACCTTAGTACGGTCAACCGCATGTATCTGCCGCCAAGCAGAGCGCCCGGCGGGTGGGTTGAGATAGCCAGCGAGATTACCGCCTTACGAGGCATTCCATCTTAGGGGCTGTTCATTTATTACGTAAGACAATTTTAAGGCGACGCATTGGAAACTTTGATCGTAGGAATTTTTCATTTTTCTCAGCAACTACAAAACATATAAAGTGATAGTTTTGTAGCTGATGATTATTTATTTCAAAGATTTTATTTGTCAGTTGCGTATACACGATTCGTTAACTTTTATAACAGAGAAACCTCTTTTAAAACAGAGATTTGCATTCTACAGATAAACCAGACCGATTCAAACCTCTAAATGGACAGGTGGATTAAAAAAATTCGAGCGAGACCTACAGTACTCGCATATGATGTGTAACATGTGACAAAATACTTTATAAAAGGACGGCAAAGATACGGCAGACTAGGCTGTATGGTCATAGATACCTTTGCCTTTTCCGCGCTTTTAAAGCCTGAAAAAAGGACGGCAAAGATACGGCAGACTAGGTTGTATGGTCATAGATATCTTTGCCTTTTCCGCGCTTTTAAAGCCTGAAAAAACGCGACTTCCTGTTACACATGGGACACATTTCCGTCCCATTTCACGAAATCACTCCCACAAATTGCAGGAAAGCGAGAGCAAAGATGTTACACATAAAAAAATATTTAGTTTTTAATTGAAACGAAAATAAGATTGAAAAAAGTGCTAAAGTGTGGTTATTTTATTTACTCTTTACACGCAAAGAAAAGACAGGGACAACTGTTCTATTCAATGCATCGCCTTAACCAATTTTTAAAAAGATAATTGTACAACAGTTTGAAAATAAACTAAAAAGCATGACTTCGTCGCAGTGCGGTGTAAAGAAAACTTCTTATGAAGCGAGACCAAGGTTTCTCTGTATAAGCTTTTCGGCAGCCACTCGGCAAAAAAGAAATTTGCATTTCATACCACATGAAGTCAGTTTGATAATTTTGATGGCGGATATTTTACGACTGATAGCAGCTGTTACCGGGACAAATGGCGAGTTCTCTTATCGGAGGCCAGGACACACTTTGGGTCGTTGAGCCAGCGGAGTAAGTAAGTAAGCAGCTGTTATCTAATTTCCATACAAATTCGAAACTACAGCTCGAGTTTTACAGACGAGCGGTTGACTGTACTTACAAAATTTTGTTTCAGCATTTAAAGAAATGCCGGGTGTAAACATTCCTGTATATATTTTTTTTAAATACACTTGCTTTTCTTTTCTGAAACTTTTCTTTAATATGAAATCGAATATTACAATTGTAATAGAGTTAGTACGTAAAAATAGTTTTTTTTCTTCACTACTTAATGTCACTAATTGTAGTTGAACTATTGTACAATAGGATTGTGATAAGAAGGTGAATATACGTTTCATTTTGCTAAATTTCTGATTTTTCTTTTCTATCCTTAGTTAGTAAGTACCTTGTTGTGTTTTAAGTATTTTATTTCTTTTCTTTAGTAGATACTTAGGCCGTAGCCTACATTTGATACTGACCGTTGCCCATAATGGTAACATTTTTTTCCAAAAGTAGGTATTATAAAATGACACATTATTGGCTCAGAATAATTAGTATACTACGTACAACAGAGAGTCACCTCCCATACTTGAGAAGTTACCACCGTAACTCGCGCAAGTACAGCGACAGTGGTGAGTAAGGCGCTTTGCACACGACGGGGCGGAGCGGGCCGGTCAATTTCGCCTCCAACGATAGCACAAAGGAAATCCTATACTACCAACGCACATGGAGGCGGCGCAGTCTTTTTGTCCTCCATGTTCGTACATCTACACTACCGGATGTTTTTTTACGTCCTGATAAGAGACAAATTGACAAACTGAACAACTTTCCACGAGGAAGCGGATATCAAAAATAATGGGTTTTTTACAGTGGGGTAGTTTTTTTATGATAAACCATTATGCAATGGCGTGCAACAAAATTGGCGCAGGTGCCGTTAACTGGGCTCCTTCTCTTCATACTGAACAACTTTACCTAGAAGACCCATGTTCCATTCGCAAAAAAAATAATCAGCTGATAGACCAGTTTTGTGCATTTTTGTATGGAGCTTAAATTTTTTTATCACACCTATTCGAAAAACGACGATTGGTTTCTCAAGTGTGAACAAACAACTGTGTTCTTTGTAAGGAGTTTTGGTTTCTCTCTTCTGATTGGTCCGCATTTGTGTTTGTAGTTTGAGCTTTCTCTTCTGATTGGTCCTTTGAATGCTGTGCATACTAGTTTCTTTTTCTTTTTCTCATAGGCTGTGATGAAAAGTTGTGTGTATCACTTGGGGCCAAAATATTTTGTTCTTAGGCGGCGTATATTAATTCATTGCAGAGCTCAGGATTCTACTTTAGAATCCTTCACGTCGCTCAGAATTCATACTACCGCCCTCGAGGAACAAAATATCACTTTGGCTCCTTGTGACATAAATAACTATTTCTTTTTAAGAATTGTTATGGGTTCCTTGGGGAAAGTTGTTTAGTATAATGAGAAAACCCCTGTTAACGGCCCTGCTTTCGACCAAATATAATCCGGCCCAATCCATACATTAATCTCATCAAAAATGAGTCAAATACAACTTCACGCAAACACACTCACGCCGCAATACCTATTTTCAGCTTATACGTTACTTAGCAGTTTAATACGTATATAGGCTTTTTATTAAGAATGTCATATTTATGTATGTATGACCCGTTAACTGGGAATTTTACTCATTTACCGAACAATTGTTCTCAAGGAACCCATAGTCAATTCCCAAAAAACCTTATACAATTGTTGAATCAGCTGATCACTTTTATATGACATTTTTTGTAATTTGCTTCATAAACTCAAAACTGAATATGAAAACAATCTTTTGGAAGATAACAAAAACAAACCAAAGGGACTCTGGAAGACGATAAACGAAATTAGTCACCGCCCCTCCAAGAACAATTGCCCTAAGGAACACAGTGAGCGAGTCTCTTGACTACTGCAATTAATATTTCTCTACAGTAGGATAAAATCTTGCTGAACAATTGGTCACCACGCTAGGTAGGAATCCAGATTTAGCCAGTAAGTGACTCGGTGCAATTCTCATTCTTCATGCAGCCAACCGATGTGTATGAAGTGGACAATCTAATATTGCAGTTAAATAACGACAGTGCTCCGGGCATGGATGGATACACTGCAACTTTAATTAAAGAGATCAAGTCTGCAATCTTAGAACCTCTCGCTTCTATATTTAACTTAAGCATTAGTACAGGTGTATTCCCTCACGCGTGGAAACTCGCAGCTGTTGTACAAAAATTTCCAAAAAATGGATCCAAAGGCACCCCGGAAAACTATCGACCAATCTCCTTGCTTGGAGTCTTCTCAAAATTATTAGAGAGAGTGTTAAATAAACGTGTAACGAAGTACCTTGAAAAGCATAAGCTCATTAACAATAAACAATTCGGGTTCCGACGAGGTTTATCGACAGAAGACGCTGTGGAATCGCTAGTCTCGTCGATCTCCTCCTATGTCGATAAAAGTCAAAAATGTTTAGGAGTGTTTTTGGATCTCGCAAAGGCTTTTGACACTGTCTTGGTCCCAATGTTGTTGAGAAAGCTAGAGTATTTAGCAATTAGAGGGCCCCCACTCTGCTAAAGGTTGGAGACTCTACACTGAAAGTTGTTGACGAATATGTAATACCTGGGACAAACAGTCCAGCTAGGTAGTTCCAACTTCAAGAAAGAGATCAATCGACGAATCCAACTCGGCTGGGCAGCGTTCGGGAAGCTTCGCAATATCTTCACGTCCCAAATACCGCAGTGTCTCAAGACTAAGGTCTTTGACCAGTGTGTGTTGCCAGTGATGACTTACGGAACTGAGACATGGTCGCTTACTATGGGCCTCATAAGAAGGCTCAAGGTCACCCAAAGGGCAATTGAGCGTGCTATGCTCGGAGTTTCTCTGCGTGATCGAATCAGAAACGAGGAGATCCGCAGGAGAACTAAAGTAACCGACATAGCTCACAGAATAGCTAAACTGAAGTGGCAGTTGGCAGGGCACATAGCTCGTAGAACAGATGGCCGATGGGGCAGTAAAGTTCTCGAGTGGCGACCGCGCACCGGAAAACGTAGCGTAGGCAGGCCTCCCACGCGGTGGACCGATGACCTGGTGAAGGTCGCGGGAAGCCGATGGATGCGGGCAGCGCAGGACCGGTCGTCGTGGAAATCCTTGGGGGAGGCCTTTGTCCAGCAGTGGACGATTTGTGGCTGATATGCTGTTCAAATCTGTGCTGATATGATGATGATGAGACCGTTGGACTGGTTCGGCAGTTATCTGACAAATAGACGCCAATGCCTAAAAATTGCAGAGGGAATAAGTAGTGAACTCCCTATTGATTTCGGAGTACCGCAAGGCAGCGTGCTAGGCTCTACGCCATTTCTGGTTTATATAAATGATTTATACAGGGTGTTGTTTTGGTCGACAACGAGCTCTTCAGGGGTGATACAGTTCATGATACTGATGCCAAAAAAAATAAAAAAATCATACCTTAATTTTTCATAAGAAAATCTTAGCAGATATTCTTTTATTGTTACCTTATTTTCATACGATTATGAATGAGTGAGTAAGTGCGACGAGAGCATCTGAAGGGACGGGGGTGGTGCGCGGGTGCGAGCGCGCAGGCCAGCCGGCGGCGTTTTCATTGAGAGCATAAGCGCGGCGAGAGGATCGGAGGGGACGGGGGCGGGAGCCATCGACTGCCGGCCGGCCGGCGGCGGCGGCGCTTGCTCGCGTCGCCCGCCAGTCCCAGTCTGCCGCATGCCGCGCCACCGGCTGTACGTGCGTGACGCACGTGTGTTTTGTTCTGCGCAGGGGCATTCCTGCGACTATGGCTCAGGAACAATTTAGTAATCGTGAACTGTAAGATGTACTAAGCATTTACTTTAAGTGTGGTGAAAACGAAACTGAGTGTGTGAGAATTTGGCGTGAAGAATTCCCAAATCGTAATGAAATAACGCGGTACACAGTAAGGACAATTGTTTATAACCTCCGTGAATGGGGTTCTTTCGAATCATGTGTAGTTCCTTTGACGGTCCTAAGCCCGGAAAAGTATGAAGGAAAAGGTGATCTAATTACCGCGGCAAACTGCGTTGTCAACTTGTCCGAAAAGTCATGAATGGAGCCGGCAGCCATTGACCTTGTCGCCCAAACCCCGCCTTCCGCATGCGCCATACGTCTTCGTTATTTTTAACCCCCGACGCAAAAGAGAGGGGTGTTATAAGTTTGACGTGTCTGTCTGTCTGTGTATCTGTCTGTGGTATCGTAGCTCCCAAACGGATGAACCGATTTCCGTTTAGTTTTTTTGTGTCATAGATAATTTTATCCCGAGTGTTCTTAGCCATGTTTCATGAAAATCTGTTCAGCCGTTTGAACATCATCAGCTCCTTTCTAGTTGATGAGGGGATCTGACTAACTTCCTTATGTCCGATCGATTCTAAATTTAGTACCGTGCTACTTTAATGATATTGAAAGTATTTGGTAAGGTAACCATGACCTGATCAGCTGTTTGAAGATCATCAGCTCCTTTCTAGTTGATGAGGGGATCTGACTAGCTTCCTTATGTCCGATCGATTCGAAATTTAGTACCGTGTTACTTCAATGGTATTGAAAGTATATGGTAAGGTAACTATGACCTGATCAGCCGTTTGAAGATCATCAGCTCTTTAATAGTTGATGATCTGACGTCGCTTCGACTCTGCCCCACAGGGAATTGAGCATTATGTATGTGTATTATTACTTCTTAGTCTTATCAATTCTGCTAAAGCTGATCTGTCATGCGGATTTTTGAAGAGCTTTCTCTGGTCCTTATCTTTAACCTAACCTTAGAGTAGGTAGTTAAAACTTAATCTAGTAAATTGAAACTAATAATTATACCTAGTACCTAACTAAGTTACTAACTCAACTAACTAATCACTATAAATACCTTCCTAATATTTATACCTACTTTAAAAAGGACAAAATAAAAGTAAAATTAAAAATTTTAAAAACCCACCGACACAAAAAATGAATTCTAAAAACTAACAAATAATATTTTAAACCTATTATAATTACTATCGTCACATATATTATGTAAGTTCAAATATTTTATTTTCCAAGCGTTGTCGCGTCGGGGGACCGCTAAGTGAGAAAAACAGGTGTAGTCGCAGATTGCAACAAAAGAATTTACTCCGAAAAATTCGCAAAATCGACACCACCGTCAACGTCGTCTGCCCTCACGTGTCTGCCCGTTCGGGTCGCCGCACTTGGTGACGGTGACGCCCACCCCCGCGCCGCATACCGCACACCGAGCTCGCGCGCAGAGCGTAGACTATATTATATGAAACTTAAGATCGCTCGTATCGTACACTACACCTGTTTTTCTCACTTAGCGGTCCCCCGACGCGACAACGCTTGGAAAATAAAATATTTGAACTTACATAATATATGTGACGATAGTAATTATAATAGGTTTAAAATATTATTTGTTAGTTTTTAGAATTCATTTTTAGGATAATTTGTAAGTGATTTTTTTAAATAATTTCAAATTGTAAAAAAAAAGAAAATGTGCTATTAGAACAAGATTTTTTTGTTCTACCACCCTTAAAAGCCCGTTGTCGACCAAAACAACACCCTGTATAAATACGCTCCCGTTCTGATATTTTTTGCTACGCTGATGACACTGTTGTTCTCTTTCACGGTAAGGCCTGGACTGATACGTTTAAAAAAGCGGAAATAGGATTATCTGCGTTGAAAGTGTGGTTTAATGACAATTTAATTTTATCAAAAAAAATTAATCAACCTAAAGAAAACAAAATTTATGACATTTCTCAAACCGCGTTCAAATAATACAACTCAATATTTTGTGAATATTTCAAGCGTCTACCTGTTGCCGTTATCAATATTGAGCAAAAACGAGCAAAAAATCACGTTTGTTGTATGGGAGCCTCCCCTTAAATATTTGTTTTATTTTAATTTAATTATATATTTTTAAAGTGAATATATAACGAAATATTCTGTGGATATTTCAAGCGTCTACCTGTTGCCGTTATCAATATCGAGCAAAAAAACACGTTTGTTGTGTGAGAGCCCCCTTAAATATTTATTATATACTATTTTTAGTATTTGTTGTTAGAGCGGCAACAGATTTTTTTTTATTAAAAATTTGAGTGCGTTTGGCATACATCATCTTTGTAAATTTGAACTGTCTAGTTATCACGGTTCATGAAATACAGCCTGGTGACAGACGGACAGCGAATTCTTAGTAATAGCACACCCCGGACACTTCATACAACAGGCAAGAAATGACATGACGGAACAAACAAAATTACGGCGAAATCCTATACGCTCGAGAACCAAACGGTAACCAATCTGCATCAATCTAGGTGACGAGGGGGTGAGGTCGCAATCTAGAGTCCATACTGTACATTAGTACTAATTAATTATATACTTTGGTAATAGGGTCCCGTCTTTACCCTTAGGTTAGGGTACGGGACCGTTAAATAAAACTAAGAATTTACATCGCTCACCCAAAGCTAAACAAACACTACGACTGTCAATCGCGTTGCCATCTCGCTAGCAGGCGCCGCGTCTCTCTCGCCCGCCCACTTAGACGCTACGAGACGTAGTGGCAACGTCGCCGAGCGCGCGTCGTTTCCTTTGCGCCCTTTGCGAACTGTTTGATATCGGTTGTAATATAATCGGCGATGCCGATATATCGATATCGGAATCGTTTCATCCCTAGTCTTCAGTCATCCATCACCTACGCGAGTCATTATGAATTCTCTAGACTAGTGAGTGCATTACGAGACTGGCAAAATAATTGTCTAACGCTTCTTAAGGCCTTAAGTATAAGTGGGTATAAGTAAGTACGTGTAATATGCCTGGCAACAACATAGAGACGGATGAATATTTTAATGCGCGCAAATATGTGCAAGTACAAAAAAACGGCCAAGTGAGAGTCGGACTCGCTCACCGAAGGTTCTGTACCACTACATCTCTGGATAAGGAACCTTAAAAATAATAAATCTTTTTATGATTTAAGATGAGATAAGACGAGATAAGACGGACAAAAAAGTGATCCTATAAGTGTTCCTTTTTTTCCTTTTGAGGTACGGAGCCCTAAAAAACAAAGAAATCTCTCAGCAAAATTACAGCAAATATATTTTTAAAAAAACGCAGACTTCGAACAAACCAAAACAAACGACGAAACAACATTCCAAAGGAAAACAAACAACGAAACAACATTCCAAAGGAAAACAAACGACAAAACAACATTCCAAAGGAAATGGTTTTATGACGCTAAAACTAGGAATTTTGGAGAGCGAGCAATATACTGTTTTCCTTTATAGTATATCAGCGTATAAAGTTTATACGCTGATATCAATGCCATTGTAGAAAAACTTCTGGTCAGTCAGTGCGCCGTCGAAACAGAACGGAACGGATCAGTCCTACGCTATGCGACGTTTTGATTGCAACAGTTATCTCTGTCTTTTTCTTTACGTGTAAAGAGTAAAGAAAATATACATACTTTTTATTTTTTCTATGGTTTTCCGTTTCAATCAAAAACTACAATGAAAGTATAAAAAATAATAACAAATCTCACTTTTTATTAACATAACAAATATTAATGTATATTTTTTAAAATTTATACTTCAAAATATTAGTCATAACTAGAGTTGAAAGTAACGGTGTAGACTATCTTTGGGATTTTTTTCGATCGAGGCAAAACAGCTCAATCGTGTTTCTAATAGCTTTTGACTTTAAGGAACATCATCAACAATTAGGGTTTTTTTTCAACCTTGGGCTTTTCTATCGTTTAAGAATAATTGACGTCAAAAATAAAGAAAATCTGTAATAATTACCGCCTTAATTGAATGGCTATTTTAACCATTTGGCTGTGACACATACCTACACATTAAGTTACTTTGTTTAATTAATGACAAATTTGTAATAGGACCCGTTAACTGCAGCTTCTAAACTAACAGTTTTCCCCAGGAAACGTATAGTCTCATCATCATCATATCAGCCGGAAATCGTCCACTGCTGGACAAAGGCCTCCCCCAAGGATTTCCACGACGACCGGTCCTGCGCTGCCCGCATCCATCGGCTTCCCGCGATCTTCACCAGGTCGTCGGTCCACCGCGTGGGAGGCCTTCCTACGCTACGTTTTCCGGTGCGCGGTCGCCACTCGAGAACTTTACTTTATAGCCTATCCACAAAATATTTTATTATATTTTTAACCGCCTCCGTGGAGTAGTTACTTAATAACAGTTGTTAGTCATCGATATACAGGATGACCTTTAATTAGTTCTTGATAACAAAAGGTATGCATGTACTCGTGATTACAAACAACTTTTGCAAAGAAACTATGCGTAAAATTTAAAAAAAAATGTTGGTCCTCGATTTACATAATAAGTTATCAAATCGGCAAAAATGTATGGGATCAAAAATTTTTTTCATATTTTACATAATATAGTTTCTTTGAGAAAGTTGTTTGCAATCACGAGTACATTCATATCCATTGCTATCAAGAACTAATTAAAAGTCACAATATATATGTGCTTTGTTGTTAGTCTATTCGCTTCACACCTGAGGTCGCGGGTTTATTTCCCGGCGCGGTCTAACATGGTAAGACTCTGTTTGGTTGGTGGTAGGGAATTTTGTGGCTGTCGCCAAACATCAATGTTAACAGCGTTAATGTGTTCCGCAATGAAGATAAAATAGCCAGTTCCCCATAGCGATAAGCCCGCTTCCATCTTTGGCGTCATCTTCACTTACCATCAGGTGAGATGATGCCAAGGGCTTATCAATAATATTGAGGATACAAAAAAGAAGAATTAACACAACGACTGGTCTCATAAGGAGGCTCAAGGCAAAGTTTATATATTTTAGTACTATAAATATTATTTAACAGTCTATTGTGTACAAAAAAGGCAGAAAATAAAATTATACAATAGGTATTACTTATTTCTAATTAGAAATTTCTTCCAGCAAACCCGGGAAAGAGTATTATTACTCAATATGTCACTCGCTAGCGCTTACTGGGACTGGACCTGTGACAGTTTTCGCTAAAATAAAAATATTGCCAGGAAAGGAATAACTTTTCATCGGTAAGTAACTGAATGTATTGTTTTATATCAATAAATCCAAATCAACGTATTACTTCATTGCTCTAAAAGAGAAGACACTGCGTAATACAACCGTGTTCCGTTCAAAATAAGTACATGTACCGCAACTCACTCAGTTACTCGCTAGCGCTTACTGGGACTGGACTTGTGACAGTTTTCGCTAAAATATAAAAAAACGCAAGGGGTGTGTGCTCATATTATATTGCACCAATCATTCGAGCAATATGAGCAAGAGCAAAGGAAAACCTTTATATTGGTAAGTAACTAAATGTATCGTTTTAAATCAATAAATACAAATCAACTTAATACTTCTACAAAAAAAATCGACGCTAAATACAAAAATGCACAAAATTGGTCAATCAGCTGATCGTTTTGTATGAAGAGTATTTTTTTTTGCTTTTGAGAAGAGCCCCCAGTTACGAAGTAACTATTTAGTAATCTGTGCCCCAGTTAACGGGACCTACACCAATTTTGTTACACCTGTATAACAAGCGATTCTTACAATAGTCGCATAATATGATGTGTAACATCAGACATAAGTAGAAACCTACCAGCCTTCTGGCCTCGCATTAGGCGACATGGCAATGTTTCTTTAGCCTTCGTGATTTAAAAAAAATGCAGGAAATATAGAATACAGATTGCAGGAAAGCGAGAGGAAAAGATTTTGCACATCAGAAACCAAACTGTCTGACCTGTCTGCCTTTATAATCAAAGCTGTCTGATTAAGGTCTAATTAACGCTTCGCTATCTGTAAATTATCGCTTCCCGCGTATTTTCACAATCAGTCATTTCTTGCTTACTTCAGTCGTGTTGAAACTTCGAGGCTGTGCGCTTGTTTTCCATTAGTTATTTATTACGTATAGATATGTAAGTAATACGTATAAATCGGTTTTCGCAGTAATTTTATCAAAATCAACATTCTTACACGCGACCTTTGATTTGTGTTGTATTGTGAATGACTGATATTAGTTTTTGAGAAGATAGTGTGTTTTATTTATTTGCTGTAGTTTGTGTACATATAAGACAATAGTAAGTGTTACCTTGTACCTATATTATTATGTATTACTCACTAGCTGTTTCCTGTAGCTTCACCCGCGTGGATGTTTCTGTGACTTTTCGAGGGTGCGCAGTGCTCACGAGAGTAGAAAAGAGTGGCCTATGCGTTAAAACAGGTCTTAATCTGTCTACCAAATTTTAGCCAGATCCGTTCAGTAGTTTTTGAGTGTAAGAGTAAGAAACATACGTCCATACATTCTTACAAACTTTCGCGTTTATAATATTAAATAGGGTGAATGACTTACTTGACTCAGTGATTTATGACGGTGCGAATGTTCTTTTAGGACAAATTAAGGGGGGGGCTCAAATAACTTTAATTTTAGTGAATTCTATAAAAATATTTTATGTAGGCATTTAATTTTATAGAAAAATATTTTCCACAGTAACAGTTGAAGAACTACTAAAAATTATAGAAACACTAGAAGGAGCTTGTAAATTGTCGCTCCTGAATATTGATCGGACCGGATGCCATAATATTATCGCCATAGGAATCCAAATGATATATCGATCTCTATGATTAACGCACACTACTCGTAATATGACTAACGCAGCCCGGTACAGTCGACAATAAATTGAAGCAATTGTTCAGAAATATGCAAAACATCTGTGTAAACTGTAATTTGCAGCCTCGACGCGCCCTCTGTTCTGCGTTTACACGAGGGTTATACTTACGAAGTAAGGGCTTACCAATTGTGAATATAAAAAAAAAACTAGTATCTCATCTGTGATTATACCTAAGCAGGCTAGGAGGGCAACGTAACAGGGTCTTCCACACATGGAATTGCCGTTTTATATGAAAAAAAAATCAAACGAATTAAATTAAACTCAAAGGGCTAATACACATTTTTTTTTCTTTTTAGGAGGTTTTATAACTTTTAATTTAAATAAATAAATATTTTTTGACAAATCACACATGATCATCTGGCCCCAAAGTAGGATTCCCTGTGTTATGGGTAACAGAGACTGATATACATACTTATATACGTTTAAATACATACATATATAGATATTTAACATCCAGACACAGAGCAAACAAATCTGCTCATCACACAAATGTTTGCCCTGGGTGGGGATCGAACCCACAACTCTCGGATCAGCAGTCGCACTAACCACTGAGCCACCAAGTCAGTCTAAGTTTTATTTCATGCTTTTTAAACTTTACATATTACTTGTAGACACGCTACAATCGAAAATCTATCCCTAAATTCACACAAATACTCTCCGGAATGAAACACGAAATTGCGACTAGAAATCTAGCCTATTCTGAATCGAACAAACCTGTGAAAGTTGTTCGCCTCATGTAATGTTTGAAGCTGCAATTGAGTGTATTTTATAACTGTAAACTTTAAATCATTTAGACCTATAGAAGTTTCTGAGACCCCATAATGAGCTAGAAAAGGAACGGACGATATTTACTTTTTTACCTCTGTTGTAAATTGGTGAGAAATTGGGTATAATGCAGATTCCAGGTGCTGCAGCATCAGGTCAAGGTTACCATGTTATATATCTAACACCTATTCATTGTGACTATTTCAACAAGCCCAAACACGATAGTGAGGAGTTAGGTATCCTGCAGATTCCAGGAGATCCTGTGGCATCAGGTCAAGCTTACCGTGTTATATTTAATACCTATTCATTGAAACTATTCCAATGAGCCCAAACACGATATCTCTGCCATAAGTTGGTGAGAAGATGGGTATCCTGCAGATTCCAGGAGATTCTGCAGCATCAGGTCAGGGTTACCATATTCTGCCTAACACCTGTTTATTTAGACTATCCCGATAAGCCCAAACACAAAACTTTTCTGTAATTTAGTGAGGAATTGAATATCCTGCAGATTCCAGGAGCTGCTGCAGCATCAGATCAAGGTTACTATGTTTTTGCAATATCATTACAGTAAAAGAAACATCAAATTTCGAATCGATCAGACCGATGGAAATTGCCCACATGCCTTCATCACCTAGAAAAAAGCTGATGATCTCCAAACGGTGGAACCGATCTTTATAAATTATAGCTAAAAACCGCATCAAAATCTGTGTATTCGTTTAGGAACTACGATGGCGATACACACGTTAACCTTATAACATATATCCCTCTTTTTGGGTCGTCGGGGGTTTAAAAAAATAACGTAGCTATTATTATGAAATTAATTTAAATTTGGAATTCTAAGTAGAAAAAAATATATCGATTTTCGTATTAGTCGAATTCAAAATCGGCAAAATAGGTATAACCGCCTTGTAAGGATAATAAATCTTACTTGGCAAATAATAAGCTTCTTAATAACTTATTTTTAGTAAGAAGCTGTTTGATAAAAAAAAACATATGTATTTGGTAGACAAATAAAAACGGCCAAGTGTAAGTCAAACTCGCGCACTAGGGGTTCCGTACCAAAAACTATTTTTCATCTACAGCGCCATCTATAGATAAAAGGAAACTAATTAATGTTGTCGTATTTATACGTAAATTAGTGTAGTTTCGGAGATAAGGGGCGGGGGGATGGTTCACCTATTTTCTTGAATAACTTCAAAACTATTTATCTTAAAGTTATAAAAATATATATATTTAAGATTCTTAGAACAAGCCCTTTCATTTGATATGTCACACTATATAGTTTCCTTTTTTTTCTAATTTACCCCCCAAAAGTGTCCTCCATGCTTAAAATTCATTTATTTACGTTACATGTCCATCTGTGGGTCACTGAGCTACATATTTGCACAAAATTTCAACTCAATCGGTCCAGAAGTTTCTGAGCAAATCAGCTGTGACAGACGGATGGACAGACACACGAGTGATCCTATGATGGTTCCGTTTTTACCTTTTGAGGAATCGAACCCTAAAATACCTAAAAATACAGAATTTGCACAGGTAAAGGAATTAAAAAACAAAAAAAAAATAAAAAAAAAATATCACAAAAACAAATGTAAAAACAGATTTAAAATAAACTAAAAAGTATGACTTCTAGGGTTCAGATAAATATAACATACTCATAAAACTTAGCAGCTTTTGATTTACAACTACGAGTATTCTGAAATTGTAAAGAAAATTCAAAATCTCACATAAAAATCGAATCAGCTGATTCGCAAATTTTATACAGGTGTAAAAAAAATGGTGTAGGATAGGATCCGTTAATTGGAGGTTCCACTCATCATACTGAACAGCTTTTCTCAAGAAAACCATAGTCAAATCTAAAAAAAATGGTCACTCTATATAAAAATGTACAAAATTGGTCGATAAGCTGAAATGAAATGAAATGAAAATTTATTTGCATAAAACATGGTTATAAAGCTGTTAACATTATATAGGAAGTTCTCATATTTCACCAGATTTGGCATGCAAATATCAATCTTATCATAATTATTACTTTTAAAATTCACACACAGTCACAAAAAAAAAAAAAAAAATTACAAAATAATTTAATAAAACGCAATTGTCATAGTCAATGTTAATTGTCAAAAATGTCTATTACGGAATAAAATATTTTTTCTTTTAGAAATGTCACAAGTTTGCGTTTAAATGGTATAATATTAGGTATTGATTTTATATCAGTAGGTAAAGCATTATAAATTTTAACACACATTACTACACACTGTCTATTGTAATGAGTCAGTTTGGGTATACTGTTTAAAACTAATTTGTTTGGGTCTCTTACAGTCCTTTTGTGCACATCTTTCGTCTTTTTAAATATATGTAAGTTATTTTTTACGAAAGTAGCGACCTCTAAAATATACATACAGGGCAAGGGTAACAGTCCTAACGACTTAAATAATGGCCTGCATGACTCAAGGGATGTTTTGCCACACATAGCTCGTATGCATTTCTTCTGTGCAATGAAAACATTATTAAAATGAACATAATTTCCCCATATTAACAAGCCGTACTTCAGAATAGACGCTACGTAACCATGGTATGCCGAAAGCATAGTCTCAACCGTTGAAATATTTCTTAATCTGCTTAAGACATACACATAGCGATTCAGTTTTTCTCTCAAAGTCTCTATATGTTTTTCCCAGCTACAACTATCGTCCAATACAATACCTAGAAATTTTGTATTAGTAACCTCTTGTATATGTGATTCATTGCTACGTATGTTAAGTTTTAATTTGTTATGTCTATTTGTGCCGAATTGTATATAATTAGATTTATTTATATTTACAATTAAGTTATTTTAGTCCATCCAATCAATTACCTTCTTAATTTTATTATTTATGTGAGTTTCATAATTATGCGATTTAATATTATACGGTATTATGATGGAAATATCGTCAGCAAATAAGATACTTTTTTGTGGTGTTACCTCAGAAGAAACTCGAAGGTTGTGTGTGAAGTCGACCAACCCGCACTGGGCACGCGTGGTCGACTAAAGCCTAATCGCCCTGATTCAGGGTAGGCTCGAGCCCCTCGGTGGGGACGTATATGAGCTGTAATGATGACCTCAGGAAGGTCATTAACGTATAGCAAAAACAACAATGGACCAAGTACACTTCCTTGAGGCACACCACATTTATTTACCATAAATTCAGATTTGGTTGAAGTAACACAATTTTTTTCATCCAAATGTCTTATTTCCACAGCCTGAATTCTATGGCTTAAATAAGATTGAAACCAATCAAGCGCTAAGCCTCTTATACCAAAGTTGCTCAGCTTTTCGATCAGTAGGTCATTTGATACAAAATCGAAGGCACGAGTCATGTCAAAGAATACAGCTACAGTAGGGATTTTGGCATTGATATTCTCCACAACTTCACGCACTAAATAGAACATGTGGACTTTTTTGCTTGAAATCCAAACTGTTGTTGGCTTATAATGTTATGTTTGTTGCAAAAATCAACTAACCTTATCTTCATGGCTTTTTCAAAAATCTTGGAAAGCACTGGAACAAGTGTGATAGGTCTGTAGTTTTCCATAGATGTTCTGATTCCTTTTTTAAATAAGGGTTTCACAATAGATTTCTTTAAAAAATCAGGGAATACACCGTTTTGAAAGGAAAGATTTACCAGATATACTAGCGGTGCATTGAGTTCACGAGCACAATATTTAATCACTTTAGTGGAAAGTTCATCAAACCCAGTTGCGTTTGTATTATTTAGAGAATTAATTACGTTTTCTAGTTCTTTTTCAATTAAAGGTTTTATAAAAAAAACTATTTGTAAGATTAATTTTATTTGTTTTTTGTTGGCTTCTCTCGAGAATTCGTTAAATTTATAAGGTAGTTATTAAATTTGTTAGCTATAATTACTGGGTCTTCTGTTTCTTCATCTCCTATTATTATTTTATTTATAAATTGATGACAGTTCAGAGTGTTTGTTTGGTTTTTTATTATCCGCCAAGAAGTTTTACACTTGTTTTTAGCGTTTTGAATAAGTTTTTTATTGTGTATTTTTTGCGACGCATGCAGACACCTGCGTAAAAGCCTGGAATAGGACCTGTACTGCTCTTTTTTGTCAATAGATTTACTTTTATAATATTTATAGCGTAGCAATCTTTTGGTCTTACAGCTTTTTATGATACCTTTTGTAATCCACTTAGGTTTATTGTAAGAGTTTGAAAGTTTAATTTTCTTGTAGGGGAAGCATAATTTAAATATTGTAGTAATCGATCGATTTGCATGAAGAGTTAATTATTTTTTTGCGATTTCAGCAAGGTCATAGAACAAAAGTTGTTCAGTATGATTTTTTTTTGTTTTTTTTTTATTCACAATTGTTAAACCCTTAACAACATCTCACCTGGTGGTAAGTGACGATGTTGCCGAAGATGGAAGCGGGCTTACCAAGATTCCCCAACGCAATGGGAAACTGGCTATCTTATCTTTATGCCGGAACACACCAATAATATCAACATTGATATTTGGCGGCAAGACTTAGATAAGATGGTGGTTGCTAGCCAGGCGGGCTTAGAAAATGCCCTACCACCAACCAAACCAAGTCTTACAATTGACCCCGCCGGGAATCGAACCCGCGAACTCCTGTGTAAAGCCAGTGAACTTTGCCTCTGAGCTACGGAGGCGGTTAAAATGATGAGCAGAAGCCCCAGTTAACGGGACCTACACCAACTTTGTTACAGGATATGGGCCTGTATATGGGCACAAATGAGATACCAGTTACTTCGTAAATATGGGCAATCAAAAATTATTTTGCTACTTGTAAAACATTTTTTTTTTTAATTTGTGTGCGTTTGGCTGCACCTCACCTGATGGTATGTGCCGATGCAGTCGAGGATGTAACACGCAAGCTCAAATAGTGCCTATCCACTCGCGTCTTGAAGATTCCTAAAACGAATCGGAGAATACAGAGCACGCAGGGAATTCCACTCCTTGCCCGATCAGTTGTTCAGTTTCATGCGTAGAAGCCCTCAATCAAAAATGACTTCTATTTTAACTACTTAAAACCCTGTCCAGTACTTAATCCTACTTATTCTTAAACCTCTGTCGGTGACTGTACATGCCCTTATCAGCCTTATCACTGCTTACACCCGGTATCAGATATGCGGTTCCACTCACGATAGGGACACTGCGTTGTGCTGATCTATGGCTCAGGTGAGTGAGGAGACTTGTTATATTATTGTTTTCACTAAGTTTTTAATTTATTTTGCCGGCTCAGAGTTATTCAGTTTCAGGTGGTTTTGGTATCATACACTTACGAAGTATATATGTACAATTTGGTAGGGTTTAATTTTATGAATATTACAGGTGTAAGATTAAAAAGATAAATATGTAGTTTATCTTTTTCGACGTAACATTTATAGAATAATTACGTTCATAAGTAAGATTTCGATACGGGTAGCCAGGCTGAAATCGATTTAGTTTTAGGGTCCCTAACCTCAAAAGTAAAAAACCGGCCAAGTGCGAGTCAGAACCGCACACATAGGGTTCCGTACCATCATACTAGATTGCGCTAGTTTCTTCAGTTCACGATAAGCCCTTATATTTCATATGTCACAAAATATAGTAACAAAACTTTTCATTTTATTTTATAACTTACTCCTCAAAAGTGGCCAGTACCAACAGCATCCTGTGCACTTTAGTGGAGCGATGGGACTCTCCGATACTGGGGCGCTGGATACGGCTGCACGCAGTCAAGTAGAGACCGGCGTTGCCCCTGTGGCGGACGGCTCCATCGAGACCATCTCAACAAGTGTTTGAAATTCACTTTTTTACGTTGCACGCAGGTTTTTTGACCACCCCGATGGAAATGGGTATATTATATATATTGGGCATAACATACAAAAAACCCAAGCATGAACTCTTCTAGGCATGCTTCTTCGTTAAGCAAGAGGCATGCTCTGTTGAAATTGAAAGCGAAACGGAATAAGAACGAGTAATTACAGCAACTGTAGTTACTAGGTAACTAGATAAGTTTTGCAATACACAAATATGAAACAAAGAGGTGGCATATCATATATATATTTTAAAACTATATTTCCATAGACAAAGTTTGGCGGGAAAAAGTTTTCTTTTTTTATAATTTTTTTATTAAAAAAATTGATTTAATATTTAAAGATGTCGGCGTGGTCTAGAGACGACATACGAGTTGTAATTCGTTACAACTTTGAGAGGGGTCTGTTGTTAGATGACTGTCTCAATGAAATGCAATCTGTATTCAAACAAAACTGCCCTCATCGTACGACTGTTTACCGTTGGTATTGTGAGTTTAAACGTGGAAATCTTGAAGTTTCTGATGCACCAAGATCGGGACGACCCAGTGACGTGTGTACTCCAGATAACGTTGCCAAAATAGAAGAAATGTTAAGAGTTGATCGTCGAATGACCTATAGGCAAATAGAAGAAGCCCTGGGCATCAGTGCACCAAGTGTTCACAAAATTTTGCACGAAATTCTTGGAGTAAGAAAAGTTTGCACTCTATGGGTACCTCACGACCTAACGGAGGAGCAAAAGGACTGTCGTGTATTATGGTGTAAAAAAATGTTAAAAAAATTGAAAACGGGTCAAGTGCTTATGTTAACAGCATCGTCACTGGTGATGAAACTTGGCTATATTATTATGATGTGCCATCTAAAAGTAAAAATAAAGTTTGGCTCTTTGAAAATGAGCCTACGCCAACACAACCCCGCAAATCAAAATCTGTTAAAAAGAAGATGATAGCTGTATTTTTTACTAGCCGTGGTATAATCGATCGAATAGTTCTGGACAGTCAGCGTACTGTAACAGCTAACTGGTACACTAATGAATGTTTACCTCAGGTGCTTGATAAACTTAAGGAAATGCGTCCCAACTCCAGACTCGGTACTTGGCATTTTCACCATGATAACGCACCGGCACATCGAGCGGCTCTCACAGTGAATTTTTTGACAACTGCTAGGATAAAAATTGTTGAGCATCCACCATACAGCCCCGACCTAGCCCCTTGTGACTTTGCTTTATTTCCTATTATCAAAGATAAGCTGAAAGGGCGGTAATTTACCAGCGACGAGGAACTTTTGAGAGCTTGGGATCATGAGTGTGCTTTACTTCCAGAAAACAAATGGATAGATATTTTTGATGATTGGTTTTTACGCATGACTAAATGTATTAACTGTAACGGAAATTACTTTGAGCGATTGTAAAAAAATAAAGTCGTTTTGCAAAATTTATCTAGTAACCCAGCGTAATGTACTAAGTGTAAATACTCTTTGACAGGAAGAAACTCGTAACAAAAATCTAGTGAAAATCTCTTTTCTTAATCTTTTTTCCCCTAGTAAGAATGAGCCTAAAACAAACGAAAGTTGTTTTTTAAAATAAAACTGCGATTTTCTACAATGGTTTGGTCATGACGCAATTTGAGACCAAAACGGGCAATCTCTTTTCAACTCAATCGGTCCCGTAATTTAGGAGCAAATTGGCTGTGACAGACGGACGGACGGACAGTGATCCTATAAGAGTTCCGTTACGTAAACCGAAAAACTTAGTCGGTAGGTACCTAAAATACAATATCACATCAGCTCATATATCCGTCCCCACCGAGGGGCTGGAGCCTACCCTGAATTAGGGCGATCGGGCCTTAGTCGACCACGCGGGCCCAGTGCGGGTCGGTCAACTTCACACACAACCTTCGAGTTTCTTCGCAGATGTGTGCAGGTTTCCTCACGATGTTTTCCTTCACCGTAAGAGCGTCGGATAAACAAAATATAATATGATGAGTTAAAAATTTTCCGGTTATAGATGATTAAACTTACCCACTCTAGGGTAAGTAAATGATGTGCTCATTTCTGTTCTCAGCAAGTGGGATACGCGCCACCAGCCGCAGGCATGAACTACGGGGAGGAGTATGGTGGGAATCCCACCTTCGACTTCTCCGAGGAGTCCATCCGCAAGGGGTTCATTCGGAAGGTAGGCTTTTTTTCTTTGTGTGTGTTCATTATATTTTATTTAATAAACAGGGTGTAAATTAGAGTTTCGAAGTTTCTCTGCGTGATCGAATCAGAAACGAGGAGATCCGTAGGAGAACCAAAGTAACCGACATAGCTCTCAGAATTGCTAAACTTAAGTTCCAGTGGGCGGGGCACATAGCTCGTAGAACAGATAGCCGTTGGGGTAGAAAAGTTCTCGAGTGGCGACCGCGCTCCGGAAGACGTAGCGTAGGTAGGCCTCCCACTCGGTGGAGCGATGACCTGGTGAAGGTCGCGGGAAGCCGCTGGATGCTGGCAGAGGAGAACCGGTCGTCATTGAAATCCTTGGGGTAAGCCTATGTCCAGCAGTGGACGTCCGTCGGGTGATATGATGATGATGATGATGACAGGGTGTATCATAAAGGTGCAGTAATACTTTAAGGTGGGCTTGTACTCATCAACTGAACAACTTTTGTTCTACAACTTTACTGAAATCGCGTTTTTTTGGATTGTTACAAATTTTATTGATGATTGATTACAAATCGATCAGCTGATTGGCAGGTTTTTCATTAAAATCCAAAAAAAAATTACGATCTGCAAAGTTTTACAACAAAAGTTGTTCAGTTTGATGAGAACAAGCCCACCTTAAAGTATTACTGCACCTTTATGTTACAGCCTGTATATGTACATATTTATTTTATGTTATCATCATTATGTCAGCCGAAAGACGTCCACTGCTGGACAAAGGCATTTTGGGGATTTCCACTACGACCGGTCCCGCGCTGCCGCATCCAGCAGGGTCTCGTGACCTTCACCAGGTGGTTCGTTTACCGAGTGGGAGATCTTCCTAAGCTACGTCTTCCGGTGCGCGGTCGCCACTCGAGAACTTTACTACTCCAACTGCCAGCCCACTTAAGTTTGTCAATTCTTAAATCCTTACCATTGTAATATTTGGACAATAAACTTATACTTTTCTCTTTATTCTAATTATATCTATTCTATAAGATTTTATAAGTTAATTTTACCTAACTTCCCAAAAAAGCCGATGGATGCGGCCAGCGCAGGACCGGTCGTCGTGGAAATCCTTGGGGGAGGGCTATGTCCAGCAGTGGACGTCCTTCGGCTGATATGATAGTGATGATGAACTTTCCAAAAAAGGGGAGATTTTTTTTGTGAAGCATGTTTTTATTTTTTTTAGTTATTAACTTTAAAGTTATTTAATTGATGAATCTAACGTACTCGTACTTTACATTTTTTTTACAATTCTTTAATGATCCAATAACTAATAACGATCTATCTTACGGTGACAAAGGTTCAAGTACCTATACCTAGTTTTGACATTTATGTATACAAGGTCTAATAAAATTAGCTGAAACTATTTTAACTGGTGCTTCTACCCATGAAACTGAACAACTTTCCCCATTAAACCTATAGTCAAATCTCCAAAAAAAATTGAACTTCCCTTACTAAGTTGTCTGATCAGCTGATCAAGTTAGTACAGGAGAGACAATTTTTTTTTTGCGATTTGACTATGGGTTCCATGAGGAAAGTTGTTCAGTTTCATGGGTAGAAAGAAGCACCAGTTACAATAGTTTCAGCTAATTTTGTTACACCTTATATATTTAGTTCTCATAGTGATTTGTCCACATAAGTACTTATGATTGTTTATAATTCCAGGTGTACTCCATACTGATGTGTCAGCTGCTGGTGACGATGGGGTTCATCGCTCTTTTCCTCTTCCACCAGCCCACGAGGCACTGGGCGTACTCCAACGCTTGGCTCGTGTAAGTATTGACTTATTGCTGACTAGCTGTGCCCGCGAGGTTATGAATTTTCCCACAGGAACTCTTGAATTTTCCGGGATAAAAAGTATCCTATATGTTAACCCAAGCTATAGGAACCACCATACAAAATTTTATCAAAATCGGCCGGGTTGTTTTTGCGTGATGCGCGAACATACAGATTACAGACAAACAGACAAAAATTCCAAAATTTATTGTTTTGGCATCTCTATCGTTATTATTTTCCAAAAATATTTCATGTACAGAGTACAGACACGGCCCCGTTACAGTTTTATTATATGTATACAGCGTGTAACAAAATTGGTGTAGGTCCCGTTAACTGGGGCTTCTACTCATCATACTGAACAACTTTTGTTCAACGACTTTGCTGAAAACGTAAAAAAAAATTACTCTTCATACAAATCGATCAACTGATCGACCGATTTTGTGCATTTTAGTATAGGGATGGTCCATATTTTTTTTTATTGACTGAGTTCGTTAGAGAAAGTTGTTCAGTATGACGAGTAGAACCCCCAGTGAACGGGACCTACACCAATTTTGTTACAGGATATGTAGATATAGATTGTTTCTAAAGATGAAGGAACATGAATAAAAATAGTGAGTAATTGGGACTTCTAATCATGACAATGGTATACAGGCCAGCACATCAAGCTACACACTTTGGACTTTGTACCGTTCTTATGCCGAATGGGTATGGATCAGAATCGCACTACGAGTGTATAGCTTGATGTGCTGGCCTCTGTACATTACCGCCGCTGTCTGTAATTACTGCTTTACGAGCCACGAAAGCGCAGCATAGCGCCACACCCTGGACACTTCATAGAACGGGCCAGAAATGACATTTCAAAAAAGGAATGACGAAACAAACAAAATGGCGGCGAAATCCTATACATTCGACAAACAAACTGCTACCAATCTGTATCAATCTGGGTCACGAGAGGGTGAGGTTGCAATCTAGAGGTTTTTTTATTCACAAAGTAAGCCAATTGTAAGCCCTTGGCATCATCTCACCTAATGGAAAGTGACGAAGATGGAAGCGGACTTACCAAGATAACCCAACGCAATGGAGAACTGACTATCTTTTCTTCATGTCGGAACACATCAATGTTTTTAACACTGATGTTTGGCGGCAAGACTTAGATAAGATGGTGGTAGCTAGCCAGGCGGGCTTAGAAAATGCCCTGCCACCAACCAAACCGAGTCTTACAAGTTGACTCCACCGGGAATCGAACCCGCGACAGTGGCAGGGAGTGTCCCTACTGTATGTAAGTAAACCAGTCTTTAATCAAACAATATTTGCGTTCGATTTCTTTGGCGGTGAACACTAAGATGTTCTAAATTCAAAAAGTGTGCGGCAAAAATAATTGCGGCGCACTTATAAAGAGGATTAAAAACTCATTACTGCCCTCTAAAAGTTTCTTAATAGAAGACACCACCTTAAAGGCGAACCAAGTCGTCCTTTTCGAATAGACGGGATAAAAATAATGTGTGGCAGTATTTTAACTGTGGCTTCTACTCATCATACTGAAAAACTTTCCCCAAGAAACCCATGGTCAATTCGTAAAAAAAAATTTGCACTTCAACAATTTGGCTAGATACCTACTTGATTCGATTTGTATGGGAAGTCCAAAAATTTTTTCCGAATTGACTATGGGTTTTTTTGGGGAAAATTGTTCAGTATATTGAGTAGAAGCCACATTTAAAATATTGCCACACGTTTTTTTATCACCCGGTATTTACGATTCGCTGACGATATCGAGGTCATGGCTGAGACTATGGACAAAGTATATATATTAGTACTAACATACAGTATGGACACTCCCTGCCGCTCTCTAGATTGCTACCTCACCCCCTCGACATCCAGATTGGTTACAATTTGGTTGTCGAACGTATAGGATTTCGCCGCCATTTTGTTTGTTCCGTCATTCGTTTTTTGAAATGTCATTTCTGGCCCGTTGTCTGAAGCGTCCAGGGTGTGCTATGGACGACTTAGGCACAATGCTCGATGGCCTCAGTAGAGCCTCTCAACAAGTAGGTCTTAGAATGAACATGGACAAAACGAAAATTATGTCAAACGTCCGTGTCGTACCTACTCCTCTGAAGGTTGGAGGCTCTACACTCGAAGTTGTTACCGAATATGTGTACCTGGGACAAACAATCCAGTTAGGTAGGTCCATCAACTTGGAGAAAGAGATCAATCGCCGAATCCAACTCGGCTGGACAGAGTTCGGGAATTTCATCATCATCATCATATCAGCCGAAAAACTTCCACTGCTGGACAAAGGCCGCTTCCCAGGATTTCCACGACGACCGGTCCTGTTCTGCTCGTATCCAGCGGCTTCCCGCGATCTTCACCAGGTCGTCGGTCCACCGCGTGGGAAGCCTTCCTACGCTACGTTTTCCAGTGTGCGGTCGCCACTCGAGAACTTTACTGCTCTAACGGCCATCTGTTCTACGAGCTATGTGCCCTGCCCACTGCCACTTTAGTTTAGCGATTCTGTGAGCAATGTCGGTTACTTTGGTTCTCGTGCGGGTCTTTTCCTCCTAATTTCTGATCGCGTAAGTGAATTCCGAGCATAGCTCGATTGCCATGGGTATATCACACTTCACACTAATATTATAAATGCGAAAGTTTGTGAGTGTGTGAGTGTGTATGTTTCTTACTTCTTTTTAAAAACTACTGAACGGATCTGGCTGAAATTTGGTAGGTAGACAGATTAGTATCTGGATTAACACACAGCCTATTTTTTTGTGCGGCTCACGCACTGCGCACCCTCGAAAAGTCATAGAAACGTTAGCAGCTAGTTTATAATATATTAAATTCATTTACATATATTCATGTTAATTCAACAGCTGGGTGGCATTCGCAATAACCTTCGTGTGTCTGATCGCCATGGCGTGCTGCACCAACGTGCGGCGAACGTTCCCGATGAACTTCATCTTCCTGGCCATCTTCACGCTGGCTGAGAGCTTCTTACTTGGCGTTGTGTCCAGCGTCTATGAGGCTAACGAGGTAGGAAGCATGTACCTACTACAATAACCTTCGTCTATCTGATCGCCATGGCGTGCTGCACGAACGTGCGGCGAACGTTCCCGATGAACTTCATCTTCCTGGCCATCTTCACGCTGGCAGAGAGCTTCTTACTTGGCGTTGTGTCCAGCGTGTATGAGGCTAACGAGGTAGGAAGCATGTACCTACTAAGATAGAGTAGTTCATGAAAGGCTTGTCCCTTGCCATTTCAACTTTCTTATTGGGTATCGATTAAAACTTTGAATACCCACGACATTTTCATTTCCTGCTCTAATCATTAGAACCTGATCCATCATCTCATCTATCTATAATCTATAACCTATTTATTAAGACCATTTTATTGAACCCTTCAACATTACCTCTGCAATAAGTTAGTGAGGAGCTGGGTATTCTGCAGTATCAGGTCAAGGTTACCATGTTCTTGCAATGTCATTGAAGTAACAGAATACCATATTTCAAAAAAAGAGCTGATGACCTTCTAACGCCTGAAAAGATATTCTTTAATCATAGCTAAGAACAACCTCGATTAGATCACGTTTCAAGCAAAAAAAACTAAATCAATACCGTTCCATCCGTTTAGGAGTTACGATGTCACAGATAGACACACAGATACACACGTTAAACTTATAACACCCGTCTTTTTGTTGAGAGTTGAGATGTTGTCAAGGGTTTACCAATTGTGAATAAAAAAAAAAAGAATAAATATATTTTAATTTAAAATGCGTACGTCTGACAGACTGTCCCTCTATTTTAATGTGAACTATAACAAAACAGAAGACGTACGATCATATTTTACAATTATGTCATAGAACAATATAAGCTAAGTGAAACAACAATTATTAAATAGAAAAATAATTAGCGTAATCAAGTTACTTTTAACAGACTCCAAATCAGCAGATTTGTAAAAAAAGGTCACCGGGTCGCTAAGGGTAAAAATTAATTAACAGCCTCCGTGGCGAAATGTTAGTTCATTCGCTTCACACCAGATGGTTGCGGGTTCGATTTACGGCGGCGGGGTCAACTTAGTAGGCTAGGTACCACCATCTTATCTAAGTCTTGCCGCCAAACATCAGTGTTAACAGCATCGATGTGTTCCGACTTGAAGATAAGATAGCCAGATCCCCATTGCGTTGGGGAAACTTGGTAAGCCCGCTTCCATCTTTGGCATCATCGTTACTTATCATCAGGTAAGATGAAGCCAAGGGCTTGTCAATTATGGATAATAAAAAAAAACTTATTCGAACTGTACTCCTCTGAACACACAACAAACCAGAACCCGCATACAATAAGAATAGCAGGACGCGCGCGCGAGCCAAAAACTCCGCGCCTCCTCTTGGCTGTAATATTGCTATTTTAGGTCAGATTTTAAAACTTTTTGAGTAAGGTGAGTTAGAGAGAACCACTGCTTGTTTAACTACAATAATAAACCACCTGAATGTAGAATGAAGGATCAAACCAACTCTAAATTCAAGTAATTTCACACAAGTAGGTACAAGTTGCTTCACTTTTATCGCCGTACGCGGGTTCTGGATGGGTTCTGGTATGTTCTGTATTCTGAACTCAACTCATTACGATCTAGAGCCCATGCATGCAAGTAGTTACAATAGTTGCTTCACTTTTTTGTCGGGTTCTGGATGGGTTCTATCCGCACCTCCTACCCTTGGCTAAAAATATTGCTATTTTAGGTCGGATTTTAAAACTTTTTAAGTAAGGTGAGTTAGAGAGAACCACTGCTTGTTTAACCACAATAATAAACCACCTGAATGTAGGATTTAGAAGGATCAAAACAACTCTAAATTAGAATAATTTCATACAAGTAGGTATGAGTTGCTTCACTTTTATCGCCGTACGCGGATTCTGGATGGATTCTGGTATGTTCTGTATTCTAAACTAAACTCATTACAGGCATGCAAGTAGGTACAAGTTACTTCACTTTTATCGGGTTCTGGGTGGGTTCTCTCTTCGCCTCGTTCCCTTGGCTGTATAATATTGCTATTTTAGGTCGGATTTTAAAACTTTTTGAATAAGATGAGTTAGAGAGAATCACTGCTTGTTAAACCACAATAATAAACCATCTGCATGTAGGATTTAAAAGGATCAAAGCAACTCTAAATTAGAATAATTTCATACAAGTAGGTATAGGTATAAGTTGCTTTACTTTTATCGCCGTACGCAGGTTCTGGATGGGTTCTGGTTTGTTGTGTATTCTGAGCTCAACTCATTACGATCTAGAGCCCATGCATGTATGCATGCAGCATGCGGCATGCCTTGTAAGCTTCACTGATCATCAGTCCATCCTTCTAAATCATCCTTCTTGTCAACGATGAATAAATCTTGTTGTAGGTGATGATGGCTGTGGGTATAACAGCAGCCGTATGCCTCGGCTTGACGCTGTTCGCGTTCCAAACCAAATGGGACTTCACCATGATGGGAGGAGTTCTTGTGGCTGGGACGATGATACTGCTGGTTTTTGGTGAGTTTTGAAAACGTCTTTCTCATAGTCCTAACACGTTTAATCCTCAGGTTGTTTATTTCGAGGTATTAGTATTAGAGAAGTCTTTTTATTATCATTAGGGTTCCTTACCCAACAACCTCCGTGGCGTAATGGTTAAGTCCATAAGCTTCACATTAAAAGGCCACGGGTTCGATTCCCGGTGGAGTCTAACTTTGTAAGACTCGGTGTGGAAGGGCATTTTTTATGCCCACCTGGCTAGCTATCACCATCTTATCTAAATTTTGCGTTTGGGAATCTTGGTAAGCCCGCTTACATCTTCGGCATCATCGTCACTTACCATCAGATGAGATGATGTCAGGGGCTTACCAATTGTATTAATTAATAAACAAAAAAATTGTAACAACAGGACCCCATGACTAAGGCTACGCCGCCGTCTGTCTATCCGTGTATTAGCCCGTTAAAATTTTTCATAAAATACTAGCTGTTTCCCGCGGCTTCACCCGCGTGGACAACGTTTCTATAACTTTTCGAGCGTGAGACGCAAGTAGCCTATGTATTAATGCAGGTCCTAATCTGTCTACCTACAAAATTTCAGCCAGATCCGTTCAGTAGTTTTTGCGTAAAAGAGTAACAAACATACATACATACACTCTTACAAACTTTCGCGTTTAAATAATATTAGTAGGATAGGATAGGATATAACAAATATTCTTACAAATAACCAAAGAAGTATGATGTTTCCATATTATAACTTTAAGGGTGTTTTTTTCTCTATCTTGAAAATATTTAACAGTGCAAACCATAAATTAAAACAACAAATTATTAAAACTGGCCAAGTGTAAGTTGGACTCGCACAAATATAGGGTGTCCCATATTGCTTTTCGTTTTTGGTTTGACCGTTACGCACCAAATACAGATAGTGGGGGGCTGGGAGTGGTCTCTAACGCTTGTCAGGCTTGTGAAGTTTAGTAATAATGGATCGCTTCACGGGATCGCAGCGTGCATTTCGCGTGCGAGCTTTTTCCGTACACTATAAATCTAATGGGTGCAAAAGGACTTCGAGAACGAGCGTCATTGTCGACCGCGTTCGCCATTCTGTTATGTATGAGCGACTCACGGCAGTCACTACAATTGCGCGCAGCGTCTCTGAATCGTTATTTTTATGAAAAGCTCGCACGCAAAATGCACGCTGCGATCCCGTAAAGCGATCCAAATATTACTAAACTTCACAAGCCTGCCAAACGTTAGAGACCACTCCTAGCCCCCCGCTATCTGTATTTGGTGCGTAACAGTCAAACCAAAAACGAAAAATAATATGGGACACCTGTTACTTAGCTCTACGGTCACTTGGAGCTGTGAAAAAAAATTACGACGTTGTCTGTAAAGTCGGTTTACGGACGATAATTTTACGTGATTACGTGTCACAAGCCGAACGCTTGTGTGCTTTAGACCACACGACTGAAGTAAAACTTATTCGGCACCATGTTTAAGGAGATATAAGATACCGCCCGTAGTCGGGTGAGTCAACTCTTTGGCGTTTCCTCACAAAGAATGGACCGAATTGGAACACCTCTTGTAAGATCCTGGAAGCCTAGTACTTTAATCCTTTTGACTTAACTTAACTTAACCTTGACCTTAACAGGCCCCAAGCCCAGTCAAAACCAGTGGACCAGTGATTCCAGTGGACCTTTAATCATGAAATTTGGTAGTAAGGAAGGTCTCACAGAACAAGTTAAGTAAAAATCCGAAAATAGACGTATATTGGCCTCCGACGCATTATGGTTAAGTCCATTAGCTTCACATGATGAGGTCGCGGCGCACAGTATATATATTAGTACTAACGAACGATCGCGGGTTCGATTCCCGGCGGAGTCTAATTAACTTTGTATGAGTTGGTTTGGCTGGTGGAAGGGCATGTTCTATGCACGCCTGGTTAGCTACCCCACCATAAGTTTTGCCGCCAAAAATCAATGTTAACAGTATTAATGTTCTTTGGCTTGAAAAGCTAAAATTATTAATTTATAATTTTATCACATAAATCAATATTTTGACGTGATAACGTCTTATAAATTGATGGCACGGGCTGCATGCACGAAAAAGCGTCCCGTTACGTGACGTCATTGTCCCGTTATGCCAGTGCGCTGAGCCAAACGTGCAAGCGAGAGTTGTACTTGTACTTTCTTAGGGCTTGGGGCCTGTTAAGGTCAAGATCAATGGTTTAACGGTGTGGGGTAATGCAGCAGACATCAAAAAAGTTTTGATTCAGCAAAAAAGGGCCATAAGAATCATTTCAGGAGTACATAAAAGAACTTCAGCTAGAGAATATTTTATTCAGAATAAATTGAATATTGACTGTGATTTCCCTTTTCATATATAAATCTATTTTAGAAATTTACGAGGACAAGGACAATTTAATTAAAAGATCAGACATTCATAATTTTAATACAAGAGGAAATTACAAACTGACGATGCCTACTGTACGGCTGACAAAAACTCTCAAACAAGGAATCCCACTAAAAATAATGATGTACAATAAACTACCTAAACTAATAATGGATCTCCCTGCTAGAGTTCAAAGCAAAATTGAGAGTTTTTTTTTCAAAAACATGCATATTACTCAGTAAATGAATACATGAATGAAATAATAACAGATACTCATTTTCTTAAATAGATTGCGAGAGAACATTAATGTGCCATTAAATGTAATTTATTAATTAGTATGTTAGTTAATATGTATATATTTAAGTTTGTAAAGTTGACCTGCCTCTAAGCAATGTGCATTGTTGCCTGGTGAATAAATGACTATAAACAAGGTCAAGTTAAGTTAAGTCAAAAGGATTAAAAGTACTAGGCTTCCAGGATCTTACAAGAGGTGTTCTAATTCGGTCCATTCTTTGTGAGGAAATGCCAAAGAGTTAACTCACCCGACTATGGGCGGTATCTTACATCTCCTTTAAAATAGAGCTGAAGAAGTTTTACTTCAGTCGTGTGGTCTAAAGCACACAAGCGTTCGGCTTGTGACACGTAAAATTATCGTCCGTAAAACCGACTTTTCAGACAACATCGTATTTTTTCGCGATAAAATTGACCGTGACGTATATCGGGGAATGGAAGAAATTTTTTTAACTTCAAAGTTATAGCTATGTCTTTCTATCCGACTTTATTTTTATGTAAAAAAGATAACAAATAATTTTGAAAAACATTCATAAAATATAAAACAAACAACGAAGTAAACATCAGTCAAAAAGCCCGCCCCAAATAAACAAATCAATATACCACGCAAATATATTGTGTGGTGGTAAGACTGGTAAGGAACCCTCGGTACACGAGCCCCACTCGCACTTGACCGGTTTTTTTTCATATGTGTTTCTCAAATGTGTGGGGCACATGTCTTGTAGAACAGATGGCCGTTGGGACAGTAAAGTTCTCGAGTGGCGACCGCTCACCGAAAAACGTAGCGTAGGCAGGCCTCCCACTCTGTGGACCGATGACCTGGCGAAGGTCGCGCGAAGCCGCTGGATGCGGGTAGCGCAGAACCGGTCGTCGTGGAAATCCTTGGGGGAGGCCTAAGTCCAGCAGTGATATATATATATACGTCCTTCGGCTGATATGATGATGATGATGATGATGTGTTTTCAATCGTGACGCTTCGTACCAGACCTCGCAATTCATTGACCAACGAGAAATAATGACAATAAGGTAACTTCACTTACTCGTATTTACTTTGCCCAGAAAATTAACCTACTTTACCCTTGTTTTTTTTATTCTTTGTAATTGTATGTGATTTGTTATCTTTTTCCTGACTTGGTAAAAGTGTTTTTAATGCATTTCATGCAGTTTTGGTCGTTTTAACGATCAGTAGGGTAATCTGGCTTAGTACCTAGTGAATTCACAATAGTGGTCTATAAAATTTGAGGGTTGCCCTCGATTTCCCTGGGATTCCATCATCAGATCTTGACTTGGTGACTATGGGACCAACTCGGGAGTATATTCTTTCAAATAAAAAAATAATTTTGAAAATCGCTCCACAATTGACGGAGAAATCGGTGAACATACATAAAAAAAATATACAGTCGTACTCCTCCTTTTTTGAATTCGGTTAAAAATGTATTGAACGTCCCTTAAAAAAAATTAAGGATTCTCCACCTATCAATTTTCATTTAGGAGGACAGACAGGCTAACGAAGAAAAGTCTAAATCTTAACCTTTTTAACTGTTTTCAAAAAAATTAGGAGGTTTCTCAATTTGACCGTATATATATTTTATATGTGTTCGCGGATAACTTCGACGTTTATGAACCGATTTTGATGATTCTTTTTTTGTTGGGAAGGAGATATCCCAAGGGTGGTACCATGATAAGGAAACCAGGATCTGATGATGGCATCCCAGAGAAATCGAGAGGAACCTTCAAAAATCGTAGTGGTGACTAGTGCGTTTTGTTTTTGTTTAAAATTATTTTGTATCTTTTCAGGTCTTATAGCAATATTCATACCGCGCAACAATATCGTTACTCTAGTGTATGCTTCTTTGGGCGTACTCCTCTTCTCCTGCTATTTAGTCTATGACACTCAGCTGATGATGGGCGGGAAACACAAGTACAGCTTGTCACCTGAAGAATATATATTTGGCGCCCTAAATCTGTATTTAGATATTATCAATATATTCCTTTATATACTTACTATTATTGGTGCTAGTAGGAGTTAGGTGTTCTAGTTAAATATTACGAACTAGTGCGAAGTCGTGACAAGTTTATCGAAAAGACTTAAAAATGTTAATATAAGTAATTTATTTTATGATTTTGTATGTTTATTTTAATCGCCTCCGTGGCGTAATGGTTAAGTCCATTAGCTTAACAACAGGAGGTCGCGGGTTCGATTCACGGCGGAGAATAACTTTGTAAGACTCGGTTTGGTTGGTGGAAGGGCACTTCCTCAGCCCATCTGGGTGGCTACCACCATCTTATCTAAGTCTGTGGCGTAATGGTTAATCCATTCGCTTCACACCAGGATGTCACGGGTTCGATGCCCGGTTAGGTCAACTTGTAAAACTCGGTTTGGTTGGTGGTAGGGCATTTCTAAGCCCGCCTGGTTAGCTACCACCATCTTATCTAAGTCTTGCCGCCAAACATCAGTGTTAACAACATTGATGTGTTCCGGCTTGAAGATAAGATAGCCAGTCTCCATTGCGTTGGGGAATCTGGGTAAGCCCGCTTTTATCTTCGGTATCATCGTCACTTACCATCAGGTGAGATGATGCCAAGGGCTTACCAATAGTGAATAAAAAATAAAAAAAGTCTTGCCGCCAAAACATCAATGCTAACATTGATGTGTTCCGGCTTGAAGATAAGATAGCCAGTTTCCCATTGCGTTGGGGAATCTTGGTAAGCTCGCTTCTATCTTCGGCATCATCGTCACTTACCATCAGGTGAGATGATGTCAAGGGTATACGAATTGTGGATTTAAAAAAATACTTACATGAAAACTTCTATGAATTAGTACCCTATACCTACTACGATCAAAATGTAGCTTAGTTAGGTAGCTATGTTTAATCAGGGAGTTTTCTGTACGTTTAGTTAAGGATAAACAAATCACTTAAATAAAGTAATTTATTAATTGTACAAAATGCATTTCATTTATTTATTGAACCCTTCAAAACATAATTTACAACCTTGTTATACACAAACAGTACATTACTGCAGCGTCCAGCAAAGGAGGCATTGATGGACGAACGTGTCAATGTGGGCCGAGGCGAAGTCGAGGCACACATACGTAAGTCCATGAATGCCTAGTTCTAGCCAAGGCTTGTACAGTACTTTTCTCAAATAATGCTCGGAAATTAAAACTTCAATAATTACTTTTCAAAATCAATGACGAACAACGAACAACAATAATTACGCGCTAAAGTGTTCATTTGTTTGTTTTTTCAATAAACAGCGTTCTATTTGCAAGTCAGTTCGAAATTTAAATAAAACGATAAGTGATAAGTGACCATGCTTCGGATTAAAATATAGTTCCATTTTTAAATTACACGACAGCTATGAGTTTAGAGTAATTTGTTTGGCCGCTAATCACGACAAATGTGGATTTTCATACAACTTTTGCCGGCCGCTGCTCGCATTTATTTGGCCAGTACAGAAGTTTCGATTTATCTCGAAGAAGGTTCTCAAAATAATGCTCAAATTTCCAAGCATGTTTGAGAAAAAAAACACACACATATCTAATACGGTAGGCATTCGATTACCGACCGTGCAAAAAACCAGGATCTGGCGGATATCGAAGCGTCCGGATAAAATAATAATATAAATCCCACCACGTATCAATGTGATTTCGAATTTAGATTTCATATGTACATTTATACACAGTCTACACCGGGCGTAACTATTTAGTAATCTGTGACCGGGCAGTCCACCTGGCCGAAAATCGTGTCAAGTGGAGGACACTATGTGGTCACGATCCTCAGCAGTGAGGGAACGACGAAGAAGAGAGATGTACATTTATCCGACGCTCTTACGGTGAAGGAAAATATCGTGAGGAAACCTGCACACGCCTGCGGAGAAACTCGCAGGTTATGTCTGAAGCCGACCAACCCGCACTGGCCCGCATGGTCGACTAAGGTCTGTTTGCCCTAATTCAGGGTAGGATCGAGCCCTTCGGAGGGGACATGTGAAGGAAAATATCGTGTGGAAACCTGCACACGCCTGCGAAGAAAATCGAAGGTTGTGTGTGAACTTGACCAACCCGCACTGGCCCGCATGGTCGACTAAGGCCCGATCGCCCTAATTCAGGTTAGGCTCGAGCCCCTCGGTGGAGAAGTATATGAGCTGATATGAAAATGATAAAGGTATTTTTAAATATTACACACTTTTTAACATTCAGTTTAAGGAAGTCAGAAGTCCGTAACTTCAGCTCCTGTTAATCGTAAAATGGCCCGGGAAGTTTGTAACACTTAGTCTCTCCCGCCCCCGCTGTGGCTCCAGCGGCCACTGTTCGAATTGACCGTATGGCAAAAGTCAGATACGGAAAATCATAAATTTAACTCCAGAGAATTAATCCACATAAAAGCTTCGTCGTTCAATTTGACCAGGTCCTCCGGGGGGCCTCCGGGTCAGTCAAAATATGTTGGATGCTCTGCGACTTGGCACCACAATGGCAAGCAGGGGAGTCCAACCAGCCGCAAAGATATATGTAGTATAGGTCACAGCGACCGTGACCAGTGCGCAGTTTGTTGAGGCTGCACCAGGTTCGACTCGGTAATTCAAACCCCTCTATTTTGGCACCCGGGACAATCTTCAAACCAAACTTGCCAGCCTTGATTGCATCCAGCGGCTCCTTCACCCGTAGCATATGCCACGTCTTTCGGTAACGTAACGTTGACAAGCCTGCCTTTCAGTAGACCGACGCTTGGTGAAGATCGCTAGAAGCCAGTGGACGCGGGCAGCGCAGTACCACACCTGTACACTTCATACAACGGGCCGGAAATGACATTTCAATAAAGGAATGACGGAACAAACAAAATGGCAGCGAAATCCTATACTTTCGACAACCAAACTGTAAAAAATCTGTATCAGTCTGGGTGACGAGGGGGTGATGTCGCAATCTAGAGAGCGGCAGGGAGTGTCCATACTGTACTACTAATATATATACTTTGGCAGTACAACTGGTCGTTGTGTAAATCCTTGGGGGAATCCATCTTTTAGCAATAGACGATGATGATGTTGATACCAGGTCAGGAAGGGTAACATATCGATCTCAAAGTCACAACTCCATCGCTTGAAACATAAGTTTTGTGCATCTGGGTGTCTTGACACTAGTACAGCTCGCGGCAAACTTTAGGTATTACTGATCTGAACTGTGATGCGAGTGCTTGCGTGCGCCGGTGCAGTAGAGTCACAGAATTACGATATGGCTTACAGAAGCACAACGCCTTTGATGTCGCACGATGCCGCCACGGCGTAGATAATAGCAGTACTTGCCTGTTGCTTGCCTGTAGGCTGTGCTCCGCCGCCCGCTGCCCCGCAAGTACCCTTTCGTTGCTCTGCGTAAGTACGTGCGTTACACTACTGTAAGCCGTTATATTGTAATACTGTGGTAGAGTAGTGGTACCTTTACGCCCCACTAACACCAAAATTTTGCTACTGCGACGCGTCTTGTGACCAACTTCAGAGCCGTAATAAAGATTTGCGCGACCTATACATTTGGTAAGTTGGCTATCAATCAGGTAACCATTTGTATGGGGAATTCATTTATTTGCGAATTCACCATAGGTTCCATTTATTCAACATGATAAGTTTCGTCTTCTTATTCACTTCCATACGTTCGTCATTGAATCTGTCTCTTATGTAAAAATTTCTGTTAACTTCAATGGAACCTACCAACCTAAAAAAAAACAATCCGTTGTTTCGTCGTGATGAAGCGTACAACGTTTTGACAATTACGTAACCTAACCAATATCAGTGAGTGGGTAGTTAATTAATTACTAATCGATAAAGTACTATCGCATAGTAGGGGAGAGTGGGGTCCATTACCCCGGTCCTTCTACCAGCGGTTGGGTAGGAAGAGCGGCATGATTTTAGAAAGTACCCTTCACTACTATTCACTCATGTAGGGTTTAAACATGTTTATCCTAATACGCTTATCTCATTACAACTCCCACATAATTCTAAAATTTATTTTGATTTTTTTCACTGTTCCACGTTTAGTTGTTAGGGACAGTAATTACTTTTTGTGGTGTGTATATACCAAACCCCGCCCTAAGATTATCTTAAGGATTTTATGATTACTATATTGTGCCTATGCTAGATACATAGTCAAGTAAGTATAACTTAATAAATTAAATTCGGTTTACGAACGATAATTTTACGTGATAACAAGTACCCGTCGCAAGTCCCCGTCCGAGTCGGACGGGGTCCGAGTCGCCGTCTAAGTCTACATCCAAGTCCCCGTCCAAGTACCCAACCAAGTGCCCGTCCAAGTACCCGTAAAGTACACGTCCAAGTACTCATCCAGGTGCCCGTCCAAGTCCAAGTCCCCGTCCATGTCCAAGTCCAAGTACAGAATAAAATGTAGCATAAATAAAGTCGACTTTTTTCCGCGCTCTCGCTTGCACGCTCGGCTCAGGCGTAACGTGACAATGACGTCACACTTTTTCGTGTATGCAGCCCGTGTTCATTGATTTTTAAGACGTTATCACGTCAAAAAAGTCAAATTACTATTGTCACACCAACAAGGCTAAAATACAATACAATATTCTTTGTTGCATCACAACATTAAAAACAATAAAACAACTTAGAAGAAAGCCTATAAAGCATCTTTCAATAGAAATTTCCAACAATGTAAACAATAAACTAACCTAAAAATTAATTTATATCTTTATAAAACAAATCTGATACCAATGCTTTCAGTTATTAATGTTACAATTAATTAAAGTAACATTTATAACCCAAATATTGATATGAGAATTGTTTTTTTAAAGAAATAATTTAATTTTTAGCTTAGGTTATTGTTTACATTGTTGGATTTTTTTATTGAAAGATAGTTTACAATAGGCGCCCTGATTACTCTAAATGAATCACCACACGTTCACATTGCACCACTCTCCCCTATCGTCATCCTACTATCATTGGCTGTATCTGAGTCATTCATACACACACATTTAATAAATTCAATAGTCCTGTCGACACCGGCAAGATGGCTTGTCTTATGACCATTTTGTTTGGTCTTTTAATAATACTGATTATTTACTCAATTAAAAAGAAGGATCCAAAACCTATATTTGGTGTTTATTCTGTGCCTGGCAAGTGGTATTATTTGAAATATGTTGTGTTCGCGGGCTTGTATCATTTCAGAAAGGTATGTAGAATTTAACAATTTATTTAATGTCATCATCATCATCATCATATCAGCCGAAGGACGTCCACTGCTGGACATAGGCCTCCCCCCAAGGATTACCATGACGACCGGTTCTGCGCTACCCGCATCCAGCGGCTTCCCGCGATCATCACCAGGTCGTCGGTCCACCGCATGAGAGGCCTGCCTACGCTACATTTTCCGGTGCGCGGTCGCCACTCGAGAACTTTACTGCCCCAACGGCCGTCTGTTCTACAAGCTATGTGCCCCGCCCACTGCCATTTCAGTTTAACGAGATAATGCAATACGAGATAATAGGTCTGCGTTATGGGTTGAAACTGTCGTAGCTCAGTGCAACTTGTGTGGTTGTGTCGATCACGTAGGTTAACTGACGCAAAGCGCGGTCTTTAGCTGGACGGGTTTGACTGTTGTTTGGGTGCCGAATGCTTGATGGCAACTAGATGGCAGTAGATAATCCGTAACAGATACCATAAAAGCGACTTAAAAATCCTGACAGTGGAGTTCTCCACTTGCTCTACAACCTCCAACAACCCGGACTTGGCCTCTTTGTCATCAACATCATCATCATCATATCAGCTCATATACGTCCCCACCGAGGGGCTCGAGCCTACCCTGAATTAGGGCGATCGGGCCTTAGTCGACCACGCGGGCCCAGTGCGGATTGGTCAACTTCACACACAACCTTCGAGTTTCTTCGCAGGCGTGTGCAGGTTTACTTACGATGTTTTCCTTTACCGTAAATCGTCAAATAAACTTAAACGTACATATGAAATCGAAATTCGAAAACACATTGGTACGTGGCAGGATCGAACCACGACCTCCCGGACAGGAGGTAGCGGCCCTGGCCCATTACGCCACCGACATCTTAACGAAAACACATTTATCTTTTTTATGTTGTGATGCAATAAAGATTATTTTATTATATTTATTTAAATTATACAATATTATATTGTGTGGTGGTCAGTACGGAACCACCCGTGCGCGAGAGTGACTCGCATTCCTAATCTCCCTATTTTCCTCTCACTCACACTCGCTTGTTTTTATCGCCCGGTAAATAGTGTATTTATTTGCTGTGAGCTCCATTGTTGATTCGTGATAGGATAAATAATAATGTCTTGTATTCTCTTAGAACGACGATGATTTAAATTCGAAAGGCCTTTCCATAGATAGGTATAAGGTCTTTGGTCTGTACTATATATAGTCAATAATAAAAAAACATGACCTATGAATTTTCACAGTTAAATGTTAATGTGGTTTAAATGAGAAAAAAGGCAAGTCGATGGCGTAACGGCTTGGGCCGCTATCTCGTGTCCGAGAGGTCGTGGTTCGAACCCTGCCACGTACCAATGTGTTTTCGAATTTCGATTTCATATGTAAGTAAGTAGATAGATAGATAGATAGATAGATAAATCATTTATTCATTGACAGTTTAAACATTTGACACAACAAAGAACAAGATTAAAATAAAAGACGTAATAAAGCAAAATTAAAAAACTAAGGTAGGTTTATCCGACGCTCTTACGGTGAAGGAAAACATCGTGAGGAAACCTGCACACGCCTGCGAAGAAACTCGAAGGTTGTGTTTGAAACCTACCAACCCGCGTGGTCGACTAAGGCCCGATCGCCCTAATTCTGAGTAGGCTCGAGCCCGTCGGTGGGGACGTATATGAGCTGATATGATGATGACAGTTTAAATACTTAGTAGTACCTATAGATAGTGCATAACTACTCGTATGTCTGATAGTTTGGACTCATCGGGGGAATGAACTCTACCGATTCATTTCGTAAACAATGCTATTAAAAACATCAAACTCATGCGCAGAACACAAAACCTTATTATTATAGCTAGATAAATGAAGTGAAAGCATGTAAAGTACGTTCAGGGAATTAGCTGCAGTACACCCGAAATTCGAAAGTTCTGGAAATTTACAAAAAATGATAATTAAATAGTGTTTTATAATTATAATTTATCATTAATTTTAATCACTTTCACTGCTGGACGAAGTAACAAGATTCGCGCGACCGATTCCGGCGCCATTCGGCGGCGCCGCGATTGAACTCAGGGCGGCCCCTTTGACACAACCACTTGACGCGAGCCGGCAACGGCAAGCAGCTAATTCAGCGAACGAACCTACGTATACCTAGCCTCTACGTATACCTAGCCTACTATGCCGGGCCAACCTATAAAGTATAAACAGTCCAGTTCGGTAGGTCCAACTTCGCGGAAGAGATCAATCGTCGAATCCAATCGGCTTGGCGCATCGGGAGCCGGGTCGTTCCTTTTCCTATAATATGGTTGATGGGAGCGATGGCGGACTCTCGCGTTATACTCGTGACCGGGTGCTGTCCGTGTGAACTGGCCTACTATTGTTAAATGCATTCAATGATTTTTATGTATAACTTTTCGTGTCATATTGTTTTCGTGTTCTAATTACATAATCTGGTTTATATCAAGGATTGAATTTTGACGTTATTAACTAATTACTGTTTATTTCTTGATTCTTCACAAATGACATTGTTATTATTTATTTATGACTATCAGAAAGAGTGTAATTTTCACCTATCTATATCTATCTGTATCTATATAAAAATGAATTGCTGTTCGTTAGTCTCGCTAAAACTCAAGAACGGCTGGACCGATTTGGCTAATTTTGGTATTGAATTGTTTGTGGAAGTCCAGAGAAGGTTCAAAAGGTGAATAAATATGAAAATGCTCGAAATTAAATAAAAAAAAATAAAAAAAAAAATATCAGTCAAAAAATAATTGGTTTTAGGGTAGTGTAGGGTAGGGTAGTGTAGGGTAGGGTAGTGTAGGGTAGGTGTACTGTAGTCAGGGTAGGGTAGGGTAGTGTAGGGTAGGGTAGGGTAGTGTAGGGTAGGGTAGTGTAGGGTAGTGTAGGGTAGGGTAGTGTAGTGTAGGGTAGTGTAGGTGTAGTGTAGTTAGGGTAGGGTAGGGTAGTGTAGTGTAGGGTAGGGTAGTGTAGGGTAGGGTAGGGTAGGGTAGGGTAGTGTAGGGTAGGGTAGGGTAGTGTAGTGTAGTGTAGTTAGGGTAGGGTAGTGTAGGGTATATTGAATTGAATTGTTCGGGAAGCTTCGCAATACCTTCACGTCCCAAGTACCGAAGTGTCTTAAAACCAAGGTCTTCGACCAGGCTGTGTTGCCAATGATGACATACGGAACTGAGACATGGTCGCTTACTATGGGCCTCATAAGAAGGCTCAAGGTCACTTAAAGAACAATGGAGCGTGCTATGCTCGAAGTTTCTAAGCGTGATCGAATTAGAAACGAGGAGGTCCGTTGGAGAACCAAAGTAACCGACATAGCTCTCAGACTTGCTAAACTTAAGTGGCAGTGGGCGGGGCACATATCTCGTAGAACAGATGGCCGTTTGGGCAATAAGGCTCTCGAGTGGCGACCCTGCACCGGAAAACGTAGTGTAGGGATGCGTCCCACTCTGTGGACCGATGACCTAGTGAAGGTCGCGGGAAGCCGCTTGATGCGGGCAGCGCAGAACCGGTCGTCGTTGAAATCCTTGGACGAGGTTTATGTCCAACAGTAGACGTCCTTTGGCTGATATGATGATGATGATGATGATGATACCTAAATAGTGGGTATAATTATAATATTGCAGACTGCAGACTGTAGAGCTAACTGATATAAGCGACCGTCACCTGGCCAGTGGGATTAATGTTTATACAAGATAACAATTAAGTTATCTGTTATGTTGGATATCTATCTACCCACCGAACCACTTTTATACACAGGGTTACACTATATTAGTGTACGAACCGTAACACTAGGGCTTCCACTTGTGGCGACATCTGCAGTATCCTCCACTAACAAACTACGTTGCCACAGCTCAAGACTGAACTATCGATCAAACTATATGGAGAGTTGCACCTTCACCTCGATAGATGGCACCATCATCGCAAGAAGGCTATTAACAAAGTATCTACAACGCACTTTCAACATTTCCTTGCTCATAAGCATATATACAAGCACCAACCATACACGGCCGGACCCCAGGCACACCACCTCGCCTGGCGGAGATATCTCCCTTTGTTCTCGTCATGTAGGAACACATCAGTTCCTACACACTTATCAAGCTAAACAACTTTTCCCAAACAACCCAAAAAATAAACTTATTGCTTAAAAACAATAACTAAAAATTAAAAATGTGGAAAAAATAACAAGAAACTTGTTTTTTAAAGTTGCTTTTTTGTTTTTTCACCGTTGTGAAAACGGTAATACTGCATGCAAACGTGTAACTTTATATGTGATTATGGTATCATCATTGGGCCCGCGTGGTCGACTAAGGCCCGATCACCCTAATTCAGGGTAGGCTCGAGCCCCTCGGTGGGGACGTATATGAATCAGCTCATATACGTCCCCACCGAGGGGCTCGAGCCTACCCTGAATTAGGGTGATCGGGCCTTAGTCGACCACGCGGGCCCAGTGCGGGTTGGTATAATAATTCTAAATTTAAACAACAAATAATAAAAACCGGTTAAGTATTCATATACTCACGCTTAGGAGTAAGAACTGAATACAAATCTCACTTTTCTGTCGCTTTCGTTGATGTCTTTTGTTTGAAATGAATCGATAGGTAGTGCAAAGAGGTGTGTATGCTGGTATGAAACCCTCGGTGCGCGTTTCCGAATCGCAATTGGCCGGCTTTTTATTATATTATCAATAGAGTTGCTCGAAAAGTGGTACTTTATATGGTTGTTATGGTAAAATTGACTTTACCGTACACGTGATTTTTACTTTGCCACTTTTTTAATTTCTAGCTCGAAGGAACAAGACATTTCTAGCAAATAAAAAAGGAAAATAACCCAAGATACATAATCTTAAAAAAAGGTAGGCTGTTCCTCCGAGAGGTTAGTACTTAGTAGGTACATAACGCTAGCTGATTAGATTATCTTTGGGTTATGACTTGTAAAGAAAGAAGATTAATTATGAATGAAGCGCATAGGCACCAAGAAATAGTTCATCTTTTCCAAGGTTTTAATGCTTGCAATAATAGTATCCCAATCCCTACTGTAGTCTATTAATGGTAATATTATAAAGAACTTACGCATGCGTACGTGTGCCTAGTTTATACAGTGTGTCTGGGATTGAACTAGCGATCGATCTAGGAACGTGTAATATAACCTATTTCCACCCTAAAACCACCCCCTTCCCGGGGTTCATTTCCCTCCCCAGGACGCCCATTTGAATTTTTATTACATTTTTTACGCACCTATGCACAAATATCGTCACAAAACTCAATTTCATGGTTATAAAGACGCACTTTTAATCATATTCGATAGACTACAATATTCTCCATCAAACAACATCCAAAAAATAAGTAAAAAGTTAAACATTACTCATTTAATCCCACGGAGTAGTGTTTTTTTTTAAAAAAAAACATGAAATCTACAAGTTATTGTTACTGAATGCAAAAACAAGGTGATTAAGAGGATATTGAGATAAGCTACAAAACAACACCAATAATGTTGACTGTGAGTCTAATAATTTTGAAGCTATTGACGTTTAAACATGTCCCAAGAGTAAGCACTAAACACTACATTCGTTGTAAGTTAATTCATTATTCAAAAATAAGTTAAAAATGGATGTTAAAAATTAATACAAAACTTGTTTACTGTTTATTATCAACATTACAAATCAATCATCTATAGCAGTCATAAATTTCAATTCAAATTATTTCCTCAAAGTGGCCACCTCCATTCTGTAAGCATGCTACCTGCCTTGTCGATCGTGGCGATTACGACAAAATCCCCCCAATACGGGGAGGCCTATGTCCAGCAGTGAATGTCCAGCAGTGAGTGTGATGATGATCATCATCACATACCAAAGCATATACTTAGCCTACTTCGATTTAAAGATGAACATAGCATAAAGTCTAACTGGCTGTATCTGCCACGTACCAATGTGTTTTCGAATTTCGATTTCATATGTATACGTTTATCCGGCGCTCTTTACGGTGAAGGAAAACCTCGTTAGGAAACCTGCACACGCCTGCGAAGAAACTTGAAGGTTGTGTGTAAAGTCGACCAACCCGCACTGGCCATTTAAGGCCCGATCGCCCTAATTCAGGCTAGGCTCGAGCCCCTCGGTGGGGACGTATTATTTATTATTATTATATCAGCTCATATACGTCCCCACCGAGGGGCTCGAGCCTACCCTGAATCAGGGCGATTAGGCCTTAGTCGACCACGCGGGCCCAGTGCGGGTTGGTCGACTTCACACACAACCTTCGAGTTTCTTCGCAGGCCTGTGCAGGTTTCCTCACGATGTTTTCCGTCACCGTTAAAGCAATCGGTAATTATATGTACGTAAGTTTTTGAAAAACTCATTGGTACATTGGCCGTCCAGATTTGAACCCGGTACCTCTGGTTAGATGGACCGAGTCGTTACCGGTTGAGCCACCGACGCTTTTTTGAGGTACGATACTCTATAGTTCATTCACATACCACGCTTTCTTTTTGCGCAGTATTTCTCTATACGTATATGAGCTGATATGATGATAGATACTAGAGTTGATGAAGTCACTAATATTATTTTCAGTGGGCAAGTAAAAACAAAGCTGCAGGCAAGGATGGACGAGCAGGGCGAGGCGTCAAAGCTTTTTCGACTGCCGCTGACATGGACAGACCACACCTGCTGAGCAACCATGCCAAGGTATCTTAAAAGACTGAGGGTTTCTTGTTCACCTACAGTAAGTTGTAATACAACAGGAGTAATAAGTACAAAAAATATGCAGTTAAAAATTAACGAATCTCATCTGAGTTTCTTGTCTCAGTCTAATATGGCATGCCAAAGGAACAAACGAAGAGAAATACTGCGCAAAAAGTAAGCGTGGTATGTGAATGAACTATAGAGTATCGTACCTCAAAATGTAAAAAAAAACTGCGAACCTCTAAGTTTAATATAAGTAGTTATTTTTTGACTTAGATCAAAATATAACTAAAAATTAGAAAATGATATGTTTTGTCCCTCTAAGTTGTTTAATATAAGTAGTTATATTTTGACTCAGATCAAAATATAACTACTTAGAGGGACAAAAAATATTATTTCATAATTTTTAGAGGTCTTTTTGTCGGGTAGGGGGACCGCCAAGTTTTGAAATTATTAGTAATTAGTTTTAGAAAGTAAAATAGTTGTAGGTATTCTGTTATCATTTTATTTACTTAGCGGTCCCCCTACGCGACGACTCTTAGATCAAAATATAACTACTCATATTAAACTTAGAGTGACAAAACATATTATTTTCTAATTTTTAGAGGTTTTTTTGTCGGGTAGGGGGACCTTCAAGTTTTGAAATTATTAGTAACTAGTTGTAGTAAAATTAAACAGTTGTAGGCATTGTGTTATTATTTTATTTACTTAGCGTTCCCCCTTCGCGACGACTCTTAGATCAAAATATAACTACTTATACACTTATTTAACTTAAAGGGCCAAAACATATTATTTTCGACTCTTTAGAGGTATTCTTTGTCGGAGGTTTTTTTTATTACTTTTATTTCATGCTTTTTAAACTCTACGTATCCCAAACACGTAAGTTGCTAAGGAGTTGGGTATCATGCAGATCCTACCAGTGCGGTAGGCCTCCCCAAAGGATTTCCACGACGCGACGACCGGTCCTGCGCTGCCCACATCTATCGGCTTCTTGCGATCTTCACCAGGTCGTCGGTCCACCGGCCTGCCTACGCTTCGTTTTCCGGTGCGGGGTCGCCACTCGAGAACTTTACTGCCTCAAAGGTCATCTGTTCTATGAGCTATGTGACCTGCCCACTGCCATTTCAGTTTAGCGATTCTGTGAGCTATGTCGGTTACTTTGGTTCTCCTGCGGATCTCCTCGTTTCTGATTCGATCACGCAGAGAAACTCCGAGCATAGCACGCTCCATTGCCCTTTGGGTGGCCTTCTTATGAGGCCCATAATAAGGGACCATGTCTCAGTTCCGTAAGTCATCACTGGCAACACACACTGGTCAAAGACCTTAGTCTTCAGACACTGCGGTATTTGGGACGTGAAGATATTGCAAAGCTTCCCGAACGCTGCCCAGCCGAGACCAGTCGATTGATCTCTTTCTTGAAGTTGGACTTACCCAGCTGGACTGTTTGTCCCAGGTATACATATTCGTCAATAACTTCCAGTGTAGAGTCTCCAACCTTTAGAGAGGTGGTTGCGACACGGACATTTAACATTATTTTCGTCTTGTCTATGTTCATTGTAAGACCCACTTGTTGAGAGACTTTACCGAGGCCATCGAGCATTGTGCTTAGGTCTTCCATAGTCTCAGTCATGACCACGAATCGGAGGTGGGTTATGTACTCGGCGTTGATATTGATGCCTAGTTATAAGAGCCAGACTAAGACACTATACCAAAGATATCCCGGACGTCAGCCTGTACGAGATTAGAATGGCTCTCAAACAGCTCAAGAACAACAAGGCACCGGGTGATGATGGAATTGCGGCTGAACTTCTGAAAGCAAGTGGATCACCGGTACTAAAAGCTCTTCAGAAGTTAATTATTATATGACAAGCCGGTTTCCTAAAAGGCTTTAGTACCATAGACCTCATACATACGCTGCGGCAGATTATACAGAAGACTAAAAAGAATATCAGCAACGCGTTGCCGCGTTACAGTATGCCTTTAGTCTCGCTGGCTATCTCATCTTACCCGCCAAACGCATCAGCCTGTTTCATGGTGGCACGTCTAGAAGTAACATGCCCTCTCGTACATCTACCAGATACGCTAAACTACCTGGTTTATGATATAGCGTCCACACTCACCAACACCATGTCATACAGTGAGGGTCGCTATTCCTGCCAACGCCACTGTGATTCGAGGGCAAGGACCAACTGCGGTAGGCCAAGACGCTTGTCCTGGTACTCTGCAAGGCGAGTGCCTCTTGGAAGAGAACCACGAGGTAACAGTGGCTCCCAGACCCACGCATTTTTTAAGCTATAGCATAGCTTTTATCGCGGGCTTTGAGCGCGGCGACCGAATCAAGTAATTCCGTAACGAAAATAAAACCTAACACCTCACGCCCGGCCGAGTTCTAAAAAAGTTACAGTGCCATCTATTAGCGATTTGCGGTACTAAAAAGACTTAGTCAATTTTACTGGTGTAACTTTCTTAGTGTTAATTTATTACATAAACATCCCGCGCCCCAAGGACTATATGGTACTGGTAAATACTGCATAAATAAAAAATAAATAAATAATTATAATTGCATAAGTTGATAAAAAATGCTATGCAATAGGTTTACCGCGGCAGTCTCCGAGTGCCACACGCCACACGTTTTTTTTTATTTAAAAATTTGAGTGTGTTTGGCTGCATTTCGATGGTAAGTGCCGATGCAGCCGAGGTTGTAACACATTTGAACTTTAGGTCTTCCCACTATTATGATTTCACAAGGTTGCTGGAGACGGCTGCATCTGTAGGGCAGATAATCGGTGGTGTAAATAACGAACCCTGGGGGAAGCCAATTTCTAGCAGTGGACTAACACGAGCTGATGATGATGATCCGGCTACTAGTAGAATCTAAAACTGTTTTCCCTTTCCCAGGCTTTCGACGCTGTATTCTTTATCTCAGCCACCAAAAACGAAGATGACAAGGGCATATACGTGATCGCTGGCTGCGAAAGACGTCCTATGGGCATGTGCAATGGTCTTTTCTACATAGGGGTAAGTTTAAAGCCCCAACCGTATCTAATCAAACGCACCTTGGGATGCTCCTTCGCTAGGTAAAGCGATGTTTTGCGCAAGGTTGCTGGCGACAAATGTGTGCTTGGGGGGGGGGGGGGGGGATAAAGAAAGCGACCAACTGTACTGTGATTTGTTAAGCCGCTGAGTCAGTCTTTGATATGTCTTAGGGCCCCAAGATGGGTCAAATGATAATATTTAATTCAAATTATTTAAAAACTGTGCAATGCTATCACTATGGAAAAAAATATATAATATACTTAAAGTAATGAAAAATCGATTTAATTGAATTTTTATTATATCAGCTCATATACGTCCCCACCGAGGGGCACGAGCCTACCCTGAATCAGGGTGATTAGATTAGATCAGGTTGGTCGATTTCACACACAACCTTCGAGTTTCTTCGCAGGCGTGTGCAGGTTTCCTCACGATATTTTCCTTCACCGTTAATAAGTATATGTACGTAAGTTTTTTTTTTTTTTTTAAACTCATTGGTACATTGGCCGTCCAGATTTGAACCCGGTACCTCTGGTTAGATGGACCGAGTCGTTACCGGTTGAGCCACCGACGCTCTTTGTAATTGAATACAATTTTAAAAATATTACCACTTTTGTTTGATGTAAAAAAATAATACTCTGGTGGACTCTGTTTTTGGCATTTCTCGAAAACAAATTGGTGTAGCCGGTTCGCGGTTTTTGATAAATTAAGTGGACTGTTTTTTTGCGGAGCGGGTTGATATATAGCGGATGAAATATTGCGGCTTATACGGGTGTGTCCAAACTTACATGGAGACTGCTCCGCCCTGGATGGTAAAATTGGAACATATAAACAGAGCAGTTAATTGGAAAAGGAACTCACCATCACGAAGTAAAAGCGGCACGTAGTCAACCAGCGCTGGCTCAAATCCTCCTTCTCCAGTTGGAACTCCTTGTGGCAGGTACTTAGGTTAGCACTTCGGATTGCACACACACACGTTATTTTGGTCTTTCACGGCTGTTAGATATTTTTGATAATTTTATTAGCGGGACGACAAGCATTCGTTTGCATTGTCATGCGGAAGACATTTTGTACTTGTTAGTTCTTGACTTCGACACCAGCAAGACATGGCGTCGTTGTATGCTTCTCACTCGATGCGCCATATTCGATGCGTGAGTGGGAAAGGGAGAGGAATATTACGGGATATTGAAGTTTGAACACACATAACCTAATGCGCGAGTTTTAAATATGATTACGGCGCAAACATCCTCCCGGCCTTGATAATACATAGTATTATCAAAGAAAGCGGTTACGATACAATATATAAAATTAAAGTAAAAAGTTAAGGTAGGTAGACAGCAGGGAGTAGGTTCTTAAAAATGCCGTGTGTACTCTGAGAGATAAGACAACATTACTACCTACCTATAAAACACATTAAATTTAAGGAATTTATAATTAAGAAATTATTGAGAAGGTAATGGGCAAAGTTTTACGATAGGACGTTTAAAAGAAGTAGTCGCGGTCTTAACTAAAGCAACACGAACTCTACCGTCTTTACCCGGGTAAACCTCTTGTATTATGCCTAACGGCCAGCGGAGCGGGGGAACATCATCTTGATGTATCAATACGACAACACCTGGCTTAACGTTATCAGTGTCAGTAAGCCATTTCTGTCTTATTTGTAAAGAATTAAGATATTCTAAACGCCATCTTTTCCAATAGCTATTAACCATCTGATCGAGAAGCTCTTTGCGATGACGCAGGGTCTTCGTTCCTTCAGAAACGGGCGTGACAGGTAGGTAAGTTAATGGGGAAGCCATAATAAAATGTGCGGGAGTAAGAGGCTCTGGATAGGAGTCCTCTGATAAAATACAAAGCGGTTTTGAATTAATAAGTGCTAGGTCATAAATAAAACCAGGAGCAGCGGTATTGGGAGTTGAGCAAACGAGAGTTTTGCTCTTAAATTCAGGTAGAGTCTCATAAGCCTCTGGAATAAATGGAGTGACAGGCCAACTTGCTATAGGAGCGGACAACCATGTAGGGCCGTGCCACCAAAGCGGGTGGGATAATAATTGTTCCGGTAAGAGACCCCGGGATAAACAATCACTGGGATTTTCTATTCTACTGACGTGATAGAAATGACGCGGGTCAAGGTTTTCCTGACATTTTGCGACGCGGTTACTGACATAAATATCCCATCTATGCGGTGAAGAACTGATCCAAGAAAGCGCTATTTTCGAATCAGAGAATGCGAATATATTATCAATTTTTGTACGAGCACTATAAGTCTCATTAATCAATCGAACAAGTTTTGACATCATTACTGCGGCACATAACTCGAGCCGTGCCAGCGAAACCACTTTGACAGGAGCCACTTTAGATTTCGCGCTTATAAGACCGACACGAACTTTTCCTTCGCTATCGGTGACGTGAAGATACACTACACAACCGTATGCTTTCATACTTGCGTCTGCGAATGCGACTATGTTTGTGCTGCAACCAGTGGCAACACCTAAATGCCGCGGGATTTTACAAGTGGTGAGAAGAGGTAGCTGCTCATTAAATTGTTGAAACAAAGAAAGTATGTTGTCAGGTATGGGATCGTCCCAACCGACTTTGAGTAGCCATAACTCTTTGATTAAAAGTTTAGCGAACAGTATGACAGGAGCGGCAAAACCGAGTACGTCCCATAAGCGTGCGATGGTTGAGAGAATTGTTCTCTTGGTGAAGGTTTCTTTAGCAGGCAAAGCGGAAAAGGTAAATATATCCTGAGCGGGTAGCCATTTTAGGCCTAAAACTTTCATATTTTCGCTATCCGAAAATTCAATAGAAGCGCGATTTGACTGCGGTACAGAGTCGAGCAACTCAGGTGAGTTACTAGCCCACTTAGTTAAATGAAAACCCCCTTATTTAAATAATTCGATAAGTTCTTGCGAAAGAGATTTTCCCTCTTCTACAGTAGGTACGGAGGTAGTCAAATCGTCCATATATAATTCATGAGAGGCCACCTCAGCGGCGCGCGGGAACCGATCACGCTCATCCGATGCTAACTGTCGCACAGTGCGCATAGCTAAGAAAGGACTGCATTTTAGACCAAACGCAACACGATATAAATGATATTCGCGCATGGGTTGCAAGGGGTCAAAACGGAATAAAATCTTTTGATATTTGCGGTGTTCAGGTTTTAGAAGAATCCTGAGATACATCTGTTTTATATCAGCGGATAACGCTATTTCAAATAAGCGGAAATTTAATAACAGGACAAATATATCTGCTTGGAGATTTGGTCCTGTATGGAGAATATCATTAAGTGAAATGCCATTGTGGCATTTAGCACTAGCGTCGAGTACAATACGAGTTTTTGTAGTCTCTTTGTCGCGTCGCACGACGGCGTGATGCGGTATAAAATATCCCTGTGAGTAGTCCTCACTGTCGGGCGGCACCTCGGAGAGATAACCATTTTCTATGTAGTCCCGAACTACCTCGTTATAGGTACGCAGCTCGGGATCCTGTAGCTTGCGCTCCAACGATAGTAGCCGGCGGACCGCGGTCGAGCGGGAGTCACCCAACTCGGAAGGATCTCCACAGAACGGCAATGCGGTACAATATCGGCCCGTCGTGTCACGTGACACAGTGGCAGCGTACATTTCCTCACACTGACTTTCCTCGGGGCTAAGAAACTGCTTATCAGGCATTTCTTCCATTAACCAAAACTTAGTTAAAGTTTTATCAAGCTGCAAGCTATCGAAGCGGTCGTGCGCCCCTACACCTTCCGAACAGGTGAAGAAAGTAGCGGAATTTATATTTTTACATTTAGCAGCGGTGTTATTTTTATTAAAGTTAGAAGTGGTAGGTGCGTCGCCCATCAAAACATAACCAAATACGGTTTCAATAGCAGCGGGAGCGGGAGGTGCAACGACCTTGCCACCTAGCAACAGATGCGGAAACAGCTGAGCGCCGAGTATCAACTCGACTTCACCTGGAATGTGCCAAAAGGGATCGGCGAGCGGTAATTTAACTAAATGTCGCACTATCGTAGTGTCAACATATTCAGATGGCATGCGGTCGGTTATATTATCTACAACCAAAGCGGTTATATTATAAGAATATTTCTTATTTTTAGCGGTTACAAGAAGCTGAACATATCCGCGCACTGTTTGTGCAGCGGATCCAATGCCCTTGATAAATGAATTGGAAAGCGGAATAGGTTTAATAATAATAATAATAATCAATTTATTTAAGACCAACTTTAGGATCAATTTGTGTTAGTAATCTTACAAACTAATCTTATACACTAAATGTTAGTAAAAATTATCATAAACATAAATCGTAAAATCAAAAACTTCTTTGAGGTTTGATTGCCGGCACATGAACATTGCAACAATGATTCATGTAGCAGCAATCAAACCTGTCCGCTATCATAGCCAGGATGTTGTTGGCACTACCGCGCACTCTGCGCACTAAGGACGCGCACCTTTTGCGCATTGTGGCATAGAAGCAGTCTACGCGCACCTCCGCGAACATTCCCGAGGCACTGCAGTAGCGCGGCAGCCCCATCAACACCCTGAAGGCGTTATTGAACTGGACACGGAGGGCGGTGTAAGCTCGCTGAGTATAGTTCGCCCACAGGCTGCTGGTATAGAGGGATGTACAATACGCTCTAAATAGTGTGACTTTAACATCCCTCGAGCTGCGAGCAAACCTGCGGGCTATCATATTCGCTCTCACTGACAACGCCCTCCGCTCCCTCTCAATATCATCATCGTCCTTGAGGTCGGCGGAAACAATATGCCCCAGATATTTAAACTTGTAAACTCGCTGTAGGGCAGCTCCATTAAGAAAGACTGGGGGCATACTCATTGGAGATTTACCGCCGACCCCAAACACCATGACTAAGTTTAAGTTTAAGACACATGTTTAAGTTTGAGCTGTTCACAGCATGCGGAAGTAATCAAATTATTCTGCGAAGCATTATCAATTAAACATCGCACGGAAATATTTTGCTTATCATTATTTGAAATGTTTACTTGCGCGGTTGAGAGAAGTACAGTCGAGTTTCTTAAAGACCCCGTACCAAGAAATTGCGTTTCATTAGATCGCGCGTGAGCGCACAGCGACACATTGACTGATGCGTCAGTGGGCTTATCAGAAGCCTGCGCGTGCGAGTGAGGCGGCGTTGTCGCGTCACCTACGGCGGTCGCGCTCGTAGCGTGTACCGTGGCGCGGGCTTGCTGTGATTGTCGTGACGCGATGTCGTCTCGCGGCACGGCAGTGCCCCGAGTTGTGCAGCCTAGCTTCGTCCGTCTGTCTGTCTGTCCGTGCCTACAGCCAAGTTGTGTATTATTATCATTATTTAAATGTAATAATGTGTGATGCGGCTTTTTACATGATTTACAAGCGTATTTTGAATTACAATTGGAAGCGGTGTGAGATAAACTTAAGCAGTTTACACATCCTCGTTTCGATTTAACAAACTCGAAACGACCTCTGGCGGGAAGCGCTTTGAACGCGGGACATCTATACAATTGTTGATGGTCGACATTATTACATATTGAACAGGGTTCAGAACTCTCGCCATCATTAGCGAGAAAGGTCTGAGATTGGTATGTGCTATACGATCGACCCTGCTTCGTATCACTAATAGGGCGGTGTTCCACCGTGCGTTTTGATTGTGACGATGTTGGAGCGGTGCGATCTAATATTTTTACCTGACTTTTAGTAAAATCAATGAAATCCTTATAAGAAGGAATCTCTTTTTCTCTTATAAAAGTCTCGAAGGCATGAGCGGTAGCTGAGTCAATTTTACGTAGTGCCATGTTGAGCAAAATAAAATCTTTTAAGTCGTCAATCTTCAAAAGTTTTAAAGCCGAAACAGCGGCGTCGAAAGTTTCCACAAATGAATTTAACGAAGTGGAACTATTTGTTGCGGATTTAATATTAAATAATATGGACATGTAGTGACACCCTAAAGCCCTTTTATCTTGATATTTTTGAACTAAACTTTCCCAAGTTGACAAATAATTTTCACCTGAGGGAATGATACCAGCAATTATTTTTAAAGCGGAACCCGTTAACTTTCCGGTCAAATATTGAATCCTTTGAGAGTCGGTTAAATTTTGATTCGAGTGTATATTCGCCTTAAATGATTGATAAAAAACAGGCCAGTTTTCAATTTTTCCATCGAACGATGGGATATTGATTGGCGGGAGTTTAACGTGTGGAGACTCGCCCTTATTTCCGCACGTGTTCGAATTTGATTTGGTCGCGTTATTGATAATACGGGACCGGACTCTTTGAATTCTCGCGTAAATGTCTTCAAAGGCGTTAAGCGGCGAGTAATTTGGTTTATAGTTAGAATTAATTTGAAAGCCTAACTCATTAATGGAGTCCAAATTTGAAATGTATTCTTGACGTATGATTGCTAACGTCTCAGATTCTGCCATAAATGTCTCTGTGGAACGAAGATCTGCACTTGTTATAGGTATTTTTTGAGCGGTGTCATTGAGACAAGTCAAGCGCGCGAATATTGCACTGTTTTTTGCCTCCAACATGGACAACTTAGATTCCATTGTGAAAGGTTGTCTTATCGTTCGTAAATAATAAAGGTACCTATATGCAGTACTAGGCAGATAATATTTATGTAGGTACACACGCAATTCTTATGGCCTACTGACACAGATGACGCAACCCGATATAGGTCGGAGTTATGTGGGTATTCGTATAAATTTATAAGTATGTATGGAGGCGGAACGAAATATAGGTATGTACCTAAATATAATAAGCGGCTAACGCGATCAGCGTATGAAATTGATTAAGTATTAAGTAATTTTGGTTAAAATGGAAGTAAGTAAGCGGTAAAATATGTTTTGGTAAATTATTTAAGTAATATGGTGGATCCTAGTTTGAGATTGCGGGAAATTACGTGTTAACTATCAGAGTTTAACACCAATAAAATATAGTGGGAAGCGGGAACGTTACGTGCAAACTATTAGAGTTTAACACCAATAAAATATAGTTATCCGGTTCGAATGGACCAACAGAATGGTGTAGCCGGTTCGCGGTTTTTGATAAATTAAGTGGACTGTTTTTTTGCGGAGCGGGTTGATATATAGCGGATGAAATATTGCGGCTTATACGGGTGTGTCCAAACTTACATGGAGACTGCTCCGCCCTGGATGGTAAAATGGGAACATATAAACAGAGCAGTTAATTGGAAAAGGAACTCACCATCACGAAGTAAAAGCGGCACGTAGTCAACCAGCGCTGGCTCAAATCCTCCTTCTCCAGTTGGAACTCCTTGTGGCAGGTACTTAGGTTAGCACTTCGGATTGCACACACACACGTTATTTTGGTCTTTCACGGCGGTTAGATATTTTTGATAATTTTATTAGCGGGACGACAAGCATTCGTTTGCATTGTCATGCGGAAGACATTTTGTACTTGTTAGTTCTTGACTTCGACACCAGCAAGATATGGCGTCGTTGTATGCTTCTCACTCGATGCGCCATATTCGATGCGTGAGTGGAAAAGGGAGAGGAATATTACGGGATATTGAAGTTTGAACACACATAACCTAATGCGCGAGTTTTAAATATGATTACGGCGCAAACACAAATAGTTAATGTTGAATGAAACCAACACACCAAAATCGGTGACTTTTCCACCTTTCATTTTAATTGAAAAAATTTTGTTTAATATTTTTTGAAAGTGAAGAAAAGTAATAAAAACATGTAAAAATCGAGAATTGGGTTTTCGGTTTCAACGTAACAGCCGCGTTGAAGCCCGCATTTATTTGAACTTAAAATGAATAGACTTACGTTCGGTATTGTTTTAAACAGCTACTAATAAGGACTTAAGGGTGCCTTGCGAAGCGAGTAAAATGGCACTAACTATCAATCTCATCCAGGGCACACTGATTGTGCCTTTACTTAGTCCTAATAAGTATAAATAAAAGGGCTATTAACCTCTGGATCAATAAGTGGAACCCATTTATTTTGTTGGAAAGAAGGCTTAAGGACTGACGGACCAATCTGGAATAGAGTGCCTTAGCCAAAAATTATTTTTATTATTATTTTATTTTTAATTATAGTTATTTTGCCTCACCCGCCCGGATAAGCGAACACAGCACTTCGCTTGGCAGCAGGGAAAGCGAGCAGTGGTGTGGTACCAATTCAGTCGGGCCTTGCATAATAAATCCACTACTATCCTCAAACTTTCTTCTCTTGAAACGGAAAAACTTTTCTAAGTCACTATATTAGTCGTCCATTCCTTACAGCTACCAGGCAAAGGGCTTCTCTGCAGTAAGAAACTACCAGATACTGTGCTTTTCGGAGCTGATGTCCTCGAGTTTGGAGCTGAAGGAATCAAGATGGCACCACTTGAGCCGATGAAGAAATGGACTGTTAGCTACAAGGGGCAGATGTGGTGAGTATAAACCTACCCACAGTCCTGTGCCATTGTCTGAAATTAATGAAAAATTATATGTATACATTTAATTCACAAAATTGTCCCACTACTTCTTGAAAATGGACGGGCCGATTGTAGTGAAACTTTAGTTACGAAATTCTAGCTTGTGTACAGATAACATTTTCGAAATACTTTATTTAAATAAGATTAGCGAATTTTAAGATTACTATGAAAACTTTAAATCACTGTTATTTAGTGACAACATTTTTATTAGGTACATGTTGTATAATGATTTAGATTTTAGATATGTAGTTATTGTAAATTTTTCTATTTTCAATATTGTTGCACAGCCCTTACTTTTATTTAATTGTATCCATTCTCTGGGTTGCCTGGAAGAAATTGCTTTAAGCAATAAGGCCGCCTACATTGTACAATTAAAAATTTCACTGTTTATTCTGTACTACTTATTATCTATATTTTTGTTATTGTACAATAAAGCATATTTGATTGAATGATTGATTGTTTTTGTTAAAAATGTTATCTATTTACAAACTGGAATTTCGTGATTATAAAGTTTCATTAGAATCGGCCCATCCATTTTCAAGAAGTAGTAATTTTAAGTTTGTATGGGAAACGATTTTGTGAAAACACTCTTGCACATACGAGAAGGTAACTATGATCCATCATCAGTGGCGTAGCGTGGGGGGGGCAGGGGGGGCCATGGCCCCGGGCGGCACATTGAAGGGGGGCGGCGGCGCGGGCGATCAGGGCGTCGCAAATTTTAAAACATTAAATTAGAAAATTATTTTTCAAACGCGCCCGCGCTGGCTGACCCTGGGTCAGTGACCCAAGCAAGCCCGACGAACGGGGCGGCCCGATGAGGCGCGGCGCGTGTGCGAAAGGGCGCGGAGCGGCGGGGGTGCGGTAGAGTAATAAATAACTAATTATTGTTCTGAGAGTAGGCCGAAGTGTGCCGAAGTGCAGCCGTGCAGCGCGCGCTCGCCAAGCCGAGTTTTACCGAATGAAAAACGAACGACCCAACAAGCGAGAGCGAAAAAGCCACTCCTTATTTTCATTACGCTAAGACTTATTTTAGAACGTGCGTTTTTGAACTTTGACACGACTTGTTTACACTAACAAATTATCGTAATTTTTTGTTATTCATTTTGATTTATTGTCCACTCCACACGTACGTGATTAGATTTGCAAGTGATAAATTGTTCTTAAGTATATATAACTTATTTTGTCCGTTCTGACTTAGAAAGTTTCAGGTGTAGTTTTCGAGTAGAGTACTTACAAATTTTGTTAGAGTAATGTAAATAGGTACCTACACAATAATAAATAAACAGTTTGGCATTTGTTTACCAACCTACCTGGCACCTGCTATCTACGGATACGGAGACATCGTCGAACAAGTACCTACTGAGTAAAGGTAAAAACCTACTTAAATACTTTATTGGTTTATTTTCTCTTGTTTTGGCGGTCTCTTATGTGTTCGCCATAGATATCTTTTTATGTAGTTTCATATAAGTAAGTAGGTATATGGATGGTTTTCTTTTCTTCTACAGCACGTGTAACTAAATAATGAAAAGGGCAAAAGAAAGTGGAGCATGGTATCGAAATAAGAAGAAAGCGAAGGACGAGAATATTAGAAAAAATGAAGGGGCTATATTAAAGTTCGTAAAAGTTTCGGAGACGCCGCCGTTGGGGTGTACGCCAGACTCGCCAGATTCTATGCCAGGGCCTTCAGGTGTTAGTTCTTCAGAGGCTAGTGCTGTTGAAACCCAAAAAGTTGCTCACGTATTACAAATATCCGATACCGATGACTTCTCTTCAAAACCTTTAATTGATAGTTCAAATTTGTTAGATTCAAGTCCTACATCTGCTGTAATTGCTGAAATTCCGACAACAGAACTAAATGTTACCGCACACGCTGAGTCCGATTTTGATGTCAACGATATTGGGAAATGGCCTGAAACTATAGATTCGAATATAAGGCTTCTATTGATACAGAGAGGTCCTGAAGTCGTTCAACACATGAATACAGATTTTTCTAAAGAGTCAACAGTACAACGTACGGTTCACTCAGACGTGGACTCTGTCACATCAGAAGTATTGTCAAGGGGACCGAGAAGACGGCTGACGCGAGATTGGTTTTACCGCAAATTGCCAAATGGTGAAAAAGTTTTACGCTCTTGGATGGCATATTCTCCTTCTAAATCATCATTATTTTGCTTCTGTTGTCGTTTGTTTGAGAACACACATTTATCAAATGCGTCGAAATTTTGCTCATCTGACGGATTTAATACTTGGTGGAAATTAAATCCCAAAGTTGCCAATCATGAAACAAGTGCTCAACATAAGGAAAATTTTTGCAAATGGAAGGAGTTAGAAACAAGACTTCGAAAAGGACAGACTATTGATAGGAAAGAACAAGAAGTAGTGACAAAAGAAACAAAAAAATGGCGTGAAATTCTGACCAGAATGTTTGATATAATAAAATTTCTGGCAAAACAAAATTTGGCGTTACGTGGTCACAGAGAAGATGGCACCAGTGCCAACAGAGGCAACTTTTTAGAATTAGTGCATCTGCTGGCAAAGTATGACCCTGTTCTCAGAGAGCATTTAGTAAGAATCAAAATGGGCCAAAACATTTCACTTACTTATATGTCACCTGAAATTCAAAACGAGTTCATTGAAATTTTGGGAAATAAAGTTCGCCAAAAAATTATAGCTCGTGTTCAAAAGGCCAAGTATTATTCCATAATTTTTGACAGCACACCGGATATATCCCACAAAGATCAAACAAGCCAAGTATTACGATATGTGATGATTGATAACCAGGAGGTTCGAGTAGAGGAATCTTTCATAGAATTTATTGAAACGAAAAGCAAAACCGCTGAAGGTATTAGTGACATGATACTAAGCAAACTGGAGGCTGATGGGCTCGACATTATGAACTGTAGAGGGCAAGCTTACGATAATGCTGCTACGATGGCTGGATGTCACACAGGTGTACAACAGCGAATAAAGGATATCAATCCTAATGCTGAATTTGTACCCTGCTCAAACCATTCACTAAACCTAGTTTGTCTACATGCAGCTTCAGTGGAGGTAAATTCGGTGACTTTCTTTGGTTCGCTCGAACGCTGCTAAGCTTTTTTTGCTATGTCGACGCACCGGTGGGATGTTCTTCTTGCCTCCACAGGAAAAAGTTTGAAGAGGGTTCAAGACACACGTTGGAGTGCTAGAGGCGATGCTGTAAATTTCATAAGAGATCATTACAAAGAAACTTTAACTGCACTAGAAAGTCTGACGGAAACGAACGAAAGCTTGAACACACGGACGGACGCAGGAAGTGTATTAGTCGCGATGCAATCATTTTCATTTTTGTGTTACTTAGGCCTCTGGCAACCGGTACTGCGTGAAGTTAATGATGCTCAAAACTATTTGCAAACAGAGGGACTAAACGTAGATCAGTGTGCTCAAAAAATAAGCGCTCTACAGACCTTATTAGAAGAAAAGCGAGAGGAATCTGTAGACGAAGCATTGAGATATGCTAAAAGCTTATGTGAAGAGCTTGGAATTTCTTTTGAACCACCAAGACGAATTAGGAGGACGCATATACATGGCGATGGAAGTAGAGATGTTGGGTTATCATATGAAGATGACTTGAGACGAACAATGTTTTCGTCAGTAGATAGAGTAATTTCTGAAATTCGAGAAAGATTTCAACAGCTACACAATCTGGCACAAAAATATTCTTTTTTAAGGCCTGCAGTCTTATTGGGCACTGACGACCTTTGTCTAGATCAAGCTCCTCAAGACATAGATAATGAGGAATTTCAACTTGAGCGAGCACGTCTACGGGCTTTTGTAGCTGCAACAGACCCAGACTGCAAAAAAGAGCTCGAAAAGTGCGGCTCGCTGGGTTTGTTAAAATACATAATTCAATCGAAACTCGAAGACGGCTTACCAAACATTGTCATAATGTTAAGAATTTTCCTAACTGCTGCCATCAGTAATGCAAGTTGCGAGAGAAGCTTCTCTAAATTAAAATTAATAAAAAATTATCTGAGATCGACTATGTCCACGTTGAGACTGTCAAATTTAGCCATATTGACAATCGAACCTAATATTCATATTGACATTGACAGTTGTATAAAAGATTTTGCTTTAAAAAAAACACGGAAAGTACATTTTTGATTAATTAAAAAGTTTAAAGATGCTTTATTTGACTTTTTACTAATTTTCTTGACAAATGTTGTAAATAGAGGGGGCGGCGATTTCCCCGTTGGCCCCGGGCGGCGAAAACCCACGCTACGCCACTGTCCATCATATGCTCACGTACCTATTCGTTCATCATCATCATCATATCAGCTCATATACGTTCCTACCGAGGGGCTCCAGCCTACCCTGAATTAGGGCGATCGGGCCTTAGTCAACCACGCGGGCCCAGAGCCGGTTAGTCGACTACACACAACCTGCGAGTTTCTCGTGCAGTGGCGTGTGCAGGTTTCCTCACGATGTTTTCCTTCACCGCAAGAGCGTCGGATAAACGTACATATGAAATCTAAATTCCAAATCACATTGGTACGTGGCAGAATTCGAACCACGACCTCCCGGACAGGAGGCGGCGGCCCTAGCCGTTACGCCACCGACGCTCAAGAAATCACAGGAGCAAAAACCAACCAAGTACGTGTCGGCCACGTACAGTGTAGGGTTTCTTAGCTTATATTTCGTACTTTTTTTTTTATTCTCTATTGGTAAGCCCTTGGCATCATCTCACCAGATGGTAAGTGACGATGATGCCGAAGATGGAAGCGGGCTTGCCAAGATTCCCCAACGCAATGGAGAACTGGCTATCTTATCTTCATGCCGGAACACATCAATGTTTTTTTTAACACTGATGTTTGGCGGCAAGACTTAGATAAGATGGTGGTAGCTAGCCAGGCGGGCTTAGAAAATGCCCTACCACCAACCAAACCGAGTCTTACAAGGTGACCCCGCCGGGAATCTGTGTTAAGCCAGTGAACTTTGCCTCTGAGCTACGAAGGCGGTTGAAACTTGTACTTGAAAACTGTTCATCTCAGGATACCCACAATGTTTTGTTTAGAGTTCCTTCTAAGACCACTGGGTGAATTCGAGTTGCTAGGCCAAACAGTTAAAAAATGCGCCGTGGGGGGAAGGACACATTGTCAACCTATAGAAGGGCGTTGTCAAAGGGGGGCGTTGTCCTTAAACGGTTTGCTATATTCTTTCCCGTGAAGGTTTTGGTACGTTGGGCGTAGCAATAGTGTTTTCGTTGATGATGTCTTTTCTGCGAACGTTTTGCTACATCGTTCAGCTTAGTAATGACGCTCGCGTTGATATCTTTCCTATGAATGTTTCGTTACGTTCAGTTAATCGTAGCACTATCGATTTCGTAGCACAATTAACGTTTCTTTACGTTAAATTAATCGTAGCGCTCTTAAATCGATGGCGTAGCATATTATTATGGTGCTCTGGTTGGAACGTTTTTAATCGTAGCACTCTTAAATCGATGGCGTAGCATATTATGATGGTGCTCTGGTTGGGACGTTTATAATCGTAGCACTCTTAAATCGATGGCGTAGCATATTATTATGGTGCTTTGGTTGGAACGTTTTTCTTCGTAGCACTCTTAAATCGATGTCGTAGCATATTATGATGGTGCTCTGGTTGGGACGTTTTTTAATCGTAGCACTCTTAAATCGATGGCGTAGCATATTATTATGGTGCTCTGGTTGGAACGTTTTTAATCGTAACACTGTTAAATTGATGGCGTAGCATATTATTATGGTGCTCTGGTTGGAACGTTTTTAATCGTAGCACTCTTAAATCGATGGCGTAGCATATTATTATGGTGCTCTGGTTGGAACGTTTTTCATCGTAGCACTCTTAAATCGATGGCGTAGCATATTATTATGGTGCTCTGGTTGGAACGTTTTTAATCGTAACACTGTTAAATTGATGGCGTAGCATATTATTATGGTGCTCTGGTTGGAACGTTTTTAATCGTAGCACTCTTAAATCGATGGCGTAGCATATTATTATGGTGCTCTGGTTGGAACGTTTTTCATCGTAGCACTCTTAAATCGATGGCGTAGCATATTATTATGGTGCTCTGGTTGGAACGCTTTTAATCGTAACACTCTTAAATCGATGGCGTAGCATATTATTATGGTGCTCTGTTTGGAACGTTTTTAATCGTTGCACTCTTGTTGCACTCTTAAATCAATGCAACGTAGCATACAATGTTCGCGTTGATATCTTTCCAATGACTGTTTCACTGAGAATCACAACGGTACACTACTTTCTTTAGGCGTAGCATATGGCCATATATCGCGCTCGAATAACTATTACCTATTTTCATACATTAGGCGTGTCATGGCCTGTTTTCCAAGAAAAGGTTTTTCTGTATAATTTTTTCACAGTCAATTATTCATAGTTATCAACCTAGAAACCCGAATTTCACTGACAATGCATATCAAAACAAGGAAAACAAAGTAACTTAGACTAAGTTAAAAAGATAACTAAATATATGAGCATTTGAATCATCATGATAAATACATAGGTACTCGAATTTGACAATAACTGTGGATATTTTGAAATTATTATATACGTATAACTTGATACAAACTGAACCCTCCCTTCCTCCAGGTACCAGAATGAGCCCAGTAAGCTGGTAGACGTAGACTTTAAGGGAGAATGGACAGCAACTACCGCCCACTTCGACTTCGATACGGACCTCCATCCGTCGGCTGTCATCAGGTCCATAGCGCGGGAAAAGTGGAGCCGGGAGTACTTTGAGGGGTTGAAGACGTGAGTGTTATCCTTTATCAGATGCGCATATCCTGCGCACGATCAGAATGGGATAGAACTTTATCAACATATTTATTTTACACAAATACACACTAACACTAACAAACAACACATCTCATGTAGTCGAATGTATGCGGATGGATAGGTTTGAATAATTTTGTTAAATTTTAAGAACTTGAAATTTATTGGCATGTGTATTTTCTAAAGTTTCATTACTATAGATTTAATGCTGTAATTTCAATATATTAAATAAAAAAAATAGTGTTTTATGTATTTATTTTTGCGTTATGAAAGAACCTACAATTTATTAGCACACTTTCAAGTTCTTTATTACAATATATAATCAATATTACAGTTTTACAATATTTCATACCATTTTTATACAATCTTCTTTTTCTTACGTGTTAGCTAGCAACATCTATTGATGCTAATTAGAACTACTGGAAAACGCTTATTGTGAAGGCATTGAGTAACCTAACTGGCTGGTACTTCTATGCTATGTTCTATGTAAAAATGCCCTCAGTGCGCGGGAGTTTCGCTGCGAAGATTGGCTACATAAACCATCTTTGAGTACACGCTCGCCAAACCGACTAGGAGTCGAAGTGGTCTCCAGTGGGGATCGAAATCGTTCGGATAGATCATCATCATCATCATGGTTCATTATTTTACTACCTATATTCTATTTGGTTTTTTTGTTGTCTGAAGTGTGAACAGCAGATCAAATGTGCTGGCTTTTGCTTGCATTATTTCAACACAAAAACTGAGTGTAAAAAAAATTTTAAAATAATTTTGAACAAAAAAAACGACTTCAAACAGGAAACTAAGGTTCCCCTCGATTTCTCTGCGATGCCATCTTCAGATCCTGGTTTCCTTATCATGGTACCACCCTTGGGATATCTTCTTTCCAGTGTGTTTCGGGGTACACGGCCGTTGGTTTAACGTGAAACATTTATGTCTAGTAGAGATGCTCGCGGAATCGGCGTTTTTTAGTAAGCTTGCCTTCGCAGTTTGAGACGCTCCCAAAGCTGCCTTCGCTCGCTTGGCGCCGGACATTGGGTGTCTATGCGTGGCCCATAACCCTCTCTTTCCAAAGATAGCCGTGATTTGTATTTCCAGCTGGCTGTAGCATGGACTGTTATTGATTTTTTATATCTTTTTAAACACTTGCTAGTTATTTTTACCCATAAATATTGCCTAAATTGCACTTAATTATTTTTTTTATTCACAATTGGTAAGCCCTTGGCATCATCTCACCTGATGGTAAGTGACGATGATGCCGAAGATGGAACCGGGATTACCAAGATTTAACAGCGCAATGGAGAACTGGCTATCTTATCTTCAAGCCGGAACACATCAATGTTGTTAACACCGATGTTTGGCGGCAAGATTTAGATAAGATGGTGGTAACTAGCCAGGCGGGCGGGCTTAGAAAATGCCCTACCACCAACCAAACCGAGTCTTACAAGTTGACCCCACTGGGAATCGAACCCGCGACCTCCTGGTGTGAAGCGAATGGACTACCCATTACGCCACGGAGGCGGCTAAAATTTACATATAAACGCTATAACACACACGAAAAAATTACCGCGCTATCGACATGTAAGTCGTGAGTAACACTGAATATAAAGAAGCGAGCGAGGGTTTCGGTCACAGAATTTTTTTCTTATCTGTGGTTTCGGTCATTCTACGTAGCGCCCCTCCCCCGCAACCCGCCCGGCTCCGTCGCAAACTCAAGGTTATTATAAAAGCTTAATAATGACATTGAGTTACGTCTTTATGAATAGTTTTGAAATGATGAAAGTAAGACGGTGTAGACCTTTTGGTTACGGTCCACTTTTCTGATCTGGGAACCAATTCCATTATTTACCAAAAATATTCGCTAAAGAATAGGTTTAGAACTTATATCAGTCAGACGCATGCCAAATTGGCATTCTGCTATTGTCTTGCACTAAACAAACCATACATGTTCAATAACTTTTCACAACTGTTATAAACGTGTTATAAAGTTGAGAGCCTGGTATGCTTCGGTGTGGTTTTAAAGACTATCCACGTTAAGGCGAGGCATTTGTAAAACAGTTGTCTCTGTTTTTTCCTTTACGTGTAAAGAGTCAAGAAAATAACCACACTTTTGCACTTTTTCAATGTTTTACAAGTAACTATTTAGTAATCTGTGGTTTTACGTTGTTACTTCTCTTAACACTTCAATTTAAAAACTAAAATTTAGCAGATTCTATGTAGTACTTAAAAATAAATATCTCCATATTAAAACTATGTGCAAATTTAGAAATTTTATTAATAAACAATTCGTTTTAGACTTTTTGTGATTTTTTATGATCGAGTAAAGTACACACTATCGTGTTACATATTAGCACATTCCTCAGACAATATCCTTAAGTATGTCCAATATTTTTGCAAGACCGATATTTAAATAAATAATAAATAAATAAATAAATATTCTGGGACAAATCACACATGGTCATCTGGCCCCAAAGTAGGATTCCCTGTGTTATGGGAACCAGAGACTGATATAAATACTTATATACGTTTAAATACATACATATATAGATATTTAACACCCAGACACAGAGAAAACAAATCTGTTCATCACACAAATGTTTGCCCTGGGTGGGGATCGAACCCACAACTCTTGGATCAGCAGTCAAGAGCACAAACCGCTGAGCCACCGAGTCAGTCAAAGTAGTAATAACCCAAAAAAAATGATCTAGCAAAAGGGTTTCTCCGCTTCTCCACCGGTGCCTCGCCTTAAAAGTGTAAAGTCATAGCGGTATCCTAGAACGGCCGCAATAGATTATATACAACGGTAAAATACGTATTACTCTTCTACAAAAAGACTTACGTAATATAATGTTTTCTGTACCTATTTCAGAGCCCACCAAAGTCACTACGAGCAGTTTGGTGTGCTAAAGTGCAATTTCAAAATCGCTGAGGAATCGTTTGAATATAATCTACCTTCCTTCAGAGATCACAGTTTTGGTAAGTAATAGGTTACAGTAATTGATAGTTTTTTTTATGTTCAACCTGCTTTTATATCATCTTTTTGTCTATTTTATCACACTTTTATTAGCTTCACCTGTATGTATGTATGTATTTATGTATGTATGTTTGTATGTATGTATGTTTGTAACAGACTCCTTTGCACACGATTTTGACCCACTTTAATCGAACAGATTTAATTCAAACTTTGTACATTTATCAGTGACAATGCAGCAATAATTTCATAAGTTTATTTTATTTTATCCTGATCAGGATCGGCAGGATTAAATGCATATCAAACTAAAAATTGAAAAATAAATATAGTTAAAAAAAACTAAAAAACACGCTTTTAAAGCACATAAAAGTAAAAAGTTATAAATTATTCTTAATATAAGCTGAAAACACTAATGAACGAAAAATACTAGTATTATTGTGAAAAAAAGCGTGGGGCGCTTTGAGCCATATTTTTCGTATATCGAGAAACCCACGATTTTTTACTTGTTTGTTATTTGTTTGTTTCTTAAAATTGTCAATCCGACTCCGATCACGATACTGTCTATTTTCCATTTTTCACGTTTATTTCTTTTTATCATATCAGTTTTAATACATTTTTATTTTTCGGTGGATTTCTCTATTTCTTAAAAGAACCATGCCCTCCCTCCATATCCTAATTCCTGTTACTTGCGGGCAACGGCATAGATTAACTTATCATTATCATAAACACGGTTATTAAAACACTATTTCACAACATAAAACTGACTGGTTTGACTGTTAGTATCATTTATCTGATTGTTCAGAATCCTTCATTCAAAATCATACATCGTCACATTCAAAGTCACCGCTCATACAACAGTCATAACCAATCAACATTTTCATTGTCGCAAGAAGCGCAAGACATGCAGTATGAGGTAGCGGGGTTCGACCCCCACCCATGGACATCGCCGGTAACGGCCCTCACTTCTCGTCTCAATGTTTAGAAAGTGAACGCATCATATCATAATTTTTCTTTGTTAATTTCAAATTCATTATACGAGGCATTTACGCAAACCAAAAGCATTTTTCATCATCTGCAATATATATACATATCAAAAACAAAATCTGGTCCTTCGTTGCCGCATTAAGGAATCAGGAAACAGGAGCGAATTACAAAGAAACACAGGAAAGTACCTCTCAGTGCAAATATCAGCCTAAAATACATGGAGATAAGGATTGCAAGTCAGATACCTAGACGAGGATTGTAGTGAGTGAGTCCGTACCAATTTATTAATCTTTATTTCAATCTTTAATTAATTAATGCAATTTTAATTTAACAATATTTTTTTAATTTTTATTTTCGCTACACATAGCGATCTTTAATAATTTTCATATCTAATTTTAGTAATTCTTCAGTGCATTTTGAATATTAATTTAGTCAAAAAACATTAAATTAGAACGGTTATATCAAAGTTATAAGATCGCTAATATACCTAATCGACTTAAAACTGTGCAAAACAAGTGGTCATCGTTGTAGGTACTACCAGGCCTTTTGTTCTCGGAGCTCGTCCGGCCACTTTGGAATGCGTTTTTTCTGTATGAAGTTCGTTAGATACTAGGCGCGGCGATTAGCGACCAAGTCAGTTGCATAAGGTACCTACACAGTTTATTGTTGGAATGTTATGCGGTTTTTACTTAGATAGATACGTAGATAAATAAAATTGTTAGTATTTTACAAGATTAATTCGCATATAGGTAATTTAAAATATCTGGGTATTTTATTAGGTAAAATATTATCAGTTGTAATTAGTATTTAATAAATATAGGTAATAGGTTTTACCATAAATAGTTATTACTTATTTAATTATAATACACTAATTTGGGTGATAATTAAAATAATTTTCGTAGGTAAATAGACAAATTTCACTCACTATTCTCGGAATCCGTCAGGGTTTTGTAAAAAATATGTCGGAAATTTCTACTTTAATTAAAAAACGTGGTGCTGCCAAGGGCCAACTAACAGCATTTGTGAATCATATAAACAACTTGCCATCGACTTTGTCAGATGTACAAATAACGGAACTACAGTTACGTATATCTAAAATGGATCAGTGTTTTAGTAAGTTTGATGAGCTTCAGACCGACATCGAATGTTTGGTTGAAGAAACGGATTTAGGTCAGTTTTCTGAAAGACAGGAATTTGAAAACCAATACTATACCTATCTCGCTAAAGCACAAATGTTAGTGGAGCCTCGTAAATACAAGCACGAGGATGACGATCGTTCTTCGTCTGGTGACACAGTGGTGAACCATAGTAGAACTACACCTTCGAGAGTTAGTGGTACGCGCGGTATCAAGTTACCTACCATCCAAGTCCCTAGGTTCGGCGGCAGGTATGAGGACTGGTTGGAGTTCCGCGACACCTTTGTATCTCTCATACACGAAAACGAGTGTATTAGTGAAATACAAAAATTTCATTACTTACGAGCTTCACTGGAGGGAGGCGCCACACAGGTAATTAGATCGTTAGAGTTCTCATCAAATAATTATTCCGTTGCCTGGGAATTGTTATGCAGTAGGTACAATAATACTAGAATATTAATACAAAACCATGTACAATCCCTTTTCTCCATGGAACCAATGAGGCGTGAGTCTTCTCAATCCATACGCAAAATAATTGATACATACACAAAAAACTTAAGATCTTTGGAATTACTGGGTGAACCCACTACAAGCTGGGACACATTAATCATATATTTAATAACAGCAAAATTAGATGCAAAATCATTAAGGGATTGGGAAGAACAAAAATCAACATATAAGCATATCACACTCAAAGATTTTACACAGTTTTTGAAAGACAAAGCTGATTTACTTGAAACGATAAGCATGAGTATCACAACAAAAAATGATAGTCAGAGAAATAAATCAGAATATGTTAAGGGGTTAGCTGTAGGTACAGTCGCAAACACAAGTCAATTATCAAATTGCCCTCTATGCAACAAAGATCATCGTTTATTCCATTGCGACACATTTTTAAGTCAGTCTGTAAGCGAGAGAGCAGAATCTGTTCGTAGGCTAAAACTATGCATGAATTGTCTCCGTTCAGGTCATCAGGCTCGCGTTTGCAGGTCAAGCACATGCACAAAATGTTCACAAACTCATAACACATTGCTGCACAATGACGCATTAATGCAATCACAACATAGATATAAAGCAAGCAACGCATATCAAGCACAAACCGCATATGAAGCACAAAACGCATATCAAACACAAAACGCATATCAAGCACAAAACGCATATCAAGCACAAGACGCATATGAAGCAGAAAACGCACATAAAGTACAAAACGCAAATCAAGCAAACCAAACACATTCAAACGCATCACAATCAAAACAGAACATATCGTACGCATATCAACCGCAGGTATCTCAAGCAAATAAAGCACAAGTTAACGCATCACACGCACACACAGCACAAGCTCACGCATTTAATCAATACACACAAATACAAGCACCAGTCGACAACGCGACTTCGCTTTCAGTCAATCTACCAGAGCGAGTATTGCTCTCGACTGCAGTGATACACATTCTTGATAAGGACAATCAAAGACATGAAGTTCGAGCAGTATTAGATTCAGGGAGTCAAGCATCATTCATGACAGAAGCAGTGTTAAATAAATTAAAACTCTAATGTTTCCATATTCAGACTTCCGTTGTAGGTATCAACAATTTAGTTTCGCAGATCACAAAACGATGTAACACAAGTATTGAATCAAAAACATCAACATACAAAGCCATAATGTCATTCCTTGTTTTACCAAATATTGCAAACCTCTGCAACAATAGCATCAAGATACAGAAATTAGACATTCCACCATACATAACACTTGCAGATCCGGAGTACTACGATCCATCCAATATTGATATTCTACTGGGTGCAGATATTTTCTGGGATCTTTTAGAGCATGGACAAATTCGTTTTGGACCACACAGCCCTGTATTGCAAAACACCAAGTTAGGATATATAGTTTCCGGACCTACAAGTGGAATCAATCAGAAATTCACACACACAAATAATTCGATAGCATGCAATTTTATACAAAACGATGAGTTAGACATACAGGATCAATTAACAAAATTTTGGACTCTCGAGGAAGCTCCCAATAATGACAACAATGATTATTCTACAGAAGAGCGACTATGTGAGGAAAATTTTGTAAAGAGTGTCACGCGAATGCCAGACGGAAGATTTTCAGTAGCAATACCTTTAAAGATGCCTGAATCATGCTTGGGAGATTCTTACGAGACAGCAAAGCAATGTTTTCTATCATTAGAACGCAGGTTACAAAAGATACCAAAATTGAAACAAATGTACAGAGAATTCATAAATGAATACAAAGAACTCAATCACATGACACGCATACATGCACAAACATACAAATCAAACACACAGCACGCATATTATATGCCACACCATGGCGTATTACGTGAAAGTAGTACAACTACCAAACTGAGAGCAGTATTTAATGCAAGCAAACCCACATCCACAGGTGTTTCATTGAACGACCTGCAAATGGTTGGTCCTACTATACAGAGTGACTTATTATCAATACTTTTGCGATTCAGACATTATGCATACGTCATGACAGGGGACATCGAAAAGATGTACAGACAGGTTTTAATACACAATGATCAACGCCATCTGCAACAAATAATATGGAGAGATGATCCAACAAAAGAATTAGAGGCATACGAACTGAACACAGTAACTTACGGGACCGCATCAGCCCCGTTTTTAGCCATCAGATGTTTGAAGCAACTCGCACTTGAATGCACTGATCCATTGATAGCACAAATAATAAAGAATGACTTTTATGTCGATGATCTTGTCACAGGCTGTCAGTCAAAAAAGCAACTGATTGAAATTCGGGATCATGTCAGTAAGGTTCTGTCATCAGGCTGTTTTAATTTACGCAAAATCAGGTCAAACATTGATAATTTCACAGACGATAACATTGATTCTAACACCTCACTCAATCTAGGTCAACAGCATTCCGCAAACACATTAGGCATTGGTTGGTCCTCATCTCAAGACGAGTTATACTTCTCACCAAAACTCACGCACATCGACAAAAATCCAACAAAGCGGTCGGTCTTGTCCACTATTGGACAGATCTTTGATCCATTAGGTTTGCTCAGTGTCTTCATCATCAGCGCAAAAATAATCTTGCAAAAGCTCTGGCTACACAAAATTTCATGGGATGAGCCCTTACCATCTGAACTTATTCAACTTTGGCAAAAATTCACATCTCAGTTGTGTTACTTGCAAAACTTGCGGTTACCTCGTCACGTTTCTTGTTTCAATCCTCATGTAATTGAACTTCATGCGTTTAGTGACTCTTCACAAGATGCTTATGGCGCTTGTATTTACGTAAGATCCATATCAAGCAACAATGAAATACAAACACATTTGCTATGTGCCAAGAGTAAGGTAGCACCACTCAAGCCCGTTACGATCCCGCGACTAGAGTTATGTGGAGCCGTCGTAGCAGCGCGATTAACGCAAAAGGTACTTCATGCATTCTGGTTACCAGTAGACAGATGCATTCTTTGGACAGACTCGTCAATAGTGTTAGGATGGTTGAAAACAGCACCTAATAAACTTAAACAATTTATCAAGAACCGTGTCGCTGAAGTTCAGGAGCTCACTCAAAATCATCAATGGCGTCACGTGCCCACACAGTTTAACCCTGCAGATTTGTTAACTCGCGGAGTAGACATGACACAGATACAAAATTTAGATTTATGGTGGAATGGACCCACATTTTTAAGCAAACATCAAGATCAGTGGCCCATCTCAAATTTCGATCATGTTTCAAACACAGATTTGCCAGAAATAATATCACAAGTTGCAGTTTCAGACAAAAACGGAAGTAAATTGGTAGACTTTAATAGGTTCTCCAAACTACTTAAACTCAAAAGATCATTCGCATACGCATTAAGATTCATACACAACTGTAGATCGCAAAGACTAAATTATAGCAAACACTCAGGACCTCTAACCAAAAGGGAATTGGATACAGCACTTCAGACACTAATAAAACAATCACAAATAGAATCATTCGAAGAATACAACGCAATTAAAAACAAACAGAACTTATCAGTCAAAAACAAACTACTACACCTATCACCTTTCGCAGATGATCAAGGTTTAATCAGGGTAAGTGGTAGGTTGAACAATTCACAATTTGAATACAACATCAAACACCCTATACTTATATCATGCAAGCACCCAATAGCAAAGCTAATATTCACAGAAGAACACCTACGTTTGTTTCATGCAGCACCACAGTTATTACTGTCGTCGGTAAGACAACAATATTGGCCGTTAGGTGGACGCAATATGGCTCGTCATGTAGTACACAAATGTCACAGATGTTTTAGGGTTAAAGCTCAGACAGTTAATCCTATCATGGGTCAATTGCCTGGGTGTCGTCTCAATCCCGGGTATCCGTTCGAAACCACCGGAGTGGACTATGCTGGTCCTCTTCTTGCTGCAGATAGACGGGGACGTGGATGTAAGCTCATCAAAGTTTACGTTGCACTTTTCGTTTGCTTCATCACGAAAGCACTACACTTAGAACTCGTTTCGGATTTAACTAAAGACTCATACATCGCAGCATTACGCAGATTTATCGCAAGACGTTCTAAACCTTCAGTCATGTATTCCGACAATGGTACACAGTTTGTAGGAGCTAAAAACGAGATAAGCTCATTTCTTAGACAAAATTCAAATGGTTTAACAGAGTCAATGGCAAATGAAAGCATAGATTTTAGATTCATTCCGGCATATACACCTCACTTTGGCGGATTGTGGGAGGCAGGAGTGAAATCACTCAAAAGTCATTTAGTTAGAGTTTTAGGCAATGCACATCTAAATTTTGAAGAATTATATACAGTTTTAGTTTCAACTGAGGCAATTTTAAACTCACGCCCGTTGACGCAAATTTCACCAGATCCTAATGATCTGAATCCATTAACTCCCGGTCATTTCTTGGTCGGACGTCCTCTCACTGCTCTACCTAGTCCAAGGTTAGATGACATAAATCCTAACAGGCTGCAACGATGGGAAAGAGTAGAACAATTACGTCAGCACTTCTGGACTCGTTGGCATAAAGAGTACGTGTCGGAATTGCAGCAAAAAGTCAAATGGAGACAATCAAAAGGATGCCTTAAAAAGGACACGATGGTCATCATCAAAGAAGATGCTGTTCCCCCAATGAAATGGAGTCTTGGTCGCATACAAGCAGTTTATCCTGGCAGTGATGGAGTTAGTCGTGTAGCAGACATTCGAACCAGTAAAGGCATTATACGGCGAGCATTTAACAGAATTTGCCCACTGCCTGTGGAAGAAGATGATTCATCAACACACGAGTGAAAGTTGAAAGGTGGACTTTCAACGCCGGGGGGCATGTTCAGAATCCTTCATTCAAAATCATACATCGTCACATTCAAAGTCACCGCTCATACAACAGTCATAACCAATCAACATTTTCATTGTCACAAGAAGCGCAAGACATGCAGTATGAGGTAGCGGGGTTCGACCCCCACCCATGGACATCGCCGGTAACGGCCCTCACTTCTCGTCTCAATGTTTAGAAAGTGAACGCATCATATCATAATTTTTCTTTGTTAATTTCAAATTCATTATACGAGGCATTTACGCAAACCAAAAGCATTTTTCATCATCCGCAATATATATACATATCAAAAACACTGATATCTCGACCGTTTTCGTTCTTCTTAAGTCCTTATGCCGTGTTGGAGGCCGGACACAGAGTTCACTACAAACCATACAACCTCCACTATTTGCTGCCCCCATGCTGGATCAGACATTGACGGAACCCTCGATGTGCGAGTCCTACTCGCACTTGGCCGGTTTTTAGCCGACTTCAAAAAAAAAGGAAGTTCTCAGTTTGACCTGTATGTATTTTTGTTTGTCCGCGATTATCTCGCGTTTCGCTGAACCGATTTTGATGCGGTTTTCATAAAAGTATTTGTTACACTTAGTAGAAGGTTTTGGTATTTTAACCGACTTCAAAAAAATGGTATACCCTTGCCTTAGCATCAGCTCACCTAGTGGTGGGTGACGATGATACGGAAGATGGAAGCGGGCTTACTAAGTTTTCTTAACGCAATGTAGAACTGGCTATCTCATCTTCATGCCAGAATACATCAAGCAAGGCAGGCTTAGAAAATGCCCTGCAAATTGACCAGAGTCTTGCAAAGTTACCCGTGTCGAACCCGTGATCTCCTGATGTGAAGCGAGTGAATTAACTACTACGCCTTGAAGGCAATTAAAAACCTATTCAGAGGTATTTAAATTAGTTTCAATGAGATATATTATAGTAATGGTATGCTTTACGGCAATGTGTGTATGCCTCAGGTCAGACCCGCGACTGGAGCCTGATGCACAGATACGCGTTCCACCACATCTTCCTCCAGAACGGCTCGAGCATCAGCGTTGGAGTCATCTGCCAGCCTAGCACCGCCTCTGTGTAAGTAGCTAGCTTCTTCATCACGTCAGCTCATATATACGTACCCATCGAGGGGCTCGAGCCTACCCTGAATTAGGGTGATCGGGCCTTAGTCGACCACGCGGGCCCAGTACGGGTTGGTCAACTTCACACACAACCTTCGAGTTTCTTCGCAGATGTGTGCAGGTTTCGTTAAGATGTTTTCCTTCACGTACATATGAGATCGAAATTCGAAAACACATTGGTACGTGGCAGGACTCGAACCACGACCTCCTGTATAGGAGGTAGCGGCCCTAGCCGTTACGCCATCGACTCTCTCTGGCTATTCGTAGCTTCTTATTTGCTTGTCGTTGCAGAAACGCTTCTTGGAATTTATTTTGATTCCCCGTTAATAATATAATGGGGTTGGTTTTGACACTTATGGAGACTAAAAGTTCGTATGAACGATTTCACGACTAACGGTTTTAATTAATAATTACGAATAATTTAAAGACGGATTAAGAAATTATAAAACATATTAACAGAAACACCCTATTTAACTTTTTAATTTAATCAGAAAATAACCAGAAACGTAGACGTGAGTATGTTCATCCAAGCAAAAAAATAAGACTTTCTATTCCTGTCAGTAGCTCCTTTTATGTCACCAAAGTAGGTGTTAGAACGAGCATGGACAAAACGAAAATTATGTCAAACTTCCGTGTCATACCTACTCCTCTGAAGGTTAGAGGCTCTACACTGGAAATGTGTACCTAGGACAAACAGTCCAGGTAGGTAGGTCCAACTTCGAGAAAGAGATCAATCGTCGAATCTAACTCGGCTGGGCTGCGTTCAGGAAGCTTCGCAATATCTTCACGTCCCAGATACCTCAGCGTCTTAAGACCAAGGTCTTCGACCAATGTGCGTTGCCAGTGATGACATACGGAAATGAGACATGGTCGCTTACTATGGGCCTCATAAGAAGGCTCAAGGTCACCCAAAGAGCAATCGAGCGTGCTATGCTAGGAGTTTCTTTACGTGAACGAATCATAAACGAGCAGATCCGTAGGAGAACCAAAATAACCGACATAGCTCTCAGAATTGTTAAACTTAAGTTGCAGCGTCAAGACACATAGCTCGTAGAACATATGGCCGTTGGGGTTAGTAAAATTCTCGAGTGGCGACCGCGCACCGGAAAACTAGCGTAGGCAGGCCTCCCACTGAGACCGATGAACTGGTGAAGGTCACGGGAAACCGTTGGATGCGGGCAGCGCAGAACCCGTCGTCGTGGAAATCCTGGTGCCTATGTCCAGCAGTGGACGTCGTTCGGCTGATATGATGATGATGATTTACTAGTATATTCTCGGTTTGTATTTGGATTCCCTATCGAATTAAATAGTTTTATCGTGTACGAAAGATTGCGAAAAAAATGCACGTAGTGATCTAGCTATGCCAAAAAGTTCGTGCCCCTAGGTTTGTCAGCGTCGGTTACCATTTTCGTTTGTTATCTTAATGGTTCGTTAACCATTTGGTTTGTCAGCATGCGATTAGCGTATAGGTTCATCCATATCATTCCATCAGTACCATCATCATTCAGCTCAGACATATCCACTTTTGAACTTATATACTTATATTCTTTATTGCACGCAAATATTTACATGAACAACACTTAGAATGGACTTATCCCTATAAGAGATCTCTTCCAGCCAACCTTACCGGGTGTTATGAGAATTCAAAGGACGGGGGGCAAACCTATGTGTACCTAAAAGTATACAAAATAAAATACTAATATAATATAATGTAAACTAACCTGATCTACTCACATAAATAATATATACCGATAGTAAATAAATTAATATTATACATAATACATACCTAAAAATAAAATACTTACTATTCGTACTAAAATAAATATATACAAATAAACTTACACGTTTTGTAGGGAAAGAAGATGCTCTTTAAGTTTGATTTTGAAAGAGTTAACAGAGGGGCAGTCGCGAATGTTGGCGGGTAATTTATTCCACAGTTTCGCAGCGTATCCCTGGTGCCTACGTGGCCACATGCTTCCAGCGGCTTTCTGCATGCTTCACTGGATCATCAGTCTGCCTTGCCACTCGACAACCTAGCAACTCCGTCTCTACAAAGTTATCTAATTTCCTTCCAGTTTTGAAGCAGGAGAAATAGCGCTGTCTAACGGCCAGATCCTGCCTATCAAATGGGTAGACCTTCGCCTCCATCAGCACGGTGAAGAGGGCACAGCTCCCAGGGACTACGCCTTCAGCTTCCAAGCTGGCGACGAGTTCTATACCGTTCAGGTAAATTCAAACTTTACCTCTAAATATTGTTTTCATGAATGAAAACCAAGATATTTCATCATTATATCAACTGAAGACGTCCACTGCTGAACAATGGCCTCCCTGAAGAATTTCCACAACGAACGGTACTGCACTGCCCGCATCTAAAGGCTTTCTGCGACCTTCATCAGGTCGTCTGTCCACCGATTTACGCTCATCACTGACTCATTGACTGACTCTCTGACGCCGTCAAAGGGACGCTGGCATTTGTTTTTTAACGGGAGCCTTAGGCGCCTTAAAATTACTATAGTTACAGTATAAAATCATTGTAAAGGTACTGTAGTAGTCCTTGGGGTCACTAACTCGGGACACGTGTTACTATGAATTGGAAAAACTTTTGTTTTTTAGCTTTTTCTCTTTATTTTTTTTTATATTGCTGTACCGGCTGGCTTATTTTGATATCGATTACAGGCTAGGGTTTTGGTGAGCTTTCGGGCTGATGATGAATAGGATTTGAGGAACTTCTCTAGAGATTCTTTCAAAGCAAAATCTGAACCAGGGATGCGTCCAGTGAATTCCTTCCAGATTTACAAACGAAAAATTTAAATAAAGCTTTGGCGCGTGGCCAGATGAAGTACAAGTAGAGTCGATGGACGATTGTAATGAGTCCTTAACACATAAATTATTTGCCATGAACCTAATATTAAAAAGTGGCGCGAACTGTAAAAGTTCATAGTTTTTAGGGTTCGTACCCAAAGGGTAAAAACGGGACCCTATTACTAAGACTCCGCTGTTCGTCCGTCCGTCTGTCACCGGGCTGTATTTCATGAACCGCGTTATCTATACACTTGAAATTTTCACAGATGATGTATTTCTGTTGCCGCTATAACCAAATACGAAAAATTAAGAAAAGTGAAAAAATAAGGGGTTTTCCATACAAAAAACGTGGTTTTTTTTTAAACGAAGTAACTAGCGCAATCTAGTATGATGGTACGGAACCCTTAATACTAAATCCATCTAGTATGATGGTACGATACCCTTTGTGTGCGGTTCTGACTCAATCTTGGCTGGTTTTTCTTTTTGTGCACCCAACTTTAGATCCCGGTATTATCTCAATATATCAGATAGTACATTAAAACGGTCCACCTGGATAATGTCGAAGGTCCATCCCGTGGGGTCAACTTACTCTTTCCCTTTTATCAACAGGTGCTGGTTGAGTACGAAGCAATCCACTACGTGTCCCAAGACTGGGAAGCTCGCATGGTGGAAAGGTTCTGCAAGTTCATAGTGAACGGGGTGCAGGGACGAGGAGTCTCCGAGTTCCACTATCGTCATAAAGATGGCCGCCCGCTGAAAAAAGACGACCCAGAATGGTACAGGAAGATTTGTCACGAGATTTGATAAATGAGTTTTTGTATTTTCTATTTTTAATAAAACTTATCAACATAGACTTTGAAAATCTTTTTTTTAACCTCCGATGTGAAAAAAAACGTGTGGCACTCGAGGACTGCCGCGTTAAAGCTATTGCATAGCATTTTTATCAACTTTTGCAATTTTAATTATTTTTTTATTTATGCAGTATTTATTCACTATTTTTTGATGTTTTACTGTTTTCGTGTGCTCCTTTTGATTAAAGGACCATATAGTCCTTGGGGCGCGGGATGTTTATGTTATAAATTAACACTAATAAAGTTATACCAGTAAAATTGACTAAGTCCTTTTAGTACCGCAAATCGCTAATAGATGGCACTGTAAGTTTTTAGCACGCGGTAACGTTACGTTACGCTCGGCCGAGCTACATGGTAGGCGGAGTGTGGGGTATTAGGTTTTATTTTCGTTACGGAATTACTTGATTCGGTCGCCGCGCTCAAAGCCCGCGATAAAAGCTATGCAATAGCTTAAAATGGCTTGACTACACTATGATCTCTGGTAAGAACTGGTTACAACTTTGTAACTATCTCGTAATATTCCCTACTCTTTGCTGTCACTATATTTTATTCATCTATCCCTAAGACGAGCCTCAGCACTAAAGGCGGCGCAAATCTTGCGCACATATGCTGTAAAATTATGGAAGCTTGAAATTACTATCAAACATACACAAAACCTTTACAAAAAATAAAAATGTGTATTAAAGACACAGTCTTACAAAATAACAAACTTAAACAAAAAAAAATACGTTTTCAAATAACGAAGCTTAAATTAGATAGATAATCAGAACACTTATAATAGACATTTTGATAGGTATTTTCATCTAATATCTAATCTAATACCTTTGAACGCGCAATTCTTGTATATGTCGGAGACGGTCATGATTACGGTTGCTCAGTTGTAGCGCAGCGCACGAGCGGCCATATTGGCTAACCTGTCAGATCGGTTATGTTGGTACCTGAGATGACTGGTTCCGCCGCCATGCGCTAGGACGGAGCCTAGGCGCGAGAGCTCGCTGGCCGGCCACGCCATTCCGAAGAAGGCTTCGACGAGGGCTGGTCGTGACTTGCCTGCCTAGGAACTATCCTCGTTACAAGAGCATAACTAAAGTGAAGTTAACTAAGTGATTGTGTTTCAATAAATCTACGATTGTACAAGTTCATTGTTGTCTCTTTACTCGACTTACCCAACTAGGCCCACACGATGTCTGATGAAGGAACTCCACCTGAACCTGATCCGACATATATATAATCTGCATCTCGGAAACGGCTCCAACGGTTTGCTTGAAAATTGGTAAACGGGGATTTTTGGGGGCGCAAAATCGATTTAGATAGGTCTCAACACCGAGCAAAGCTCGGTCGTCCAGGTACTTATGATTTGTGTAACCAAAAACAATTAAAATTCAAAAAAAAAATCATTTCTATATTACCTAATTAGGCTCTTTAGTTACACATTTTCAATATTTTTACGCATATTTGCAGGCATAGTTCAACCATTTCATGTGTTCAATATTCCGGTTTCTAAGTTCATTTTTAATTTTTGTATGCCCGACCATACCAGATGTTAAAGACTACGCGATATAGTATGCACAGCTCTGCACAGCACGGCGGCGGCGTGCCTGGACAAATAATTATTAATCAACTTTAAAAAAAGGAGATTATCAATTCGACACGTATGTATGTAATATTATTTGATATGCAAAATAATCACTTATGGTAATCTATTGGGGCTTCCTAACAAATACACAAATTTTCATGGGTGTATGTATGTTTGTATATATTATGCTTGTCCACGCATTTGTCCGAAACTATTAATCGGATTCTGACCTTTTTTTTGTTTAGGGAACCGTGCAAGTTTCATCAAAATCGGTGTAGTGGTTTTCAAGATATGGCCTAATACGTGTAAGTATGAAGTTTCTAAATTTCGACTTTGAGAACTCTCCTGTCTAAGAAAATTAGACAATTGAGTTCTCCAAGTCTTAGAAAGGTGACACTTAAAGGGTTGTGAAGCTACGACTTTTCATACAAACGGCGATAACGATTTTCACCTCTTAAATGTTAACCGATTAAGACCAATTTTTGATAGGTTGTCAGTCAGAACAAAAGCTAGGCTCATACGTTTTTGTTTTTTCGCTAAAGTTAATAAGTTTAATTTTATTGTCGATCACGTGTTTTCATACAAAACTAATTTCGGCCATTTTTTTATTTATAATCAGTAATATAATAAACTAACTGTTTAAGCCTAGCTTTTGTTCAGACTGACAACCTAACAAAAATTGGTCCAAATCGGTTAACATTTCAGAGGAGAAAATCGTTATCGCCGTTTGTATGAAAAGTCGAATTTTCGCCGTGGGTACGAAGTAACTAGTATCTCATCTGTGACGTGGGTTCACAGTCCTCTTAACAACTAAAAATTACGAAATAATAAGGAGTTAAAAAAAAAACTACCTACTTCAAAAAGAAATTAACTAAAAATAATGATGGGTATAGTACTTTATTGTGTAAGTACACGAAATTAACCAATAATAAAAAAATCAAAAGTAGGTACGAAACAAATTCGGGTCCTATAATTTTTTTTTGAGGTCGGCAAAATCTGTGAGGCGTCATTTGGTTACACTACGTTGAACGAAACACGTAAGCGCCATTAGAATTTCTGGCGCTTTCGACATTTTGTTTGCTAGAAAACTGCATGGTTATACGACTCTTTAGTAGTTACATTATACTTATAATATAATTATATACTGTAACGATTATATTATAATAATACATTGTATAATAATTCTTTTATCGCTGCAGCGGACTTTAGATATACATGCACGCAATTCACATGCCGAGTCAAGATTTCAAAATGTTTATTCAAAATAGGTGCATGTTACGCTCTTTCTGATGGTTATGAGATAGCGATCACATTACATAATGTCAGATTGTGAAAAAAATATAAACAAACAATCATCAGTTAATAATATCAATAAAATCATTTACATAAAAAAAATAATGTCATTTGGACATGAAAACAATACGACACGAGAAGTAATACGAGTACATTAAAATTATTGAATTGGTCGTTAGAGCATTGTGAAGCTGCGACTTTTCATACAAACGAGGATAACGATTTTCACCTCTTAAATGTTAAGGGCCAATTTTTGATAGGTTATCAGTCAGAACAAAAGCTAGGCTTATAAGTTTCGTTTTTAAAATTACTGATTTTATATAAACAAAAAATGGCCGAAATTACTTTTATATCAAAACACGGCTCTTACTTCTCTTAATTTATCTTAATATTATTTTTCTTGACATGCAATTTTTTTTTTATTTTAACTTATACTTACTTTATTTTGCATTTTATAATATTTTCAATTTGAATTAGGACATGAATTGAACTGGCAAATTTGCGTAATATCAATGTTGCATATCATATTTGTATTGTTTGTGTATGTACTTAATTACTTATATTTAAATTATTGACATTTCAAATACAATGTACATTGTTTGTGAATAAAAAAAATGATGATGACGTGAACGACAATAAAAATAAACTTATTAACTTTTTCGAAAAAACAAAAACTTCACAATCCTCTTAATGCTTTTGACAAGATTAGAGCAGTTCACACGGACAGCACCCATTCACGAGTATAACGCGAGAGTCAGCCATCGCTCCCCTCGACCATATTAGAGGGAAAGAAGCGACCCGGCTCCCGATGCGCCACCATCCGCAAGAACATTTAAGCGAGCATGCACCACTCATGTCAATGCTAAGATAAAAATATTAATTATAAGAAATACTAGACTTGTCATGTATTGTCGCTTCCACGTCAATTCTTACATTATCCATCATTTGATTACTGTTAAACATGATTAGTGTTGATAGAAGAAACACTGTCTACCCATACATTTTTGTCTTTTGAATATTCGAATGTCATAACATCCTTATTTACCTTTTTTACAAAGAGTTCTTTTGACACAATTTTTAACTCTTTTTCTGACAAATTTAAGACATCATCGGGTAATTTATTATACACGAGTGTGCATTGTCCCACAAAGGACTTATTAATTTTTCTAAGTCTGGTAAAAGTTACTTGAACTTTATTTTATAGTTTATATTATAAATATTTCACTAAGAGGAGACTTCTTTGGCTCATATGATGACGATAACTGCATAAGATTATTTGTATTTATTAAAATTGAATAATAATAAATAAATAATGTTTATATCAATGCCTCTTATCGCAAAAATAATTGCAATCCTAGGAACGCTATTTTCTGCACAAAGAGATTTTATTCTGAATTTGGCTGTATTATTTGTATTTATTTAAGAAAAATAATAAATATAATATAATGTTTATTTCAAAGCCTACTTATCGCAAAAATAATTGCAATCCTAGGAACGCTATTTTCTGCACAAAGAGATTTTATTCTGAATTTGAATTCTCACCAGCAAGGAGTTCGCATAAGCATAACGAGCATCATTTTACTAATTTAAAAAATGCGGTGTTGAATAAGTGTTCCAACAACCAAACACCGCGCTAGAATTATCACAAACAACTTATAAGTAATATAAACCCTGGAAAAGCGGTCCTGAAATTAAGTAACTGGTTTTTTTACAATTGCTCTTTAAATTAAATTAAATCCTATTTATATCTAAACTGAACTGGTTATAAGTATTTAAGTTACTCGTATTTTGGAATAAAGTACAATACAAGCCAAGCCTTGGTTCATAATGACTGCACTGCTGACCAGAGTACGATGGCTCGCAACGTAGTCATTACAGACCACGGCAGTAGTATGTACTATTTAATCGGAAACCATATTTTTCGTCCGCAATTAATTTAATTCATCTCTTTTCTAAATCTTCATTTTCAGATTAATAAATCTGTCATCAAATAAAATTTGGGTCAAAATAAAGGTCAACAACATGGGGTTAGGTTATTTTTATCACTCAAAATAAAGAAAGAAAATAAAAGGCAACTCTGCCATTTTCTATAAGACAAGATGACTAATGTCATTTGTTAAACGTCAAAATAACATTTGACATTTGATCGGGCCTCTTTGATCCTGACGTATTGCGATTGTTTAATCTGACCTTCAAGTTGATTACTACAAAATGAAGCTTATAGATTAAGCTTCATTTTGTAATCATAAAATGTACAGTTACTAACGGCTTTGACACTTTTACTAGTACAGTTTGTACTTTACCTAGTACATAATTAGTTCTCTACAATTAGTACCTGGGCGACCGAGTTTTGCACGGTGAAGTAGCGCCATCTGTTATTGAGTAGCTGGTTGACCGAGCTATGCTCACTGTCTAGTCATGTAGCGCCATCTGTTATTGAGTAGCTGGACGACCGAGCTATACTCACTGTCTAGCTATGTTCTTTTGTTGAAGAGCTAATGTAAAATATTCTTTCATGTGAAAACGGATACGGATGTTACAGGGATAACGCCTCTTGAGAGACTTTAAAAGTAAAACATTTAAATCCAAAATTTAAACCACATCGCTAGAACCGTTTCCGAAAAACTAATATACCTACATACTTGTATATACAAGAGTTGCTCACTTAAAGTAAAGAAATAGAAATTAACTCTGAAATTCAAGTAGAGTCTGACTATAAAACTTAAGCACTGGAATGAGGTCTACATATTAGTAATAAATGCACACTAGAATTTAAGGCAACGTATATACGTGTTTAAGTAGGCTACGGCTGGGCCTGCCAGTTATCACGAGGTGTGAGTCATAGACAATGTACAGCAGAAATGGCAGCACTACAAGCACAGAATACAAGGCTGTCAGAACCGAATGAGGAAGGGTCAACACCAGAATACCTGAAAAGAAAATATTGCAAGTAAGATATAAAAATCTACAAGAGTCTGTGCGGAAAGAGAAACGTCGTAAGATTTGAGGGCGCTGCTGTGCTTGACTACCGTATTTGTCATGTTGACAACACTGTTACGTCATTATAATGTGACTGTAACATCTTAGATTAATAGAATGATTATCTTAGTATTGGAACATAATGTTCATGTACTGTATCAACAATTGTCTAACTAAATGCAACGTATTTAATGTTAGTTCCATTTTACACAACGCCGCTTTCTTTTCAAACAGACTGTAATTTAGGCATCATCTCTCAGCTTTGCGATGACGTCACAGATGGGTCCGGGCTTAAGAATGACCCGCGCAAAAGAAAACCGGCTATCTTAGTTTGTGACACCCCTGCGCGTTCCACGCTGAGCTTTGGTACGTTACGCACGGAAAGATTTTTAATTTATCTTGTCTATGATACACCTGCGGAAAGTTCCATCGCTATCTGAAGAACGAAAATCCACAAACATAGGCATCATCTCTCAGCTGTGCGGTGACTTCAAAGATGGGTACGGGCTTAAGAATGACCCGCGCAAAAGGAAACCGGCTATCTTAGTTTGTGACACCCTTGCGCGTTCCACGCTGAGCTTTGGTACGTTCTGCACGAAAATATTTTTAAGTTATCTTGTCTATGATACACCTGCGGAAAGTTCCATCGCTATCTGAAGAATAAAAATCAACAAAATTTAAACATCATCTCTCAGCTGTGCGGTGACTTCAAAGATGGGTACGGGCTTAAGAATAGCCTGCGCAAAAGGAATCTTAGCAAAGCAAAGTCCGCACTAAAATATACACCATGCCGCCGCCGCGTGGAAGTTTCCGCGGTCGAAGGTTCGGCGCGTGTACGTAACGTTCCGTCGCGGAAGGTTCGGCGCAGAACGATACGCAGGTGTGTCGTCACGCCTAACATCAATGCTGGAATACACGAATGCTGTTGAATGCATTGATGTTGGCAGCAAAGATGTACAGGTATATCCAAGCGTGTTTAGAAAATGCCTATTCCCATCGCCGCTGTACAGCCGCCGGAAATCAAAATAATAATATACTTACTTATAATGTACTTACTTATGCAGTGGACAAAACCATAGACTTAAGGATATTTTCACTAAGCTAAATCTAGCAAGAAAATCTAGATCAGCAAAAACTTTCAGATCAATTAGCAAATTTTCAGGTGGAAGGTAATCGAAAGGCTTTTTCGAATTAATGATGAATAATTTTCTAATTGACGTAAACTGGGGCTTCTACTCATTATGCTTATTTTTATTTAAAGAACCCAGAAATAGCGAAAATTGGTAAATCTAGCATTGATTTGTTTGCAGAGTGAGTTCATTGCGATTCGACTAAGTCTCATGGGGAATTTCGGTAAGTATATAGTACGTTCGGCGAGTTAGCTGCAGTACACCTAAACGGATTTCTGGAAATGTGTTAAACGATATAACAACAGGACCGGTCGTCGTGGAAATCCTTGGGGGAGGCCTTTGTCCAGCATTGGACGTTTTTCGGCTGATATGATGATATAACAATTTATCAAAGAATAAGTATTTTTAATTTATAATTTATCATTAATTTTAATCACTTTCACTGCTGGACAAAGTATCTTCAGAATCGTCGCCTACATGAATAATTAAAGACTGAACAAGATTCGCGTGACCCCGTGTGGGTGTAACGTTGGTGGTGCCATGATTGAACACAGGGCGGCCCCTTTGACGCAACCGTTTGACGCTAGCCGGCAGTAGCGAGCGGCATTTATCAAAGGTGCAGCTAAATCAACGAACGAACTTTAATGTGTAGAGATCCCACTTGACGGATTCTAAGTACCTTCTTATACCAATTTTTACACCTGTAACAATCAGTGTAAAAAGATTATGGAACTAAGAGTAGAGACTTTCTATTATGCTATTCAATTTTTATAAGGTACTAGCCGTTTCCCGCGGCTTCACCCGCGTGGACATTTCTATGACTTTTCGAGGGTGCGCAAGCGTGGAAAAAAGTAGCCTATGTGTTAATCCAGGTACTAATCTGTCTACCTTCCAAATTTCAGCCAGATCCGTTCATTAGTTTTTGCGTGAAAGAGTAACAAACATACATCCATACATTCTTACAAACTTTCGCGTTAATAATGTAAGTAGGACAGCGACCTGCCCCGCGGCTCTACCCGCGTTTTTTTCCACAGGATCACCCGCTGGCCTAATCTTAAGATTCACTAAAAATTTTATGAAAATCTCTCAAGTCCATACATACAGGGTGTAACAAAATTGATGTAGGTCCCGTTGACTGGGGGTTCTACTCATCATACAGAAACACTTTTGTTTTATTGGTGAAATCGCAAAAAAAAACTCTTCATACGAATCGATCAGCTGATTGACCAATTTTGTGAATTTTTGTACGGAGGGTTAATTTTTTTTGATGATTGACTATTGATTCCTTGGGGAAAGTTGTTTGATTTATGATGATTAGAACCCCCAGTTAACGGGTCCTACACAATTTTTTTACACCTGTATATAGGGTGACTTTTAATTAGTTCTTGATAGCAAAGGATATGAATGTACTCGTGATTACAAACAACTTTCCCAAAGAAACTATATGTCTAATCAGAAAAAAAGTTTTTGGTCCTCGATACTTAATAAGTTATCAAATCGCCAAAAATGTATGAAGGACCAAAAAGTTTTTTTTTTATATTTGACGTATAGTTTCCTTGGGAAAGTTGTTTGTAATCACGAGTAAATTCATATCCTTTGCTATCAAGAACTAATTAAAAGTCACCCTATATAGAATAGATTTAGATATGTATTCATTCTAGGTTTTTAGCATTTAATAAATAAATACTATAACTTACCAAAAAATATTAAATCAGTGAGAACAACCAGCAGTAACCCTCGCAACAATGTGAAGTCCAGTTTGCTCTGAAGTGAGTAGAGAAGCAGGACCAGAATTGTTGCAGCTGCTATGCCGATAGCAATCACGAACTGGAAAAATAATGATAAAAATTGAATTTTAAACAGCAAAATCTTTTATCGGTGGCTCAACCGGTAACGACTCGGTCCCCCTAACCAGAGGTGCCGGGTTCAAATCCGGACGGCCAATGTACCAATGAGTTTTTCGAAACTTACGTACATATACTCACCGATTGCTTTAACGGTGAAGGAAAACATCGTGGGGAAACCTGCACGCACCTGCAAAGAAACTCGGAAAGTGTGTGTTAAGTCGACCGACCCACACTGGGCTCGCGTAGTCGACTAAGGCCCAATCGCCCTAATTCAGCGTAGGCTCGAGCCCCTCGGTGGGGACGTATATGAGCTAATGTGATGAAACAGCAAAATCTTTTATCTACAATTCATAATTTTTTGATTTGTATAAATCATAATTTTTCAACCACTCTTTAGCTTTTGTTGGGGTTCGTGTCTTCGTATAGGTCGAGGTAATTCCAATAAATCGTTTATTTGTGATTTTAAACGTATATTAAATAATTACAATGATAAAAAGAATCTAATGCCGGTTGTATGCGCAGAGATCGAGACGAGTCTATAGGATTCTTTCACAGGCCTCTTTCATGTTTGTCTCCGCCCGTGGAGAGATGGCGCTAGCGTCAACATACCGCCCGCCTTGGAAGTTTCAACTTCCGAAGAATTTCGACGGTCTTCGTGCTGCACTGGTAGTGGGCAAATTTTGGAAAATGCGCGTCGAATCACTCCTGTCGCAGTACGAATTTCTGCTACCCTAGATACATTATCCTTGCCTGGAAACACACGTAGAATTCTACCCAAACGCCATCTTAGAGGGGGTAAATTTTCTTCCTTTACAAGGACGAGAGTGTTAGGTGTAAGGTCTTCCTTAAGGGTTTTCCACTTTGTCCTGCGCTGAAGCTCGGAAACGTACTCCATAGACCAGCGCTTCCAAAAATCTTGTCGTAGCTTCTCCACTCTATCATAGCGACTGAGACGATGATTTGGGACGTCCGAGAGGTCCTCGCTTGCTGGAGCGGTCAGAGGACGCCCGATCAGGAAATGAGCAGGAGTAAGGGGCGATAAGTCATCGGGATCTGTGGAAAGATTAGTCATCGGGCGGGAATTCAAGGCGGCTTCGATTGACGTCAACACCGTGTTGAATTCCTGGTAAGTTAAATGAGCATTACCTACAATTCGTCTTAGGTGATATTTACACGACTTGACCCCTGCCTCCCAGAGACCCCCAAAATGAGGAGCGTAAGGTGGAATAAAGCTGAATTTGATATCAGCCATCGCAGTCTCGTCAATGATTTTTTGTACATCGTTTTGTAGAAGCTTAGGGAATTCCTTCTCAGCACCTACTAGATTTTTCCCATTGTCGGAAAAGATTTCGAGTGGTTTCCCTCTGCGAGAAATAAATCGTTTTTACGCCAAAATATAGTCATTGGTGGAAAGGCTAGTTACAAGTTCTAAATGTATGCATCTCGTCGCAAAACAGATAAACAAACAAATGTAGCCTTTCTCCAGCTTAGCACCCCTGCCCTTACGGTTTAGTATGAACACTGGCCCCGCGTAATCTACACCTGTACGAATAAAAGGAAAACCAGGTTCTAGGCGCTCTGATGGTAAGTTGCCCATAATCGGTGTTAAAGTTTTACCTTTTATACGCACACAGGTAGTGCATTGATGCACTGTCTTTCTTGCCAGATTTCTACCACCTAACGGCCACCAACACTCACGTATGGTAGAAAGAAGGAGCAGAGGGTTCGCATGAAGCAATCGTTTATGTTCATCTCTAAATAATAGCATAGTTAATTGATGCTTACCACACATTAATATAGGATGTTTCTTGTTGTAATGGAAGCTAGACGAGTTGTCCAGCCTTCCGCCTACACGTATCACTTTATGTTTATCCAAAAATATGTTCAGTCCTGAGATCTTATTGTTTTTAACGGTTTTATCACTCGCGTCGTTAATTAACTGTCGATATTCAGTGGGAAACGATTGGATTTGTGCTAGTCGTGTTAGTAAACACTGTGAGGCGGCTAACTCGTCAACAATTCGCGCACCGGTGCGTTTTTGAGCGCCTCGGCGACCGCGACAGTTGTTTACGAATCGAAGTAAATATGCCCCCACTCGTTTTAACTTGTTAAAAGACGAGTACCTATCGAAGTCGAATAACACATCAAAATTAACGCAGGGCATGCTTATTACCTTGTTTTTTAATTCGGGTAAATTCTTTGGATCGATTTCAAAGCGATTGTTTTTCCAATCAGAGTTCCGTCCGTGTAAATAAACCGGGCCGTGCCACCACAAGTTATTGTTTACTAACGCATCGAGATAAAGGCCCCTAGACACTAAGTCGGCCGGGTTGTTCTTGCTATCTACGTGCAACCATACGGAATCGCCCGTCAATTCATTAATTTCCGTTACGCGGTTTTGCACGAATGTTTTTAGTAAATGCGGTGACATTCTTAACCAACCCATAATGATTGTGGAATCGGTCCAAAAATAGGTTGTATCGAATATAAATCGCGACGATTCGATGATAGACTTGTACAACCTTGCACCAATCAAGGCTCCACAGAGCTCCAAACGTGGAACACTAATCGCCTTTATAGGAGCTACTTTGCTTTTTGCGCACAGTAGGTTGACAACGACCTCAGACTCATCATTATCATACGTACTTACGTATGCACAAGCCCCGTAGGCATCTTGAGATGCATCTGTAAATATATGCAGTTCGGTGTGGCCAGTGTATACGCTCCTTACGAATCGAGGTATTTTTATGTTAGGTAAGTACTGCAACTTATCTATAAACTGGTTCCATGATAGGGTGACGTCATGAGGTATCTGATCGTCCCAGTCGAGTTTACATAGCCATAATTTTTGCAACATAATTTTAGCAACTATTACTGCGGGAGCTAGGAGTCCTAACGGGTCGTAAACTTGAGAGAGAACCGAGAGCATCTCACGCTTAGTGACACCTGATGACACGTTTTCGGTTTTCGTATTAAAATACAGTTCATCAGTATCATTTTGCCAGCCCAGCCCTAACGTTTTACTCTGCGTGTGCTCGCCGACGGACAGCTCCTTAGCGGTGGCTGTGGTGACGTCAAAGTTGAACGTCCACTTTCGCAAAGGAAAACAGCCAGACTTAAGCACACGGGATACCGTTTCGCATATTTTCAGGAGAGTCTCACGGTCTTCGTGACCCGTGATTAAATCGTCTACATAAAAATCATCCTTGATGACCTTAGCGATGACGTCATCATTACATTCCTGCGATAATTGGTTTATACAGCGAATGCTGAGGTACGGTGAAGATGCACAGCCGTACGTCACCGTGTTCAGTTGGTAGACGTCAATCGGATCAGTATTATTTTCACGAAAAAGTATCAAAAGAAGATTTCTTTGATCCTTTTGTATTAAAATTTGTCGAAACATCTTTTCAACATCGGCGCATGCTACGTATCTGTGTTGCCTGAAACGCAGTAGAATCGAGAATATGTTGTTTTGAAGAGCAGGTCCTATCAACTGTATATCGTTTAAAGATTTATTTGATGTAGTAGCAGCACTTGCATCAAATACCACGCGTAATTTTGTGGTGCTGCTACTCTCTCGGAACACACCGTGGTGTGGAAGAAAGTAATGAGGCTGGCCGTACTCTTCTACCCGTGTCATGTGCCCTAAGTCACGATATTCACGCATGAAATCTACGTACATCTTTTTATATTGAGGTAAACGGTCTAATTTACGCTCTAACGAGATAAAGCGCTTCTTTGCCATCATCAGTGAGTCACCGAGAGCATCAGCTGACTCCTTCAGAGGCATGCGAACTGAGAACCTACCATCCTCTTCGCGCTTAGTCGTATTGGTAAAGATGTCTTCGCATTTTTGTTCGTCTACTGTTAAAATACGGTCGGACTTAGGTACGTCTTCTAGTTCCCAAAACTTACGTAACTGGGTATCAATCGTTTGCGTGAAATTACAGTGAATTTTATCTGACTGTAATTTATTCGTATAAACAGGTCCCGAAATTAACCATCCTAACTTCGAATTTTGTAGGTAGGGCCCCTGTGATAATCGCATCTTATTATCCAATAACAGTTCCCAGAAAATATCCGCCCCTAACAGCAAGTCGATTTCTGAAGGCACGTGATATGTGGGATCAGCTAAAGGCATGTTATCTGGTATACGTATAGAACGGCTATCGATGTTTGTTGACGGCAAACTAGAAGTTATGCGCGGCAAAACAAAGCATTTAAATCGTTTGCAGTAATCGTTTACTTTTGATCGCATAGTTAAATCGCATGTGTGATTAGAGTGAGAGACCGATTGTCCTACACCTGTAATCTGAACAGTGGACTGTATTAAAGTCGAATTTAATCGTTTACAAAGTTTTTCTGTTATGAAACAATGCTGGCTGCCGTTATCGAGAAGCGCCCGCGCTGTGTGAAAAACATTGTTATTATCGGAGACCTCCACTAACGCAGTGGACAGTAGGACCGACTGATGCACTGGTGATGAGTGCGCGTCAACCCGCTGATCCGATTGCACGCTATAACTACTAGACACCGAATGCATAATTGTCGATGTAGTAGTGTGTGCCGCGTTTACACGATCCTTAGACTCGTACTGACTTGGTCGAGTAGCTAAAGAGGAGGGCACATTGCCGTTTTCGTTACTCTCAGTATGGAGTAAGGAATTATGTTTACTTTGGCACTGCTTACAGGGCCCGAATATGCACTCAGCAACTGAGTGTCCCGAACGTAAACAGTTGCGACAAAGATTTTTATCTTCGACCAACTTGCACCTGTCCTTAACATGCAAGTTCAAGAAATAACTACATGTAAACAGAGCATGGTTACCGCTACACATTACGCATTGGGATGAGGCTCGCTTCATGTTATTAATTTTATTCGATTTAGTCGTAACATAGCTGTGGACATGATTAGTTTGCGGTTGAAAATAATGTTTTCTAGGCTCGTGAGAAACTTTATTTTCAGTGGAGGGTTTTGTGTACGAACCTTTGTTCTGACTAATCATTTCCAGCATGTCAGCGCGATTTCGTAGGAAAGTTAACAAATCATCAAGTTTTAATTTGTATTTAGAGCGATCACCCGACAAACCAGAAGCAATAGTACCTTTTTGATTTTCCCACTCGCGTTCCGTGGACGAATCAAGTTTAGACACTATTAAATAGATAATTAACGTATCCCAAAATTCGGTAGGCTCGTTTAACGTTTTCAAAGCACGTAGATTACGCAATACGGTATCTATTAGCTTTCTGATTTGCGAAGGTGATTCTTTGTTAAGGCTTTGCATCGAAAATAGGGACTTGACGTGATTGTGAACTAATAGCCTTTCGTTATGAAATCTAGACTCCAGTAGCTCCCAGGCGTGAGTGTAGTTAGTGGCAGTGAATTCGAGTGCACTGATAACCTGTGAGGCAGTACCAGTGACAGATGAGCGTAAATAATGAAATTTTTCAATTGAATCAAGTTCAGCCCGCTTATGGATCATGGAAATGTAGGAGTTTCTGAACTCCAACCAGCGATCATAAGAACCATCAAAGGTAGGTAGTTTAATATCAGGCAATTTTATAGATTTTTTATTTATCGTAGGTTGCATACATACAGAACTGTTTAGATCTTTATCTTTTTCGTATAAACATTTAGCAATAGCCATGATCTTGTAGTATCTGTCCTCGAATTCTTCTCTATATTCCAAGTGGCTATCAAGATCAGGCTCATCTACCTGAAACTCAATTTTACTCTGGATTTCGTTGAATTGCTCAAAAATAGTGGTCGCAGTTTGCATCCGTAATTGAAATTCGACTTTTTGGGATTCGTTTAACGTTACCAACTCGTTTTTGGATACATATTTTTCAAAACCAGTTAATCGGCACTTTATAGTGCCGCGCTGCCTTTTAAGCTCATTAAGGTCTGATGTTTGCATCCCGGAAGGTTTTTTTGGGTCTACGCTCATTTTGGGGTCTCAAAAGGAACACAAAGGGTACTCACGTAAAGGTCACCTTGAGCTTCTGAGTTGACGCGTAACTGAATTGACACCGTAAACTGCACAACTGGTATTTACAATTGCACTGGAAAGCCAAAATCACAACACGGTATTAGACAACAGTCGAAAGCACAGGAATCGGGATAGGAAGGAATGAAAACCTCTGACCGAATCTCGTAGTCTGGAACGTCGTAGGCGCGTAGTCGTCTCTCCCGGTCCCAGTCCAGAAAATCCGTCGCGAAGGACCAATGTTGGGGTTCGTGTCTTCGTATAGGTCGAGGTAATTCCAATAAATCGTTTATTTGTGATTTTAAACGTATATTAAATAATTACAATGATAAAAAGAATCTAATGCCGGTTGTATGCGCAGAGATCGAGACGAGTCTATAGGATTCTTTCACAGGCCTCTTTCATGTTTGTCTCCGCCCGTGGAGAGATGGCGCTAGCGTCAACAGCTTTTATTTAATAATGATTAATTTTATATTTATTGATTAATTTGTAGTAGGTAATTCGTGATTTAATTTTAAACTATTTCAATGTTATTTTATGGACCAACATCTGAATTAAATGATTCATTTCTAATTAGTATTTAATTTTTAAATTAATTTAAAAAATCAAAATAACAACTTTTTTAGGGTTTCCGTACCTAAAGGGTAAAAACGGGATCCTATTACTAAGACTCCCTGTCAGTCCGTCTGTCTGTCACCAGGATGTATTTCATGAACCGTGACAGCTAGACAGTTAAAATTTTCACAGATGATGTATTTCTGTTGCCGATATAACAACAAATACTAAAAATTAGAAAAATTGAAAGTCTTGTATGGAAAGGTGCTTTTTAAAAAAAACGTGAACAAACAAGCGCCATCTAGTATGATGGTATAGAAACCTTTGTACTAGCGCCATGTAGTATGATGGTAATACGGAACCCTTTGTGTGCGGTTGTGACTCGCACTTGACCGGTTTTTTTCAATTTCTCAACACTAATTAAAATAGTCAGAATATTAACAATTTAGGCTGACAGTAGGTACTACTGAAGCATAACGGATTTGGGGGTCGCGAAGGTTCAAATAACATATATAATAAATATAATGTTGTATCTTTATATCGATGTTAACCTGGTGAAGGTCATGGAAAGCCGATGGATGCGGGCAGCGTAGGATCGGGCGTTGCCACTTCAGTTTAGCGATTCTGTGAGCTATGTCGGTTACTTTGGTTCTCCTGCGGATCTCCTCGTTTCTGATTCGATCACGCAGAGAAACTCCGAGCATAGCACGCTCCATTGCCCTTTGGGCGACCTTGAGTCTTCTTATGAGACCCATAGTAAGCGACCATGTCTCAGTTCCGTAAGTCATCACTGGCAACACACACTGGTCAAAGACCTTTAGTATTAGGGACGTGAAGATATTGCGAAGCTTCCTGAACGTCTTCGTTTTACTAACTTCATGTTGTATCTTACCTTTACAAACAAACACTTGAAATTTAATACACATGTTGCTGGTTGTATTTACATTTTTCATTAATTGAACCCCTGCCTTCCATTTCGTAATTTTTTATCGTTCTGGCTGCAACGAGGGAATGCAATCTCGTCTCGCCGAGATCCCGATCTCGCGAGATCCCGGCGATATTTTACGAGATTGTATCTCGTCAAATTTCGTACGAGATCTCGCGAGATAACGAGATCGACAAATTCAGCGTGACGACGTGTATTTCATAGCGCGATTAGCGCGGCTGCGCGCGAACTGAATCCTAGCCGGTCGTGCGGCCGCGCCTGGCGCGGGCACTGGACAAGAGGGGTAGGCGGGCTTGCGGGGGACGAGGTCCGGCTCATTTTACAAGGCGGCGCGCGTGCGTTTGTTTACAATTGCAACGAAATAATTTAGTTTAAGTTAATTTTGTGGTTCCCACAAGTGTTGAGGCAGAACGAGCTTTTTCAGCAGCAGGGTATTTGGCATGCAAAATCAGAAGTCGTCTGTCAGATGATACTCTCGACATGATGTGTTTTTTGAGAAGCCATTTTCAGACAAACTAACTTGCCTTTCCGTACCTTGATAACTTCATCTGACTTCTACTTTAAACTTCTTTTATTTGATTAATACGATCTCACAACATTTATTTAAGAACTTGTGAAGTTTAGTTTTTGTTTAGTTGTTTTTATTTACCATAAGTAATGTTCCTATTACTTTAAATTATTGAAACTAAAGTAATAATTTACAAAAGACTAAATATAGATAATTATTGTTTTGTTACCAATATTGTAAGAATTTGAACTGATTAGCTACAGTAGGTATAATAATTATAGACATAAACAAATGTTATTACAGTTAGCGACAAAATAATAAGTACTCTGTTGATTTTTAAAATAAAACTTACATTATTTTTATAACTAAGCAACGCAGTTTCTATTTAATTACATATCATGTCAATGACTAGTTCTTAAAACAAGCTTTTGCATGTTTTAATTGCGATTCTCCCAATCTCGCGAGATCTCGCTAGACGGAAATCTCGTACGAGATTGCATAACGGATTGACCTGATTTTTGCATTTAATTTGTTGTGCTAGGGGGGGGGAAGTGATATAGATTGCTAATCAAAATAGCCCGATATAGTTCTCAAGGGATCTGGAGTACCTTTCAAATTAGTGGAATCCTGGAATTTTTTTCCTCCCTCCATTCCCCCATATTTCCCTGCCCCGAACACCTTCTTTTTATGGGGTAATAGGAATTAGGGGTGCAAAAAGTACGCGAATATAATTAGAATAATAGTTAATAGTACCGCAAACCGTCTAGTAATATATAAATGTAAGAACATTAATCTACGGCATTATCGTCACTTACCATCAGGTGAGAAGATGCCAAGGGCTTATCAATTGTACATAAAAAAAGAATACCAAAGGGCTTACCAATTGTGACTAAAAAAGTTATATTCCGTGAGTTTCGTTAGAGCCGCAATGCAGGCGTTCAGATTTTTAATGCAACCCTTAATACAAAAAGGAGATGGACAATAGAAAGAATAAGAGAGGAAAACATTTTCCAAAATCCCGGTGTAATTACGTAAATCGGGAAGTTGTTTCTAGAATAAGAGAGGAAAAATGTTTTCAAAGATCCCGGTGCAATTCCGTAAATCAGGAAGTTGTTTCTAGAATAAGAAAGGAAACATTTTTTCCAAGATCCCGGTGTAATTACGTAAATCAGGAAGTTGTTTCTAGAATAAGAGAGGAAAAACATTTTCCAAGATCTCGGTGTAATTCCGTAAATAAGGAAGTAGTGGTTTCTAGAATAAGAGAAGAAAACATTTTCCAAGATCCCGGTGTAATCCCGTAAATCAGGAAGTTGTTTATAGAATAAAAAAGGAAAAACGTTTTCCAAGATCCCGGTGTAATTCCGTAAATCAGGAAGTTGTTTCTGGAAAAAGCCGAAAGTAGCATGAACACATGCGTGTCTAGGTACGCACGCGAGTTCGGTAGACTTTCAAAAACGCTTTTACATCTAAGAAATGCATATCATATCACCTCACATACTTCCCCACCGAGGGGCTCGAGCTACCCTGAATTAGGGCAATCGGGCCTTAGTCGACCACGCGGGCCCAGTGCGGGTAAGTCGACTCGTAGGTTGTTTGTGAAGTCGACGTTTTCATACACAACCTTCAAGTCTTATTGAATATCATGAAATTATTTTATTTTATTTTGCTCTGCTCTGTTCTATTCTATTCTATGTTACATTTCGTTTCATTTCATTTATTTTATTATGTTTTTTTTATTAGGAAAACTGACAGCTAATTAACACTTATATATAAGGTCTAACAAAATTAGCTGAAACTATTTTAAGGGCAAGTTCAGCAAACGAAACTGAACAACTTTTTCTTCAGCGACCATACTGAAATCTAAGAAAAAAAATCTACAATAAAAAAATAAGAAATCTTAATGAATGCGGCACTGGCCATCGTACCGTAGCAGCCGCAGCCCACGCGCCTCCGCCACAGATGATAATATAGTAGCACAAGCCTCCGCTCCGATCATTCCGATTCTTTACTCGCACGCAGCCTTCCTTCTTACATCCCAAACTTGTGGTTACAAACTTCATAGCACACCACCATGTCCAAATACTTTTGTACGGCATTTTCACTACGAAACACTTAACTTAGGCACAATACAAAAATTGTATTGTGACTTAGGCACTTAGGTCACAAAATGTCATAGGTTAGGCTTTGAGCAACAACCTAACTCAATGAGTGCGCGAGAGTAACTGAGATATTTATTTACATCACAGTTGCTTGTAGGCGCTTGCTCGTAGGTACATTTCGCGTGGTTCGTTCAACGACCTCAAACGCCTGAAAAGAAGTAGCCGCTGCCTTCAATTTCAATTTCTTCTTTTTCGTAAAGTGTAAATACCTGTTAGGTTGTATTTTACTACCTACAGCAAAAAGGAACTGTAAGGTTTTAAGTATTTTAAATAAGAATTGATTGAGTGAACTAGCAAAGGTCAACGGCCGGGCACAGTGCACAGTCAGGCGTCCGTCACTTGCTCAAGGCCACTCGTTATATGCCTACCGCTTAGCGTATCGGAGACGATACAACGGACAGTAGGTTGACGCACGCCCGCCTGAGTGCTAGCACGTCACATTTACCGCTCTGAATATCGAAATGCCGAAACCACGCAATTATTGTGCAGTGGATGGGTGTCACAGTCAAAAGAAAAATGAAAATTTGTAATTTTTTTCATTGCCGAGAGATGAACAAAGGTACCTAAGTTAATAGTATTTTAAATCTTTTGTTTTTTTTTAATTCCCTTTTCTCATTCCTTTACAAATTATCATAATTTATTCCTTAAACTTAGAACAATGGTGGGTAGGTACCTACTATGTTAATCGTCATAAATTAAGGATTTCAGGTATTATTTTTGTGTTTTTTAATATAAATAACAGTTACCTACTTAAAGTCAGAACATAGTAGGTACCTAGCGTCATCGTCGTGATTTAGGTAGGTATGTCAGAGAATAGAAGTACTAATGCGCCGGCCACTCGGTAGCTGAGGGGCACTTCTATAGCAGTAAATAAACCGTTTAAAACCAAAATCCAAGGTTTAACTTGTCAAGTACCATTACGTCATCGAAATAACTCCATCAAGCCCCGCCCCCCCGCGCGCGCCGCCGACTTTTATTACCAGAACGAATGTAAACGAAAAAATCTCAAGAACTTAGCACAGATTACTAAATAGTTACTTCGTAAACTATAGCTTGCATTCACAAGCCGTTTTTTGTTATGACTTGTAGATAGTAACAGAAAACCTATTTTCGTTACGTTTTTACCTAGCTTTCACTTAAAATAACAATAATTCAAGCTCACAATGAGGCCCTCTTGGGGAATGTTTTTGTATGAATAGTAGGTATGAAATTCTCCGTCAACTCAAGTAAAAAGCCATCTTTGATTGTTTTTTCTCCGCTTTGCTCCTGTTTCCCTTTTGATTATTTGTTAAAATTATTTACGAGGTTTCAAATATTATCGACATTAAAATTTATTAATCGGGAATTCAGGGAAGGGAAAAAATGCATCTTTCATTTTATTAAACTCAAACATATTTGATTGACAAATATAAAATAATTGATTTTCTACAACATTCGTTTCATTACCAAAATCATCATAAGTACAACCCTAGCACATTCGCTCGATGACGCGCTCGCACGTGGGTCGCTCGGCGAGGAAAAACAATCTCAACTCTCTGTATGCATAGTTATGGCACATTTCTTCTCGCTGAAATCAGCTGGTATTATTATTAAGATTTTGTAGGCTAATATAGCGTAGGTATTTAAGCTTTTGTATGGGAGTGATGTATCTGTTACGAAGTAACTATTTAGTAATCTGTGGCACAGTTTTGTTGCGACACGTCACGAGTCCAGCGATGTAAACAAAAACCAGGACCGTACTACGAGAATATTATTTATTTAAGTAGGCAGTAATGGAATGTGGCGATTTTTTTTAGAATTCGGTATGGTCGCTGAAGAAAAAGTTGTTCAGTTTCGTTTGCTGAACTTGCCCTTAAAATAGTTTCAGCTAATTTTGTTAGACCTTATATCTATATAAGGTATATTGCTCTAGCACAAGAAAGCAAGAGGACACCTATAGAAATTTATTGTTATTACAGATAAAAGAAAAAAATATATAATAGTTATATAATAGTAGGTAGTGTACTTCATGTGTTTGTATGACTCATCCATCATAAATAAATCATTTATATATAGAAACTAAAAAAAAAAAGTTTTTTATAATACGATTATGCTATAGTTATATTATAATACTAGCTGTTTCCCGCGGCTTCACCCGCATCGACAACGTTTCTATGACTTTTCGAGGGTGCGCAGTGCGCGAGCCGCAAGCGGCTTGCGAGTGTGGAAAACAGTAGCCTATGTGTCAATCCAGGTCCTAATCTATCTACCTACCAAATTTCAGTCAGATCCGTTCAGTAGTTTTTGCGTGAAAGAGTAACAAATATACATCTATTCTTACAAACTTTCGCGTTTATAATATAAGTAGGATAAATCATACCTCATGACGTCGGTAAATGCAGTAGGCAACACCGAGCAACACTCCGACGCAGGCTGTGAGGATGAGCAGCGCGGCCAGGTTCGCGGGGTATTCCGCCTGCCTCAGGTAGGTCACCGTGATGAGGACCAGAGACAAAAGCGTCATGACCAGTGATATCCAGCTGAAGGAAAAATTATTATTCTTATTACTAGCTGATCCGGCAAACGTTGTTTTGCCATAATGAAATAAACTTTACGACCCCTATTCCCATACCTACCAAATACACATAAAAAATTTCATGGAAATTGGTCGAGTCGTTTCGGAGAAGTACGAATACAAACACCGTGATACAAGATAAGAGATATGTACTTGTACATGTGGCAGTTTCTGTGAGAATTTTCCAAAATCCATTCTTTGCGCATGCCTACGTCATAATTGCTATTTGAATGCCAAATTTCAGCAAGATTCGTCCAGTGGTTGAGCTGTGTTTTGATAGATCAGTCAGCCACTATTTCCTGTGATCACATCGGTGACGGGGACACGGTACATAAAGATCAATATAATTGTACTTACAATGCCACCGCACTGTGAGAATGTATCACATCGGTGACGGGGACTCGGTACATAACGATCAATATAATTGTATTTACAATGCCACCGCACTGTGAGAATGTATCACATCGGTGACGGGCACACGGTACATAAAGATCAATATAATTGTACTTACAATGCCACCGCACTGTGAGAATATAACACATCGGTGACGTGGACACGGTATATAAAGATCAATTTAATTGTACTTACAATGCCACCGCACTGTGAGAATATATCACATCGGTGACGGGGACGCAGTACATGAAGATCAGTATAATTGTACTTACAATGCCACCGCACTGTGAGAATATAACACATCGGTGACGTGGACACGGTACATAAAGATCAAAATAATTGTACTTACAATGCCACCGCACTGTGAGAATATAACACATCGGTGACGTGGACACGGTACATAAAGATCAATTTAATTGTACTTACAATGCCACCGCACTGTGAGAATATATCACATCGGTGACGGGGACGCAGTACATGAAGATCAGTATAATTGCCGTGATCGTCAGCAAATGGCACAGAAGTCCAGTATAGCCCTGTAAACATAAATACATACAATAATAAAATAAAAATCCAGGTCATCTGGTTTAAGTTTGGGTCTCTGCACATTTCCTGTAGCCCACTTCCACTGCTGAACATGGGCCTCCCCCAAGGACCGGTCCTGCACTTCCCGCGACCATCACAAGGTCGTAGTTCCACCGAGAGGGAAGCCTGTCTATACTACGTCTTCTATTGTGGAGTCGCCACTCGAGAACTTTACTGCCATAACACCCGTACGTTCTACGCGATAACCCTTACTAATATTATGAACGCGAAAATTTGTATGTATGAATGTTTCTTACTCTTTCACCAGGTCTTCGGTCCACCTCGTGGAAGGCCTTCCTACGCTACGTTTTCCGGTGCGCGGTCACCACTCGAGAACTTTACTGCCCCAACTGCCATCTGTTCTACGAGCTATGTGCCTTGTCCACAGAATCGCTACATACGTAATTAATAATTATAATTTTAAATACAATATAGTCGTTGAATATGAAAAAAAACCTGTTTGTCATAAGAACGCTTGCTCAGCCCCTGTTACACGGATAATATCTGTCCATCCGTCTGAATTTCATTTGTTTTCAATTATTTTTTGATCCACAATTGGTAAGCCCTTGACATCATCTCACCTGATGGTAAGTGACGATGATGCCGAAGAGGGAAGCGGGCTTACCAACATTTAAGTACTCAATGGGAAAGGCTATCCGATCTTCAAGCCGGAACACATCAATGCTGTTAAAATTTATGCTTGGCGGTAAGGCTCAGATAAAATGGTGGTAGCTAGCCAGGCGGGCTTAGAAAATGCCCTTCCACTAACCAAACCGAGTTATACAAACTTAGACTCCGCCGGTAATCGAACCCGCGACCTCCTGATGTGAAGCTAATTAAATTAAATGAAATATAATTTATTTGCTTAGTTTTGAGTACAAAATTTGATGTTAATATACAATAAATTAAAAAGTTCCTTTCAAAACCTTGTTCCAAATGTTCTCAACCATTACGCCATGGAGGCGGTATCACATCACACTTTATTAAGTGTAATAAAGGCGAAAGTTTGTGAGTGTGTATGTTTGTTACTTCTTCACACAAAAACTACTGAACGGATCTGGCTGAAATTTGGTAGATAGACAGATTAGGACCTGAATTAACACATAGGCTACTTTTTTCACGCTCGCAAGCCGCTTGCGGCTCGCGCACTGCGCACCCTTGAAAAGTCATAGAAACGTCCACGCGGTAAAGCCGCGGGAAACAGCTAGTAAACTATTTTTATTTATTTATTTTCAAATTTGGTTCGAGTAACATAAACTCATAGTGTGTCATTAGACTTATAGACTATGTTAGTAAAAATTAAATAAAATGGAGATACAAATAATATTATTTCTGATTGCGTGTGACCTGTCGGTCACAGCATTTCAATATATACGGACAGTCTACCCTGTCCGAAATCATCATTAGGACGCTGTTGGAGCTGGCGCGCACCCTGCGCACCCTGCGCACCAGAGACGCGCATCTCTTGCTCATTACTGCATAAAAACAGTCGATGCGCGCCTCTGCAAACATTCCCGAGGCGCTGCAGCGCCACGGCAGCCCCAACATCGCCCTAAGCGCATTGTTATATTGGACCCGGAGAGCCCCATACGATTTTTGAGTGTAGTTCACCCACAGGTTGCACGTATAAAAAGATGTACAGTAGGCTCGGAATAGCGATATTTTTACTTCCGTTGAGCATCGTGCAAACCTGCGGGATATCATATTCGCTCTTACACATAAGGCTCTCCGTACCCTTTCAATGTCATCATCGTCTTTGAGGCCGGCTGTAAGTAAATGTCCGAGGTATTTCAATTTATCTACTATCTGTAGCTGTGCATTGTTTAGCCGTATTGGCGGCACATTCGAGCGCCGTTTAGAACCGTCCTCAAAGACCATGACTTGACTTTTCGTTACATTATACTTGAGGCCGTGACTTTGAACATATGCCTCACATATACACAACAGCCTCTTGAGCCCACAGATCAATGCACTCAGCAGCACCATGTCGTCTGCGTAACTTACTTGCTTGACTGACTCGGTGGCTCAGTGGTTTGTGCTCATGACTACTGATCCGAGGGTTGTGGGTTCGATCCCCACCCAGGGCATACATTTCTGTGATGAGCAGATTTGTTTGCTCTGTGTCTGGGTGTTAAATATCTATATATGTATGTATTTAAAACGTATATAAGTATGTATATCAGTCTCTGGTTCCCATACCACAGGGAATCCTACTTTGGGGCCAGATGACCATGTGTGATTTGTCCCAGAATATTTATTTATATTTACTTAAATTATTGACACAAGTATCATCGATGTGGCAGCCGACATGTGTGCTACTGAGCTCACCGATCAGTGCGTTTATGTACAGGTTGAAGAGCGTAGGAGAGCTCAACCCCCCCTGTCTCACTCCGCACTCCAACCTATACGGCTCCGATAATGAGCTTGCCCATCTAACACAATTGACCTGGCCTTCATACCAATACTTGAAGATGTTAAAAAGTTCTTTTGGTAGCTTTATATCGTCTAACTTTTTCCAAAGAATGTCGTAGGAAACCAGGTCAAAAGCTTTAGACAAATCAAGGAAACAACTGTACACAGGAGTCCCTCGGTTAAGATAATATCTAACGGTGTGCTTAAGACTCAATATGGCACTTTCAGTAGAAAGTCCAGGCCTAAACCCGAACTGATAATCGTGCAGTTGTACATATTTATTAAGTTGAGTATTAAGCACAGCGTCAAACACCTTGGCGATTATGGTCGCCAGCGAGATAGGCCTGCGCCTGTAGTTATTTTTGTCAGAGGTGTCTCCTGTCTTGTTCTTTACTACAGGTACCACAATGGTTTTCATTAATTCAGTCGGCAGATACGAATGACTTAAGCACAGCGAAAACAACATAGCCAGAACTCTTGACATATGAGGACCGGCATTGACGTTGATCTAATGATTTTAGTGATCTCTGTGGCCGTAATTCTAGTCCCCATAGTTTCAGTCCCAGTCTCAGCATATATACAATATTTCGTTTTTTTTGCATGTCAGTTACCTTTTAACGATTTGTTTATTCACAATTGGTAAGCCCTTGTCATTATCTTATCTGATGGTAAGTGACGATGATGCCGAAGATGGAAGCGGGCTTACCAAGATTTCCCAAAGCAATGGAGAACTGGCTATTTTATCTTCAAGCCGGAACACATCAATGTTGTTAACATGAAATAAAAAATGAAATTTCTAAGTCCAGAATAAGTAGACCCCTATTTACATAGAGCAAAGTATGTCTTGTTCTGTCGGTAGTTAAAGTTTTGGTACGGAACCCTTTTTGTGTGACCCGAGTCGCAATTGGTAAGCCCTTGGCATCATCTCACCTGATGGTAAGTGACAATGATGCCGAAGATCGAATCGTGCTTACCAACATTTTCAAATGCAATGGGGAAGGCTATCTTGTCGGAGCACATCAATGCTGTTAACATTGATGTTTGGCGGAAAGACTTAGATAAGATGGTGGTAGCTAGCCAGGCGGGCTTAGAAAAATCCCTTCCACCAACCAAACCGAGTCTTACAAAGTTAGACTTCGCCGGGAATCGAACCCACGACATCCTGATGTGTAGCTAATGGACTTAACCAACGCGCTACGGAGGCGGTTAAAAAATCCGTAAAAATTATAATTAATCAATTACCCATATTGTGTCCACTGCTGGAGCATGAATCTCTTCCCGTTCTTCAGAAGGTTAGGCCATACCTACTACAATGCTAGCTTCCGGCCAGGGTTGGCAATGTTTTAAACATTTGTTCAAAACACTGTTTTGCAATGGAAAAAATACCAAACAAATTATAAAACATTTTATTTTAAATACGTTTAAAAAAAGCCTTAAAAAACATATTTGTTAAGTATACAGGCCCAGACTCCATTTAGTTAGGAAACAACTCCTCTATAACACTTGTTATGGGCCATTTAAAACAAGTGTTTAAAATACCAGAAAATTAAAAATGTGTTTAAAAGGAACTATAAAACATAAAAAACATTAATTTTATAATTATGTTCAAAACGATGTTTAAATCATGTTTAATACATTTAAAACAGTTTCCAAAATTTAAAGGTTGTTTTGTTCTTTTTTTAAATAAAAACAAGTTTATCTACACTCATTCGTAAATCCTTCAATTTACTTATCAGAAACGCTTAGCAAATGATATACCTTTCGATGGAGCCGTGACTAAGGATCCATACAAATTTCATTTCGTTATCGCAAAGTTGTAACAAAATGAAGTTTTTTTTTTTAATTTTTACGCAGATGCTTGCTATTTGAGCACACTAGCGTGTTTCGGAACGCAACCTTGGCGGCGCGCATGCGCGGTGCGATATTACTGCAAATTTATTTTCGCGCCATTAACGTTTGTATTTTTCCTTATGCAGTTTGTATAATATGTAATTTAATTTAAATTTGTTGTATGAGTGTAGATAAACTATTGTATGCAACTGTACATAATTAGTATTTAACACTCGTGTATACTTTTATGAAACTCGCTGCGCTCGTTTCATAAACCACACTCGTGTTAAATACCCCTCATTATGCAACAGTTGCATAAATAGCTATTTTTTTTTCCAACTCTACTGCACACACGTAGACAAAGTCCGGATTGGACTTAGCTTTGTGGCACACCCTGGACACTTCATACAACGGCCAGAAATGACATTTCAAAAAAGGAATGACGATACAAACAAAATCACGGCGAAATCCTATCCATTCAATAACCAAACTGTAACCAATCTGTATCAATCTGGGTGACGACGGGGTGGGGTCGCAATGTCGAGAGCGGCAGGGAGTGTCCATACTGTATGTTAGTACTAATATATATATATATACTTTGCTTGTGGTCTGACAAACATTTTCCTCACCTTTATAAGACACCATCTTCGGATTCTCTTCTCAGAGTCCAGCAGCTCCGCGTTTCTGGGTTCACCAACATCTTCCGCCCCTCCTATTTGTCTTGCTTCCCCTGCTTCTTCCTGTAACACACCATTTTAATGCCATCAGCCCATTAGTGATGACAACGAATGGTAAAAAATAGTAAAAAAAATTCGAGCGAGACCTACAGTACTCGCATATGATGTGTAACATGTGACAAAATACTTTATAAAAGGACGGCAAAGATACGGCAGACTAGGCTGTATGGTCATAGAGACCTTTGCCTTTTCCGCGCTTATAAAGCCTGAAAAAAGGACGGCAAAGATACGGCAGACCAGGCTGTATGGTCATAGATACCTTTGCCTTTTCCGCGCTTTTAAAGCCTGAAAAAACGCGACTCCCTGGGACACATTTCCGTCCCATGGGACACTTTTCCGTCCCATTTCACGAAATCGGTCCCAGAAATTGCAGGAAAGCGAGAGCAAAGATGTTACACATCAAAAATTCAACTTATATATACATATACTTATATAACTATCACAACGACCAAGTAGGTACAAATCTGCTAAGCATTTTTTAGGGTTCCGTACCCAAAGGGTAAAAACCGTAAAAACTCTAAAATTGAGATCACGTTTTTCTCTGTCTCTTATAAGTGTAGAATTTATAAGTGTAACAAAATTTGGTGTAGGACACGTTAACTGGAGGTTCCACTCATCATACTAAACAACTTTCCCCAAGGAACCCATAGTCAATTCTCAAAAAAAAAATTGGACCCTTCCTACTAAAATGCACAAAATTGGTCAATCAGCTGATCGATTTGTATAAAGAGTAACATTTTTTTGCGATTTCAGCAAATTCGGGGAACAAAAATTGTTCAGTATGAAGAGTAGATGCCCCAGTTAACGGGAACTACACCAATTTCGTTACATTCTGTATAGAAGAAGATAAATCATAGAAATGTTCAATTCAGTGTTCCATCAAGAACCTACTATCGCTAGTAATACAATAAGTTCTATTCTATAGATTGTAAAAGTTTGTAGCACTGCACAGTCACAGTAGGGATGACGAATGCAAGTCATCTGATTTACTTTTTATGATCTGACTAAAACGATATTTTGTTCTAAAAATGTTTGAAATACCTAAGCGTGACGTCATAGTTTTGCAGCGTCATTTATGTACTCATTTTGAGGTTTTGGTGAATTAAAAATGGAATATACTTAATGGAAAACAAAACGAGTAAGGTTTTCCGAAGTTTAAGTAGGAGGGCAATTTAGTGATCAAGAGTTCATAATTTATTTCTGATGCTGTCGTCACGTCGTCACCTCTATTCTATTGTGGCTCAGTCTAGGAATCCATGGACTGCGACATATGTATACCTACTTGCATTCATAAACGCGTAGAACACGGCAGCCGGCGAATGACGCACAGCTAATTTGCTAAAAGGAACCAGTCCCATTTTAATAGTAAATAAATACTCTGTTCATACTTAGATTTTTTTAATTATGTGCAGAATATAATACTTACTGCCATCTCCAGTGTACTAACAAAACAATTATGTATTATATTACAACTTAGCGTTCACTTTTGTTTTCACTAGCGTATCCTCGGATACCGATACCGTTGACTTTGTTTACGAACGAGCGGGCACGTGCGCTGTTGTAGGCACAATAACAATGACTGTCAGTGAGTAAACAAACTCTCTGAATTGTGACGGCGGCGTCGCCAATTCAGTGATTTTCTCACTAGATTAGGTGATTTTTCGATGCAGTCTAGCGACAAAAAATTTCGATGCTTCATACATTTTAGCGACTATTTAAGCACAGTAACACAATACATAAGGTTGCCTGGTAGAAATAGAAATAAGGCCGCCTTTGCTTTCTATGTATATTACAAATTATAAGTCCTGTATTGTTTTTTGGCGTGCAATAAAGTATATTTACTTACTGACTTACGTATATTGACAAAATTGCCAATTTTGCCTTGGACATTATTTAGCGAGAAAAAAAGTCGCCTGGCAACATTGGAGACCAGTCTAGGCAGTCTACATTATATAGCTCAAGACTGCGCAGTACGCACTTTTGCGTCGTCATCAACTCGAAATCCTAGAGTCTAGAGTAATGTCATAGTATATCTCATCTGTGGACAGTCAATTGAATGAAAGTCGTTCCTAACTGTGCGCGCTTCGAAAAGGTTAAAAAGGGCCTGCTTTTACTGCGCAGCTGCACTGCACTGTTTTCCCGAAACATCTGGGGTTTTCTAGAGAATACGCAACTCGCAATTTTACCACGACTGAAATCAACATAGGTAATATTACCTAGGTACCTATAGTATGTACCTAATATCCACAGAGCGCAGTGAGGTCATCGTAGGTGATTATTTGCTTAGTGATCAGATCAGTATCACAGAGAGCGTACAATTAGAGGTCGTGCAACTGGTTAATATTATCGTATATTAAATTGTAAAGACTGTTTTTTTTTTTAATTTTGAGAATTGACTATGGGTTCGTTGGGGAACGTTCAGTATGATGAGTAGAGGCCCCAGTTAATGGGACCTACACTAATTTTATTACACCTGTATACGCCGCAGTTTTTAGAGTTCCATAGTCAACAAGGAAACATATGGTTTCGCCATGTCCGTCTGTCCACTTTAAACCAAAGACTATTAGTACTAGAAAGCTGTCATTTGGCATAGGTTTAATCACGTCGACAACAAAGTGATAAAATAAAATCTTGAAAAAAAAAATTAGGGCAACATAAAAGTGGGGGTGTTTTTGACGTGAATACGTCTTTAAAATTACCTCCATAGGGATGCAATCCAAAAAAACGAATGATAAGAAAATCGGGGGATACAGTTTAGTGTTGTAGCTACATATCTATCATCTCCATCCAAATTTCGTTTACACCACTTGATAGCTAAAGAATCAAAGAATTTATTACGCTAAGTAAGGACTGTAACACATCGCGCGCGGAGGAGGGGGCAGCCCCGCCATTTTGAAGGTCATTTTGCTGAGTATCGAGATTTCCATTTAGTATAACTTTCGACTCGGTGAAGCTACGACGTTCATTCAAGTTTCAATCGTCAGCTCTCGTCAAAATCTATCGATTATATATAAAACATTAGTGTAAAATTGTAACTGTGATTATAATAAGGTGTTTAAATAAAAAAATAATATCAAAAAATATATAATGTCGGCCTATACGCGTCGAAAAGCCAAATAGAAATACAGAGATCGTATACGGTTGGAAAGGGCATCTCAACAGCAATCGAATGGTACCAATAAAACACCATATGATCGAGTCAAGCAGTGCCAACAACGTAAAGTAATGAATGCGGCCGAGCGGATCAACGACGGTGCCAGTACATCTGCAGCTGGGACGGTTGAAATTACGCAGATAATAATATTAATAATAATAATATTTTATATAGAAACTACATATTACCCGTTACGAGACGTATTTACGTTAAAACCAACGGCCGTGTGTCCCGACACAGCCCCACCCGTTTTTTTTTCTCGTCTACCCCCCATTGCATGGGGTGTCGTTGCGTAGGTCGTTAAAAAGTATTGTGTATGTGAGAACCATTTTTTGATTCAGTAATCTATTTGCGAGATATTAAGCTTTAAAGTGCAATTTTTTGTAATATTCAAGAGTCCCCCTGCCAGCTTAACCGCTACTATCAGACATCTGAAAAAAAATTTTAGGACATAAGGTAATCAATTTAAAAGGAAAACTATTACGGCTAAGTACAGTGACTTATATATTACTGGCCAAACGCAGGCGACCAATGGTCCCAGCGAATTGGTGCGAAAATCGAAAGCCTCGCACACCCGCGACTCAGTCGTCCGCGGGAAACTGTACAGTGCGGTGGAAAGACACTCCATATAAAAATGCCCTATTGTGTTGTTAGAGGCTGCAAAAATCATGAAAGAAAGGCTAAAAAGAAACATGGGATGTTGTATCATCGTTAAGTAACCTTACATTGTATTTTTTATTGTAAACAAATTAAATAAACGAATTTTAAAGCGACAATTCTACCAAGGTTCTTTTAACGCGGCACTGACGTCAACTCTCGCCCACGCTAGTTCGTACGAGTTATGTTAGATGGCGCTACCTTTTGCTTGTATCAAGAAAATCTAAGTCAAATATGGTGACGGGCGGATCCTTCTATTCAAATCTGTGGCTAAGTAGGATTTTTGAGATTAGGAGCAATAAGGTAAAGTGTCCAAGTATAAGCCCCCTTTATTTTAAATAGCCGTAAAATCATTAAACTTAGGTTTTAAATTTTTAATAAAAAAAAAACGAAATTGAATTAATTAAATTAATTTGTAAATTATGAAATGAAATTTATTTTATAACATTTTGCATAGCCAGTGAGAAATAGCTATTTTTAAAAACATTAACAATTGCCTATCTTAGGAAGGAACCTTGTCTCCCAATATAGCCCATTTACACACAAGTGCTAAGTGTTGTTTATATCGACCTTTACACACGTGACTCTTCTAATAACCATTATAAAAGAGACATGTTTGTAGTTATTTACCTAATATAGATATACTTATACCAAAATAAATTGTACAGTCACGCTGTACATACTTTCTCGCGAAGCCTTTACCATCTGGCGTAGTCGGGAATACACAAAAAAAACAACATTACGATTACTTAGTAACAATAAAAAGAGGTGTATTACATTTGACGAAAATTTTAAAGAATTACAGCGTATAGTAGGCTTTATAGTTAAAGTAAATACAGAATTTCATCCAAATCATTTAAGCCATTTCTAAGAAAAAATTAAAAAGTTTTTTTTTTACTATGGTAACCCTAAAAAATCAATGTGCACTAGACGTTTTTCTCCAAAATGCACCACTTCTTGAACAAAATCGTAGCAGAACACAATAAAACTACGAATGCATTCACCACCAATCCCGCCAAAAACTGTCGTGCCTTTTGAGAGGCGCGGGGCAGTGTTGCCAGATCTGAATTTTGTTCATGGTAAAGAAGCAGGAGTATAATAATTACAGCTTCTGATGTTTGAAAACTTGGGAATGATTATTTTAACATATAAAAGTTTAAAACAAACAAAAAACCGACTTCAAAAACAAATACACTCAAATGATGAAATAATATTTTTATTATAAATACACGAAATTAACCAACAGTAGCAAAATTAATAGGTAATTAATTAGGTCGGTGCCAGAAAAGTCATCAAATCGAAACTTAAGTAAGTATAGTTTTCTCAAGTGCTGGTACCGATCTCAAAAAAATGTAGGCCCCTAATTTGTTTCGTACCTACCTTTGATTTCGTAATTGTTGGTTAATTTCGTGTATTTATAAATAAAAATATTAATTCATAATCTTTTGTTAATTTATCGAGCTAACACGCTTACTCGTATCAACCCGGCCTCTCTGGACATCTAGATAATTGATAAAATATTATAACCACAACCTTAGCCTTGCATTAAAATTAATTATTTTAACTCATTTTTTATTAAAATACCCCAATTAAAGTTATATTTATGTAATCAGGTAAGTATGTATATAGCTTTTAGAATCTATTTTTGGTGTTCCGTACTTTAAAAGGTAAAAACGGAACCATTATACAATCACTTGTGTGCCTGTTTGTCCATCCGTCTGTCACAGCCAATAGGGATGACGACAGCATCAGAAATAAATTATGAACTCTTGATCACTAAATTACCTAATCCAAATTAAACTTCGAAAAACCTTACTCGTTTTGTTTTCCTTCGAGTCTTCGATATTTAATTCACCAAAATCACAAAATGAGTACAATAATGACGCTGCAAAACTGTGACGTCACGCCTAGGTATTTCAAACATTTTTAGAACAAAATGTCGTTTATGACAGATGATGAAAAGTAACGCAGATGACCAGCATTCGTCATCCCTATTCGCTCGGAAACTACTGGACATCCAGCCATATCCCTGCTATATCCCTGCGGTGCAACTCGATGCCACCCGCGTGAAATTCACTCAGGAACACCCTGAACAACTATGCCAAGTATCAACGACTAGTCCGTCCATTTTAAAACGGTTCACATACAACATGACGGTAAAACAGTGATACTTTGCGCTGTCACAGTGCAGGGCTATACGACCAGATAGTTCTTGAATTGTTCGCTAGATGGCGCAAATCTTAATTTTCAAAGCATTTTCAAAGTTGAATTTATAAAATAAAAAGTGGCAAATTGCGTGTCGGACCACGCGAAATGTAGGGTTCCGTAGTCTTTAAAAACTAAATTATATTTGCGGTTGGTAATAGAACATTCTGTATGGAAAATCTATGAACTATAGAAATCCAACTGCAAACTTTACTCTTTATATTATTTTTTTACTCGTAAACTTTACCTGACCGTATGCTCTGATGTCCTTTCAGCATTCCAAGGTTGACTGGAAGAGATCCCGAAAGGGATAAGTCCGCCTTTGCTTAATGTATTTTCTTTTGTCTAAATATTTAAGGGTATGATTTTATCGATTGTCAATTAAATAGATTCGATCACTAAATAAAAAAAATGAAATTCCCTAAATAGCATAGTTTGTACTCAAAATAGTAGATCTGTCACCAAAGTAAAGTCATCAAACAACACCAAAACAATACTCAAAAGGAAAAGATTTATCACCAGAAAAGTCTTTTAACGATTGTCAATTAAATAGCTTCGATCACTAAATAAAAAAATTGAAATTTCATAAATAATATAGTTTGTACTCAAAATAGTAGATCTGTCGCCAAATAAATGCCTAAAATTACTAACAAAGGTGACCTACAGATACTCCCACATCCTCTTCGGATCCCGAAAGTTTGTTGATGTTCGAAACGGGCGGCGGGGGCGTAGTCATCTTCCTATGATTTCTTCTGCTGCGAAGTAATTTTGTACCCAGGGTGGGGAGCCTCGCTTCGCGAGGCTCTTTGACTGTTAAATCAATCAAACCTGACCGAACCTAACATCGCTCGCTTCGCTCGCTCATTTATTTATTGTTTTTGACCGATTACCCCCTAGTTTTCGATTTGTTACCATGCAATAGCTTTACCGCTGCAGTCCCCGAGTGCCACACGTATTTTTAATGATATATCTATCAATTTGATGACAGATTTATCAATTTGAGAACGAAAATATTGAATAGAGATGAATCTATTTAACTGGGGACGAAAAATATAATTCCCAATATTTAATGTATTTGTTTTAAAAGCAATAAAGAGTTTACAAACAAACAAACAAACAAACTTTAAGTTAGTGGACTATTACTACTAAACTAAGAAAGCCTACTAACGCTGTGGTTAGTTTTCCTTTTAAATCGATTATAATGTAGTTTTGAAAGACCTATTCAACTATAGTTGAATTTTTTGTAGACGTACTCTATAGTGTGGGGTATATAAAGGTACGTCAACAAAAAAATTTAAGCCCCTCTTTTTTTTATTGTATCACTTTGTCGGCGTGATTAATATGTATACCGATACCAAATTACAGCTTTCTTGTTAGTACTAATAGTCTCTGAGCTAAGCCGCGGAGAGACGCAAGACAGACAGACAGGGCGAAACTGTAAAACTTTAGGTTAGTATAATACTCGTATATGTATATACTTTGCTTTAGGGATCTTGCCGGAGAGTTAGGTTATGCCACATACCCTAACTCTCCGGCAAAATCCCTATACCTTCTTAATTCTCAAAATAATTTAAAACTTGACCTTCCATACAAAGGTGGCCAACGAGGTTAATGTGTTTAGTCATCAATTCATCATAATTATCAGCCGAAAGACGTCCACTACTGGACAAAGGCCTTCCCCAAGGATTTTCATGTCCCGTCCTGCACCAGATCGTCAGTCCACCGAGTGGGTGGTCTACCTACGCTACGTCTTCCTGCGCGCGGTCGCCACTCGAGAACTTTATGGCCATCTGTTCTACGAGCTATGTACCTTGCCCACTGCCACTTAAGTTTAGCTATTCTGTGAGTTATGTCGGTTACTTTGGTTCTCCTATCATATCGTAGGTAAGTTCCGAGCATAGCTCGCTCCATTGCCCTTAGGGTGACCTTGAGCTTTCTTAAGAGGCCTATATCACACCCCGGACACTCCATACAAACGAGCGAGAAATGATATACATAATTATAACTGACGTATCTATAGGCAAGAATGCAGGTAGGGTTGAATCACACCGGCGGTATTGGTATTGGTCACAAAATGTTTGTTAGTTATTTACTGAATGCAACAGTGTGAATACTAAACTCTTTTTTTTCATACTTTTTTTTTCGAAAAAAAAACACCACTTTCCGAATGTAAATGGTAACACTAAACTCTTTTTTTTCATACTTTTCGTTGCAACCAAACACCGTTCGAAAAAAAAACACCACTTTCCGGGTAACTGCGATGTGGACGTACGAATTAACACTGAAAGACGTACGAATTAACACTGAAACCTGCTATTATTTTGTACATCTTTAAACACTTTTTCCTTGACCGACAAATCGCTACCGCTTATTAAAAAAAGGTCATCTACTTCTATGACGCCGAAAATCGCTGCCGCTTATTAAAAAAAGGTCCTTCACTTCTAGGACGGCGAATATCGCTACAGCTTACGGCTTACGGCTTTACGGGCTACGGCCCAGCCCCCTCCACCCATTTAAAACCCCCAAATTTTATGGAAAAAGTGTTAGAAGATGTAAAATAATAGCAGTTTTCAGTGTTAATTCATACGTCCACGTCGCAGTTACCATTTACAATGTGTTTGTGAATATGGTGAATAAAAGTGCTTGCGTAGCTCGTTCTTTACGTTTGGTACCCAATCTACACCCAATCTGAGTGACGGGGGGGGTGAGGTCGAATTTAGAGAGGGGCAGGGAGTGTCCATACTGTACGTTAGTACTAATATATATATCATCACTGGCAACACACACTCGTCAAAGACCTTAGTCTGGAGCCACTGTGGTTTTTGGGACGTGAAGATATTGCGAAGCTTCCCTTACGCCTGGCCAGCCGAGGTTGATTTGTCGATTAATGCCTTTCTGGAACTGGCCCACTCTTGTAAAATGCATTCAGTTATTTTTATGTATAACTTTTCGTGTAATAATGTTTTCATGTTCTAATGACTTTTTATATCAAGGATTAAATTTTGACGTTATTAAGTAATTGTTGTTAGTTTCTTGATTCTTCACAAATGACATTGTTATTATTATTTTATGACAATCAGAAAGAGTGTAATTTGCACCTATTCTGAATAAATATAATATTGAATTGGAAGTTGCACCTACCTAACTGGACTGTTTAGTACAAATGAAAAATAAAAAGATGCTCCGATTGCAAAGGTTCCTTGAGAAAACTCGTTCAGTTTTTTAAGTAGATTTAGAGTTTTCAATTTTCCCCTTTATACACCATTTCCGGGAACCTTCGCTGGACCTCGTACGCTCATCTCTCGACCTTGCGTGGTCAGGGTTCTTTCCCATCCCAATTACGGGCAATCCCGGGACCCGGCTAATCGAATTGACTGACTGAAGCTAACAGAATAATTGCCCACGCGAATACATATTATACTATTTATTAGTTAGGGCGATGCAGACATGTACAGAGTGACATCGAATTCGCTGCAAAACGGCAAAAGATTGACTCCCTTTAGAGGCGTATTTACCCTATGTCCAGGCTGTCCCTTTTTCGGTTGCTCTTTCACCAGTCGTAGTAGAAAAAATAGAGCAAAATTTGAATTAGGTAGTCGATAATTTCTTACAGATTTTCTTTGACACGTAAAAGGAAAAACGAATTTTTAATCCCTACTAATATTATAAATGTGAAAGTAACTCTGTCTGTCTGTTACGCTTTCCCGCAAAAACTACTAAACGGATTTGGCTGAAATTTGGTAGGTAGACAGATTAGGACCTGGATTCAGACATAGGCTACTTTTTACCACGCTCGCGAGCCGCTTGCGGCTCGCGCACTGCGCACCCTCGAAAAGTCATAGAAACGTTGTCCACGCGGGTGAAACCGCGGGAAACAGCTAGTACTATAAATGTGAAAGTAACTCTGTCTGTCTGTTACGCTTTCCCGCAAAAATTTGAAATTTGGTAGGTAGACAGATTAGGACCTGAATTAAGACATAGGCTACTTTTTAACACGCTCGCGAGCCGCTTGCGGCTCGCGCACTGCGCAACCTCGAAAAGTCATAGAAACGTGGTCCACGCGGGTGAAGCCGCGGGAAACAGCTAGTTTCTTATAAACATCAGTAGGATTAAATAAAAAAGAGATTTGTGTAAAATTTTGGTTAGGGCAATGTTATTTTTACATCTCCTGTGGTTTTTCTTTTAAATTTTACTTATTTTGATTTTTTGGGGTCACCACCATAATAAAAAAATCACTTTTTATTTTTTACTAAAAATGGCTTTTATGATTTGATGTAATTGATATGTGATTTTGGCTTTAATGTTTACATGGCATGCGGTAGTTTGTAATACCAAGAAAAATTGGACTATAGTACCTCCAATACATACCCAGGTTGTTTGTTATTTTATCTCTGAAATGGCTCTAACGATTATAACGAAATTTTTTGAATAACTAGGAATTAATAAAGCTTAAGACTTGATAATCAGAAACGAGAATAGAATAGAGGCATATAGCTCATGGAATAGATATAAGTAGATGGTCTTTGGGGCAGTAAAGTTTTCGAGTGGTGACCATGTACCGGAAGATGTAGCATAGGAAGGCCTCCCACTCGTTGGACCGACGGCCTGATGAAGGTCGCGGGAAGCCGCTAGATATGTGCAGCGCAGGACTGGTCGTCATGGTAATCCTTGAGGGAGGCCTTTGTCCAGCAGTGGACATCTACCGGCTGATATGATGATAAATACTGGTTAGTTTTAGTTAGGAAAAATCCGAGTAAGGTACAAATTTTAATTATTTGTAAATGTTCATTAAGTCTGATATATCTTAATTTTATTAGTTGCTACTAAATGTGTGTTGTGACTTGTCTATTCCCGACTACGACAGATGACGAAAGCTTCGCGAGAAAGTACGCAAAGTGTGGCTGTACAATTCATTTTGACGCCTAAAAGAGCCTCGCTTTCAGACGAATACTTTAAAATATTGATATTTATGAAGGGGAATATGCACTTTATGTCAGATAGCGATGAATGACGTACATCGCATTGCAAGTACTCTAAATAATTATTATCACAAACTCTAATTATACACCCTTCCACACATGAAATACTAGGATGAGACACTAGTTACTTCGTAACAGATATTGCACTTCCTTATAAAACGAAAATACCTACGCCTTTATTCACCTACTCCTTCCCACTGTCAGACAATACACGGAAACATGGTGCTCGACTTAGCGGTTATAACTGCGTACACGGGCGGCGCGCGAATTGCGGCGGCGACTGTACGGCGTTCTAGCGCTGACGAGCGAAGCGCGGCCTGCAGGACGCCTCTCGCCTGCTCGACCGAGTGACGGGGGCCTGACCCTTCTTTGAAAAATTTTTCATGTCCTGCCTAAACTTCCATTGCCCATGCCCACACTTTTTATAAGTAGAGCACTAACCCAACGACATATAAAATGCAATTTCTCTTATGATATACGATTAAAGTTAACTTTCGTGAAATCTTCCAAAATTTAACGCTGTAACGTTTAACGAAGTTAACTTTTGTAGTTACGGATTAACAATTAACGAAGTTACCTGTTTGATTAACGGTGCCCAGCTCTGATCCTTGACCAATGTATGTTGCCAGTTCTTCCTACACGATTGAATCAGAGATGAGATGAGATCCGTGGGGGGAACCAATAGGTAATCGATATTGTTCACAAAATCGCTAAACTTAATTGGCAGTGAGCGGAGCACATAGTTCCTAGAATAGATGGACGTTGGATCAGTGTACTTCTCGAGTGGCGATTAAACACCGGAAGACGTAGCCTAGGAAGACCTCCCACTCGGTGGCCTTAGAAAAAATTCAAAATTCAAAACAATTTATTTCAAATAGGTGTTTACACACACTTTTAAATAGTCAAAACAAAAAAAAAATACAATAAAAATAAAATTACAAATAATGTCGTGATTCAGATTACAGTCTCAGGTAATGGTATTTGTTATAGAATCAACATATATATCTTTGTCATTTACATAATCTATTATTTTATAATATCCTCTAGAGCACAAAACTTTTTTGACATGAGTCTTGAATTTATTCTCTGACAAACTAGTTACATTAGAAGACTAGGTGAAGTTCGCCGAAAGCCGCTGTATGCGGGTAGCGCAGGACCGCTCGTAGTGAAATGCTTGGAGGAGGCCTTTGCCCAGCAGTGAACGTCTTTCGGCTGATATTATGATGATGATGATGATGATATAGAAAGTCCTAATCTTTTCCTTTGGAAAAAGTTGTTCAGTCGCATGAAAAAAATCTGCATTTTTCATTTTTCAGCGAATAAAAAGGCATCGTGACTATGGTTTTAATTATAAAACCAGTCAAGTGCAAGTCGGATTCACGCACTAAGAGTTCCGTACCAAAGAAACCCTGTAAACATAATCGAGTACAACAATCGAATTGAAGGACAAACTTAACTTTGTAGTTGGAAAAATGTTCACTCAATCATCGATATACGTCACGGTCCAATCTCCAACTGCAAATGTAAGTTTGTAAGCAAACAAATATTTTTTTATGTGACTGATTTAAATAACCACAAATTTCTATTTTTCGGATTTTACTTTCACTTGTGCTGTGAGACCTGTCAAATTTCAAAGGTTCAGTAGGTCAACGAGAAATATCCTGTAAGTTTTGATTGACTTGCAAGTAGGTATCATAACATATTGTGACTTAAATGGCCGTAAAATGGCCGTATCTTTTTCTTGCTTTGACTTAGTAGCCTAAATTTTTTTTACAGCTCCAAGGCACCTAGACAATATAGGCCTACATATTTAGACGGCAGACAGACGGACAACAACGTGATCCTTTAAGGGTTCCTTTTTTTCCTTTTGGGGAAACGGAACCCTTAAAGAGGAATAACAAAAAATTAGATACAGAAAAAAAAATCTATAAAACAACATCGATCCCTAGTAAGGACTGAAATGTGATGTGGATTCCCAGTGTTTTCCCAGAGATTTTAAGTACTAACATACAGTATGCACACTCCCTGCCGCTCTCTAGATTCCTACCTCACCCCCTCGTCTCCCAGGTTGATACAGCTTGGTTTAAGTTTGGTTCTCGACCGTATATGATTTCGCCGTGATTTCATTTGTTTCGTCATTTGTTTTTAGAAATGTCATTTCTCGCCCGTTGTATGAAGTGTCTGGGGTGTGGTTTTAGTTTCCAAGCCAGTTGACCAAAAATCTACGCCTAGCAAAAAATTAACCATCTAATATGCAAGAAACCGTTCATAGGTAGCCGTTTGAAATTTTCACATAATTACGATTCAAAAGATACAGCTCTGTGCCATAAGAGCACTCAATCCGATTAGGTTGAAACGTGTTTAAATAATATCGATCGTAAGTCTATTCATTTTAAGTTTAAATCAATGCGAGCTTCAACGCGGCTTTTACGTTGAAACCGAACGCCCAATTCCAATGACTTATATATTACTGGCGTACCCAATTCTCGATTTTTACATGTTTTCATCACTTTCAAATAAGTTTAAAAAAATGTGTTCAATTAAAATGAAAGGTCTTAGTCGCCGATTTTTGTGTGTTGGTTTCAGTCAACATTAACTACTTATATTTTTTTTTTTCGAGAAATTTTGCAATTGGTGCCAAAAACAGGGGGTCTATAGTATATTTTTAGACATCAAAAGTGGTAATATTTTTAAAATTGTATTTTTTATTACTTTAAGTATATTATAAATTTTTTTCATGGTGATAGCTTTACACAGTCTTTTAATAATTTGAATTGAATATTGTCATTTGACCCAGACGGACAGCGGCTGCTTAGGCTTAGTAATAAATAATAGCACACTACGGACACATCATACAACGGGCAAGAAATGACATTTCTTAAAACAAATGACGGAACATACAAATTCACGGCGAAATCCCATTCGTTTAAGAACCAAACTACCACCAATCTATATCAATCTGGGTGACGAGGGGGTGAGGTCGCAATCTAGAGAGCGGCAGGGAGTGTCCATACTGTATGTTAGTAGGTACTAATATATTATATACTTTGGTTATAGGGTCCGGTTACCTGGTAAGGAAGCCTGAAAAGACTACAATTATTTTTTAGCCTTTTTCATTTCATATTTTGTTGAAACATCCTGTACTGTTTGTTTCTAAATGCCGGAAGCGTTTAGTGACCACGAGAGTGGACTCACAATCTGTGGAAGGTACTCGTGCGAGAGAGTGCTTCAGGCCATCCATACTAAACTGTTCAGTCGTTGAGTTCGTCCAATGCTGTTGATGTTGTGTACTTTTAAAGTCTAAAGAAGTAAGTATGACTTTTGTAAAAGTTGGAGTAAAAACTGCTAAAACTGTTTAACATTTAAGTTCATTTTATAGTTTTTTTTAGTTAAGTTTCTTTCTCAATTATTCAACACCCATGATTCTTTAAAATCATCACATTCGCGATTTTGGTCAATAGGGGATCGGACTGCATCAAAAATAAAATCTGAAATCGGATTTCCTAAATTGTTCTCCTCTTGAAGTTTCAAAAAACCTTACTTGTTTTGTTTATCCATAACGTCTTCAATTTTTAAACGATCAAATTCACAAAATAAGTTCGTCAATGACGCTTAAAATCTATGACGTCACTTGTGGGTATTTCAAGCATTTTTAGAACAAAACTTCGTTTTTGACAGATCATAAAAAGTCACTTAAATGACTAGCAGTCCGATCCCCTATTACGTAAGCAACATCAGTGGGCGTAGCATGAGGTCCTTTTTGTCTACCCACTAATGTCAAATGTAGACTTCGAAGCGCGACAAAACGGTTGTATCTCGACACCGAGCATGGCCCTCGCGAGTTAAGACTAGTCGCGCTCTCATCTGTCATTTGTAGAGAGTGTGTAGAGATTTTTATCGCGTGCCGAGCATGAACGCACCGGAATAGTCTAATTTTGACGTTTGATTGAAGACATATATGTCGGCACCCCCTTGAGGTATCGACAAACTTCTAGCGACTGTTTATAGACTTTTTGTGTTTTATTATTGTTTTATCATCAAATAACAAATTAGGTACTTACTTTTTCCTTTGCTTAAATCTCAGAAACTTGCACGAAAACCAACGGAGCCAGACAGTCCCCTCACCTCCAAAGAGCATATAATCACTACGTTTGCCCACCTCACAAACAATAACAGTTGTTTTTGTGTCAAATTATTACTTAATCAAGCAAACTTTCATATCTCGGTCTCTTTTTGGAAATACAAACCAAAGAATTTGCGAACAACAAAACAAAATCATAAAAAGATTTGTCGCCTATATACCTGCTATGTCGCCGCGACTTTTTACTCTACACACTCTCTACCTGTGACGGCATGCTCGCACACGCGACAAAAGCCAGTAGAAAGAGATAATTTTCTCTTGTCGCGCGCGACATATGTCTATGACCTCATGCTACGCCTGCAGGACTCGACTTTCGAAGCAAAGAGAATAAAACAAACTACGTTTTTTTCGAAGATTGAAATTATTATGATGTTTGTATTGGTCTGATGAATAAACTCGTGAAGTAGAAGAAAACATCGGTCGCAAGGTGTGAGACAAAATAACGAGAAGCGAATTATAACAGTAATACATTTACTTCGATCGAACGGAGTACTTACCTAACCAATCCCTCACTTAAGTGTTTCATGTTTCTTCGCTAGCCCAATGACCCGAAGTGGATCTCGGCCTACGACGCCAATAATTGGCGCCACTTCTGTGCCTAATACGAGCCGCTGAGCCGATATCTCTCGCCTCCTTTTTTAACCGACTTCAAAAAAAGAAGGAGGTTTCTCAATTCGATCGTATATATTTTTTATTTTTTTATGTGTGTACGCGGATAATTTCGTTGTTTATGAACTGATTTTGATAATCATTTTTTTTGGAAAGGAGATATCCCAAGGGTGGTACCATGATAAGGAAATCAGGATCTGATGATGGCATCCAAGATAAATCTAAGGGAACCTTCGAAAATCGTAGTGGCGACTAGTGCGTTTGAAGTCGGTTTTTTTGTTTAATTATTGATGTTATCTACTTCGCAAAATATTCAATCACTAGCTTTTGCCCGTGGCTTCGCCCGTGTGGACTTAGTTTTTATGACTAATTGACGGTGCACGGTGCGCGAGCTACAAGCGTCTGAAATAACAGCGTGGAATAAAAAGCTTATGTGTTAATTGAGTCATTATAGATCAATGACTCAATTAACACATAGGCTTTTTATCTACCTACCAAATTTCATCCAAACCTGTTAATCTGTTTGAGTGTGACAGTGTAAGTAGTGGAACAAACAAACCAACAAAAATCCATACTTTCTTGCTAAATTATAACATTAGTGTAATTAGCTCGCCATGGATTTCGATGCAATCCTCGAAGACGTAGGCACCTTTGGCCGCTATCAAAAGCTCATCATCTACCTGATCCTGCTGCCGGCGGTGATCCCGTGCGGCTTCCATGCGTACGCGCAGCTGTTCATGGCGGCGGGCGTGCGCCATTGGTGCCGCGTGCCGGAGCTCGAGCATCTCAGCGATACATCTCTGATCAGGAATCTTAGGTAACGGAGCATGTCAAATTTTTTCGGTTACATCGAAGGCATACCCACCATCATTATAACAGCCAGAAGACATCCACACCGCCTCTCTCATTGACCTATACTTAGTGCGATCCTGATCCCCATGTATCCTCTATGTGACTCTAACCAGTGGCTTCCTGTTAGCTTCTCTTCTTTCTCAAAGAAACTTATACTTCAATGTCAATTTTTTTCGGTTACATCGAAGGCATTGTTCTATAGGCTTTCTTCTATATTGTTAATTTCTTTTTTTAATGTTGTGATGCAATAAAGAATATTGTATTGTATTGTATTGAAGGCATACCCGCTATCATTATTAAAGCCATAAGACATCCACAGAGCCTCTCTCATTGACCTATACTTAGTGCGATCCTGATCCACATGCATCCTGTAACTCCAACCAGTGGCTTCCTGTTAGCTTCTCTTCTTTCTCAAAGAAACTTATACTTCAATGTCAATTTTTTTCGGTTACATCGAAGGCATTGTTCTATAGGCTTTCTTCTATATTGTTAATTTCTTTTTTTAATGTTGTGATGCAATAAAGAATATTGTATTGTATTGTATTGAAGGCATACCCGCTATCATTATTACAGCCATAAGACATCCACAGAGCTTCTCTCATTGACCTATACTTAGTGCGATCCTGATTCACATGAATCCTGTGACTCCAACCAGTGGCTTCCTGTTAGCTTCTCTTCTTTCTCAAAGAAACTTGAATTTCTAGAATCGCCATAAACCGTTTGTCATTTTAAAATTCCAAATTATTCAATTCGAACAGTCCCTCTTTTCTCGACATCTGATTAAGACTCATGTTTTCCAATCCCGTAAACAATGATAATATTCACACTTTTTTCAGCATACCCCAAGAAGTAAAAAACGGCATGCTCCAATACTCCGAATGCACGATGTACAATCTGAACTACAGTGATATCTTGAAGAAGTACACAAGTCTTGAAGAGGCAGTCGCCAGAGAAACGCCTGCGGAGGTCGTGCCCTGCTTGCATGGATGGTCTTACGAGTCCAGCATCTACAAGAGCACCGTAGCCAGTGAGGTAGGAAAAGATAGACTAACACTAAAATCTGAAAATGTCTTGACAAGTCATAGAATTACAGAATACTAGCAGTCCGCCCGCGCTACGCATTGCTTTCGATTTTCCCGTGGGAATGACGTTTTCCCGGGGTAAAAAGTAGCCTATGTCCTATTCCTGGACCTAACATATGTGTGCCAAGTTTCATCCTGATCCGTTTAGTTGTTGAAGCGTGAAAGTGTAACAAACATCCATACATACAAACTTTCAAATTTATAATACTAGCTTTTGCGCGCGGCTTCGTCCGCGTGGAAATCGTTTTCATGGCCGCCTTCGACAGCGTATACGTGAGTTTTCTCCAAATCCCTAGTATATTGGGCTATTCTGATTAGCAGTCTTTGTCTTATCACCCCCTCAACTTTTTCTAACAAAAATAACGTTGAAGTGCGCGAGCGTGGAAATGATTTTTCCACAGATCCCTAGGGAACTATGTCAGGCTATACTAGTTAGTAGTCTGTTTAATGTCTCACCCTCTCAGATATCTCTGTGCAAAAGATCACAATAATCCATTGCTCCGTATCGATTTTAAATAAATTGACAAAAAAGTTAGTTCCCTCAGGAACTGTATTGGATTGTGCTATTTTTACGGGATAAAAAGTAGCCTATGTCCTTCTCCGTGCCAAATTTCATCCCGATCCATTCGGTAGTTTTTGCGTGAAAGGGTAACAAACATCCATATATACAAACTTTTACAGTTATAACATAATATTAAAGTAGCATTAGAAGGACTAGCTTTAGCCCGTTGCTTCGCCCGCGTGGACATCGTTTTTATGACTGTCTTTGAGGGTGAGTGGTGCGCAAGCTGCAAGCGGCTTGCGAGCGTGGACATAAGTTTTCTCCAGATCCCTCAGGGACTACATTGGGCTATTCTGATTAGCAGTCTATGTCATTTCCTACCCTTTCAACCAATTCTATACAAAATATCACTTCAATTCGTTGCTCCGTTGCGACGCCGACGTGCAGGAACTTGGAAATGAGTTTTCCCCAGATCCCTCGGTAACTATGTCAGGATATGTTAATTAGTAAATAATGTCATTTCCCACCCCCTCAACCATCTCTCTGCAAAAAATTACAACAGTCGATTGTTCCGTTGCGATGTTAAAGAAATTAACCAAATATGTTTTTTTTTCAGTTCTCTCAGGAATTGCATAAAAAGTAGCCTTTGTCCTTCCCAGTTATACAGGATACCTGCATTCCAAATTTCTTCTTTCTTTTCTTTCTTATCGTGTAGCACAATTGACCGTGCTATCCAAGGGTTTTGTCAAGGGATAGACGGCGGTTGCCTGGTGTTGCACTTAGCATCAACCGCGGTCGCGTGTAGGGCATTTAGATTTACACCTACGGACGTGTGCAACGCGACCTTACTCAATACTCAATACTCAATTATTTATTGCCTTTATACACACATCTGGAATCAGATGTGCAGGTTTCCTCGCGATGTTTTCCTTCACCGTTAAAGCAATCGGTAAGTATTATGTACGTAAGTTTTTTGAAAAACTCATTGGTACATTAGCCGTCCGGATTTGAACCCGAGACCTCTAGTTAGGACGGCCGAGTCTTTACAGGTTGAACCACCGACGCTTACACACCGAATTTCATCAAGATTGGTCGAGGTGTTAAAGCAGGAAGAGGTAACAAATAAACTAACACATTTTTCCATTTATATATAATATTAGTAAGGATAGGTACTCTTTTCTTATCTGTGCCCATATCCTTACAGTTAAGTAGACCATACTGTCTGAGACCCAAAAGGAGTTAAAGGGATGGTTTTAAAGAGGCCGAAAGGTGTCACATCAAATCTTTTCACTAAGATTCGCTAAAGTTACCCGAATACGCGATTGGCCTGGGAAGCAGGTGCTGTAACCTTTACTAAGTAATTTGTAGAATACCAAAACAGTTGTCTCTCTTCCAGTGGAACCTGGTCTGCAAGAAAGACTTCCTCCCAACCCTCGGCCTCATCTTACTCGGGGTTGGTGGCATCATCGGCAACTACATATTCGGCTATCTCCAGGATTCCATCGGCAGAAAACCCTCCTTCTTCATATACCTACTTATCGAGAGCGTCTTTGGAGTTGCCACGGCTTTTGCGCAGAACTTTATCATTTGGATTGTGTATAGGATTGGTGTGGGATTCACGGTGCCCGCTATTATGGCTACACCTTATGTTTTAGGTAAGTTTTTTTTATAATGCACTACCTAGTGTAGCGAAAATTAAATAAATAAATTTTAAATACCAGCTATGGTCTCGCTACACAAAACGTAGAATTTGGATCAAAGGCCTAAATGCGAATAATGAAAAGAAAATATTTTGTGGGGTAATTCGGAATATATATCTAAGTTCTATTCCTATATTTTTTACTTGGTAATTTATTTAGATACTTTGGTGCGACGATCGTTGCCTGTCCGGCATTAAACTAAATTTAATTAATTTAATTTTACCCAAGAATTTTAATTTTTCCTAGCATACATTTTAAAACTGACTGTTTAAACTCTCCAATACCTTTCACGATCATCTCTTTCATAGCCTGTTTTACCATATTTTGTTATTAAATATATATTCCGAATTACCCTACAAAATATTTTCTTTTACATTATTTGGATTTAGGCCTTTGATCCGAATTCTACGTTTAATGTAGCGAGACCATAGCTGGTATTGGAAATCAATTAATTTAATTTTCGCTACACTAGCATATGGCCCAAAACTTTGTCCACGACTTCTTGTTATAAACTTTGACCCTTTCTAAGCCCTGTAAAGGTTGAATTTATTTTATTTTATTCTTCTAAAATAGTTTGTCTGTAGATGTATCGTACAAACAATTTTAAATCTTAACTGAACGTATTACTACTGATATCTAGAAGAATAATTATTAATTATCTGTTCCATTTAAAAAAGGTTTTTTTACATTAAATAAAATGTATGCATGATATGATTGTTATGATGTATGAATACTGTGCGATATGCCCACATTTCCTTCAAGGTTGACCCTGTAAGGGCTAGTTAAGTTACCTCATCATCATCGTAAAAAAACATTATAAGAACCGAAAGACGTCCACTGCTGAACATATACAGGGTCTTAACAAAGGTACCTACCTTTACGCACTTTTTTTAACTGGAGCATTGTACTCATGAAACTAAATACTTTTCCCAAGGAACCCATGGTCAATTCGCTTTTGTTTTATTAATTTAAATTATTAAATTGCGCGAAATGCTCCAGAATACGCCGCGGCGGCGTGGCGGTCCGGCGCGGTCATTGAACTTTGTCAATACGCGGATACCAGCTGGGAGTTGTATTATGAGCAGTTGCTAATTTAATTAAAAAATAATAAATGCAAGTTGACCATGGGTTTCTTGGGAAAAGTTGTTCAGTTTCATGAGTACAAGCTCCAGTTAAAAAAAAGTGCGCACCTTTGTAAGACCCTAGGCCTTCCCTGAGGTATTTTTTCCACAACGACCATTCCTGCGCTGCCCATACCCAGTGACTCCCCGCGGTCTTCACCAGATCATCTGTCCAACTAGTGGGAGGCCTGTATACGCTACGCTTCTTTTACTTACAAAAGTAACTTTACTTTAAATTATTTAACAGCTATTGAACTAGTCGGCCCCCGCCACCGCACTCTCTGCACCATCCTCTCCAACATCGCGTACTCTCTAGGCCTTATCCTTCTCGCTGGAGTGGTATACCTGATCAGGGATTGGCGGCAGCTAGCACTAACCACCACGTTGCCTTTCGTGTGCTTCTTCCTGTTTCTGTGGGTGATGCCGGAAAGCCCGCGGTGGCTGCTGGCGAGAGGGCATTTTGAGAAGGCCGAGCTTATACTGAAGAACATGGCCAGGTTTGTTCTGATTCTGATAAGAATACTTTTCACTTCTACTTATTTTTCAACGACTTCAAGTTTCTCAATTTAACCGTATATTTTTTCGCTCCCGACCTCCGTTAGGATAGGGCACCGAAAGAAGAAGAAGACCCATGATCCAACTGCTTTGTCCAACTGGTTGTTCCATGGGGACGTAAATGTACCCATGGTCCAACTGCTTTGTCCAACTGGTTGTTCCATGGGGACGTAAATGTACCCATGGTCCATCTGGTTGTACCACGGGGAAGTAGGTTTACCCGTGATACAACTCGGGAAAAGTAGTCCAATGGTTGTACTGTTCACGGATAACTTCGTCATCTATGAACCGATTTTGATGATTCTTTTTTTGTTGGAAACGAGATATCCCACCATGTACCATGATAATAAAACTAGGATCTAATGATGGTATGCCAGAGAAATCGAGGGGAACCTTAGTTTCCTGTTAGAAGTCGGGTTTTTTTTGTTTAAAATTATGTATCTTCTATTTATTTTTTATCTTTCGTATCTTCTACAAATTCTACATCTAAGCTTCGTACTCTCTAATTGTTTCAGTTTAATTTGTATAATCTTTCTTTATTTCAGGGTCAACGGCAAATCCTTACCAGCGAACTACATGGTGCACCTTCGTCGCAAATACGAGAGCGACAAGCTAAAAGCCGACCTTGAAAAGGAGAAGTCCAGAAAATACGGAGTCCTCGACCTTTTTAGAACACCCAACTTGAGAAAGAAAACGATCATCATTACTTTCATTTGGTTCACGAACACAAGTGTTTATGTCGGACTTTCATACTATGCACCGATTTTAGGAGGGGATGAATTCCTGAACTTTTTCCTGGCTGGTATAGTAGAGTTGCCGACGTACCTGTTTCTTTGGCCGTCAATGGAGAGATTGGGGAGGAGATGGACTCTATGTATGAGTATGGTGGTGGGAGGTGTAGCGTGTTTGACCACGTTTTTGGTGCAACATGGTAAGTAGTTCTTGATTTTGTAAATGATCGATTCTTAAACTTGGTAGTAAAGGGTCATTCAGAATGACAATCTGAACAACGGGTCTTGCTAGTTTAGGTAAATTTTTACGCGCCAGCCATTTCCCATTTTTGATCGTTGACTAAGTTTTTGTGATTACTGTTGCTAGATTTTTAGATTATACTATTGATTTATAATTGTGTACCTAAGTATTTTCGGAAAATAGGGGCCGGTAGACGTAGTGTTGGACGGCCCGCCGGTAGGTGGACTGATAGATGATTCAATCAAGTAAGGCTCGCTGAAAGCGGTGCTGAAAGAAGATCTATGGGGACGCCTATGTTGAACAGTGAACATCTTCCGATAGACTTTCTGATAGTCATAAAATAATAATAACAATGTCATTTGATAATCAAGAAATAAACAATAATTCGTTAATAACGTCAAAATTAAATCCTTGATATAAACCAGATTATGTCATTAGAACATGAAAACAATATGACACGAAAAGTTATACATAAAAATCATTGAATGAATTTAACAAGAGTAGGCCAGTTCACACGGACAGCACCCGGTCACGAGTATAACGCGAGAGTCAGCCATCGCTCCCATCAACCATATTAGAGGGAAAGGAACGACCCGGCTCCCGCTGCGCCACCATCCGCACGAACATTTAAGCGAGCATGCACCACTCATGTCAATGCTTCAATGACGTAATCTCCACAGAAACCCACGTGACCCTAGCGCTGTACTGCGTTGGCAAGATGGGCATATCTTCGTCCTTTGTCGTCCTCCCGCTGATGGCATCGGAGCTTTACCCCACGGTGGTGCGAGGCCTGGGCATGAGTCTCAGCTCCGTACTAGGCATGTTGGGACCGATATTCATTCCACTCGTCAACTATTTGGTGAGATTTCTGTCCTTTTTAACCGACTTCAAAAAAGGTGGAGGTTTTTCAATTCACACCGTATATCGAATCTAAAACATTTGACAGGTAAGTATCTGCGTGCTGGTACCGACCTCAAAAAAAATTGTAGTCCCCTCATTTGATTCGTAACGTACCTTTGATTTCATTTCTGTTGGTTAATTTCGTGTATTTATATGTATAAATTTATTATTTCATACTATTGAGTTTTTTTTTTTGAAGTCGGTTTTTAGTTTTTTACATTTTTATTTTTTTAACTGTGATATCTTTTGCGATAGTTCGGAGGCTACCTGGTGTAGCAGATTTTAGTTTAATTCCAAATTATGTCCCGTTAACCGATAGAACAGATTCTCGAGTGGCGACCGCGGGCCGAAAGATTTAGTGTTGGACGCTTCCACCAGATAGACTGATGATATAGCGAAGCTCGGAGGGAGCCGCTGGATGCGTGTGGCAGAATCGCGCCAAACAAATGGGGATCAATGTGGACGGCCTATGTCAAAGTATATAATAGTACTAACATACAGTATTGACACTCCCTGCCGCTCTCTAGGTTGCGACCTTACCCCCTTGTCACCCATATCGATACAGATTAGTTACAGTTTAACCGCCTCCGTAGCTCAGAGACAAAGTTCACTGGCTTTGCACAGGAGGTCGCGGGTTCGATTCCCGGCGGGGTCAATTGTAAGACTCGGTTTGGTTGGTGGTAGGGCATTTTCTAAGCCCGCCTGGCTAGCTACCACCATCTTATCTAAGTCATGCCGCCAAATTCAGTGTTGATATCATTGGTGTGTTCCGGCATGAAGATAAGATAGCCAGTTCCCCATTGCGTTGGGGAATCTTGGTAAGCCCGCTTCCATCTTTGGCAACATCGTCACTACCACCAGGTGAGATGTTGTCAAGGGTTTACTAATTGTAAATAAAAATATATATAAAAAAAAAAGTTTGGTTCTCGAACGTATGGGATTTTGCCGTGATTTTGTTTGCTCCGTCATTTGTTTTTAGAAATGTCATTTCACGACCGTTTGTATGCAGTATCTGGGGTGTGCCTATGTCTAATAGAGTGTCAGTAAAGCTGATAACCCAAACACTTCAAATGAAAATTCAACAGATACAGCCTTTAAAATTTGATACAGCTTTTCGGCAGACAGATAAACAAATAAACGGGCAGCGTTAGTAAAGGTCTCATTGGTATCCCTTCGGTGCCTACGTTGGTAACCCTAAAAATTACTATCCGGCTACAAGGACCTTTTTTTTTCAGGGATCCGGCATCATGGTTCTGCCTTTAATCATCATGGGGGTACTTTTAGTAGCTGGTGGAGTAGCCAGTCTACTGCTACCAGAGACCCTCAACCAGCACCTGCCTCAGACCTTGGAAGATGGAGAGAAAATGGGTCTTGACACTGACTTTTGTTGCAGTCCTCCAGTAAAAGAAACTAAAGAATCAATAGAGATAATCGCAAAGAATAATTGTGGTTCTTGTAACGCTTTGTGCTCATGTCAAATGGTGAATGTCATGTTAGAAAGCGTCGAAGTTGAGAAAGAAAGTGAAAAGGTTCAATTTACTATTGAAAATAAAAATAAATAAATAACATTCCTACTCTCAGTCTATGTTTTTTTTGCTAAATTATTTTTTCCTAACTTATTAAACCTCACTTTGTAGCTCTCCATGATTTTGACTAGGTATACTATAAATTAAATGCCATCACAAAACATAAGTTGTAAAAAAAAACTCGCAACTCAGTTCTTCTACAGTAAAAAGTTGTGAGATCCATGTAATACCAAGTCGGTTAATTTATTTAGTCCCTACTTATGGGTCCTTCTGTCTTAAGTTATTAAGTAATTAGCAAACGTAACAACGTCTTATAGTGACCATATCAATATTAAAAAAATTTAATGTTTTAAATAAATAGATTGACTTGGCAGCGGCACTCGTCAAACGTCAGTTAAAGTTAAAACTTATGTAAAATTGATATCTCTAATTCACTATAAATACTTTCAATGCACGCCTACAAACTTACGAAGCCTCTTGTTGTCTTTTGGCGTATGCAATACTAATTAGGTTTATGGGTCCGACATGACGTAACGCATTGATCTTGTCGCACCGTATCGCGTCGTGTAGCGTCGTGTCACGCCGTGTCGCATCGTGTTGCGTTGTCTCGCGTCGTGTCGCGTCGTTTCATGTCGTGTCGTATCATATCGTATCGGTTATGAATAATCATAATAGTAATACACTAATAATAGTGTTTTTTTTTCATCGTGCAACTTCATATCAAGACATGTCCCATTCTTGCTTTTTCATTCCGTTGACCATTTCACATGCAAATGTAACTTTGTAATTCTATACGAGATTATATACTATATGAGTTCAAAAAGTTATTTATGCAATTTGTGTATCTAGAAAACTGGACCTAAATTGAAAAATATTTAAGTTTTTCCTTCATTTATACACTAAACACTAATAGTGTTCTAAATTTGAAGCTTCTATGTCTGCTTGAAGTGCCTTAGAGTTTGATGATCGGTCAGTCAGTGAGTGACAAAATTAAGAAACTTTGACTAAATATTAAACTACTGGTTCAAGTTAATGAAATTTGAAATATTTTGTGTTTATACAATGCCTGCTTAGTTACTGAATATTCAGGCTCCTAGTTTTATCCACAACGAAGTTATATGGGGTCGAAAGTGCCCTGAATTGCTTCGAGAAAAGGAGCGCCACTAGATTGCAGCCCGTGGATTGCGTACAGTATTGTCCACCCCATCATTTCGCGGCCCGTATTGCGTGGTTCTACGCGTACACAAACTACAGCCCGTGTTCTACGGCTACACTAACTACGCAGCGGACGGCTCAGTTCCAGGGCTTAATTTGAACGCCCTATAGTTTGCAGACTACGGATGTCGGGGGTATAGTTCATGTTAGAGGTCACATACTTACGTAGTTTATGAATCAAATTGTACAGGCTATAGATTACGTTCCGTAGTTGGCAGGGTGTAGATTGTGTACAAATAGTTCCAATACATCAGTCCACGAACTACGGGGTGTACACTACAGGCTGCAAACTATCAGCCCGGGCGATAGTAGACGCACCGTGGAACACGGCCCGTATTTTGTGTACTGAATTGCTCAGGGGTATAGTTCATGTTATAAATTTGACCCCGTAAATGTTAATCAGTTTCCCATTTCCGCCTATCAATTCTTATGGGTGCGTTCAGTAAAAGGCCTTATCACATCTGTGCATAGAGGTACCTATGCGTAACATAACAATCAACCTTGACATGAACAACTTGGTACTCTATAATAGGTAATCTTTCCTAGTAATTGTAGATTAACTTTGGCAGTGTCGATTAAAACAGTAAGAGTTGTAATAAATCTCATTGTATAATCAAGAATAGAATAATGAAAGAAAGAAAGAAAGAAAGAAAGAAATAAAGTTTATTCGGCAAAAAATAAATAGAAAAATAATTACAATATTAGGTACTTAATTGAAATAAACTATAGCTAAAGATTAAAACTAAAATTAAATTTTATGCCGAATAGGTCCAAGACTCAGCATGGTGCTGTGGTTTTATTATCTAAAGCCACAGCGCTGATATTCTGTCCGGACCCAAAGGAGGGGAGAAAAAGGAAAAGGGGTGGGCCTACGTACAGAGCGGACTCACTTATCACATTGTAGGATTTAATTGGTGTGAAGGTGATCAATCGGTAAATACAATATTATTATGGTTATAATTACAGTAAAAGGTTATAATCATTATAGGTTGTAATAAAAATAATTATAATAAGTTAGGTTGGTTTACGATAAATAAATTTAAAAAAAAAATGAATAAATATATACTAGAAGGACGACGGACAACAGCTGGAGTAGTTTCATACGTCACACGAGATGGGCGGTACGCCCGGCTTTTTGTTCCTCAAGACAAAACGTACTAATTTTATGCTTGAAGCTGAAAACCGAGACGCACTCTCTTAGAGGTGGAGGTAGGTTGTTCCAGATTTTACTCGCAGTGTATTTAAAACTACCCCGGAAAGTAGTTGTTTTGTGTCGCGGAATGACCAGTAAATACGACGATGCTCGGGTACAGTATTTATTTGTATTGCTGGACCAAGTAAGTTTATCATAGAGATATTTTGGTTTTTTACTTTTAATAATACCAAACAGTAACACAGCTAAATGTTTGTAACGTCGGGATTTCATGTTAAGAACATTTACACTATTGAGATACGGAAAGATATGGCTTCTACGTGGGATATCAAGACAGAATCTAGTACATGCATTTTGTATACGCTGTGTTAAACGGATTGTCCTGTGTAGTAAGCGAGGGCCATACACAACATCACCATAGTTTAGTTTAGAAAGAATTAAACTGTCCACAAGTAGCTGTCTGACTGACACGCTAAGGAATTCTCGTATCTGATAGAGTATTTTCAGACGATAAAAGCAATTTTTGACAACACCAGCTATATGCTTCTCAAATCTCAGACTAGCGTCTAGAGTCAAACCAAGATTACGAGCAGTGTGAACATATTCTATCTTTTCACCGGCTACTATTATGTTAGGTTGTTGAAACAAAACCTTTTTTACGAGGTGTTTGGAACCAAGCACCATGAATTTTGATTTCACAGGATTAAGGACTAAACAGTTGCGATTTGACCAATGTACCAACCTCTTGAGGTCGCTATTAATGCTCACAAGAGCCCGATCCAAATTTTCAGGTGTAAAAGAAAGATAAAGTTGTACGTCATCTGCGTACATGTGGTATCTACAATTGTGAAAACAAGTTGTCATATCACTGCTGTAAAGTATGAACAGCAGAGGGCCAAGAATAGATCCCTGTGGCACACCACGTACAACTGGACAAAAAACTGAAGAGTCAGATGAGCCAGTGTCATCGCTCATTTCTACCTTTTGAAAGCGCTGTGATAGGTAACTTTCAAACCATTTAACAGTGTTCACGTCGAAACCATAATATGAAATTTTGGACAGCAGCAGATTTAAATTGATGCAGTCGAAAGCGCGGGAGAAGTCCAGTAGGACCATAATAGTGACTTGATCTGCGTCTTGTGCTTCAAGGATATTGCTAGAGACGTCAAGCAATGCAGTGGATGTGCTGCGACCATTACGAAAGCCTGATTGAACATCAGACAGTACAGAAAAAGATTCAAGGAATTCAGTTAATTGAGCGTAGACAACCTTTTCTAGGACTTTAGATAAACAAGGCAGGATGCTAATTGGCCTAAGCTCTTTGATACTAGTCGGATTAGTAACCTTAGGTAATGGATGAACCAGTGCCTTCTTCCGGAGCGTCGGAAAAGTACTAGAGGTAATCGAACAATTTACGATAGCAGTAATGGCCTCCAAAGAATGGGGGAGCGTCATCGAAATCATTTCTAGAGTTAAACCATCTACTCCCGTTGCATTAGATTTTAAACCGTTAATGAACTTGAGTACTACAATCTCATTTACTGTTGTAAGGGAAAATTTACCTTCACAGTACCTGTGGAACTCAAAATAAGTCATGTCAGATAGATTAGCAATGGTTTCACCAGGAACATCTAGAAAATGCTTGTTCACTGCCGTTGGATCCCGCAGATGCAATGGAAGTACCAGATCACTTTTAGGTGGAAGGGCTGAAGATTTGATAATGACATGACCATCTTTGATGAATAGTAATGTGTATCTAGAACGAAAGTGTTTACGTGCTTGTAACTTGTGCACTAATGGATAAGCTTTCTAAAACGTTGTATACAAATAGCAACACCAATTAAAAAAAAATAACACGTAATGAGAGCAACATGAATAAATGTTCTTTCAAAGTATCTTAGGATTAACAGGTATCCAGGTGGGAAAATGGATTTTTACAGGCGCTGTTTAGATTAAGGGAATTGCTATTAGTAGAAGGCAGCCGATAACCCCTATAGGCAGTTTAAAAACTTTGGGTAGCGTGACTCGCCACTAGCTGTACAACCTCCACCAACCCGGATTTGGCCCCCGTGTGTGGAGTATGGCCTAACCAAAGTATATATATTAGTACTTACTAACATACAGTATGGATACTCCCTGCCGCTCTCTAGATTGCGACCTCACCCCCTCGTCACCCAGATTGATACAGATTGGTTACAGTTTGATTGTTGACCGCATAGAATTTTTCGTCATTCCCTTATTGAAATGTCATGGCCCGTTGTATGAAGTGTCCAGGGTGTGGCCTAACCTTCCCGAGCTTGGGAAGAGCCCGCCCCCCAGCAGTGGGGACGTTAGAATCCATGGGCGTTGCCAGCTAATGGGTCAATGGGGGAGCAAATTGATTGATAGAGGAAGTGTAGATGTAGAAAGAGGCAAGCGAAAAGAACCTGAAATTACGAAATTCTTTTGAAATGATTACATTATTCTTTGCATTTTTACTAAATAGAATAAAAGGAGAAGTTGATTACCAGTTGTAACTGAAACAATTTTAATAAAAAATATGAATTTGACTGCATAAAAAAGAGGGTTTGGCAGGTGGGGGAAAATATGTCTTATGTCAAATCTAACGTAACAACGTTACCAAAAATACATCAAGCGGTTGAGGCTACAGGATCAGTCAAAGAAACAGACAAATATACATTAATACACACAAAACTCAATACCCTCCTATTGAGTAGCAGAGTAAAAAGGGGAGCGAAGCGAGAGTATAATTTTCATTTTAATTTTTTTTTAAAACACAGTGATATTTATAGAAAGGCTAAGCCTAGGAAAAGGCTAAGGCTTTATTCAGTTTATTTATGCACGTAGCGTAGATACAAGATGACATATTGAAATAGAATGAAGGAGTCCAAAGAGAACGGGATACACACCACACAGAAAATATATAATAGTAACAAATAAAAATATTAAAAAAAAAAAAAAAAACAAGAATTACTTATCACTTTTTAGTTTGATGTTCTTTAAAAGCGTGTTTTATGAACTATATTTATTTTTCATTTTTTAGATTGATCTGTATTTAATACTGGCGATCCAGGCAATCCTGATCAGAATAAAGATAACCTTATGAAATTATTGTATTGTCACTGATTAATGATAAATAAACAAAGTTTGAATTAAATCTGCCCGTTTAAAGTGGGTCAAATCGAGTGCAAATGAGTCTGTTACAAACATACAAAATTACAAACATACATACAGGTGAAGCTAATAAAAGCGTGATAAAAACGACCTCACTAAAAAATTATACTTCGACATTGTCGTGTAACAAAATTAGGTCCCGTTAACAGGGGCTTCTTTCTACTCATCATACTGAACAACTTTTGTTACAATATTTATTAGGGACATATATTTTTTGTTTACCAAGATACAGGGTGTTTTTTTAATACCGAGCAAGCCTTAAGGCCGGCCGCAGACGTTCGGTTTCCTAATTCGTTTTCCTAATCAGGATTTCAGATTCTGAATTCCGCGTGCCTACCGCAGACTATTCGTTTTTTTGTATTAGGAATTTACATCGTCAGTTCGAACAGAGAAGCGACTGTGAAAGCACAATGGACGACGACGATGAATTGATTGCAATTGCACTTTTACTGGCGCTAGATAAGAAAAAGATAAAACGTCGTTACTGGGTACATCCCGTGAACACTCAGAGATTAACAGAGAGTCAATACTATCTCAAAAGAGGAAAGTTACGAGCACACCCAGAAGAATTCTTCAATAGATAAACTAGAACTGAATGGAAATTTCCGTTCGTGTGCGGCGACCGATACAAAATGTATGTGAGCACTGCGTTCAGGGTGACGCCATTAGGTTTTTTTCCGTTCTGACTACCTGAACGCACGGAATGAATTCCGAACCTAACGTCGGGTTTTTTCCGTCCGGAAATAGTAAGGACGTGTGCGCCTTGTGGAACATTTTGTATGGAAATGGAGCATTCATGTTTCCGAATCTGAATTCCTGATTAGGAAACCGAATCAGGAAACCGAACGTCTGCGGCCGGCCTAAGGGGGTGAATCCTGACATGATTCTAAACACATTTCACAAAAAAAAGTGTACCTTAACTTTTTATAAAAAAATCTTTAATTTTCAAAAATAATGTACGACTTGATAAGTTGAATGCACCGTCCGTTCCACGTGACGCACGCGACGTTGCCATGCCGCCGCAAAGAAGCCTCCGCTCGGCCCCACCGACCGACAATCGACAGTAACGTCCCGCTCGCGTTTGGTGCAGGTTGTGTTTGTGCTTTCGTAATACGCCCGGCGCGCTACGCGAAAATACCACGTCGCAGTTTATTTTCGAATGCGGATTTCTTGGACTTGGTTTGTTTGTACCACGAGTGTAATGGTAACGTGCCAATGACTCGAAGAGAGTGGATGCGCCGATATCCAAACCGCCGTGTACCAACAAGAGCCAGAATCTCTCTCACTGTACAGAATCTACGAGATCACGGACAATTCGAGACACCTCGATAAGCCAGAGGTCAAGGCCAGCCCGGAATTTCAGTACATCTCAGAGAATTCTTGAATACTTTCAAAACGAGCAAACACTTTGAACATTTAATGCGACTGACGTAAGTGAACATTTTTGTAAAAAGCATTGTAAATCTTAAATTCGTTTAATCATTTGTAAATTGTAAATAAGATGATTCAGTTTTTAAGTAAAACACCTAATTTATACGTAACAAAAAAATTGCCTTCCTAATTTTTACGTTTCCGTACTTTAAAAGAAAAAAAGGGTCCTTTTTTTTTAAATCACTTTGTTGTCCGTCTGTATGTCTGCCCTTTTTGTCAGGAACGCGTGGAGGTGTCAAATTGAAATGAATCAAATCTGCAATCCCTTGAGGCTGTGAAAAAATCAAACTTATAAGTTAACGTTATTTAAAAATAGCGGTTTTAACGTTCACAAGGGAATAAATTTCCCGGTGACCTAGAATCATGAAATTTGGCAAGTACACGTGAAGACAAAAATAAAATAAAACGTTAATTTGAAGTTATTCACAAAAAAAATCTAAGTAGGAAGGTAAGGAAAGTGAAACTCTGACTCGCGCTTCGTTTTTTTTATTGTGTTGTTGCCAGTCAGCTTAATTAGATATTTTGACGGTCCTAAGCCCTTAAATTACGAAGGGAAAACTGACTCAATCTATCGAAATGACGGAGAATGTATTTTGTTTTTTATTTTATTAAAAAAACACTTATTTACTGAAATCCAAAGTTATTCACGATCGTTACGAGGTAAGTAGGTAAAACTGGTTGGCTGGCCGGGCGGTTAATTGCCTGGCCTGCCAACCAGCCAGCCAATTAACCGCCCGGCCAGCCAACCAGGCAGCCAATTAACCGCCCGGCCAGCCAACCAGGCAGCCAATTAACCGCCCGGCCAGCCAACCAGGCAGCCAACCACCCAACCAACCAACCAACCAACCAGCCAACCAACCAACCAACCAACCAACCAACCAACCAGCCAACCAGCCAACCAACCAACCAGCCAACCAACCAACCAACCAACCAACCAACCAACCAACCCACCAACCAACCAACCAACCAACCAACTGCCAACCAGGCAGCCAATTAACCGCCCGGCCAGCCAACCAGCCAGCCCAATTAACCGCCCGGCCAGCCAACCAGGCAGCCAATTAACCGCCCGGCCAGCCAACCAGGCAGCCAATTAACCGCCCGGCCAGCCAACCAGCCAGCCAATTAACCGCCCGGCCAGCCAACCAGGCAGCCAATTAAACGCCCGGCCAGCCAACCAGGCAGCCAATTAACCACCCGGCCAGCCAACCAGGCAGCCAATTAAGCGCCCGGCCAGCCAACCAGCCAGCCAATTAACCGCCCGGCCAGCCAACCAGCCAGCCAATTAACCGCCCGGCCAGCCAACCAGGCAGCCAATTAACCGCCCGGCCAGCCAACCAGCCAGCCAATTAACCGCCCGGCCAGCCAACCAGGCAGCCAATTAACCGCCCGGCCAGCCAACCAGGCAGCCAATTAACCGCCCGGCCAGCAAACCATCCAGCCAATTAACCGCCCGGCCAGCCAACCAGCCAGCCAATTAACCGCCCGGCCAGCCAACCAGCCAGCCAATTAACCGCCCGGCCAGCCAACCAGCCAGCCAATTAACCGCCCGGCCAGCCAACCAGCCAGCCAATTAACCGCCCGGCCAGCCAACCAGCCAGCCAATTAACCGCCCGGCCAGCCAACCAGCCAGCCAATTAACCGCCCGGCCAGCCAACCAGCCAGCCAATTAACCGCCCGGCCAGCCAACCAGCCAGCCAATTGACCGCCCGGCCAGCCAACCAGCCAGCCAATTAACCGCCCGGCCAGCCAACCAGCCAGCCAATTAACCGCCCAGCCAGCCAATCATTCTGCCAATTAACCGCCCGGCCAGCCAACCAGCCAGCCAATTAACCGCCCGGCCAGCCAACCAGCCAGCCAATTAACCGCCCCGGCCAGCCAGCCAGCCAACCAATTAACCGCCCGGCCAGCCAATCAGCCAGCCAATTAACCGCCCGGCCAGCCAACCAGCCAGCCAATTAACCGCCCGGCCAGCCAACCAGGCAGCCAATTAACCGCCTGGCCAGCCAACCAGCCAGCCAATTAACCGCCCGGCCAGCCAACCAGCCAGCCAATTAACCACCCGGCCAGCCAACCAGGCAGCCAATTAACCGCCCCGGCAGCCAACCAGCCAGCCAATTATCCGCCCAGCCAGCCAACCAGCCAGCCAATTAACCGCCTGGCCAGCCAACCAGGCAGCCAATTAACCGCCCGGCCAGCCAACCAGGCAGTCAATTAACCGCCCGGCCAGCCAACCAGCCAGCAAATTAACCGCCCGGCCAGCCAACCAGCCAGCCAATTAAACGCCCGGCCAGCCAGCCAATTAACCGCCCGGCCAGCCAACCAGCCAGCCAATTAACCGCCCGGCCAGCCAACCAGCCGGCCAATTAACCGCCCGGCCAGCCAACCAGCCAGCCAATTAACCGCCCGGCCAGCCAACCAGCCAGCCAATTAACCGCCCGGCCAGCCAACCAGCCAGCCAATTAACCGCCCGGCCAGCCAACCAGGCAGCCAATTAACCGCCCGGCCAGCCAACCAGGCAGCCAATTAACCGCCCGGCCAGCCAACCAGGCAGCCAATTAACCGCCCGGCCAGCCAACCAGGCAGCCAATTAACCGCCCGGCCAGCCAACCAGCCAGCCAATTAACCGCCCGGCCAGCCAACCAGCCAGCCAATTAACCGCCCGGCCAGCCAACCAGCCAGCCAATTAACCGCCCGGCCAGCCAACCAGCCAGCCAATTGACCGCCCGGCCAGCCAACCAGCCAGCCAATTAACCGCCCGGCCAGCCAACCAGCCAGCCAATTAACCGCCCAGCCAGCCAACCATTCTGCCAATTAACCGCCCGGCCAGCCAACCAGCCAGCCAATTAACCGCCCGGCCAGCCAACCAGCCAGCCAATTAACCGCCCGGCCAGCCAACCAATTAACCGCCCGGCCAGCCAATCAGCCAGCCAATTAATTTGGCTGGCTGGTTGGCTGGCCGGGCGGTTAATTGGCTGGCTGGTTGGCTGGCCGGGCGGTTAATTGGCTGGCTGGTTGGCTGGCCGGGCGGTTAATTGGCTGGCTGGTTGGCTGGCCGGGCGGTTAATTGGCCGGCTGGTTGGCTGGCCGGGCGGTTAATTGGCTGGCTGGTTGGCTGGCCGGGCGGTTAATTGGCTGGCTGGCCGGGCGTTTAATTGGCTGGCTGGTTGGCTGGCCGGGCGGTTAATTTGCTGGCTGGTTGGCTGGCCGGGCGGTTAATTGACTGCCTGGTTGGCTGGCCGGGCGGTTAATTGGCTGCCTGGTTGGCTGGCCAGGCGGTTAATTGGCTGGCTGGTTGGCTGGCTGGGCGGATAATTGGCTGGCTGGTTGGCTGCCGGGGCGGTTAATTGGCTGCCTGGTTGGCTGGCCGGGTGGTTAATTGGCTGGCTGGTTGGCTGGCCGGGCGGTTAATTGGCTGGCTGGTTGGCTGGCCAGGCGGTTAATTGGCTGCCTGGTTGGCTGGCCGGGCGGTTAATTGGCTGGCTGGTTGGCTGGCCGGGCGGTTAATTGGCTGGCTGATTGGCTGGCCGGGCGGTTAATTGGTTGGCTGGCTGGCTGGCCGGGCGGTTAATTGGCTGGCTGGTTGGCTGGCCGGGCGGTTAATTGGCTGGCTGGTTGGCTGGCCGGGCGGTTAATTGGCAGAATGATTGGCTGGCTGGGCGGTTAATTGGCTGGCTGGTTGGCTGGCCGGGCGGTTAATTGGCTGGCTGGTTGGCTGGCCGGGCGGTCAATTGGCTGGCTGGTTGGCTGGCCGGGCGGTTAATTGGCTGGCTGGTTGGCTGGCCGGGCGGTTAATTGGCTGGCTGGTTGGCTGGCCGGGCGGTTAATTGGCTGGCTGGTTGGCTGGCCGGGCGGTTAATTGGCTGGCTGGTTGGCTGGCCGGGCGGTTAATTGGCTGGCTGGTTGGCTGGCCGGGCGGTTAATTGGCTGGCTGGTTGGCTGGCCGGGCGGTTAATTGGCTGGCTGGTTGGCTGGCCGGGCGGTTAATTGGCTGGATGGTTTGCTGGCCGGGCGGTTAATTGGCTGCCTGGTTGGCTGGCCGGGCGGTTAATTGGCTGCCTGGTTGGCTGGCCGGGCGGTTAATTGGCTGGCTGGTTGGCTGGCCGGGCGGTTAATTGGCTGCCTGGTTGGCTGGCCGGGCGGTTAATTGGCTGGCTGGTTGGCTGGCCGGGCGGTTAATTGGCTGGCTGGTTGGCTGGCCGGGCGCTTAATTGGCTGCCTGGTTGGCTGGCCGGGTGGTTAATTGGCTGCCTGGTTGGCTGGCCGGGCGTTTAATTGGCTGCCTGGTTGGCTGGCCGGGCGGTTAATTGGCTGGCTGGTTGGCTGGCCGGGCGGTTAATTGGCTGCCTGGTTGGCTGGCCGGGCGGTTAATTGGCTGCCTGGTTGGCTGGCCGGGCGGTTAATTGGGCTGGCTGGTTGGCTGGCCGGGCGGTTAATTGGCTGCCTGGTTGGCAGTTGGTTGGTTGGTTGGTTGGTTGGTGGGTTGGTTGGTTGGTTGGTTGGTTGGTTGGTTGGTTGGCTGGTTGGTTGGTTGGCTGGTTGGCTGGTTGGTTGGTTGGTTGGTTGGCTGGTTGGTTGGTTGGTTGGTTGGGTGGTTGGCTGCCTGGTTGGCTGGCCGGGCGGTTAATTGGCTGCCTGGTTGGCTGGCCGGGCGGTTAATTGGCTGCCTGGTTGGCTGGCCGGGCGGTTAATTGGCTGGCTGGTTGGCAGGCCAGGCAATTAACCGCCCGGCCAGCCAACCAGTTTTACCTACTTACCTCGTAACGATCGTGAATAACTTTGGATTTCAGTAAATAAGTGTTTTTTTAATAAAATAAAAAACAAAATACATTCTCCGTCATTTCGATAGATTGAGTCAGTTTTCCCTTCGTAATTTAAGGGCTTAGGACCGTCAAAATATCTAATTAAGCTGACTGGCAACAACACAATAAAAAAAACGAAGCGCGAGTCAGAGTTTCACTTTCCTTACCTTCCTACTTAGATTTTTTTTGTGAATAACTTCAAATTAACGTTTTATTTTATTTTTGTCTTCACGTGTACTTGCCAAATTTCATGATTCTAGGTCACCGGGAAATTTATTCCCTTGTGAACGTTAAAACCGCTATTTTTAAATAACGTTAACTTATAAGTTTGATTTTTTCACAGCCTCAAGGGATTACAGATTTGATTCATTTCAATTTGACACCTCCACGCGTTCCTGACAAAAAGGGCAGACATACAGACGGACAACAAAGTGATTTAAAAAAAAGGACCCTTTTTTTCTTTTAAAGTACGGAAACGTAAAAATTAGGAAGGCAATTTTTTTGTTACGTATAAATTAGGTGTTTTACTTAAAAACTGAATCATCTTATTTACAATTTACAAATGATTAAACGAATTTAAGATTTACAATGCTTTTTACAAAAATGTTCACTTACGTCAGTCGCATTAAATGTTCAAAGTGTTTGCTCGTTTTGAAAGTATTCAAGAATTCTCTGAGATGTACTGAAATTCCGGGCTGGCCTTGACCTCTGGCTTATCGAGGTGTCTCGAATTGTCCGTGATCTCGTAGATTCTGTACAGTGAGAGAGATTCTGGCTCTTGTTGGTACACGGCGGTTTGGATATCGGCGCATCCACTCTCTTCGAGTCATTGGCACGTTACCATTACACTCGTGGTACAAACAAACCAAGTCCAAGAAATCCGCATTCGAAAATAAACTGCGACGTGGTATTTTCGCGTAGCGCGCCGGGCGTATTACGAAAGCACAAACACAACCTGCACCAAACGCGAGCGGGACGTTACTGTCGATTGTCGGTCGGTGGGGCCGAGCGGAGGCTTCTTTGCGGCGGCATGGCAACGTCGCGTGCGTCACGTGGAACGGACGGTGCATTCAACTTATCAAGTCGTACATTATTTTTGAAAATTAAAGATTTTTTTATAAAAAGTTAAGGTACACTTTTTTTTGTGAAATGTGTTTAGAATCATGTCAGGATTCACCCCCTTAGGCCGGCCGCAGACGTTCGGTTTCCTGATTCGGTTTCCTAATCAGGAATTCAGATTCGGAAACATGAATGCTCCATTTCCATACAAAATGTTCCACAAGGCGCACACGTCCTTACTATTTCCGGACGGAAAAAACCCGACGTTAGGTTCGGAATTCATTCCGTGCGTTCAGGTAGTCAGAACGGAAAAAAACCTAATGGCGTCACCCTGAACGCAGTGCTCACATACATTTTGTATCGGTCGCCGCACACGAACGGAAATTTCCATTCAGTTCTAGTTTATCTATTGAAGAATTCTTCTGGGTGTGCTCGTAACTTTCCTCTTTTGAGATAGTATTGACTCTCTGTTAATCTCTGAGTGTTCACGGGATGTACCCAGTAACGACGTTTTATCTTTTTCTTATCTAGCGCCAGTAAAAGTGCAATTGCAATCAATTCATCGTCGTCGTCCATTGTGCTTTCACAGTCGCTTCTCTGTTCGAACTGACGATGTAAATTCCTAATACAAAAAAACGAATAGTCTGCGGTAGGCACGCGGAATTCAGAATCTGAAATCCTGATTAGGAAAACGAATTAGGAAACCGAACGTCTGCGGCCGGCCTTAAGGCTTGCTCGGTATTAAAAAAACACCCTGTATCTTGGTAAACAAAAAATATATGTCCCTAATAAATATTGTAACAAAAGTTGTTCAGTATGATGAGTAGAAAGAAGCCCCTGTTAACGGGACCTAATTTTGTTACACGACAATGTCGAAGTATAATTTTTTAGTGAGGTCGTTTTTATCACGCTTTTATTAGCTTCACCTGTATGTATGTTTGTAATTTTGTATGTTTGTAACAGACTCATTTGCACTCGATTTGACCCACTTTAAACGGGCAGATTTAATTCAAACTTTGTTTATTTATCATTAATCAGTGACAATACAATAATTTCATAAGGTTATCTTTATTCTGATCAGGATTGCCTGGATCGCCAGTATTAAATACAGATCAATCTAAAAAATGAAAAATAAATATAGTTCATAAAACACGCTTTTAAAGAACATCAAACTAAAAAGTGATAAGTAATTCTTGTTTTTTTTTTTTTTTTTAATATTTTTATTTGTTACTATTATATATTTTCTGTGTGGTGTGTATCCCGTTCTCTTTGGACTCCTTCATTCTATTTCAATATGTCATCTTGTATCTACGCTACGTGCATAAATAAACTGAATAAAGCCTTAGCCTTTTCCTAGGCTTAGCCTTTCTATAAATATCACTGTGTTTTAAAAAAAAATTAAAATGAAAATTATTATTGTAACTTTTTTAACTTAATCATAACATCAAGTATATTTTTGGGTATAAAATATATTTTATGCCATAAATATTGTTTAATTTTATAAGAAATTGTTACAATTTAAATTATTTTCCAGCATTTTCCAAACCCAAGGCCCTTAGGCTATGCAATGAGTAGAATTAGTGAGTGCTTGAAAAAAATTGGCCAAGTGTGATTTGGATACGCGCACCAAGGGTTCCTTACCATTACACCTCTCCACACGAGTACCTACCTACAACAATGATAACTATACTTTTTAAACAAAAGACATCAATGTGAGCAACAAAAATGATCTTTTTTTTCAGTTCAAACTCCTTAGAGTGAGTAAGTATGACTTGTACGACTTACACTGACTGATGGACAGTTTTTAATATTTGTTTATTACTTTAGAATTAGTACTATCATACCAAATTTCACGCTTTGATGTATTACCGTTTTTAAAATACAGAAATTACAATTAAATTTTGGGTCCCCAGGAGGCTCGAGTTTCCACACAAATTAATATAGTTCTGCTTTAATACAAAAATACATGCCGGATTGAATCCAAACTTTGTAAAATGCAAATATATTGAATAAGACGACATATCAATGTTTATACATAATTATTTTTCGATGTATATACTAAAAATGGAAAAAAATAAGAGCAGTTTCAAATTCATTACAAAACATAATTAAGCCTTTGTTTAGTTATTTACTACAATGAAAACTTATTATACAAACAACGATATGTGCACTAAAATTCCCAATCGTTCAGTCAACGAACAGGTGGAAACAAATGTAATTTTCCGCTTTATTTTTTTTGTTATTTGCTATTAGATCCCCCCATAATAGCACATACTTATTCTGTAAAAACTTCAGCCGGCTACCTATTCTGGTAAAAAACAGCCCTTTAAAAGTTAAGGACAAACAGACAGCATTGTAGACTTAGTAACATCCCGTGATATGGCACGGAACCCTAAAAACACCCTGTTTAATAGGCAAAAATCGCAAATAAAGAAATACCCTAGTAAATACTGCATTTTATTTAAAAAAACAGAATGGTAACGGAAGTCAAGCATTTCATGGTGATGTCACAAAATGACTGCTACTTATGGTAGAATGACTGGTAAGTAAGTATACGTAACTAAAAATGTAACCTCTTGGCTACTTATTGATTCTACTAATGAAATTGATCAACTTTCTAGGGACCCTATTTATACCTACCTGCTCAATTCCTATTTATGAGACTTGCTCATCTCATAGGTACTACATAGGAAATTAAGCAGCATAACTGTACCTATAAACAGTCCAAAGACTGTGAGTTTATAGTCATCCACCAATATCACATTTTATTTACTGCATCTGCATAGGTATTAAGTACAATGCCCATGGGCTCAAGTACAATGCGTCAAAGAGTGAGCTCATGTTATTTAAGGCAGGCAATAAGAGCTATAAAATGTCTTCTTTGACTCTATGTGGTACACCTTTGAAAAAAGTAGAGAAGTTTAAGTACTTGGGCCACTGGGTCACCGATACTATGTCTGACGATGATGACATTGAGCGTGAGCGCAGGGCGCTGTGTGTACGCTGCAATATGTTGGTCCGTAGATTCGCACGATGTAGTAAACAGGTTAAAGTGACTTTGTTCAAATCCTACTGTCAAACGTTCTACACGTGCAGTTTATGGGTTGACTTTACGCGGCGGGCATATAGCGCTCTGCGCGTGCAGTATAACAACGCGTTCAGGATGCTGTTTGGGCTGCCGAGACACTGTAGTGCATCAACAATGTTTGCTGAGGCGCAGATCGATTGCTTTTTTGCAATAATGCGAAAACGTTGCGCCTCACTACTAAACCGTGTCCGGTGTAGCGCGAACGGTATCCTGAGCGCGCTGGCAGAGCACTGGGACTCGCCGCTGGTGGCGCGCTGGGCGCGGTTGCATACTCCCGTCGCAGTCGCGCCTCGTCGCCTCTAGCCGCTCGACAATTTTAATTTAAGTTTATTTTCATTTCTATTATAGTTATGTGATTTTATTGATATGATAATTTGAATGGATATATTTTTTACTAACATAGTTTTTAAGTTGTTGAACTAATAATTCTATGGATTTTTAAATCTGAAATAAATATTGATTTGATTTGATTAAAGGAGTTTAAGGTACTTATTATTTTGTTTTTGTTGCTGTCATCCTATGGTACCCTAGTGGTACATACAAAGGACCTTCGTGGATCGACGCCATCCCTCAATGTCCTCTACAACTCTCCAGCGGAACCCTGATACCCGCAGTTCGGCCTCGATGGTTGCCACGTGTGGACCGGATGGCCTATGGCCATCGATGTCCGCCTACACCCGCTCATCTGCCATGTGAACGCAACGTAACCATAGCAGAGTTATCCTATTTTCTGTGCAGTGTGTCCCTATCTACTTTCACACTCGTTGTCGTTGAGCGATTTCTCGCTCTAAAGGGCTTTGGTGACATCGCTTCGAGTAATCTTCGTTGCTGATTGTGTTCGGCCAGAAGATGCTCAGTATGGAACTTATGCTTTTGTTAACGAACACTTGCAGTTTTTACGTCAATCCTTTCGTCACTTTCCATGTCTTACAGCAGAACAGACATTACGAACGATGGAATAGATCTTGATCCGCCACGCCGGGTGAGCTGGAGTCCCAGACAGGTTTTAGCTGGGCGCACGCGCCTTTCGCCTTCTTCCTACCTAGTATTAAAATACTTATGGTGAATTCTGTACCTAAATAATTAATAAACAAATTTTGCTAAAAATCTCTGAATAAACCAAAACAAGCATACGGCGATAAAAGTGAGGCCACTAATGTGCTTGCTTGTATGAAAGGAACTACCAAGACTACGTAACTACGTATTTTTATGGTACTCCTCACAGAATAGATAAAAGTTACTTTTTGTAAGTACCTAAATCGGTGTAGTTTTAACGTTTTGGCCCTTCTAAATCCTGCACACCTACCTAGTGGTTCTTTCTAACTTACTTATCTCAAAAAGTTTTAAATCCGACCTATAATAGTAATATGACATCTAAGGCAATGGGCCAAAGAATAAAGGCTAACGTACTAACTTACGGGACATAAATCCTTAATTCATTACTTTTTATAATGAACGCATATGTGACGTTTACTTAACACTCAAAGGTCAATGTCCTGAGACACGAACTACACCCCCGTAATCTACAGTACACAATCTGTAGGGTTGGTTACTTAAGCCTTGAAAGTGGCTGCTCGCTGCGTAGTTTGAGTACCGCGGAGCACAGCCTGTAGATGGCGTACCGCGGAATACGGGCTATAGTTGATGTTCGCGTAGACCATGGACTACGGGGTCAAATCTTTTACATGAACTACACCCCTGAACACTTCAGTACACGTAATACGGGCCGTGTTCCGCGGTCCGTCTACTATTGCCCGGGCTGATAGTTTGCAGCCTGGAGTGTACACCCCGTAGTTTGTGGACTGATGTATTGGAACTATTTGTACACGATCTATAGCCTGCAAATTACGTAACTTCATCTATTAGCTCGTACAATACGGGTAAAGAACTACGGTGGCCCGAGAAAAGGAACCGTGCCCCCAGATAAAATGAACATTATTATGGCTATACCTACTTATAGAAGCATTGAGCAAAGATGACCTATTATTACTTGCTATGAGTGTATTTTCCAAAATAAAGTAAAAGTACACACGCACATTATAACTTCTCGAAAGCTTTCTTTGCTGCCACTTTTGGGTACTAGGGCACCTAATTACCTGCGACATGATTACTCTGAGCTTTGAGTATACATTAGGTAAAGAGCACGTCCTTCATAATGGGAACAGTAGGCACGGATGGGAACAAAGCGACGTTCCACGCGCAAGCGCTATCTGTCATAATCGACTGCTAGCGGAGTGCGTGCGTGGGATATCCCTAGCAGTATTTTCGAGAAATTTACCTACCAAAATGGTCAAATGTGCAGTGAAATCATGTAAAAACGATACTCGAAAACACACGAAACATAAATCGAGTATCACATTTCACCGGTTAGCCATTTTTTTATTCTTTTAAGCTAAAAATTAATCACGCATTGCGGGGGTGAAGGAGACGTGTGGGGCGGGAGCTAGGTGTTCCGCGCGCACTACCCCGCACCGCCGCCTCGGCCTTATTGTCTAATTAGTGATGTGGCGCGTTCGGGAATAGTATACATACTTTCGATATTTATTATGAAAGTTTAATCTCTTTGAACAAATAACTTTTAATGAAGATATTGATTCAAATATTGAGTTTTATTTATATGTTGTTATTTAAATAATTTTCCAATAGGTTTATTATAAAATCGAAACGTGATATCCAAATATGCTGTAAAAGAACAGCTTTCTCCAAACTGAATATTAAAAAGGAAATAATTTTATGTGCCGTTCATCTCAGAAATAAACCCGTTATTTGATATATTATTCTAAGATGAACGGCACATAAAATTATTTCCAAACTTATTCTAACCCTAAAAACTGGCTTGCATCGGTACCACCGTATTAGTTTATGAAAATCTATACCTTGCACCCTGTTTGTTATTTTAACACATGATAGAGTTTGTCGTAGTCATTTAACTGAAAGTCATAAATTGAAATGATTTTCGTACTAAATTGCTGTTAGGTAGGGTAGGGTAGGTACATTCAACCTACCTAACAGATTTTCATACGGTTTTCACCAGTGGGCGGACTGGTTCACGAGGAAGGTTTTTAAATTATTACTTTGGAATACCTTATCATATCAGTCGAAAGACGTCCACTGCTGGACAAAGGCCCCCCTCAAAGATTTCCATGACGACCGGTCCTGCGCTGCCTCCATCTAGCGGCTTCCCGCGACCTTCACCAGGTCGTCGGTCCACCTAGTGGAAGGCTTGCCTACGCTACGTCTTCCGGTGCGCGATGGCCACTCGAGAACTTTACTACCCAAATGGCCATCTATTCTACGAGCATGTGCCTTGTCCACTGCCACTTCAGTTTAGCGATTCTGTGAGCTATGTCGGTTACTTTGGTTCTTCTACGGATCTCCTTATTTCCGATTCGATCGCTTAATGAAATTTCGAGCATAGCTCGCTCCCTTGGAATAAATACCTAATAAGAATATTTCGCAAATCCGACTCACACTTGGCTGTTATTTATTTGTTTCCTTTTTAGATATAAGTTATAATCGTACTTGTATCACATTACTATAATAAGTACTCACGTGTATGACTACCTACCTGTATGTAGTAAGTATTTCTTAAGTGCTGGCACCAACCTCAAAAAAATTGTAGCCCCTAATTATTCGTACCTGCTTTTGTTTCGTTTTTATTGGTTAATTTGGTGTATAAATAAATATCATCTCATAATTTTGAGTTCATTTCTTTTTGAAGTCAATTTATAAATTTCTAATTACTCATTTATTTCGTAATTTTCATTTTTAAGTATAAAATGGTATATTTGTTTGTAATAAATAGGTAGATGATTTTTTTGTGCTAAAACTGTAGGTATGTAAGTTTTTACACCTGTTAGCTCGTATAAATAAGTCGGGCCGTCACAGTTACATAACTTATTCGTAGATCACATTAATAGTTTTAACACTTACATACAAATATATATATATATCTGTATCTTTTATCTGTATTTTGTTTTAAAGCCCTACTAATCGATTTTTTGTAAATATATTGCAGTTCTAATAATATTACACACAAACGTGTCGAATTGATAACCTCATTCTTTGAAGTGGCGTAATAAAAATTTACGTTAATTGAATATGTAGTGATTTTTCATTTCTCTATACAGGGAATGTTAATAAAGGTGCAGTGACACTTTAAGGTGGGTTTAAACTCATCAAACTGAACAAATTTGCTAAAATCGCGATTTTTTTTTATTTTTCTACAAATTGGTCAGCTTGGCCGGTTTTGTTTGAAAAAACTTTTAAAAAATCGCAATTTTAGCAAAGTTGTAGAAAAAAAAGTTATTCAGATTAATCAGTACAAACAAGCCCACCTTAAAGTATTATTGCACCTTTATGTTACACCCTGTATATTATACTGAAAATGGTTTTATTGTTAATTGTCTTACCTACCCCAAACAGTACCTACATGTGGGTGTGAGTATATACTTGTATGTACAGATGTTTTATTTTTGTATGTATTAGGAAATAAACATTATATTCCATAAAACAAACATAAATTCTTAAAATTACGTACTATATTATGCTGCTGTTTATCCTTGGTTATCGATAATCCACTAAGGCGATAGTGCCCTGCAGCCCATCCCTATTAGTCACGTATACATCTATACAGTTTACTATAGCTCACTTGCCTACGATGTGTTTTAAGCGACCGATGCGGTAGACGCGCTCTATACCTACAAATGATTACTCTGAGCCTGCGACTAATAATAATAGGTCATCTTCGCCTGCGACTTCTAATAATGCAGAAATAATAGCAAAGCGAGCAATGGAAAGGCAACGAACGAAGAAATACAGAAAAACGTTTTTTTACGATTTTTATCCCCTGTCTCTGTCTGTCACTGACTGCCATTTATTAGTGTTATTTAGGGGGCGGGATTTGTGGTAAACGCATTCGTAGTTTTATTTTGTTGTTTTTTAATTGTTTTCTGCTAGGATTTGTTCAAAAAGTGGTGCATTTTGGAGATAATCGTCTAATGCACGTGAGTAATGTGGAGAACAAGAAAATAAAACGAAGGAGGACGTGAGAACCCAACTTGCTCTGGGTTCAGTTTTATAGACGCCCAACAGCAACTGGGTGTTCCACCTCAGAATGAGGCTGCTGCAAATACAGTCAAGAACTTCAGAGATGATTTGTAATGCACGGGCACTAGCTTTACAAATCAAAAAAAACTAATAAGGAAACTAAAATACGACAGACTAGGCTGTATGGTCATAGTTTCCTTTGCCTTTTCCGCGCTTTTGGAAGCCGGAGAGAAGAAACCAAAAAAAAAATAGTGTTCAGTGTTGCCAACTTAGCTCTTTTAGAGCTAAATCTAGCTCTGTATAATGTTTGTCAGCTTTAAATAATTGTATTTAGCTCTACAGCTCTTTTATTTTTAAATTTCAGCTCTTTTTTATTATTGTAAAATTATTTGTTGTTTTGATCAATTGTTTACGTAAATTCATAAACCCATTCGTTAATTGAACGCAGTCATACAATTCCCGACTCCAGAGTTGTCATAGTCTAACAGGAACCTTTCGCTGTGACAACAGGGTAGCCTATTATAAATCTCTAGTTGCTGTTAGAGCGTAGGTAAGGAACGCGCTTCTCATGTTATCACATCTTGCATTTGATGTAAGCGCGTCTTCTTCCAGTCTCCTTCTTCTTCTTTCATCTGCAGGTTATATCTACGTGAATAAGGATTAAACATAGCCACGGTTTGACTTGTGTCCGAAAAATATATGTAGTACACCGATTTGTTCTTTCGTGATGGTTAACGTTCGACGGCAATTAAGATTCATGCAAGTAAAAACTAAAAATTTAAGTACGTGATTAAGTTTTTCTACAATAATAATTAAAATTTGAATTCCTTAATCTTTATTTTATTTTAGCTCTTTTTTTTCAAAAAATTTAGCTCTATTTTAGCTCCTTTTCGAAGCTGATCTAGCTCTCTATCAAAAATTGAGTTGGCAACACTGATAGTGTTAGGTCAGTGTGACTTTTTGGCGGGAAGTCGACTAAGGCGGGCGCTTTAAATTTTCAAAAAGTTTTATTTATAGTTAAAGCTCTTGAATTGCTGTTTACCTACAACAGTAAATTCTTTCGTAAACGCCATGGGTGTTGACAGCGATGGAATAGATCCGGGCGACACAAATAAAAAAAGAAAACTGATGCCCTCGGAAAAGAAGTCGGGAGATGATAGCCAGAAGTACAAAATATATACAAAACCGGGCTACAAGAGGCTATTTCCAACTTACAGAAGTGGAGACTGCGTGGCATACGTTGAAAGCACTGAAAACGAGAAACTGGGCAACAGGAACCCAATCTCCCTGACCAATCTATTTACACAAAACGTCAAAGGCATTGTTGCGGTACATAGAATAAACGCTCACAAAATCGGGATAACATTTAGGAAACCAGAACCTGCAAATAGCTTTCTAAGCATGGATGATTTCTTGAGCAAACATAATCTCAGAGCATTTATCCCAGCTTACATGACTGAGAAAACAGGAGTTTTGCGATTTGTCCCCAGAGATATGTCCAATGAAGATATATATAAAAACTTGAGCTGTGATGCAGAAGTCATCTCTGTTAAAAGATTCATGAGGAAAGTTGATGGCAAGCTGGCTCCATTGAACACGGTTGCAGTCACATTTGCTGCCACAAATCTGCCACAACATGTGTATGTCAATTTGTTCCGGTATGAAGTGCATACATATATACCACCTTTAATCCAATGCTACAAGTGCTTAAAGTTCAATCATTCAGCCAAAGTCTGCCGGGGCGCTCAGATGTGCTCATCGTGTGCTGGACAGCATTCATACAAAGAATGTGACGTAGAAACAGTCATGTGCATCAACTGCAGCGGTAATCATTTGGCAATATCCAGAGAATGCCCTATCAAGCAAAAGAAAATGGAGGAGAAAAAGAAAAAAGTATTGACTCAAGACTATGTCACTGTGGTAAGTTCTCCACTGCTTAACGATACCAAACAATTTCCACCTCTACCCCATAAACCTGAAAAACACTCACAAAAAATTGACTTCAAACAGATTGCTGAAAATGACATCATTATAAATGCTTTAGTCAAGTCTCTTGTTACCCTGGGTAACAGTAAAGAAAATGTACCACTCACAAATAAAAGAATTAGAGAAATATTGTTGTCTAACTTAGTTTAATATTTTGATTAACATGGACACCTATTTACATATTGTACAATTTAATATTCAAAGTTTAAAAAGTAAGAAATCCCTCCTTCAGAAACTGCTCTATGAGCAAAACATAGATATATGTTTGTTAAATGAAACATGGCTTAAGGATAGTGATAGAATACCCTATTTTCCAACTTACAATTCAATTTTTAAAAATTCAAAAAATTCACACAATGGTGTTGGTATATTAATTAAAGAAAACTTGAAATATGAGATTATCAGTACAAAGTTTTATGAGCCAATTCAGAATTTGTGCATATCAATAGAAACTTCTGTAGGTAAACTTTCTGTTTTATGTGTGTATTTGCCACCAAATGGTTCTAGATTTGATACAAATAAGATGAAAAAACTGATACAGGATATTCCTAAGCCATGTTTAATTATGGGGGACTTCAATGCTCACCATATAATATTCGGTTGCAATACAAATAATAGTAGAGGTAATAGTCTTTACAATCTTATAGATGAATTTGATTTGTGTGTTTTGAATAGCGGCAGTCCAACCACTGTCCAGCACCCGGGAAGAAATGCATCAGCAATAGATTTAGCTCTTGTTAGTCCAAACATTGCTCCTTTATGTGAATGGCGTGTCCATGAAGATCCTTTAGGAAGCTACCACTTTCCAACTTTAGTAGACATTAATATTGCCCCGTCGATATATGGGGTAGGTCGTGTGGAAGAAAAATATATTTATAACAAGGCAGATTGGTCTCAATATTACTTACTATCTAAACATAGTTTTTTGGATTTAGATATAGAAAATACGGATTGCCTTGAATTGTATAATAGTTTTGTAAAAATTCTGTGTGAAATTAGAGACGTAACCGTACCAAAACATAAGTCAAAAAAATTCACACAAGTTTTAAGGAAACCAGCACCTTGGTGGAATCAAGTATGTGATGAAGCTGTACGTAAGTCAAAAGAAGCTTTATTAGCATACCATAATATTCCTACTATCTCCAATTTCATTAACTATAAAAAAATTGATGCTCAAAAGAAAAGAATATTAATTGAGGAGCGTTCTAATTCATGGCATAATTTATGTGCCGGTTTTAATAGACTAACACCTATATCTAGAATATGGGATACAATTAAAAAATTCAAAAGAATAGGCAGTAGACAGAACAGCAATTTAAATGATGAGTGGGTACCAGACTTCCTAGATAAATTAACGGATTCATCTGAACTGAATAAAAATAACCTAGAAGTGATCTGTGACCAATCTGCTGTAAACAAAAGTAACAGTTTTCTTAATAATTCTTTCACAATAAATGAACTACTTATTTCGCTTGAAAGTAGAAGAGATACAACACCAGGATTAGATAATATTCCTTATATTTTGATTAAGAAACTTCATTTAAATGCTCATAATGTATTACTTAAAATCTATAATAAACTTTGGGAAAATCTTTTAATACCAAAGCCATGGAAAACACAATGTGTAATCCCAATTTTGAAATCAAATAAACCAGCAAACAACCCATCTTCCTATAGACCTATCTCATTGTCGTCATGTTTAGGTAAAATTTTTGAAAATATGTTAAAGTCACGATTAAATTATTATGTTGAGACAAAAAATATATTACCAAAAATACAATTTGGTTTTAGAAAAGGCAAAAGTTGCTCAGAAAGCTTTGTTTCGCTTATTTCTGACATCAAGAAAGCCAAACTTAGTCACTCTAATCTCATATGTGTATTTCTAGATGTAAAAGGTGCATTTGACAATGTAAATATTGAATCACTGGTACATGTATTTTATGAAATAGGCATACCAGGGAAGACTTTAAAATGGATTTTTAGATTCTTGAGCAATAGAACTATGTTAAATATAATAATAAACTACATGGCCCCAGAATTGTAAATAAAGGGACAATGCAAGGTGCAACACTATCACCTTTGCTGTACAATTTGTACACATCCCAAATACTGAACTATGTAAATGCTTCACCGGTGAAGATTTTACAGTTTGCTGATGATTTACTTTTGTACTGTGAAAATCAACATTTAGATATTGCTGTAAACTACATCAATAATGCATTGAATCAACTAAATAACTATTATACCAACAAATTGAAACTTGAAATAAGTTCGGAAAAAAGCTCAGTTTTGATTTTTAGCAGGAATCCAAACGCTCAATTAATTAAAATTAAATACAACAATGAAGTACTTAATACCTATTGTGAGTCATCATAAGTTTCTAGGAGTTATAATCGATAATAAGTTAAAATTCGATAAACATATCGACTACATATGTCAAAATGCCATGAAAGGAATCAATATTTTACGATGTTTGTCAGGTACCTTCTGGGGTTTCGACCCTAAAATTATTAACATGTTGTATAAAAGTATTGTCAGAAGCCACTTTGACTATAGTTGTCTGGCATATTTAAATGCTAATAGCACATTTTTAAAGAAACTAGATGTTGTACAAAACGTAGGCTTAAGACTTATCTGTGGAGCCATGCGGTCCACCCCTATAAATTCCATGGAGATAGAAAATTGTATACCTCCACTATGTTTGCGAAGACTTCAGCTGGCAGAGAGATTTTGTCTTAAGGAGTTGTCATCTAGTAATGATTTAATACTTGGTCAACTTTCATATCCTGATGAAGTTTCTCAGTCAGTTAGAGACCCCTGTATTACAGCCAATTCCCTTGTAGCTGGCACTCTGCCTGAAATGACAACAATTATGACTTATGTAAAAACATGTCTTCAAACATTTATAAAGATAGTATGTGGCCGATCTATAACTGTAAATACAATTGCTTGATGAGTTCATTGTGCAATCAAGTACATTTAAATATTGTAAAAAATAAGTTTGATTTTTATAAATTTATAGATTAGAGGCAACATTTCTACACGGTTTACACTGATGGTTCAAAATGTGATAGCAATGGTGTCAATGCAGCATTCTATGACCCTCAAGTAAATATCACCAGATGTTACAAAATAGATGATAATTGTAGTACATTTACTGCAGAGGCTTATGCCATATTAAAGGCATTGACCTATGTATGTAATCATATAAATAGTGTAGATATTCTAATTGTAACTGATTCCAAAAGTGTACTAACAGCTTTATGTAGTTTTACACATGTTTATAAGCTTAATTATCTAATTTTTAGGATAAAGGAAATAATACTTTCTTTGTGTTATGAAAAGGCTGTGAATGTGGAACTTGTTTGGGTACCCTCACATAGTGGCATAGCAGGGAATGAGACGGTAGATCAAGCTACGCGCAAAGATCCTGACGAAGATCACAAACAGATGCTGAAAGTTCCCTTTACTGATTACTATCAATACTTTAAAAGTGAGACACAGAAACTTTGGAGAGATTACTGGAGGTAGGACTGTACAATAGGGTCCATCGCTTTGGGGGTTGGGAGTGGGGGGGAGGGGGGAGGGGGAGGAGGGGAACCCTCCCCTAGAAGATGGAAGTTAGGAGGGGGGTAGTTTTCGAGAAAATGAATTTTGAAAATTGGTAATTTTACATACTCTTTGGGCGGAAAACCGCCTGCTAACGATGCTTACGTCCAAAAATCGCTGCCGCTTATTAAAAAAAAAGCTCATCTACTTCTGTGACAGCGAAAAAATCGCTACCGCTTATTAAAAAAAGGTCATCTACTTCTGTGCCGGCCGAAATCGCTACCGCTTATTAAAAAAAAGGTCATCCACGCTACCGCTCATCCCAAAAAGGTGGAATCAATTTGAAACGCGAGATTCATAATTTAGTCCTAGCCCCCGCCACCCGTCTCCAACCCCCAACAAACCTTCGGGGTCCGAGAGGGATGTGGGAGTATAAGGGCGGGGGGAAAGCACGCTGGGCCGACTTGAGGGTGACAAATCGAATACCAGGGGATAATCCATCAAGGTCAATCAGTCAAGGTCATTTGCCCCCTCCCCAGTCAAGGTCTAAGGTCAAGGTCAGAAAAAACTTTCAGAATCACGCGAGTGACTTAAGGGTGAACAAACAAGAGGACTTCGCTCACTCCCGCTTCCATTTAGAACTCCCCGTCCTACACCCTTCCTACAGTGTTGAGTGGTCGACGGAGCCCCTTCGGGGCTCCTACTTCTGTGTTCTCATGTCAAACCTAACACTACGACTGTGCGGGGAGGCGAGCTAAGCTCGCCTCCCCGCACAGTCTCCGAACCTAACGCATCCGAGTCGGGGTGCTCCGCAAGTCCGAGCTCGCTTCGCTCGCTCCCGCTTCCATTTAGAACTCCCCGTACTACACTCTTCCTACAGTGTTGAGTAGTCGACGGAGCCCCTTCGGGGCTCCTACTTCTGTGTTCTCATGTCAAACCTAACACTACGACTGTGCGACGAAGTCGGACCCGCATGATTTCCCCGCCCTGATACTCCCACATCCCCCTGGGATCCCGAAGGTTTGTTGGGGGTTTTAAATGGGTGGCGGGGGCTACGCCCCCGTTAGGGGTCCGCTTCGCGGACCCCATATTATGAATCTTTGGGATTCAATGTACTTAGACCTTGACCTTGAAATGACCTTGTATGATTGACCTTGACCTTGACGGATTACCCCCTGGTTTTCGATTTGTTACCCCAGAGTTTGTCCGCCCTCAAGTCGGCCCCGCGTGCTTTCCCCCGCCCTTATACTCCCACATCCCCTCGGATCCCGAAGGTTTGTTGGGTGTTTTAAATGGGTGGCGGGGGCTACGCCCCCGTTAGGGGTCCGCGCGGACCCCTATATTATGAATCTCGGGGTTCCAATTGACTAACAATTAGTAGATCTGTGTGACTAACACCTTTTTGTAATAAGCGGTAGCGAGTTTTCCGATCAAAGAGTATGTAAAAATACCGATTTCTAAAGGACCAAAGAGTACCTAAAATTACAATTTTCAAAAATTCATAACTCAAAAACCGCTGGTTTCCTAACCTTGAAATTTGGTATGGATGTTCAGCTAAGGCATATCTCTTACCAAAAAAATCGCGGACTGCCAAATCGATGGACCCTATTGTACAGTTGAGCCAAGATTACCATTGAAAAGAAAGGCAAATGGTACGCCGATATTGAGAAAGATTTGAGAAAGAAACCATGGTATAGTGTCTCTAGATTTTATAACACCAGAAAATTCATAACTGTACTAACCCGTTTACGTTTTGGACATTGTTTGGTTCCGGCGCACCTTAGCAGACTTAAAATACTTAGTAACAGCAAGTGCTCTCATTGTTCTTGTGAAAATGCAGATATTGAACACATTATCTTCAATTGTGAAGCTTTCAAGATGCAACGTTTGATTTTTGCAAATGACGTGTCAGATGTTGCAAGTGAAAACAATTTATGTGTACCCCGCCGCATCCAGGACTTACTATCCAATACAAGCTATTTCTGTGCTATTTTTAAGTTTATAATTAGTACTGTAGAAAAGATTTAAATATTTAGTTTATTTTATTTCTAAGTCGTTCTGTTTGTTTTAAATTTACTTATGTTTGTTGCAATGTGTACTTTTTATGTTTTCGACTTAAGGACTTAGTATCCACGGTCACGAATAAATAAAAAAAAAATAATAAAAAAATAGGTCAGTGTCAGATTGTCAGAATCATATGTGCGGATGTGCGGCTTTCGGATTATGAAATAATTTTATGGTAAAAATCGCGTTTTTTGCTGAAAAATAATGGCGTTGTCGTTTTTCCGCACGAGTATAATAGCGAGACATGTAAAAAAACAGTTCTACCAGAACAAACGAAACGCTGGATACGTTGTCCTGTAAGTATCATCGATTTTACCAATTTTCGGAATACTGAAGAACAATTATTATTTCCTTTGGTTAAATACATTTCCCTCGTTAGTTTCACTTAAATCTAGAAGAATAATGCAGTAACTATCAGTATTTGCTGTTGTGTACGGAGTGGTCCTGAAGCTTGGCCATTTCATCACGTTCTTGCCAATCTAACCTTAGGCTCTCTACTCGTTTACAAACCTAACCCTAGATTACCCTATAATTCAAATAACGGTTGGGGTGCGCATAACTGGGCTGCCATACTAAATCCAATAATAGGTTTGTTAAGTTTGATGATTACACTGTCAAAGAGCTTTGCAAAGCGATGGCAGCCTGGTAATGTGCACCCCAACCCAAATTCAAGTGGTGTAGCTTATTTTAGGTTTTTTTTCTCTGCCTGAAGATGATCTCTCAAGCTGATGATCACTCACAAATGTAGCTTTATTTGTATTCTGAGAAAAAAATATAATCAAAAATGAGCAATATTATGTTCCACCAAAAACCTACATTCAAAAAATCAACTAGAACCTAATATCTTCCCACATTGTGCCTCGTACTAAAAAAATACATTTGTTCCAGAATTCCTGAAATAGGTGAAGATGGAGATCATAATTTACTCCTGGGTGAAAATGGTTTGCCAGAGTTCAATCACTTGACCATAGAGAAATGTATAGCTGCAATTAGCAAGCAGAGCTTAGAATATGAAAATGGAGTGAGCCAGATTGAGTATTCAGCTCCAAATTGTAAAAATGCATTTACTGAAGTGTTTCAGCCTTTAGAAAAACTGGATAGCCAGTTAGAGTTGACGTGGGGCATGGCTAAAACTCTGTATCTTGGTAACAGCTCCCTAATGCCCACAAAATCATACATACAAATCCATGAGAGGGCACAAAATGCGAGATCATCAAAGTTCACAAGTGTACCAATTTTCCATGCTGCAGTAAATGAAAAAGACCGTCATAAGAAGCTTACAGATGAAGAACAGAGGCTATTAGATAAATATATTCTGGAGGGTAGACTGAATGGATTAGACATAACAGGTTCACAAAAAGAGAAATTAACATACCATCTCGCAAATTTGCAGAAGGAAAAAAGGACTTTTCGGGAAAAAGTGACCATTGCCACAAAAATGTTTAAATACACAATAACAAACCCCCAGTTTATGAGAGAATTCCCTGAGAGTTTAGCCAAAATGATATCAACCAATAATGATTCCAATAAAGGACCTTGGAAGGTCACACTAGAGCAACATATCTATGAGCCGTTCATGGAATATTGTTCAGATAGAGAAGTTCGTTGGAACACATGGCAGGCTATGCTTCAAAGATGTTCAGGTTATGGGGACAAAGACCTAGAAACTAGTACGCATCTAGAAAGTATTCGCAAATTACGGCATGATCAAGCTAAGATCCTAGGCTTTGATACTTTTGTTGATATGAGCATGGAAACCAAAATGGCAGGATCTGCTGAAAATGTGAATAATATAATGGATAGTTTGCTTGAGTTTGCTCGGCCAATGCAAGATGTAGAATTGGAAGTTTTACAGCAATTTGCAAATGAAAGAGGCTTTGATACAAAGCTAGAACAGTGGGATATACCATACTGGCAAAGGAAACAGAAATGGTCTTATTACAATTTTGACGAGAACAAGATACGTGAATATTTCCCACTACCGAAAGTGATAAACAGTCTGTTCAATCTGTGCAGCAGTTTGTTCAAAATACAAATTGTTGAGAGATCCAATGTAAATACTTGGCACAAAGATGTGAAATACTATGATGTGTTCGAAGAATCCAGTAACAGTCCCATTGCTGGTTTCTACTTAGATCCATATGCACGTCAGGATGAGAAAATTCGCGTTTATGATGATGCAGGGTGGCATATTACTATCCGAAACAAGTGTACCTCAACGTCAACTCTGCCTCTGTCTGCTCTCATATTCAACTTTCAAGCTCCAAATCAAGACATGGAATCATTACTGTCCTTCAGTGAAGTATGCAATTTGTTCAAGCGGTTTGGACATTCACTGCGCCACCTACTGACAAAGACTAACTATTCCGAAGTCGCTGGCCTTTCAAATGTGGAATGGGATGCAGCAGAAGTGTGCGGTCACGTCATGGTTCACTGGCTGTATGACCCCCACACAATCCGATCAATAAGTGGTCACTACAAAACTGAAGAACCATTACCAGAGGACATAATTAAAAACTTGCAAAATGTCAGAAAACACATGGCAGGATACCATTTGAGTGAAGAGTTGTATTTATCTCGACTAGATTTTGAACTGCACTCAACTAAGACATTCTGGAGGGATGTGGTTAGGGATTTATGGCCAAAGTATCATACATTACCATTTTACAAATATGATTCACACCCACTGTCGTTCACAAAAATCATTTCTGAAGAGTGGGGAGCGGCATACTACTGCCATCTGTGGTCGAAGATGATTGCTGCAGACATCTACAGCGCTTTTGAGGAAGCGAAAGAGGGAGAACTCAGCATTGAGGAAGTGGGAAAGAGATATAAAGACACATTCTTGGCATGCGGCGGTAGCTGTCACCCCAGTGAAGTATTCAGGAGGTTCCGCGGCAGGGATCCCTCTCCACAAGCATTGATAAACAATCTTGGGCTATCTAAGAAAATATTAGAAGAGTAAAATATAGTTGTTTTGTATGTATTATAATTTTATTTATAAAACGTCTTAACTATTAATTATAAATGTGTTTGTTAATTGAAATTTGCATTCGTAATCTGCTACTAATTACCTACTTCACATTTTCCAGTCAATATTATAGTCTTAGAGCCTTGGCATGAGTATATGGCAGATCTAGGCCACATTACACTGAATCTGGAAAATTTGACATCATTGAGCTTAGGTTACTTATTACTTCAAGGTTCACTGTGCGCCTAGATCTAGTCTGAATCAGGATTCTGCTCCCACGCCCTCTCCATATCGTACAAGTCTTTCTTAATTTTGTCGTCTTCCGGCAACAGTTTGACGGCCGCTTTCATCTCATCAATAGCCTTGCTCAAGTACCCGAGCCGAGCAAGTGCGGCGGCGCGCCTCGCGATGCACTTAGCGCGCGAACGACGGTTGCCCTCGCATGACGGCTTCATCAGATCCAGCGCTGATGAGCAGTCGTTCATCTGGAAAAGATCGTATGACGGATAGCTGTGTATGTGTAGATATATCTCAGCCGAGACGTCCACTATTGAACAAAAGCCTCCCCCAAAGATTTCAAAACGACCGGTCCTGCGCTGTCCGCATCCAGCATCTCCTGCGATCTTCACCAGGTCGTCAGTCCACCGAGTGGAAGGCCTTCATACCCCACTCGAGAACTTTACGGCTGCCCAAACGGCCATACGTTATAAGAGTAACCTATGCTACGTCTTCCTGTGCATGATCAAGAATTATACTACTCCGATGGCCGTCCGTTCTACGACCTATGCATCCCACCCACTGTCACTTGAGTTATTTATCGTTTAATTTCATTATTCTAATAAGTACTAAAAATATTTTATTTTAGTTTTATTCATTTTTTTATGCTTGCTTGTTTTTAATTTTGTTTCTGGAGTAACTGACATAGCTCACAGAATCACTAAATTTAGTGATTCTGTGAGCTATGTCAGTTACTTTAGTTCTACTACAGAATCTGTAGTACAAATCTTTTATGATTCAATCACGTAAGGGACTTAGAGCATACGAGTAGCATAGCTCACATCACCATAGGGGTTGCATCAAAGAACTTTGAATCCCTCCTCTTTTTGGAAGAGGAGCGACTTTTGTATGTGGATACTTCTTTGTTTGTGGTCTGGTAGGTCACCCAGTTCAGAATTTTGTAGGTCATCTGGTTTTATTGTAATGCAGCTACAAGAGATATTGATTTCTGTTTATAGTTTATTTTTAATCAATCATAATTTGCCGTTATTCATGTTATGTTAGTGTTTATTTGATCAAAATTACAATGCTTTTGAAATTACCTCGTAGAACTGACATGTAATCCTTCCTGTGTCTGATTTGGCGGGATAAAAATTAAGCATCCACTTAAATCATCTATGGTTAGTATCTTGGACACAAACCACTGTTTTTATTTCTGGAAAATCTAGCTAAGGAGAATCTCGGAAAGGGTTCAGGCATTATATAAAGCCCCATTGTAATCATCTAAAATCTATTTGAATCCAATGATTTGACAGGATAAAAAGTAAGTATCTCGGTTGTGTCCGAGATACTAACCGTAGATTATTCAAGTGGAAGTGTTTTTATTTCTGTAAAATTAAGGAAGAATCTCGAAAGGGTTCAGGCATTTTATAAAGTCATTCAAAATCCATTAAAATCCATTTGAATCCAATGATTTGACAGGATAAAAAGTAATTATCCACTTAAATAATCTATGGTTAGCATCTCGGACACAACCCACTGTTTTTATTTCTGGAAAATTAAGGAAGAATCTCGACAGGGCTCAGGCATTCTATAAAGTCACATTGCAATGATCTAAAATCCATTTGAATCCTTTTTAGGATTCCGTATTAGGTAACGGGACATTAGTATTAAGCATTGCCACTAGGTGAGGTGCAGCCAAACGGATTATAATATTTAAAGGGCTGTATCTTTTGAACCGTAATAGGTAGGCGGATGAAATTTTCACAGAATACGTTTTATTATAGGGAATTCATCATCATATCAGCCGAAGGACGTCCACTGCTGGACAAAGGCCGCTTACTATGGGCCTCATAAGAAGGCTCAAGGTCACCCAAAGGGCAATGGAGCGTGCTGTGCTCGGAGTTTCTCTGCGTGATCGAATCGGAAACGAGGAGATCCATAGGAGAACTAAAGTAACCGACATAGCTCTCAGAATTGCTAAACTTAAGTGGGTGGGGAACATAATAGCTCGTAGAACGGATGGGGTAGTAAAGTTCTAGAGTGGCGACCGCGCACCGGGAATTTACAACAAATAATAAAAACATGAAAAAATAAATGTGGCATTTTATTTTATTTTTTTATCTACTTTAAAGTCGATAAAAAATACAAGCGTGAAGCTTGCTGTGAATGTAGTACTAATCTAAAACAATAAATATTATTGATCGGCCAAGTGTGAGTCGTACTTGCGCTAAAGAAACTGAAACTGAAGAATATTTTAGTTAAAATGAATAAGTATCGTCAATCATGTTGTACTCGTGTGTAGAGGTGCCGCGGAACCCCTGGGCGTGAGTCAAACTCGCACTTGGTCGTTTTATTTTCATACTTAGATAGGTACCTGGATACTGCAAACATTAAGTCAAGAATTTAGGTCTTTAGCTTCTTAGTCCAAGGGTTCCGTCCGACGTGCATAGTGAAAGGAAACTCAACCCGATCATTTTAGAACCTTGTCACTTCAATACCGAGCGAGACCTACTCCGTTCAACTCTGACAGACAGAACCCTCCTGGCTGAATAATTTTGCACTTTAATTATGATGAACACTTACACACTTGTTGAAATTGCCCAACGCGAAGTGCGTGGCCGATCTGTTGGCGAAAAGGCTAGGCAGCTTGTCAGACAGAGTGATGCCGTGCGAGTAAGCACTGATGGCACCCAAGAAGTTGCCATTGCGGAAGAATTCGTCACCTTTCTCCTTGCACCATTGTGGGTCTTGCTCCTCGGGGCGTAGGTCTTCCGACATGAAACCTGGGTCAAAAGGATCACAAATTTAGGGTCAGGTCAACTGCGAAGGTGGACAGTGACAGATACAGTCAAAGCTGCGCAACACGTAGATACCGACCGTTATTATAGACAGTTAAAATTAAGTGAAAATTCCTCGAATGTAAACATCAGATTTACAAAATTAAATGTTTAAATGGCAAATTTAAAACTAACGGCACAAAAAACACAATTTCATCCTTTTGCCATATTATTGTGTGTGACCCATGACAACACAATTATAGATTGGATTAGGACAAAAAAAACACTTATTCGTTCAAGATAGTAATCGGAATGAACCGTAACTAACCATTTGAACTTCATGTACCTACACATTAGTTGATTAATTACATGGGTAGTTACCTAAATTAAAACAATATATTAACTAATCCTTACCCGTTGCCCTCCTCGCCAACGTAATGTTCTTCAACCAGGCCTGCTCCTCCTGAGCCGTCGACTCCCTGCTGGGCGTTGGAAACGTCCTCGGAGTATGCTTAATCTCCAGCGAAGCTGTCTCCCTCATCTTCGGCAGGACACGCTTCGCCAGTTCTTCTTTTTTCTTCTCCACGTACTCGGACCTTACTGGTGTTTTCACGGGCTTCCGTATTGGTGGATTTACGGATGTTGCTAGAACTTTCTTAGAAATATCGTTCACAACTAGCTTGGTATTATCAATCTCCCCGTCAGATGATGGTAATTCGGTTGTTGTTATTCCTAAACCTTTATTTTTTGGTTTTATCACAGGACTCTCCACGATTCTTTCATTTTCCACTGTTTTCGAACGCCATTCTTCTAAAGCATCCATCGCTTTGTTCCTTTCAGCGTCTCTTCGTGAATCCATCAATGCGTGTTGCTTCGTATCTATCTCCATTGCTTGACTTACAGTAAACCTGTCTAATTGTGTCTTCTTGATTCTCTTATCCTCTGCTTTTTGCTGAGCTTCTTCTTGGCATTTTGCTAATGCCTCTTGCTTCAACTTCATCTTTTCCGGTTTGGTCAGTTCCTTTTCCAAAGTTTCCCACTCAGTTTCTTCTTTCTTACACAGATCTAGAACTATTTGATCATTTTCCACTAAACCCTTACTTTTCCCAGGATTTATTTCGTGTAATAGAAACGCTTCGAATATGAAAGGGCTGAAGAAAGCCTTGACGTAATAGTAAGTTGTGAATATATCGACTTTTTCACGAAAACCCGGACTCAGAGGGACTTTAATGTGAATCATTTTACTGGTCTGTGTCCAAGTATAATCTTTTACTATAATCGGCATTTTGAAGCTAAAACTTTTTATTTTCTTCTAACGCAGCCAAGCAAATGTGATTCCTTAATCAACAAAACTTAAATTCGTTTCCATAGCAACATTTAATTTAAAAAGCGCGCCGTTTCGATTACATGTGGATTACATGGAGTTGCGTTTCTGATAAATGGTTACGACAATTAATAATCGTAGTGGCACAGAGTACAGACGAAGATTCTTGTATGGCGTTGTATTCTTCTACAAATGAAAACTATAAAATCTGTGCAAAAAAAGCTGTCATAAGTACGTGCGTAGGCGCAGGTGGAGTTGAACATAGTAAACTGTTATCTATGGAGTTAAAATATTTATTTAGTGCGAACAGCTGAGGTTAGTTTAGTAATTAGTAACATAGATTTTACAATATTTAAGTACAATCTGTTAAAAAGATTCAGCTATTGGAAAAGTAGGTACTTTATGTTTTTGTTTATAATAGCTACAGTATCTATTAAACTCTTGCTTTGCTAGTTCTAGTTGTATAAACATAGATACATACAATCGCTTCAATTTACCTAACTTTTCAAATAACTATGTACCCATTATACCTTAAAGTACAATTAATTCTATTGTGTTTAAAGATAACTAGTCTTATTTAGACTCTTAAACATGTACAGTCGCCATCAGATATATCGTACAAATATTTGTGAGCAGTGTTGAATTTCAATAAATAATGTACCTACCTATATTATGAGTTGCTATTAATATTTGAACGGCAAATTTTTCATAAAAATTCGAACAAATTATTTTTCAATAATACCTGATTGCTTCATACACAAGCTATAAATATCTGAACGCACGGGACGCCACAGATAAGTACTTATCATCAGAGTAACGTTCTGTGCGTTCATATAATGTGATATAATATGTTTAGCTCGTTGTGGGTGAAAAATAGGTAGATGTCAATACATCTGATTTTTCAATAAAAATAAGCTGCCCCGATATTTAACACAAATAATCATCATTACAGCTCATATACGTCCCCACCGAGGGGCTCGAGCCTACCCTGAATCAGGGCGATACAAATAATAATATACAAATAATATGTTTAGATATTGAGTAGCTTTTGCCCGTGGCTTCGCTCGAATGGATATCGTTTTTATAACTATCTCTGAGGGTGAGAGATGCGCGAGCCGCTGCAGTTCGTGAGCGTAGACAGGAGTTCACTTCAGATCCCTCGTGGACTATATCGGACTATTCTGATTAGCAGTCTATGTCACTTCCCACCCCCTCAACTATTTCTATGCAAATCACGCCAATCCGTTGATTCGTTGCGACGCCGGGAAATGAGTTTTCCCTAGATCCCTCGGAACTATCTCGGGCTATGCTGATTTAGTTTTCTATAACATTTCCCACCCCCTTAACTATCTCAGTGAAAAAAAAAACACAACAATCCCTTGCTCCGATACGATCTTAAAGAAATCAACCGTATCGGACTATGATGTTTATACGGGATAAAAATTAGCCTATGACCTTCTCCATGACACTGGCTACCTGCATGCAATTTGTTAACATTGGTTGAGTTGCTTATGCGTAACGGTATCAAATGAACAAAGTCCAATGACTTATATATACAAAGTCACACATTTTCACATTTATTATATTAGTAAGGATGACAACTATTAGTGTACATAATTTATTTAAATTCAACACTGATCATATATAAGCGTCGGTGGCTCAACCGATAGCGACTCGGTCTTTCTAATTCTAACTAACCAGAGGTAACGGGTTCAAATCCGGACGGCCAATGTACCAATAAGTTTTTCAAAAACTTACGTTACATATGCTTACCGATTGCTTTAACGGTGAAGGAAAACATCGTGAGGAAACCTGCACACGCCTGCGAAGAAACTCGAAGGTTGTGTGTGAAGTCGACCAACCCGCACTGGGCCCGCGTGGTCGACTATGGCCTGATCGCCATAATTTAGGGTAGGCTCGAGCCCCTCGGTGGGGGGACGTATATGAGCTGATGTAACATTTAAAAGGTCTAACAAAATTAGCTGAAACTATTTTAACGGGTGCTTCTACCCATGAAACTGAACAACTTTTCCCATGGAATCCATAGTCAAATCGCAAAAAAAAAATTGGCTCTCCCGTACTAACTCGATCAGCTGATCAGCCAACTTAGGGACCGTCCATTAATCACGTGAGGCTTGAAAGGGGGGGGAGGGGTTTGACAAAAATCACGAAATGTCACAACTGGGGAGGGGGGGTGTAATAAGATATCACGTGTATTTATTTTTTCAAACGCGCGATTTTTAAATCGAAAAGCGGCGTGTAGTGTGACCTTGACTCGCCGTTGCTAGGCAACGAACGAAGTACCTACTCACGCGCCGCCGACGACTTCCCGGCTCGGCACGCCAATCGCCTAAAAATTAAGATTTTTTGTAGATACTAAAAATACACGTGATGTTGGGTGGGGGTTGGGGGGTAGTCTTAAACCTCACCATGTATCACCAAGGGGGAGGGGGGGTTAAAAAATGCTTAAAAAAAGATCACGTGATTAATGGACGGCCCCTTACTATGGGAAGTTCAAATTTTTTTTTGAGATTTGACTATCGGTTTCACGGGAAAATTGTTCAGTTTCATGGGTAGAAGCACCATTTAACATAGTTTCAGCTAATTTTGTTAGACCTTATATACCTATCTATTTGAACACCTCACAAGTAACTATTTAGTAATCTGTGACCTCACCCACTACGATATATCTGATGGCAACTGTACTTATTCATGAATTACTCTTATCTCAAACGAAAAGATAACAGAGTAAGTATATTTAGTTACTACCTACCGTCGTAGGTGTATATAGGTAGGTACTTACATAAGGTTGGTAAATCTACCTAACTATAGCTCGCGCCAAACTTTATTACGGCTCTGAAGTTGTTCGCAAGACGCGTCGCAGTAGCAAACTTTGGGTGTTAGTAGGACGTAAAGGTACCTACTGCTCGGTTAAACCGGCGCAGTAAGCGCTCGCATCACAATTCAGATCAGTAATAAAGTTTGGCGCGAGCTATATACTAAGTAGTCAGGTTTCAGTTTGCGACATATAAGCTGTTGTAGGGTAACCTGAAGCACAGTACAATAAAGAGTACTAGAGTACCTGAAGGCTGAATATAAATACTGAAGAGAGAATCCAGAATTCATTGGGACAATCACAGTGTGTGAGAATGGCTAAAAGAGTTGAAACTGGTGAGTTAATTTTATGATAGATAACCCATAAATTGATTACTTTTGTGTGACTTGTAAACAAAGTTTTTTTTTAATCATCATTCTTCTGGCGTGCTCCTGGCTCTTTTCCCATTATTTGGGTTTAGCCCTCCGCGTAGCTATCTCTAAAGTATCCTGTTGCTAGTTTTCTGTATGCCATTTTCAACCGACTTACAAAAAAGGAGGTTCTCAATTCGAACTGTATGTTGTTTTTAGGGTGTCGTGCCCAAAGGGTAAAATCGAGACCCTATTACTTAGACTTCGCTGTCCGTCCGTCTGTCACCAGGCTGTATTTCATGAACCGTGATAGCTAGACAGTTGGAATTTTCACAGATGATGTATTTCTGTTGCCGCAACAAATACTAAAAATTAGAAAAAGTAAAAGTCTCCATAATACAAAAAAAACTTATTTTTTTAAAACGTAAAGAAACTAGCGATATCGAGTATGATGATGGTACGGAACCCTTTGTGCGCGGTTCTGACTCGCACTTGGCCGGGTTTTTTTTGTATTTTTGCTACGCGATATCTATGCAGATTGTGAACCGATTTTCATGATATTTTTTTATTTGATAGACCACCAGGTAAGTCCCATATATTTTTTATCATTAACTGTGGTGTACTTTTTTTAAAAATAACAAAAACATAAAGAATAATACAAAATTGTACGACGTTTTTGCGATGGAAATCGTTTTTTTTTTACGTGTTCAGCGTTTTGTATAGTATACGTAGCCAAGTCACTGCAGTCCTCTGGTACTCTCCGGCCCTCCTCCACATCCAGCACCTTCCTGGCATGTGTTTTTCATCCCTCCTCATAACGTGTCCCTACCTCGCTAGCCTTGTTTCTCTGAGTTTATATGCTATATTTCTTATTAATTTTACTTACCTAACAAAACTTGTATGTCAATAGAAATGAAAACACACATCACTAAAGTAGGTTTATTATATTCATACGTATTATTAGAAACTATAATTATCTTTGGTATTATGATTCGAAATAAAAAATAAAACATATTATATACTAGCTGTTTCCCGCGGCTTCACCCGCGTGGACAACGTTTCTGACTTTTCTAGGGTGCGCAGTGCGCAATACCGTAAGCGGCTTGCGGGCATGAAAAAAAGTAGTCTATGTTTAAATCCAGGTCCTAATCTGTCTACCTACCAAATTTCAGCCAGATCCGTTCAGTAGTTTTTGCGTGAAGAAGTAAGAAAGATACACACTCACAAACTTTCGCCTTTATAATATTAGTGTGATTAGGATTAGTGGGATTTTGTCCATTGCTGACTCAATATTTTAATAATTATAACTACCTACCTAGATTTTGTTTAAAATGATCGGTGCCCACAGATTTGAATAGAAGGATCCGCCCGTCTCCATATTTGACTCAGATTTTCTTGATACAAGCAAAAAGTAGCGCCATCTAACATAACTCGTACGAACTAGCGTGGGCGAGAGTTGACGTTAGTGCCGCGTTTAAAGAACCTTGGTAGAATTGTCGCTTTAAAATTCGTTTATTTAATTTGTTTTCAAAAAAAATACAATGTAAGGTTACTTAACGATGATACAACATCCCATGTTTCTTTTTAGCCTTTCTTTCATTATTTTTACAGCCTCTAACAACACATTATGGCATTTTTATATGGAATATCTTTCCACCGCACTGTACAATTTCCCGCAGACGACTGAGTCGCGAGTGTGCGAAACTTTCGATTTTCGCACCAATTCGCTGCGACCATTAGTCGCGCGCGTTGGCCGGGTCCTTACGCCAGTAATATATATACGAGTCACTGTCGGTGCCTAAAGGTTGGGTGGAAGTAACTGCCCATTAAATTAGATTAGGTGGGTAGATAAAATAATTATCTTGTGATTTTTTTAAATAGGTACTTACCTCCCTATACTCGGTGTTATCTGGAGCTTCTATCTACTCATCATACTGAACAAATTATTCTAAAAGACCCATAGTTAATTTTTTAAAGAATATGTTTGGACTCTTCATACAAAGTGATCATTTCAACTCCTTGCCTGCGTCTGTATTTCCCGACTCTTACAATTTGGGGATCTTCAAGGCGAGAGTAAATACGCATTATTTTAAGTTTCACTTTCCATTGGGTGACGTGTAGTCAAACGCACTCAAATTTTTAATAAATAAAATATCAGCTGTTTGACTAATTTTGTAGATAGGTAATAATATGGTATTTTTTTTTGAGTAGTTTCTTGGGTTAAGTTGTTCATTATGATGGGTATAGAAGCCCCAAAAAACGGTTTTTCTACTATGTTACATACATCCTTTAAAGCTTTCCGTTCTTAGGTAAGTACCCGCCTCCATGGCGTAGTGGTAAACCACTTCGGTTGCGGGTTCGACTCCCAGTAGGATCTAACTTTGAAGACTCGGTTTGTGGTGGGGTATTTTGTAAGCCCGTCTGGTTAGCTACCACCATTTTATCTAAGTCTTACCGCCAAACATCAGTCTAACCTAAGAAGATATGATAGCTATTGCGTTGGGGAATCTTGATAAGCCCGCTTTCACTCATCGGTATCATCGTCACTACCATCAGGTGAAATGATGCCAAAGGGATTATCACTTGTATATACAAAATAATAAACAAAAACTCACATTTTCTCTTCAGTACTCGGCCCAATCGCCGCCAGCCAACTGGGCCGAACCTTGACTCACGAACACCTCCACATGGAGTTCACGCACTTCTACCGCACACCCCCACCGATCATAGCCGACAAATTCACTGGCTTCTCTCTAGAAAGAGTCGGCTACATCAGGCAGTACCCGTATAGCCTGAAGAGTAACCTGCTACTGAATGATGAGAGCTCGGAAGTGGCTGTTATGAATGATGTCAAAGAATATAAGAGATGTGGGGGAGGTAAGAAGATAGTAGATTAATTATAAGTATTTAGTGACAAGTGAACGTCGGTGGCGTAACGGTTAGGGCCGCTTCCTCCTGTCCGGTCGTGGTTCGAATCCTGCCTCGGACTTATATTTTAGAATTTTGATTTCATATGTACGTTTATCCGACACTCTTACGGTGAAGGAAAACATCGTGAGGTAACCTGCACACGCCTGCGAAGAAACTCGAAGGTTGTGGTGTGAAATCGACCAACCCACACTGAGCAGCATTGATGTGTTCCGGCTTGAAGATAAGATAGCCAGTTCCCTATTGCGTTGGGAATGTTGGTAAGCCCGCTTCAATCTTTGGCATCATCATCGCTTACCAAAGGTGAAATGATGTCAAGGGATTGTGAATTTAAAAAAGAAACGAAAAGTATCGTACAGTTTCATGATGGACTTTTGTCTATAAGGTAAGGTGTAACAAAATTAGCTGAAACTATTTTAACTGGTGCTTCTACTCATGAAACTGAACAACTTTTTCCATGAAACCCATAGTCAACTCTCAAAAAAAAATTGAACTTCCCATACTAAGTTGGCTGATCAGCTGATCGAGTTAGTATGGGAGAGCCAATTTTTTTTGCGATTTGACTATGGGTCCCATGGGGAAAGTTATTCTGTTTCATGGGTAGAAGAACCAGCTATAATAGTTTCAGCTAATTTTGTTACACATATACTATAATCACACTATAACCTAATTTTTTTCACAATTAATTTTATTTAATTCTAGGAACAATTGTAGAAAACTCAACTGAAGGCTTGAACCGGAATGTGAAATTCCTGAAGCAAGTCTCCGAAGAGTCCAACGTCCACATAGTCGCTGGCACCGGCTACTATATTGAGGATGTTCAGTCCGCTAAGGCTCTTAAGCTTAGCGTTGAGGAGATGTTTGCGCATATGCTGCAAGAGTTGATGGTGGGGTGTGTCGAGTACGGGGAGGTGCAGGCTGGTTTTGTGGGAGAGGTCGCGAGTGTTTGGCCGTTGACAGGTAATTTTAGGGCCATTCCGATATGTGACTTTTGCTCACGGAAGTGAACAACTTCTCAAGGTACCCCTGGTTCATCATCATCATATTAGCCGAAGGACGTCCACTGCTGAAGAAAGGCCTCTCCCAAGGATTTCCACGACGACCGGTGCTGCGCTGCTCGCATCCAGCGGCTTCCCGCGACCTTCACCAGCTCATCGCTCATTTTGCGGTGCGCGGTCACCACTCGAGAACTTTACTACCCCAACGGCGCGAGCTATGTGCCTCGCCTACTGCCACTTAAGTTTAGCAATTCTGAGAGCTATGTCGGTTAATTTGCAACAAAATGGGCATTATAAACAAAGTTGCTTTGTCAGCTAGTTAATTTGTGTGAAAACGACTTTTTTGAGTTTTTTTTTTTTGGTTTATTCTCTCCGGCTTTCAAAAGAACGGAAAAGGCAAAGGTGACTAAGACCATACAGCCAGGTCTGACGTATTCCTTTAGTTTTTAGATATTTTGTAATGCTAGTGCCGGTGCATTACGAATCTTCTCTGGAGTTCTTGACAGGATTTGCAGCAGCTACATTCTGAGGTGGAACACCCAGTTGCTGTAGGGCGTCTATAAAACTGCACCCAGAACAAGTTGGGTTTTCACGTCCTCTTTCGTTTTATTTTCTTGTTCTCCACATTGCTCACTTGCACTAGACGATTTTCCCAAAAATGCACTACTTCTTGAACAAAATCCTAGCAGAAAACAATGAAAAAACAACAAAATAAAACTACGAATGCGTCTACCACAAATCCCGCCAAAAAAACCCCCGACTTTTTTTGAATGAACCCTATGGTTAATCAACCCGCAGTAGTTGCTTCGAGTTCGATTCGTTACACGGAATCGGGAAAAAATCGAACGGATTCGATTTTTACAAGCTTTTAATTAACTTGCAATGTATGTATGTTTAATATAGGTTGCTGTCGTGTGGTATCGGGAGGTAAAGATGTTGGCCGAGGATAGAAAAAAATGGAGATTGCTCCACCGACAAGAGCATTAGCTCTTAAATTTGAAGGAAAAGAAGAAGAAGTATGTATGTTTGTTCGGATGGAAACTTATAAGTTAAATTTTAACCGATTTCCGATTGAGTTGAAATTTTGCATGCATATGTATATCGCGTGTAAACTGTTCCTTTATACGGATGTTTTTATCGAATTCGTTTGACTATTTTTCCGATTCGGTGTAACGAATCGAGGGAGCTGGTTCTACAGTGTGACAATACCACTAATACATAGAAAAGGGCTTCTTCTGGTTCGGGGTTTGAAAAATGCAGCTACGTATACAATAAAATAAACAAATAAATAAATACATTGAAACACACATTGAAACTTTAGCGGGAAGGCTTAGTTCAGCTGCTTATGCCGTTAAGAAAATAAGACAGTTAACGGATGTAGATACTGCGAGACTAGTGTATTTTAGTTACTTCCATAGTATAATGTCTTATGGCATATTACTGTGGGGGCATGCGGCTGATATAGAAACTATTTTCATCCTGCAGAAAAGAGCTATCCGCGCAATCTATCAGATGCGATCACGTGACTCGTTACAGAATAAGTTCAAAGAAATCAATATTTTAACTGTTGCTAGTCAATTTATATATGAAAACATCATGTACGTTCGTAAGAATTTGAATTTATTTCCTAAAAACAGTGACAGGCATAATTTGAATTTAAGAAATGTAAATAAAATAGACATAGCCTTTTCGAGACTGAGTAAGGTTAAAAAGTCATTTGTGGGGCAGTGTATAAGATTCTACAATAAAATTCCAGAAAATGTAACTAGTTTGTCAGAGAATAAATTCAAGACTCATGTCAAAAAAGTTTTGTGCTCTAGAGGATATTATAAAATAATAGATTATGTAAATGACAAAGATATATATGTTGATTCTAAAACAAATACCATTACCTGAGACTGTAATCTGAATCATGACATTATTTGTAATTTTATTTTTATTGTATTTTTTTTCGTTTTGACTATTTAAAAGTGTGTGTAAACACCTATTTGAAATAAAAAAAAAATAAAAAAAATAAAATAAAAAAAAAAATATTCTGGGACAAATCACACATGGTCATCTGGCCCCAAAGTAGGATTCCCTGTGTTATGGAAACCAGACTGATATACATACTTATATACGTTTAAATACATACATATATAGATATTTAACACCCAGACACAGAGCAAACAAATCTGCCCAACACAAATGTTTGCCCTGGGTGGGGATCGAACCCACAACCCTTACAATAGTAAGATATATAACATGGTTTTTCTAAAAGCCATAAAATTTTGAATTTAAAAAAAAAATACGCAGACAATGAAAATTGTGTTGTTATATTTTCACAGAAGAGTGGTTAAGATTGTATGGAGTAAGTAGAAAAAAAAATACTTTAGACGAACTTCATTTATAATAATTAATAACTGAGAGAACTTGCCCATCTTGGAAAATTTCTACCCTACACATATCCTAAGTATTTTTTTATATATTTTTTAAAAAAAACCTTGTTTTCTATGAAAAAAATCTTAAAATATCGCGAGACAATGTTGAGCAGTGTTTTATACTGCTCCTGATTTACTTAAATCACGAACATTCCCTGTTAAATTGCAGCCAGGTTTGGCTTAATTCCTGAACATTCTCTGTTAACTTGCAGCTACTTTTAACAGCTTCCACCATAGTATATATATTAGTACTAACATACAGTATGGACACTCTCTGCCGCTCTCTCTAGATTGTGACCTCACCCCCTCGTCACCCAGATTGATACAGATTGGTTACAGTTTTGTTGTCGAACACATAGGATTTCGCCGCCATTTTGTTTGTTCCGTCATTCGTTTTCTGAAATGTCATTTCTGTCCCGTTGTATGAAGTGTCCAGGCTTTGTTTCCACCGTGTTTTAGTGTGCTCGATTTTCTTTCCAAATACTGAACGGATTTTGTTTTGGTTTTCCCACACATAAATAGTATTTCACAAATAATAAGACTGATCACAAGTCAGGAAGGCTTGAGTTTCCATACAAACGTAGTTGATACAAAGATTACACACATAGACACATATCGATGTTTGTATTAATTACCGGATTGAATCCAAACTTTTTAAACATATTGATTAGACACATATCGATGTTTGTAATTAGTTTTCATCCTAGTAAATTTAAACATAATTAAACGAAGGCTTAAATTAGTTTTTTATTGAAAGTTTGAAACTGCTCTTATTTTTTTCCGTTTTATATTAGTACATCGAAAACTAATAATTAGTTTACTAATACAAAAAGGAAAAAAATAGGAGCAGTTTCACACTTTCAGTACAAAACTAATTTAACACTCTCATCGCCACGTACTTATATATAACGATTTTCTAAATCAGCTGGCCTTGTGGGCAGCGCGCAGCCCGTCTTTTTTATTTCGCTGCTCGCCACGCTCAATTTATGATAACTTTTTGTGGCACGCCACGTGGTATGCCGGCGGGACACGTCGTAAACTTTATGATCAAGCCGTGTGGTCCGCTGTGACCCTAAGAATTTAAAAAAATGACAACAGTTTAGGCGCGAAATTTGTGACCCGCTGGCTGCTCACATGGCCTGTTCGAAAAAATTCAAATACCAGCAATGGCTTGCTCCACTTGAATTTCTGTGGGCGGCCGGTCGCCAACGTGGCAATGAGAGTGTTAAGTCTTCGTTTAGTTATGTTTAAATTTACTATAGTGAAAACTAATTACAAACATCGATATGTGTCTATTCAATATATTTACAAAGTTTAGATTCAATCCGGCATGTAGCTTTTGTATTAAAGTGGAACTACGTTTGTATGGAAACTCGAGCCTCCTGGGGATCCTTAAATATTTTTTTACCCTTTATGAGTTTTGTCAATCCTCCCCATTCCTAGATTTCGAACGCAAGTCAATAAGAGCGACCGCCGAGATACAAGCGCAGACCGGATGTGGCGTCAGTTTCCATCCACACCGCGACCCGGAAGCGCCGTTCGAGATCATCCGCGTGTACTTGGAGGCTGGCGGCAGAGCTGATAAGGCTGTTATGTCGCACTTAGACCGTGAGTTATATGAACATGACCTTCAATCGAATAAACACTATAGAGGAACGAAACTACTTACAATAAATATTTATATTTATGAGATTTAGTATTTCGGTTACACAAAAAAAATGAAAAAAAAACTGGTTGTAAAGTCGGTATACGGACGATAATTTTACGTGATAATGTGTCACAAGCCGAACGCTTAGGCCGATCGTGCCTCTCTATAACTTGTTCCGCGCTCTCGCTTGCACGCTCGGCTCAGGCGGGGCGTGACACTTTTTCGTGAGTGCAACCGGCGTTCGATTTATAAGACACTAGTGGATGCCCGCAGCTTCGCCCGCGCAGATCCCGATTTTTGCGGTTCCCGTGGGAATTTCCCAAAATCCTTTCTTAACGGATGCCTACGTCATAACATCTACCTGCATGCCAAATTTCAGCCCGATCCGTCCAGTGGTTTGGGCTGTGCGTTGATAGATCACTATGTCAGTCAGTCAGTCAAGTCACCTTTGAGTTATATATATATTTAGATTATCACGTCAAAAATGGCAAAGTGTAGGACCAAGCGCAAAGTAGGGTTCTGTTATTCCATAGTCTTTTCAATAAATAATGTATATTTAAATAACAAAGTTATTTTGCAGTTGGTATAAAATAGTTTGTATGGAAAATCAATTAAATTTTAACAAATCTAATTTGCACCTATTTTGAATAAATACCTTGAATCTTGAACTTTTAAAATGAATGCCTTGATCTACGTATCAATATTGTGGCCTAGATAGATGGATGAGTCACTATACAATTTGTAACATTCAAAAACTTTATCTTTTCCAATCACAGGTACCTTTTTGGACAACGATAAACTCCTTACATTCGCCAAGCTCGGAACGTACTGCCAATTCGACTTATTCGGTACAGAAGTGTCGCACTACCAACTTAATATACAGACGGACATGCCTTCAGACGCGCAACGGCTAGACAAAATTAAGCTCTTAGTTGATGAGGGAAAAGAAGATAAAGTTCTGATGTCCCATGATATTCATACTAAGCACAGATTAGTAAGTGTCTCATTCCCAATAATCTTACTTTTTTATTCATAATTGGTAAGCCCTTGGCATCATCTCACCTGATGGTAAGTGACGATGATGCCGCAGATGGAAGCGGGCTTACCAAGATTCCCCAACGCAATGGAGAACTGGCTATCTTATCTTCAAGCCGGAACACATCAATGTTGTTAACACTGATGTTTGGCGGCAAGACTTTGATAAGATGGTGGTAGCTAGCCAGGCGGGCTTAGAAAATGCCCTACCACCAACCAAACCGAGTCTTACAAGTTGACCCCGCCGGGAATCGAACCCGCGACCTCCTGGTAAAGCGAATGGACTAACTATTACGCCACGGAGGCGGTTAAAAAACTGCGGGATTAGAAAAAACCAGTGACTTATATATAATCTGTGGAAAAAACCCTCGCGAGTGAAGATGTCACTGCTGAGGATTTCCATGTACACTTGTAACGTGGGGCCACACACTGCCCGCATCCATCGGCTTTCGGCGACCTTCACCAGTTAGTTGGTCCACCGAGTGGGAGGCCTTCCTACGCTACGTCTTCCGGTGAGAGGTGAGTAGGTTTTTTTATTATTTTCAAAGAGACATAGAAACCCGTACATACACGGCTCGGGCTATTGGTATCTATCACTGGGTTGCAGCCTAATAAGAAATTTTACGATGATGGGTGATCAGCTTCATGAAATTCATGTACACAAGGTAGGTAAGTACATGTGTTTTTTTTATCAAGATTTTTTTCTCTTATATTTTTCCTTAGTCGTATTTATTTGATCGTTCTATGTACGTTATCTGACGTCATTACTGGTGGTGTCTGAAAACCAAAGCTTTGCCTCCTTATCAATGTAACGCATTGAGACATGGCTCTTTAGTTTGGGATTGCGACAGCGCAAACCAATATCTTTATTTTTTTATGATCATCTTGAGTAGGTACTTGTTTTTTTTCTCCCTTGAATTCGTTTTTTTCTATAATTTTTATTTGTAACTTAATTGTATGCCAAATTGTTAATTTGTACCTGTATAAAAATGTATTGTGTATGCTGGGTGAAATCCTAAATTAACGCTTATCTATCTACCAACTTGTTCCAGCATTATTAACACACAGATGAAAGTGCTCTAATTCCTTTAGGGTTATGTCCTAGTTTTAATTTTGAGAAACTTTAAAACTTGTATTTGCAAAGTTGACGGAAAGGATTTTTTGTTCGAAAACTCCTGAAACCAAACAGGAGATGATGGAAGGATGAGACAGGATAGAGAGGATGGAAGATGACCGTGCTGTAAAGAGAGCATATAAGGGACGACCAACCGAGAAATGCCCTGTTGGACGCTCCAGGTACCGCTGGAATGACGAAGTACAAAAGGACCTGAACTCGCTTAAAAGAGCCGATTGGCACGAAGTGGTGCAGGACAGATGGAAGTGATGTGTTTTGGTATCTAAGGCCAAGAGCTAGCGAAGTAAGGAAGTTGTGAAATGAACACTTTCGCGAGTTTGTTTCTAGAAAGATAAAGCAAAGCGAAAGTAGTTTGGTCTACAGGTAAAACAATTAGCATTTTCATAACAAGGTATTTTTAAGCGGCTAGAGGAAATAAACCCTCCAAATTGTAAATAATGTTTTTTTAAGGACTTATGTTCCTATTTTTCTAATGACTGTGTAATTTTTTTTTGTATTATGTTAGTTCTAAGCATATTTTGTATCTGTTATGTGGTCTCTTTTTTTAATAAACATGATTTAATAAACTTCACCCATGATCCCACTAATAGCGACAAAAACCAAAACACAAATATAAGCCAGCTTTGTCATACAATTATCTCTGCAATCAACCCCACAACCACAGCCCACAACTATCTCTCTCGCTCTGATGGCGAAAAACTTTATCCTATGGAGTTTCATTTGAATACAATCCCCTTCAGTTTTAAAAAGAAAGAAAGCCTTAGTGGTGGACAAAAATTACTGAACTAAAATCGTGTACTTTTGAAAGACTAATGTACTTACTTTATGTTTTACAGCTCGACTTTGGTGGCCACGGCTATTGCCACATCGTAAACAACGTTCTTCCGAAGATGGCAGCCAAGGGGTTCTCACAGCAAACCATAGATAAGATCACCATTGAAAACCCTGCTGAATGGCTAGCTTATTAGGAGGCCAAAGGTTGAATTTCCACAACAATTTTTTAAAAGATCACATAATCAAAAACAATATATAATTATATTTTCGATTCCTAATTAAAATGATAGTAATACTTGTTAAAAGCAAATAATAATTTGCTCTCAAAAAGCAAAAATTAAAAACCTAGTAAAATTAAAAATATTGTATCAGTCAGCTCTAGAGTCTATGCTTTTCAGACGTGTTATTGATAACATCACACAAAGTTAATTTTGCTCCCCTCAAGACTTATCGTATGATATGTGAGATGACTATAAAGACGTCCAATGCGCGCATGTGAGAAAACAATATATAATGGCACGTTTGTCTACCGGGCCTACGAAATTTTTTTATTTTTTTTTTATTCACAATTGGTAAGCCCTTGGCATCATCTCACCTGATGGTAAGTGACGATGATGCCGTAGATGGAAGCGGACTTAACAAGATTCCCCAACGCAATGGAGAACTGGCTATCTTATCTTCAAGCCGGAACACATCAATGTTGTTAACATTGATGTTTAGCGGCAAGACTTCGATAAGCTGGTGGTAGCTAGCCAGGCGGGCTTAGAAAATGCCCTACCACCAACCAAACCGACTCTTACAAGTTGACCCCACCGGGAATCGAACCCGCGTCCTCCTGGTGTGAGGCGAATGGACTAACCACTACGCCACGGAGGCGGTTAAATTGATTGTGGGAAGTCAACCAACCCATGATGAAGAAAGAGGAAAACTGTAATCTATTTTGGATGACAGGTCTCCAAAAGTCCCATATTTGTATCTCAGCAAGGTGACACTTTAGGCCAAAATGTCCTAGTAATTTATTTTCGGTTTGTATCCGTATTCCATATCGCATCCTTTTCTATTTGTTACGAATAATGTTACACTTGTTTTGTTAAGTAAAATTAAGATAAAAATGTCTGTATAATTTATTATTCATTATTTACATTTTTCAGAATTGTACACTGTGTAATTTTGTATACATTTACATAGTACATTTCTTGCAAACCACTTTTGTTACGGATCCAAATACATGTTATAATATTTTCATGTAAAAAAATAAATATTTTAGAAGCAGATTTCTTTTTAATGCTGCAATCATGTGTAGCTGTTTTAATAGTTTCGCCTATAAACATTATTGGAGTTTTTAAAAAAATTACCTACCTAACTATACGTATGGTATGGTAAGACGCATCTTTATATAAAAATCAAATTTAATTATTTGAAAATTAAGACCTGTTCACACAAGATTACTACCTATCACAAATTGCGATAACACAAATGAATTTAAAAAAATACATACTGCGCTTAATGCTATCGCATTTAAGCCATTTAGTCAATGCAGTTAAATTTCGCAATGCAGCACTTATATGAAGAGGCCCCAACTCACAAACTCCGATCCGACGTACAATATTAACATCCTGTATAGCACAGTTAACACCGGGAGTTCAGTTCTTATCGTTTTCCATACTTCTGTTCACACCAGAAGCGACACAAGCTAAGCCAAGAATTAAAATCAAAAGTATTTTATTCAATATAGCATTTGAAACACTTATTTAAGGTTGAACTTTAGCACAGTTAACACCGGGAGTTCAGTTCTTATCGTTTTCCATACTTCTGTTCACACCAGAAGCGACACAAGCTAAGCCAAGAATTAAAATCAAAAGTATTTTATTCAATATAGCATTTGAAACACTTATTTAAGGTTGAACTTTATTGCAACTTAACTTATGTGAAATCGACCAAACTAACTACTTACCCGACTAAGGCCTAAACGCCCTATTTCAGGGTAGGCTCAAGCCCCTCATATGAGGGTCGCATATACAGGGTGTTAATCTAAAAGTGCGTCAAATTCTCGTAAGTAGGTATACTGTTGATTCTGAATCCAATAAAATTATAAAATAACGACCTAACATTTTTACCAAAAATATCTTTTAATTTTTTTTACCGACACCATATGCACACAACTCTTATTATCGAAATATCATGCACATCACTATGCGATGCTATGCGGCTACGCCGGCCGCGGCCGGCGCGGCGGCGCGCGGTGCCGTCAAAGGACACAAAGGTTCCGGCAGCGGGGCGGCGCGCGCCTGCGCGGCTCTTTGACATTCTTTGATGAGCCGCGGCGCATTCGCAAGTTATCATATCTATCAGTCAGTGCACCCGCGACCTTTGTCTAGCGAAGACCCATACATCATTTAATTATCTCCCGCTCGCTGCACCAACGTTTCGTGTCAAGATGGACAATTATTCCAATGTGAAATGGTGCGACTTTACAATTATTCCAATGTGGACTTATGTGCAATGGTGCGTCTTTATGCAATAAGTGGTAACAGCTTAGGGCAAGCTGTGGAGGACCAACCCAACGAGTAATGCTTGCTGCGTGTGCGACTCAAAATCTCAGAGAGAGACTATCGCCTAATGCCTCAATCGTTTCTTAGTAAGTACGTAATAACCACGTTTATTTCTCGCGTTTTTGTTGTTTTTGTTCAGAACTAGGTAACTAATAAAGAAATTGGTTATTTTGTCGGTCCTAAGCCCGCCAAGCAGCTGCTACACTTGCCAATACTCGTAGACACCCGACCTCGGTGACCTCGGTTGCTTTAGGTGTATTCCCATTCCGTCCGAAATCGAGCGCGAAAGAAAATGGTTTATTCCCATTCACACTCTAAAACATACTTGTTTCTTTTTTCGTTTTTTAAATAACCTGAAATTATGTATAGTCAACATTTGATGGTAACACGATTTACTATTATACTGTGAATATGACGCACTTTTAGATTAACACCCTGTATATGAGGTGGGGATGCATATAAGCTCATATGATTGAAGGTTGGACTCTTTTTACACCTGCCCCAGCAGGAGAAAAATGTTTTTTGGATGTATATCGTTGGCTGAGCCTGAACGACTTGATGCATGCAAGATGTTGGTTATACTTGTCTTGATCACCTGAGTGTCACAGGACCAGGACTCATTTTAAGCAGTGGGATTTATAATGATTAGTGTTCTATACCTGGTAACGGGACTTTGTTACTATCCTTAACCTGTCAGTCCGTCTGTTTGACATTAAAAAGGCTGTATTGTTTTAACGAAGAGCAGTAATTTTTGGCAGCCAGCTGAAATTTTCACAGAATATGTTTTAATATAGCGAAATAACTAACAAATAATAAAAATTAATAGGGGTAACCACACAAGAAACTTTTTTTGTTTTTGCACTATCGTAAAAACGGTAATACATACAAGCATGAAGTTTGGTGTGTGTATATAGCACTAAGTCTCAATTAAACAACAAATAATAAAAACCTGCCAAGTGTGAGTCGTACTCGCGCTAAGGAGTCCGAATTGAATGAAAAAAAAAAAACATTTTTCTGACACTCTTGTTAGAAATAAATAGGTATCATTGATGTACTTGGGTGGTGAGGTGTGATGGTACGGAACCCTTAGTGCGCAAATCTGATCACACTTGGCCGGTTTTAAATTGAATTGGTTAAGTTATTTGCTACATAATGCAAATTTTTCACTTACTTGGAACTTGTATGCCCAATGCCCATGTCAACATTGTGTATACATCAGCAGTCATCCGGCCCCAAACGAGGATTCCCTATACAACGGGTACCAGAGACTGATACATACTGAGACATACTTAAACATAAAACTAACATAACACCCTGACACAGATCAAAATAACCTGTTCTTCACACAAACGTTTGCCCTGGATAGGGATTAAACTCACGACCCTTAACACTGAACCAATCGATCTTTCATTTGTTGCTCGCGTCACTCCCGATGTGAACTGCGTTTGTTTAATTACTTAAAATTGTCACTAGCACATCACTTCACTAACACTAGTCTTCTAGATCCAAGTTCTGTAACTCCTCGTCCAAGTCTTCATCAAGGAAGAGGTTCTCGTTGATGGGGACAGCCGGGGCGGGCTCGCTGTCCCCAGCCCCAGGTCCGGGGCTGTCCGCGTCCCCATTGTTGAGGGAAGTATGGAGTTGTTTTAGCCGGTCCTCTTGCGCTTTTGTACCCGAGTCGTCCACCTGTAATTATCAAAGGCAAGATTAGCAAAATTTATATATAAAACTAGCTAGTTTTTGCCAGCGGCTTCGCTTGCGTGAACATAGCTTGGAAATTAAGTTTTATCTAGATCCCTCGGGAACTATGTCGGGCTATGCTAATTAGTAGTCTGTTTCACTTTCAAATCCCACAACTATATCTCTGTGTAACATTGCACGTCAATTCTTCGCTTCATTGCGACGTGACAGAAATCCCACGGGAACCACTTAAGTCTTAAGACACCGGGATAAAAACCAATCTAGTGCCTTGTTTGAGAACCAATGGTATCCAACACCTAAGGGCAACACCCGAAGAACAATAACTTCACCCTGCATAACCCCGATAACAACCAGTCGACCTACGAGTAACTCCCTGCTAACGCTTCACGTTCCTGTCTTCCGATGCGCTAAAGGATAGAATTAACTTTTCTTCGTGGACTAACAGTGTCTTTCAGTGCCGAGTGTCCTCAAAGTGTATTTAGTAATTAAATTCAAGTATACTGAATGTAGGTTGAGTCCGTAAATAGTTTTACCATTTTACATATGACAAATTGGTTTAGAATATAAAGAATTAATCAGTGCAGATGGGCCCCTCCACACACGAGTGTAAACAGTTATGACTATCAGAAAGAGTGTAATTTGCACCTATTTTGAATAAATACCATTAACCTTAAATCTTTCACAGATATTATGTAGAATGGACCTTCAGGATAAACGTAAGCTAAAAAAAACGCGCCGCACACCCTCGATATCCCCGAGGGCAGCACGTGTGCATTGAGACCCTCGCCTACCCTCGCTGTGAATCGATCACTTTCTACCCTCCGTAAACACTATTACTATTGTTAGTCTTACCTCGGATGCTTCCATGCCAATAAGATCAAACTGCAGCTCCTTATACTCAGTCGTGTCCTGGTCTTCATCATTGTAGTTGGCCAGGTCCACCGCTTCGCCTTCGTCATCATCATCAGCTCTTGAAGCCAGCGCCGGGTCGAAGGAGAACATCTCTCGTCCGGACAAACCGACCGCTCGACCAGCTTTGAAGTCGCTACGTTTCTGCTCCTCGTTTTTGAGTTGGGTTTCCTGGGGATATACGTCGTTTGGTGACAAATCAGGACTAACTCTTATATTTCTTTAGCACTCTTAGTGCCCTTGAACATGACATATTTAATATGAAGACTTTCGGAGAGTGCGCGAAAACTACGACCTCATTCCTCCCATCTCCATTCCACCTTCGATCAACGAGACGCAGGGAGAGGTTCCACTACAGTGTTGTTGATATTCAACCTATACACACGAAGCGTTACGCTTCCTCATTTATTATGCGGACAGCGATGGAGTGGAACTCCTTGCATGCGTCTGTGTTTCCCGACTCTTACAATTTGGGGATCTTCAAGGCGAGAATGACAAAGCATTATTTGCAAGTTTGCGTGTACCATCTCGTCTACATCGTCACTTACCATCAGCTGAAATATAGTCAAACGCACTCAAATTTTTAAATTAAAAAAAAAAGTGCAGACGGCTGCGGCGCCTTAAAGATAAAAAGCAGATTATTGCATTTGTAGCGATACTAACGCATACGTTGAATACAATCCTGTGAAACAGTGCGTTTGTAGCGATACTAACGCATACGTTGAATACAATATGTTGAATCCTGGGAAACAGTGCGTTTGTATCGATACAAATGCGCGCAAGAATAGCGTTACGTTGAATACAATCCTGGGAAACAGTGCGTTTGTAACGATACAAACGCACGCAAGCATAGCGCTACGTTGAATACAATCCTGTGAAACAGTGCGTTTGACACAAACGCGCGGTGAGATCGTGTCTGAGTAATCGACGTATCTGCGCATTTGTAGATATACCCAACGCGCTACAAAAAACATTCAGCCGCAGCCAGTATACCTTCGTATACTGGCTGCGTGTTAGTAAAATACGCCGTGTGCAAGTGGCCTGAACACCCAGACTGAGAAACGGAGAGAATATAAATTGTAATGCGTAAAGTTTTGGGAACCTTTGAAAGTTAAGAGGATTGTGAAGCTACGGCGAAAATTACAGTTTATATACAAACGGCGGTAGCGATTTTCACCTTTTAAAAGTTAACTGATTTTGACCAATTTTTGATAGATTGTCAGTCAGAGCAAAAGCTAGGTTTATAGGTTTCATTCTTTAAATAATCGACTTTAAATAAACAAATCATGGCCAAAATAATTTAAATATAAAATTGAACTTATTAATTGTGATGAATAAATAAATCTAGCTTTTGTTGTGAGTAACAACTTGTGACTGACCGTTCGCTTTTTGCCCGCATGCATGAATACTATTCACCTACACGCGATCTCAAGGTAAAGTTTGCGTGCATTCAGCCGATAGCCCTTTACGGTATCTCTTGTTCTATATAACAATTTAAGCTTTCACGATTATTTATAATGACAAAATTGAAAGCGGGACTTGACGTGATTTTTATAACATATGAGCAGGTATTGATGTTGTTTTTACCTCAACGTTTCGACTGTGCTTCGATAGCCGTGGTCGCGAAATAATAAAAATCACATCAAGTCCCGCTTTCAATTTTGTCATTATGTCTTGTTCTACCGTAAAAAGGAGCCCCGCTGTCCGACTCGGTTTTATTCAGAGTTTTTTACTCAGTAGTTGGCGGCACGCCATTTTGTAAAACGGCTAATTCTACAATATGGCTGCGACTTGCACATAGACGTTTGTAACCCTGAACAACTAGAAACTTCACCTGTTTCTCCTTAATCTTCTTTTTCTTCCACGCCAAGAATGTTTCCAGTGTGATCTTCGTCTGGTTGGGTCCTAACGCAGCTCGCTCCCTCTCTATAAGGTCCACTAGGGATATCTCATTCTTCTTTTCTTCAATTTTCTTTTTGTCCCTTTTGAGGACAAAGCCTGGAGGCAGAGCGTGTCTGTAGATGCACTTGGTGCCCGATGGACATTCCCAGAACCAACCGTATTTGGATCTCTCTACGGCTTCCAGGAAGTGTTTGCAGATCTGTGGATTTAAACAGAAGTTTTATTAGACATAGACATCATTTATTAATAATATACATTACACGTCAAGAAATTAAAGAAATAATATAAAATAAAAATTATTAGATTAAATTACATAAAAATGTCATTTAAATATAGCCATAACCAAGGTATGTTATTTACATAGAGAAAATAAAATATACAAAATAGTAATATTTTCCAGTTGTGTGTCATTAATTAGTTTTAATAGTCAAAAACTCTGTAGAAAGACTGCTCGACGAGCCATTTTTTGAGTTTACTCTTAATAATTGAAAACGCTAAACACGTTAAAAAACCGACTTCCATTCATTATTATTTTTGGTTTTTGTTAATTTTCTAACAAAGTACTACACCGATTTTGATAAAATTGATATGGGACCACACGGGAAGCACTAGCTTTCAAATAAAAAAAGAATCATAAAAATCACTTAACCCAGTCAAAAGTTATGAGGTAACAAACATAAAAAAACATACAGACGAATTGAGAACCTCTTCCTTTTTGGAAGTCGCTTGAAAATAGAATTGCTCGAAGCTTCAGTAATATCGGCAGGTAGTCGGTTGTATATGGACGGGCCCATGACATGCGTTGTTCGGGATAACTTTTCCAATCTCCTCGGAACAGCAACTAGCTTATTACCATGCCTAGTATTGTATTGGTGTCCTTCACCACGCGTCACGTACATGTCAAGATTCTCCCTGACATACAAGGCTACCTGGTGTATCAGCATACTCGGAAGTGTCATCATCCCAAGGTCCCTGAAGTGAGGTCTTGCCGTGTCGTCATGAGCAATGCGTGCCATCACCCTTATGGCTCGTTTTTGCAGTCTGAACGCTCGCTCCTAATCGGCAGCGCGTCCCCACAGCTCGAGACCGTATTGTAAGAGTGATTGCACGGTGGCGAAGTAACACGTGCGCACGGTGCGAATAGGAAGAGTGGAAGCAAGTCTTCCTAGAGCAAAACAAGCCCTTCCCAGCTTCCCGCATAGGTACTCAATATGGATTTCCCATGCCAAGGCCCCATCGAGGTGGAGACCTAGAAAAGTTGCATTGTGCACCTGTTGTATTGGGATGTTATTAAGTAAAACTGCAACAGTCCGATTTTTACGACCCGACAGGTTGAACGGCAAAACTTGAGTTTTTGTTAGGACTGAACCTAAAACCATTTATCGTAAACCACTCATATTAATATGACATGTTGCATTTAGTAATGTTTAACTAACTAATTTATAATGGTTAACTGTGGTAGACGTTTATGATGAAGATTTGAGATTGATGTGGAATGATCAAGACCGATGTTTTATTGATTGAGATGGAATTGAATGATTGAGATCAACATTGGTTTGGCTGAGATTGATATTTGGTTAGTAAAAACAAAAGAGATCCTAAAGGATCAATGCTTTATTTATGTGTTATAGATTGTGATCAACAAATAAATAAATAAAAAAATGTTTGATGGGCTGAGATTTATGTGTGACTGATTAACATCAAAAACTAAATGATTGAAAATTAATGTTGAACAGGTTTTTATTTAACTGAGGTAACACAATATCGGTGGCGGGGCGCGTCTTGTTGACTTCGCCGTGTTTCTTCTCGACCACCTCTTTGAGCTATGATTGTTTGCGATTGATGTGCGGCTGATTAGTTGAGCTGATACAATATCGGTGGAGGGGCGCGTCTTGTTGACTTCGCCGTGTTTCTTCTCGACCACCTCTTTGAGCTATGATTGTTTGCGATTGATGTGCGGCTGATTAGTTGAGCTGATACTCACAATATCGGTGGAGGGGCGCGTCTTGTTGACTTCGCCGTGTTTCTTCTCGACCACCTCTTTGAGCTATGATTGTTTGCGATTGATGTGCGGCTGATTAGTTGAGCTGATACTCACAATATCGGTGGAGGGGCGCGTCTTGTTGACTTCGCCGTGTTTCTTCTCGACCACCTCTTTGAGCTATGATTGTTTGCGATTGATGTGCGGCTGATTAGTTGAGCTGATACTCACAATATCGGTGGAGGGGCGCGTCTTGTTGACTTCGCCGTGTTTCTTCTCGACCACCTCTTTGAGCTATGATTGTTTGCGATTGATGTGCGGCTGATTAGTTGAGCTGATACTCACAATATCGGTGGAGGGGCGCGTCTTGTTGACTTCGCCGTGTTTCTTCTCGACCACCTCTTTGAGCTATGATTGTTTGCGATTGATGTGCGGCTGATTAGTTGAGCTGATACTCACAATATCGGTGGAGGGGCGAGTCTTGTTTACTTCTCCGTGTTTCTTCTCGACCACCTCTTTGAGCTATGATTGTTTGCGATTGATGTGCGGCTGATTAGTTGAGCTGATACTCACAGGGGCGAGTCTTGTTGACTTCTCCGTGTTTCTTCTCGACCACCTCTTTGAGCTATGATTGTTTGCGATTGATGTGCGGCTGATTAGTTGAGCTGATACTCACAATATCGGTGGAGGGGCGAGTCTTGTTGACTTCTCCGTGTTTCTTCTCGACCACCTCTTTGAGCTATGATTGTTTGCGATTGATGTGCGGCTGATTAGTTGAGCTGATACTCACAATATCGGTGGAGGGGCGCCTCTTGTTTACTTCGCCGTGTTTCTTCTCGACCACCTCTTTGAGCTATGATTGTTTGCGATTGATGTGCGGCTGATTAGTTGAGCAGATACTCACAATATCGGTGGAGGGGCGCGTCTTGTTGACTTCGCCGTGTTTCTTCTCGACCACCTCTTTGAGCTATGATTGTTGGCGATTGATGAGCGGCTGATTAGTTGAACTGATACTCACTATACCGGTGGAGGGGCGCGTCTTGTTGACTTCCCCGTGTTTCTTCTCGACCACCTCTTTGAGCTATGATTCTTTGAGATTGATGTGGGGCTAATTAGTTGAGCTGATACTCACAATATCGGTGGTGGGGCGTTCCTTGTTGCCTTCGCCGTGTTTCTTCTCGACCACCTCTTTGAGCTTCTCTTCATCCCAGTTGTCCATCGTTTCTTCGTCATCGCGCATGTCCACGTAAAGCGACCGCTTCTCTGCCTGGAGTAACAGGATAGAAGTTGGTCAGTTAGTGACTGAACACGTGACTTTGATTCGACGCACACGCAGCGATTTGGGGCGTTGTTCAGATCTAGTCTGTGGATTTTACGGTACCATCGCGGTCTGAGGTATTCGCAACAGTAACATAACATTTATTTTAAAATTCTTCTAATGTGGTATACATTGGTTGAAGCGGTCGTAGTTCAGTGCGATTTACGTGGTCGTAATGGTTACGCCTCCGTGGCGTAATGGTTAGTCTATTCGCTTCACACCAGCAGGTCGCGGGTTCGATTCCCGGTTGGGTCAACTTGTAAGACTCTGTTTGATTGGTGGTAGGGCATTTTCTAACCTCGCCTGGCTAGCTACCCCCATCTTATATAAGTCTTGCCGCCAAACATCAGTGTGTTTAAAACATAGATGTGTTCCGGCATGAAGATAAGATAACCAGTTCTCCATTGAGTTGGGGAATCTTGGTAAGCCCGCTTCCATCTTCGGCATCATCGTCACTTACCATCAGGTGAGATGATGCCAAGGGCTTACCAATTGTGAATTTAAAAAAAAGCATCAATCACACAGGTTAGCTGACCATGAGGAAGGTCATTACCTGGATGAGTTTAACAATTAGTGGCATTTAGCTCGACCGTGTCCGTGCTTTGCAAGGCACGTTAAGCTGTTTTAAGTTGCTAACACTAGTTGTCTGTGTCAAAGGTCTAATAAGCGACTTGAAAACTTCTGCCAGTGGAGTCCGCTCCTTTTATTGGTGGAAACTTTTTAATGGCATTGTTTTTTATCTATCTAAGTTTGTTTATAGTATTTAATTTGTCTGTAAGTTTTCCTAAAACAAATAAATAAATAATAATAATAAATAAGCCTTAGAACTTCCAACTATCCAACAATCCAGACTTGACCCCATGTGTGGAGTCTGGCCTATAACTTTCAGAGTTTGGAAGACCCCAGAACCTCAGCAGTGGTTATGGTATCCTTACTAATATTATAAATGTGAAAATATGTTTGTTTATTTGTTTGTTTGTTACCTCTTCAGGCTTCAACACCTCAACCAATCTTGACAAAACTTGGCATGCAGGTAGGACATAGGCTACTTTATATCCAGTGAAAATAGCATAGTCCGATACAGTTCCTTAGTGAACTGAAAAAAAGACTATTGTTTTGGTTGATTTCTTTAACATTGCAAAGCAATACATTGTGGCTTTGGACAGAGAGATTGTGAAGGGGGTGGGAAATGACATAGACCACTAATAGGCATTTTGACCATGTTTAAAATATGTAACAATTTGTTGTCATCCTAATAAAATGTAATATTAAAAGCATATTTTATTAATGTTCTGAAAAAAATAAGGTCTTTTTCTGTATAAAAAACATAAATGATTTTTTTTTGTGGTTTGATCACTGTTTGAAAACACTCTGTGGTTTGTTACAACTCTGATGACGTCACACAGAAGTAAATATTAGTTTCAGTGCGTGCTGTCACCATTACAGCAGTTTGTTGTTTACTTATGTGTGACGTCATCTGTCAGAGCAACCACGCGCCATAGTGAAAATTGCGTTTTGGCGCGTATTTTTTAACTCGATCTTTAAAATTGATTTACTCCGTATATACGACAGATCTCCAGGAAATATTAAAACGGTTTGCATTTTTTGCAATAACAAATAATGCAAAACTATTTTTCAATAGTAGTCAAATAGCCTATTAGCATAATCAGACATTGTTCCCGAGAGATCTGGGCAAAACTCATTTTCAACCTCGCGCACGTCGGCGTCGAAACGGATTGACGTGATTTTTTCCATATAAATAGTTGAGCGAAGCCGAGATAAAAGCGTGTAGTTTGTTAAATCATCGTCACTTCAACTGGAATATGTACACACTTAAAAACACAGTCATCATCATCATTATCATATCAACCGAAAGACGTCCACTGCTAGACAAAGGCCTCCTCAAGGATTTCCAGGACGACCGGTACTGCGCTGCCCACGTCCAGCGGCTTCCCGCGACCTTAAACAAGTCATCAGTCCACCGGGAATGTCTACGCTACAGCTGCCGGTGCTCGGTTATCACTTGAGAACTTTACTGTCCTAACGGCCATCGGTTATACAAGCTATGTGCCCGCCCATTTCCACTTAAGTGGAGCCATTCTGAGAGTTATGTTATTCACTTTGGTTCTCCGACGGATCTCATTCCTGATTCCATCACATAGGGAAACTCCAAGCATAGCATGTTCCATTGGCCTTTGGGTGTTCTTGGGCCTTCAATAATTACTCAATGGACATAATAGTGGCCTGTGGTGAGGCCCTAGAATAGTACCACCCCATCAATTCCCGAGGGTGTCAGAGACTACTAAGGAATGAAAAACCAGAGGATTCACTGGCTTTACACAGGAGGTCGCGGGTTCGATTCCCGGCGGGGTCAATTTTAAGACTCGGTTTGGTTGGTGGTAGGGCATTTTCTAAGCCCGCCTGGCTAGCTACCACCATCTTATCTAAGTCTTGCCGCCAAATATCAATGTTGATATCATTGGTGTGTTCCGGCATGAAGATAAGATTGCCAGTTCCCCATTGCGTTGGGGAATCTTGGTAAGCCCGCTTCCATTTTCGGCAACATCGTCACTTACCAACAGGTGAGATGTTGTCAAGGGTTTACCAATTGTGCATTAAAAAAAAGAAATTATGCATGTTTAACATCCAACGTCGTCGATGGACGTCTTTTGACTGATTTGATGATGTTTAACATCTTGATATGATGATGTTGATATGAAAACATAACATTAGCAAAACCTGTGTGTTTACCAGCCACTTAACGATTGTCCTCCTCGCTCAGATCCTCAGCACCATAGATATAGATAGATCCATATGAAAATATTAGTAACAACTCATATTGCTTACCTTCCTTTCAATAGTGAGGTCGTGTGAGAACTTGCACCGATCCCCTTTGGTGCACTGTCCCTGCTTGAAGAAAGCGCACACCACTGACTTGGGGTCCGTTCCTGAAATACAATTAAGTAACAACAAAATAATAACTAGCAACCAAGCAAACCTTACAGTAGTAGCATATGATGTGTAACATGTGACCAAATATTTAAGAAATTTATGAATTATTGGGTCATACATTCACAGGCCTGGCCTTCGGATAGTAGATCATCTTTGCCTTCGGCCTCCCATTAGACAGCATGGCCATGTTACCTTAGCCTTCGTGACTTCAAAAACTTCTGCCTTCTGTACCGCGTCAATGAACCGACTGACCGCCGCTAGGGGCGCTTGCGTAGACAATGTGAAATGAATTACTCGTGACGTCACCCTTCGCGTGCACAATTAGTAAGTAATTTATATTTATAACACTAAATAACTTAATTAATTCTAGCTATTTAGTGTTATACTTTTACATACCTTATATGTCTTTTTATATGCCTTATAAAATAACAACCATTCTGAGAAAAAAATTGCCAATTGGTCTGATAAAAAAAAATCACCTTTCTCAACTTTCTGTGTTTGCACCGGCTTAAACAACGCAGCTAACTCTTTCTGTTCCTTCAACTTTTGTTCTTTTTCTTTCTTCTTGTCTTCCATGGGCTTGGCGGGGTGGATGCCGCCGCTCTTCACCTGCTTCTCGACTTGCTGAATGAACTTCTGCTGTTTGGCGCCTTTCTTATTCTTTATGCCAAAAGTCTTGTCCTGGAATATACAAGAACTAAATTACACACGGTCATTTCATTAAAGGGATTACGGATGATAATTTATCCTCAGCAGGTATAAATGAAGGAACCAAAAAAATCATAGCTGTAATGCTATCTTAATTTCCCATTGACGGCCTAAAGAAATAACCCATTTTATCCGAATTTTTATAGTCTCTGTAAATTTCAAATGAATCTGAATATTACCTGCTCAAATATCATCTTTATACTCCCGGTCTTAATGATTTTAGTCACTACTTACAAAAACTGCCCCCAGTTTTAGGTGGATAAAAGATATTAAACACCCAGGACACAGGAAATACAAATCTTTTACACAAATATTTGTCCTGGATGGGAATCAAACTACAACCCCCAAATCTGCAGGCAGGAGCTCTGACTACTGGACCATTGGGTCAATACTACTAATATTATAAACGCGAAAGTTTGTAAGAATAAATAGATGTATGTTTGGTACTCTTTCACGTAAAAACTACTCAACGGATCTGGCTGAAATTTGGTAGGCAGACAGATTAAGACCTGGATTAACACATGGGCTACTTTTTTCCACGCTCGCGAGCCGCTTGCGACTCGCGCACTGCGCACCCTCGAAAAGTCATAGAAACGTCCACGCGGGTGAAGCCGCGCGAAACAGGTTACAATTTTAATAATATTTGAGTTGTACAATGAAATGAATTTACATGTGTTTGAATTTTTTATTATTAGAAGGCGTTGAAATATTTTTGTAGTATAATTTAGTTTACAATTTTGTTTTTAGGGTTCCATACACCCAAAAGGGTAATTAACGGGACCTATTGGTCAGCGGGCTGTATTTTATGAACTGTAATAGGTAGACAGTTTAAATGTTCAGTGTCCCAAAAGGTGACCAATGGGACCTATTAGTCAGCAAGCTGTATTTTATGAACTATAATATGTAGATAGTTGAAATTTTCACAGTATTTTTATGGTCGCAATGACAACATATGAAAATTTTAAAAAATGAAAGGGGGCCCATGTTTTTTTTTTGTACGATGGTATGGAACCCTTTGTTCTTCTGTTTATTCTTCAAATGTGAAAGAAAGCATATGACTTTTTGTTTAAAATAAATAATAAAACTATGAACAAAGAAATGTTAGGCCCCAACCTAGGATTTTCTGTTTATTTATTTATTTACTTTAGAGAACAAGGCCCATAGACATACGAGTATATTGAATAAGAAATATTATACATAAAATCTTGTTATTGATTATGGGTAGAAATTAATTTTCTAAGAAATGACACCTATCTAGACAGATTCAGAATGTAACACATCACCTGAAGTCCTGAATACAAAATTTCATTAACATATTTTACATTAAAAACATACTACATACACAAAAACAATAAAAAACAATAACAATTGAAAGTAATTATTGAAATTGTGCTTTCACATCAGAGGTTTTTAACAGCTCAACAGCAGTGCAACTGAATTCCTGACTAAAAGTAGCAACTCACATTCACACTGCAGCCAAGCTTCGCTGCTAATATTTACTATGGAACTTTGCTGAGCTGCAACCAGTAATGTTTTGAAGTCACATAATTTGAAAGCGCTCTAAAAGACCCAGTCTCTATTCTGGACATTGTTTTTATGACTGTCTTTGAGGGTAAGTGGTGCGCACGACTCGCAAGCATGGGCATGAGTTTTCTCCAGATTCCTATCCCAGAATTCCCAGATCGGACTATTTTGATTAGCAGTCTATGTCACTTCCCACCCCCTCAACCAATTCTATATAAAAAATTACTTCAATCCGTTGCGACGCCGACGTGTGCGAGCGTGGAAATGAGTTTTCCCTAGATCCCTTAGGAACTTATGTCAGGATATGCTAGTTAGTAAATTATGTCATCTCCCACCTCCTTAAACATTTCTGTGCAAAAAATCAGAACAATCCATTATTCCGTTGCGATGTTACAGTAATTAACCAAAAAACTAGTATTTTTTACAGTTCGTTCTCAGTAACTGCATCTGGCTATGCTATTTTTACGGGATAAAAAGTAGCCTATGTCTTTTCTCGTGACACAGGCTACCTGCATTCCAAATGTCACAAGATTGATCAAGTTGATGAAGCATGAAATGATAACACATTTTTACATTTATAATATTAATTAATAGTAAGAATGCAGAAACAAAATGTTTGTACAGCTGAGAAAGCTATATAATTTTCATAAAAACAACTAATAGTACTAATAATGAGTGAGCTGATTGGTTCTTCATATTAATCTCTACAATATTACATTGTCTGCTCGACTGCAGACAAATTTCAGGGTAGTGCTCAAGGACTACCAACCTCTTCACACCAAAACCACTAAATTCATCTCTGCGGCTTTGTCACAAAAGCTAGTTTATTTTTAACTTAAAATTTAAGTGTATTTGACTGCATCTCCCCTGATGGAAAATGACACTGCAGTTGAGAATGCTACACACAAACTCAAATAATGCCTATTCACTCTTGCCTTGAAGTTTTCCGAATTGATTTTTACACTCCTTTCACATTCATATTTCCCAGGCATCTTTACTTTTAAATTTCAAATAATTTCAAAACCTTAAAACTTTTAGGTACAAGCTTTTAGTATTGCATCACATATGGGCGCCGCGCCGGCGCGGCGCCGCCGTGTTCTCTCCGCACGCCGCCGCCGTCATTCACCGCGCGGCGTGAGTGGCGTAAAGACGTTCATTATTTTAGTGTTTTTTCCCTACTTTTTGATGTTGTTGAGTGACTTAAGTGCATAAAAATGACTGACCTATCAAAAACGAGTGTAAAGAAACTTTCGATTGATGTATTTTACGACGCCAAAATCAGAAGCAGCTTTTGTTGGAAATATTCTGGACACCTGATCATTACGGAAGCCAATAAGAAAAAAACTCTTAACTCAGGTACGTTAGTACTAATATATATACTTTGACTCAGGCCAAGTCGATTGTTCAGCATGGCTGACTGCTGTGAAAAAAGAGAGTGAAGATGTATCGTTCGGATCGTGAGTACCTAACCTACTTACCTATCATCATTTTATTTGTACCCAAGTATCACCATGACACCTTGTAAAATAACCTTAAAATATGTTAATTAGTTAACACTTATACCAAATTCTACTATAATTTCACGCATTTAACCAAAAGCATTATTGTGGTTGTTGTTTTGGACATAACCTCTAAATGTTGAATGCTGGCACGGTTTTGTTTCATGTTGATATGTATTTTGTACGAAACTTTTTTCAATCATAGTTTAATATGGCTTACAGTACAACAAAAATGCTATTTGTTAACGATACCCCAGGGGTGTCATTTTGGGAGTGTTGTTAATAATGAACGTACACATGCCATACTTTTGCTTTGTTGCAGTGTAAAGATAAAAAGTTATAATAAAAAAGTTAGCACTGGAAATTTGACTCTCCATCTGCGAGATGATCATTAAATTCGAGATGCCAGCACTGACAAGGTCAAAACTAATATGAAAGACTTTTTGCCGTTGTACGACCCGCAAAAACCAGTAACTCCACAGGCTCAACAACGGGCCACGGGAAATGAAAAATTGCTTTTGGCTAGAGATTAGGCTTTATGGTTCTGCAAGTCATTACTTCCATTCGATTCCGTTTCTGATGAGGGCATGGTGGATTTTTAAAGGTGATGAATTCAAGTACCTATTCTGATTTTTGTTTATTTTTTATAAACATTCATTTAAAGTACTTATCATTTATTTATTTTGTTTTCATCAAAGAAATTGTTTATAAATTTCTTGTATTTATTAAATCTCACTAGCTTAACTTTTATTTTATAAATAACATTTCTAAAAGACTTCCTTATATTTTAATAGATTTTTTTTTATTGCCTATTTCAGATATATAATATCATAAACGACAGTGATATTCCATCGCATTACACTGTTGGTGGCACCGCTTCGTCAGATATATATGAGTCAATGTTGAGCAAAGTTAAGGAAACAATTTTCTTTGATGCTGCTCAGCACTTTGCCATGATCATCGACTTGTGGACTGATCAGTACCGATGACTGAATTATATTACGCTTACTCTGCATTATTTAACTACATGTTTTGAGATTGATTATGGATGTATTGAAGATGAATCAAGATGATGAAGCATTAATTAATTATGTTTGAAAAGCAACATGATGGCAAAAATGAATAAAAGATTCTCAGTAACAAAACCGATTGTCGCAGCAGCACTTTTGGATAACTGATTTATGAGTTTGGCAAAATTTGATATATGTATTTTTAGAGAACCAAAATATGTCAAAAGCTTCCTTTCCCTCATCGTACATCAGAAAAGTGATAAACATCAATGATGTGCCAGTAACTTTAGCAGAAAATGGAGGCAGTAAAAGCACCAGCAATGAAACCGACACATAGTTTTTTTTATTTTATTTTTTATTTACAATTGGTAAGTTCTTGGCATCATCTCATCATCTTGCACAATCTGTCCAGGAAACATAGCATTAGTTTATGCTAAGGAATACAAGGCAATTCAATAGAGCAAGAACGTTGTTGGTTGCTGGAGCTGATCCCAACTGCTGAGCTTAACTCTGTGTGCCTTCCACTAGTACTCCGAGTGAGAGGGTATTCTCGGTAGCCGGGTTAACCATTACGGCAACAAAATCTCGCTTGAACTCAATACAAGTAAACAAAATCAAATTTATTCATGATAATTACCTATAAAATCTGTTAATAAAAATAACAACGACAAACCTTCATTAGTATGTTAAAAAAATGTTTAAGAGGCTATTAAAGTAAGTGTTCATTTCTAAAATTGTTTTCTATTATTTGTGTACCTAAACAAGACATATTGACATTTTTTTGTAGTCTGCCTGAAATTATACGGGCAGCTTATTAAAATTTAAACAACTAGGGTGGAGAAGAGACTTTTATATAAAAAAAAACAAGAAAATCAGGGACTCCGCCGCCGACTGAAATCATTCAGTGCGCCGCCGCCGACAATATTCAAGGCAGCGCCCACATCTAAATTGCATTTACACACAAGATACATATGCATGTAAAATTTCAGCTCAATCGGAAACCGGAACATGGATCAAATTTAACTAGCAAGATTTCATTACAGACACCGGGACAGGTGAAACTCAATAAAAGCTTGTAAAATATAATTATAGGATTGAGTCTACTTAATATTTATCATTTGCCATAGATCTCAGAAAGACATGGGGGTTGGCATTTGAAAAACACATCCCGACTCTACCCCTGCGAAGACACTCGGTTTTTTTATAAATGTTTAAAGTTACGTGTAACAGAACATAATTTTACGTTACTTATTATAATAATCAATAATAATAATCGGTATTATATAATAATAATCAGTGCACCCCAATTTGACGTGGTCTTGTCTGTCACACAATTAGAGTGTTTTTTAAAAGCCAGAGGCGCAGAGGGAGTGCACTTCCCACAGTGCCGAAGCAGTTGAATAAACACTGTTGGTTGGGTTGTATTAGCATATACAACCTTTTTTTTTGTGGAACCTACAGGTTTCCGCGCTTAGGGGAGGAGGTGAGGGTATCCTCACCCCCCCCTCCTCAACACCCCAAACCTCAAAACCCACTATATAAAGATGCGTATGCAACACCCGTGCCTTAAGAGAGTATTTGCTTTACACTATCAGTGTTTATTCACACAGATGCAAAAACCTTCTCTCGATGATTTTTCTGTAGGAATGTTACATGAGACAGTGTGGATGTTAATATCTTCCTTTTCATGTGAAGAACGTGAACATAACGTGAAGTTAAACATACCTCGATGACCTTCTCCTTCTTCTTCTGTTCCGTCTTCTTGCTGCCCCCACTGCTAGCTGCTGCTGCTTTCTTCGGCGGCATGGTTAGGTTTTCTCTCGAACCTTCCGACTCAAGTAAACTACAACAGACCTATCCTACAAAAATGAGGATTGTTCACACGTGAACACCACTCTTCTCACAGCTAATTTACATGGGAAAGACCATTAGAAAATTGCACAAAATACACGAAATCGCAGACGTGCCGTGCTACCGTGGAAAGAAATCTCACAAAAGATGTGACGTTTATATTTTTAAAAATTGTTTTGTGGCATTTGACTCTGGGAATGAAACCGGTTTCAAAACTGGTAGCAAAGATGGCCTAATATTATATACGAAAACAAAACGAAAGTTGCCTTAAGCTTACCACATAAAAATCAGTCACACATATGACAAAGATGACCTACTATTGACAATTGGCTGAAGCTAAATTCCCTCGGAATTTTCTTCATACATTAAGAACGATAATGAACGATTTTTTGTCAGATCCTGGAAAGGTGGTGAGCAGAATTGAAATTTAAAAAAAAACCGCTATTTTCAGTTAAAACTTTATATTTGCGCTTGTTAAAGACTTTGTCATTGTTAACATATAGTTGAATTTCATTTGCAAAATCTGTTTCCTACAGTTGTAATCTTTAAAATTTCAAGCTTTCACTCAAACTCAAAGAAAATATAATACCCTACGTTGTCATACTTTTCAAAAGTTCGTTGTTAACTGGATACTGAATCAAAACTGAAAGGCGAAGGCGTTATCTAGGACAGAATCGGACAGATGACGTCTCTCCCACGACCGCGAGACCTCGAAGAAATGGCCAGACCCTCGCCGGTCGACTTCATCGGCTCCGATCCGGCACAACCGCTGCCGCTGAGCCTTTACAAAGATGCAGCTTCAACAGGTAACCAAGGATGAAAACCTATGGAGGTGAACTACAGAGAAATCACCCCTGTGATGCGTCATGCCTCGGGATCAATGCTTACGGGCTTTGCGAATTTGCAAAGGAAATACGTCGAAGAACACAAATGGCAGCAGAATGGCAGCATTTGCATCTGAAAGAAAAAAGATAAAGGCAATAATGAGAAGCTAGGCTACAAATATTATGGACGGACAAGAGGACAAATATTGACCAACTGGGAATGAAGGCATGATTGACAACAACCTGCAGTCTGAGATTGCTTAGTCACTTTGGTCTCCTAGAGATCAGGCCAACCTCAAAAAGCTCATTATTTCTTGGATGAGCACAATAACAGCAGTGAAGAAAACATTAGTTCATTTTGATATGTATCTATAGTGGAGGAGGAATTTAATTTTCTTAGTTTTATCGCTAAACTGCAAAATAATATTCAAGCAAACATGTGTGATCTGGTGCTATGTTATATCATAAAGGTGAGTTTTGTTCTACTAGGATTTTCCTCTCCCTAACGCCATTGCAAACTGAAACATTTGACATGTCGACAATTTTGGTTTGCTATAGTCAGAACTCAGAAATACAGACATCCAGCTTCTTATTTGTGCAGTAGTGGATTTCTACTTATGTAATAGGATATCTATCTATATCCAGGTCTGCCGCCTATCCATTGGATAGCACTGTTATTCGTGCTGCATGATGAGATATATCTGCCCAGTTATTTATAGTTGGCACTAAAAGAAATGGCATTCGGTAGTTAGCTTTTGCCTGCTAGGCTGAGGGTTGTGGGGTTTGATCCCCGCCCAAGGCAAATATTTGTGTGACATACGGATTTGTTTGCTCTGTGTCTGGGTGTTGTAAATAGAGCAAATAGGTATTTATTTAAATTACCATGTCCAGTAATAGCGGCGGAGCTGAGATCCCCCAAGTCTCAGGAGCTTCCTGGATAGACCAGGGTCACTTGCCGGCAGGACCAACCTTGCTTGCCTGCAAGTTTCCAAACAGGACCAGTACAAATTGTGTTCTCTGAGAATAAATGAGTTTGTATATTCATATCAGAACAACACAATACTTCTTTCCAAAAATCCCTTGGACATGGACTAACATAGGTAAGTAGTCAAAAAATTCTGGCCTCATTTCACTTGCCCATTAATTTGCTATTTTTTGCAATCAGTCTGCCATATTATAGACACCCCTGTACCTAACAAAGTAAGCGGCGCCAGGATAGGTACTGATTGTACCCAAGCACTACATGAGCTTGAGCCAGCACTGGCTATATCATAACTCAGGTAGTTTAGCGCATGTAGTATAAATCTTGCGGAAAGAGCTTGATGGATCTAGCTATCTTACCTCAATCCGGAAGACAGGAATGCTGTTCAAGTTGTGACGGCGGCAATGAAGAGGGAGTGGTGTGTCCTCTCCCAGATTTTAATTAGAGGTAGCAGTAAACTAGAAATCACCCAAAAAAAACAAACACAACACATTAGCTCCGTCAGTCACGACACGACATCGCCATACAGCTGCGGACAACCCGCACCACTAAGTAGGGTGTTTGTGCGTAGGCGCTCTATGCCGTGCAGCCGTGCTCAATGGTTCAGAGTGAACGAAACTATTGTATGAACCATATATATTCCGAGGGAAAATAGCGAATGCGTTGACAATTTTAGGAAAAAGTTTTGTCTATGGTCTGTTGACCTAACGGAGAAAACAGACGTCGTCGATAGTCCATGGGTAGTCCACTCATCACAGCCACTCATCAATGTCATTTCACCTTCATTTCAGTCTATCAGTTGGTGGCACATTGGCCAAGTTGGTGGTTAAAATATATTAACGACTCTTGGTAAAAGCCCTTTTGAGACAGTCTTCATTTTTAGATTTCTTTTCTTTTTTGATTTGAAACGCTAATGTCAGTGCATTACAAATCTTCTCTGGAGTTCTTGATAGTATTTGCAGCAGCCTTATTCTGAGTTGGAACACCCGGTCACAGCAGTCTATAAAACTGCACCCAGTGCAAATCGGGTCTTCACGTCCTTCTTCATTTTGTTTTCTTGTTCTCCACATTTCTCAAGTGCACGAGACAATTTTCTTCAAAACGCACAACTTTTTGTAACAAAACTCTAGCAGAAAAAAATGCAAAAAAAACTAAGAATGCGTTCACCACAAATCCCGCCAAAAAAACTCTCAGTGTATCAGTCACTTACAATGTTGCCAGATATAAAGATTTATCCTTATCCATACAGATTATATATGCGAAACAGGCAGCGCGCATCGACTGCAAGTCCTGATGTTATGGGGATTTCCTTCCGAATGACTTTTTACAATATCTTTTGCCCGCGGCTTCGCTCGCGTGATCATCGTTTTTATACCTGTATTTATGTGTAAGTGGTGCGTGAGTAAGTGTAAGTGGTAAGGGTAAGTGGGTGGCTATTCTGATTAGCAGTCTATGTTACTTCTCACCTTCTCAACTATTTCTATGCAAAAAATCAATTCAAGTAGTTGCTCCGTTGAAACGAATTGTCTCGGGCTAAGCTAATTAGTAGTCTATGTCATTTCACACCGCCTCGACCATCTCTGTGAAAAATAATCACAATAATCCGTCGCTCCGTTGCGATGTTGAAGAAATCAACCAAAAGTCGGGCCATTTGCAAGTCAGATTCGCGCAAAGTAGGGTTCCAAATTGTTTAAGATATATATAAGGTCTAACAAAATTAGCTGAAACTATTTTAAGGGCAAGTTCGGCAACATCGTCATTTACCACCAGGTGAGATGTTGTCAAGGGTTTACCAACAGTGAATTTAAAAAAAGTTCAGTAAACGAAACTGAACATTTTTTTCTTCAGCGACCATACCTAATTGTAAAAAACAATTGCCACATTCCATTATTACCTACTTAAACAATATTTTAGTGTTATAGTACTGCCCTATCTTTTGTTTACATCGCAGGATTCGTGCCTTGCCGCAACGAAACTGTTTGCTGTGCCTGGCCGTTGACCTTTGCTAGTTCTCTCAATCAGTACATCTTTAAAATACTAATATTACCTATTTAAAACCTTACAGTTCTAATTCTAGGTCCTTTTAGCTGTAGATAGTAAAATACAACCTAACAGGTGTTTACACTTTACGAAAAAGAAGATATTGAAATTAAAGATCGTCTTTTGAGGCGTTTGAGGCCATTGAACTATTTTGGTCTGCGCGAAGTAGCTTGTAGCGCTTGTAAGTACATACAAGTGCGTCTACAATCACGATGCGCGAAAAAAGCCTCCACTCTGATCCGTTCCCCGCAGCCTTCCTTCTTACATCCCAACTGACGCCCGACCAATACCTACCTACACATCTCTTAGAGTATTTAGGTAACATGAAAACATTGAAATACCTATTAATTTATGACAATGACTGACAATCATCTGCCTACCTATGTAAGTAGGTATTCTTTCGTCTTTCTCTTTCAATAAAACTATTTACCCATCCATGTAATATGCCTCTTTTGTTTGTACGTGAGCTAGACTTGTGACTAAGTGTCTTCCGTCGCGTTGGACACATAATAGGTATCTAAACCCTACCTATTTGAAAATGGCCAGACATGTAAACAAAACATGAACTTCAAAATAAACTACAAGTTCCAATTGGTTTTCAACTCATAAATGAACTAAAACACAGTATCTATGTCAATAAAATCCTTGTAGGAACGTACTCGATGTCCAAATGTAAGTGATTAAGCTAAAATGATAAAGTGATTTGTTAACATGTTTGATTGACCATTTCCTAACAAATAGATTTTACATAATGTGACTCGTATGCAAACAGGCTAAGGCGTATTTTGGTACCTACCTACTTGCTTCTTCGGTATCCGGTGATTTTCTTGGTTGACCGGCACGTACTGGTCCTTGCATAAAAGTACCGTAATCCCGGAATCGCTTCAAAACACCTATAGTATTGTGTGTAGATGGCATGTAGATTGGGTCTACGGCTATGACAATCTTGAAACATGTTCCTGGTGTCTGTTAGGTTGTGGTTACAAACTTCATAGCACACCGCCATGTCACAGTATATATATTAGTACTAACGGCCATGTCCAAATACTGTTGTACGGCATTTTCACAATGAAACACTTAACTTAGGCATATCTCTTTTCTTAGTAGCATTCGATACAACGGAAGGGAAATACCTATAATATTGTGTGTGTAAATGGTATCGATTTTTAAATGTTGTTTGTTAGTGCATAACCCATTTATGGTAACAAATCTCTGAGAATTATAAATGTATTTCACACGTTAAATTTATATCACAAATCATTAAAAAACATAATTATAACTTACCTAAGATGGGTCTTATGAAAGTATCAGTTTAAAATATATATTTTTTTATGGCAGATGATGGTGAAAAAATATTGAAAAATTATGTATTCAAATTTCCATTTTAGGTGTAACTTCACATAGATATGATACTTTTAATTTCGGTCATACTTAACTCCATTTCGGTCTAATTTCCTTTTTAAAGATTTTTAATATACTGGCGACAATAAAGGATTCTACATAATTAACGAAGTCCGGATTTTGTTACACAGATGACACGTCGATTGCTATGTGCCAGCGCATGCGAAATAGAAGAAATAGATCGAAAGAAAGAATGTTAAATAACAGCGTTACCGCGTTACAAGTTATACCTTTCTCCTCTACTGTAAAAAAATAGGTATAACCTGGTATTCCTGGTCAAACTAATAAAGTGAGTCGCACAGTCTTTGCCTCTCTACACTCTTTAAAACGGCTTCAAAATTGTCTTTCTCTCAACACCAAACTTCTGGACCGTTCTCTTCTTCTTCCTCTGCTGGACTACGGTGATGTTGTCTACCTTGACCCCTCTTCTGAACTGCTGGATTAATTGGACCGACTTCAGAACCAGTTCATTCGGTATGTATTTGGCCTGCTGAAGTACGACCATATATAGGAGAGTCGTAGTAAGCTGGGTTGGTCACTCATCCGCCAGCTGAGAAATCGCCATATCCTGTACTGCCTATACAACGTACTATTCAACCCTGCTGCTCTGCAATACCTCCGTGAAAGGTTTTACTTCTGTACGGCTATGGAGAACCGTTTTCGCTCTAGCAAGAACCTCACTCTCTCGATTCCCACCCACACTACCGGCACGTACACTAAGTCGTTCACGGTGCACGCAACCCGCCTCTGGAACAGTCTGCCGATGTCTCCTACCCTTCCCGCCTTCAAGGCCTGTCTAAAGGACAATGTATGAGATCTTCCCATCTGGTTTGAGCTTATATATATAAGGTCTAACAAAATTTGCTGAAACTATTTTAACTGGTGCTCCCACCCATGAAACTGAACAACTTTCCTCATGAAACCCATAGTCAAATCTCAAAAAAAAAAATTGAACTTCCCTCACTAAGTTGGCTGATCAGCTGATCGCGTTAGTATGAGAGAGCCAATTTTTTTTTTGCGATTTGACTATGGGTTCCATGGGGAAAGTTGTTCAGTTTCATGGGTAGAAGCACCAGTTAAAATAGTTTCAGCTAATTTTGTTACACCTTATATAAGGTCTAACAAAATTAGCTGAAACTATTTTAACTAGTGCTTCTACCCATGACACTGAACAACTTTCCCCATTAAAACCCATAGTCAAATCTCAAAAAAATTTTGAACTTCCCATGCTAAGTTGGCTAATCAGCAGATCGAGTTAGTATGGGAGAGCCAATTTTTTTTTGCGATGTGGCTATTGGTTTCATGGGGAAAGTTGTTCAGTTTCATGGGTAGAAGCATCAGTTAAAATAGTTTCAGCTAATTTTGTTACACCATAAATATATTATATTATGTATGTATTATGTATCATATTTATTTATATCCTTTTATATTTATATTTATTTATTTATATGTTAGATTTATTAAATTGAGTTTGTATTTATTAAATTAGGTTACTTAAGTTTTAATATAATATTGGTTGTATTAATGTTTTTTTACTGGGTTGTACTTAATTACGTGTTTCTTTGTCCTAGTTAAGTCCTATGTCTATTATTGCAAGGGTTAACTGGAATAGATCCCTCTAACTAAGGGATAAGTCCACCATTGTACATAAGATTTTTTAAATATTATTTTAAGTGTATATTTTATACAGTAGAGTGTACAAACAAAAAAAACTAATTTCACACAGATTGAAATACAGATTTTTGGCTTTTAACATCTGGCAACATTGGCACTCAATCCCTCTTGGCTCTTGGCTGTTTGATGGAGTTCGGTTTGTTGGGTTGTTTCATTCATTCAGCAGACTTCAGTTCAGTTCAATTCAGTCATCATTCATCAGTCACTTCAATCAGCCAGCAGTGTTGCGGAATGCGGTTATGCGAGCGAGTCGAATTTGGATTGTTGAATACGGTCGGTTGCGCGCTTAAAACAAATCGATGTTGTCTAAATTTTTGTTTGAAAAATATAAACATTTTCGCTTTAAGTACGCTATGGCGAGTGATACAGTTTAAATCGGGCCAAAAACAGTGAATTAGGACGTTGTCTATTCAAAAACGATACAATGGAAATCGTGGACGTGGAGGCAAACAAGGACTCAAACGTAGTCTCAAGAAAGAAGAGTTTATGGTCTAAAATTAACAGCAGAACTACGTACAGTTATTTATTCAACATAGTGGTCTCAATATTGTTGCTAACGTGTCTAGTAGCGGTGTTGTGGTTTTTCAAAGAATATCTGGAGACGATTTTGTATTGGGTGGACCGGCAGAACCCTTGGATAATATTTTTGTTGTTCATGGGTCTGTTTCTACTCGTGAGCTTCCCTGTGACTATCGGGTACTTGGTGTTGATAATAACTAGTGGATATTTGTGTGGAATTTTGAAGGGTTTATGTACAGTGTTTGTGAGTGCCAATTTTGGTGTGGCCGTGGCGCATTTCACTTTGAAAGCGCTGAGGGACTACCTCCCGTTGGATAGACTGCTAAAGAACGATAAGGCGCGAGCCCTCCTCAAGGTGATCTCAGGCCCTCAAGTGTTCAAGATAGTGTTCTTCGCAAGACTGACTCCGATACCATTTGGATTGCAGAACACAATTTTTGCTGTAAGTTTCACTTTTTAATTAAAAAACAATACAAACAATATCTATCTTATTGTTAGCTAGGTAACAGAAAAACATTAAAATAAGAATAACAAAAATAAATTTACTTATATATCTATTTCTCATCCCATTAAAAATGAGTATTTGTATATCTATTTATTTACTCTATAAGTACTTAAAAATGCGAATAGCAGGTAAGCCCACTCCTCTGAAGTTTCGAGACTACACAATGTTGTTGACGAAATTGTATACCTGGATCAAGTTAAGGCGGTAATATTACAGATTTTCATTATTTTTGACATCAATTACTCTTAAACGATAGAAAACCCAAGGTTGAAAAAAAGACCCTTCTTATTGTTGATGATGTTCCTTAAAGTCAAAAGCTAGAAGAAACACATTTGAGCAGTTTTGGCTCAATAGAAAAAAATTCAACTCTAGCTAGGACTATTATTTTGAAGTATAAATTTAAAAAAATGTACAGCAAAATTTGTTATGTTATGATAATATAAAGTGAGAAATGTTATTATTTTTTATACTTTCATTCAGAAAATTGAAACTAAACGAAGAAACATTTGAAAAAGTGCATAAGTGTGGTTATTTTCTTTTCTCTTTACACATAAAGAAGAAAACAGAGACAACTGTTCCAATCAATACCTCACCTTAAGTAGATAGGTTGATTGTAACTTTGAGAGAGATGAATCGTCAAATCCAACTCTGCAGGGCAGTGTTCACGAAACTTGGCAATATCTTAATGACTCAAATACTGCAATGTGTTAAGACTAATGATGTATATTGCAACATTTGATTTTACATTTTTCAAATAATTAACCCTAACTTCCAATATAAGCTAAACTTCTTGGTCAGTGGGTAGCCTTGTTAGGTTGACTGGAAGAGATCTCTTCCAGGGATAAATCCATCCAGCTATGTAAACATTACACAACTGGTAAGCGCTTAGCACTATCTGACCTCAGTAACCACTAAGGATGGAATCATGCTTTATATTTTTGTATTTTGTAATTCATACTTTTGTGTAAATAGATAACAAAAAAAGACTTCAAAATACTATTTTTTTAGTTTTTTGTAACTAAGTAACAATATTCCTTTGTCACAAATTAAGTAATTATTTATTATTAGCCTCGAGGTACTTGTCTTATGTAATATTATTCAAAACTAAAGCATACAATCTTTTATTTTACTACTCAATAGGATAATTAAAACTCCCCATGTTTCTATTTGTGGCCAAACAAAATGTCAAGGCCACTGAAATGCCAACACATTCATTATGTTAGCTACTAATTTCTTACATAATTAAATAATGCTTTCAAGCAATGCCATTTTCCTGCTTAGATATTTAAATTAAATGTTAATTATTTTAGAGGAAACTTGCAGTTATTGTTGGTGGCGTAATGGCAAGGACCGCTACTTCCTGTCTGGTAGGTCGTGGTTTGAATCCTGCCACGTACCAATGTGTTTTCGAATTTCGATTTCATATGTATGTTTATCAGACACTCTTATAGTGAAGGAAAACATCATGAGGAAACCTGCACACGCCTGTAAAAAAAATTTGAAGGTTGTGTGAGAAATCAACCAACCCGCACTGGACTTGACTAAGGCCTGATCACCCTAATTCAAGGTAGGAATTAAATATGTTTTTTTTGCTTAATTTCACCCAAGTGCTGGGCAAAGGCCTTCCCTTCTCCAAGTTTCCTTATCCATTGTAATTCTTGTTCATGTAGTTCCTTTGGGTAATTGCATGTTGCAGTTTCGTCTCTTCCAATTTTTACATCAAACACCAGTTTGTATTATGGCTGTCTGAGGTACTCTCTGCCAAAAGCCAACTTTCAATGTTCACTGCTTGGATTTCGTGAAGTCTGATATTCATAACAATTTTAATGAAATTCTAATACTAAAATCCTGATAAGGGGTGACTAAGAAATAAAAAGAAAATCCATTTACATATTTAACATCATCATTATATCAGCCGAAAGACGTTCACTGTTAGACAAAGGCCTCCCCCAAGGATTTCCATGACGACTGGTCCTGGGCTGCCCGCGTCCAGCGGCTTGCCCGCGTCCAGCGGCTTGCCCGCGTCCAGCGGCTTGCCGCGATCCTCACTAGGTCGTCGGTCCAACGCGTGGGAGGCCCATCTACGCCACGTCTTCCGGTGCGCGGTCGCCACTCGAGAACTTTACTGTCCCTACGGCCGTCTGTTCTACGAGCTATGTGCCCTGACCACTGCAACTTCAGTTAAAATTATCTAATACTATATATAGCAGGCATTTTGTACTTCATATTTCTATTGCGTTAATAATAATATAAAATATTAATACCTAATAATAATTCTGAAAAAAGGACCCAGTACCTGGACCTGGCGCTCGAGGTAACTGATATGTGGCAAGTGGAATCCGTGAACGGGCCAGACCCAGCCGACCTTGAATGTCACCTAAGGCGGCTGGAACTCGGAGGCAGACCTATAATTACGGCAATACAAAAAGTAGTACTACTCGACAATGCCTGGATAGTCCGATGCTTTCTCTCCCGGTCGCACTGAACTATATTGCTTCTGCTGGAGGTGCTCCTGCCACTTTGCCTTGTGCAAAGTATCTTTAAATAATAATAAGCTCATATAATATGTCCCCATTAAGGGGTTTCAGCCTATCTTGAATTAGGGTGATCATTGGGCCATATAATAATATTCAGGGACAAATCACATACAGTCATCTGGCCCTAAACTAATTCCTTATAGTAGAAACAAGAGACTAATATAAATACAAGTTATTATGTCTAACTTTATCCTATTTACGAGAGTCCCCAAAATATCAAAATTGTGTTTTAGTATGGCTATTATACTTAATATCTATTGATATATTCAACAAAAAATTTAGATTAAAAATAATTGTTAATAATAGTTGCTATTAATGCTTCACTACTTGTGCCTTTAAAGTTGCAATGCATGAAAGATAAAAATCATAAGTCAAGGAAGTGTGTTAAACACTGTATGGACCCTAATGAATGACACATTATAGGTGGAATGTATGAGGGTTGAAAATGGGATGGGAGCCAGTTAGCTTACGGTTTTGGAGTCCTGCAGGCAATCACCGTGGCTCGTATCTCACTTGCCGCCATACATCGTTTGGCGCTGGTTCTTACACTAATTGTTTGTTGAAGTCTTGGAATTTAATGTTTTGGGTCGACCCACACAAAGTTTGCACCTTTTAGAGCACTGATTCTATTTTATTTTAAATTAATTTATGGAGCAAGTCCACGCGCACTGGCAGATGAAAAGGAAGGGGGAGGAGGGTACAATGGTTTTATTTTTTAGTGTGTACTACCTACATGAATAAAATGACAACCTATCATTGATTACATTAGATTAAAAATAACCATAACAGCCCCCCGAAGGCAGCTCTACAGCTGACTTTTACAACAAAGGAGAGAAGAAAGAAAAATATATCTAGATTAACCTTAAAAATGAAAAAGAAACCTTAGTAGGTACTTAGTACAATTTTACCTTATCCTATATTAAAATATAATTTATTATTAAACGAAACTACTGTGGCAACAGACACAATTTAACTACTGGTCGCACCAGAGTTCCATTTTCAGTTTTGACAGTAACTACCCTAACAGTTGAGTCCTTGCCAGGATGTAGAATGAGAACTCTGCCTAATTTCCATTGCAAAGGAGAGGTGTTGTCTTCTCTTATGAGAACCAAATCATTAACGTTTAAATTTTTTTTAGGATCGGTCCATTTATTTCTTTGTTGCAGTGTATGTAAATAGTCATTTGACCATTGCTTCCAAAAACCCTGTGTCATTTTTTGAATAAGTTGCCATCTCGACAATCTATTTACCTTGATGTCAGTTAAATCATACTCTGGAATAGAATTTAGCGGACCTCCGACAAGAAAATGACCAGGTGTCAATGGCTGAAGTTCATTTGGATCAGAAGACATCTGAACTAATGGTCTCGAATTTAATATCGCTTCGACTCTGCAAAACAAAGTCTGGAGCGCCTCATAGGACAGACGCTGCTCACCAACAACACGCATAATATGATGCTTAGCTGACTTTACTGCTGACTCAGCCAAGCCGTTGAAGTGGGGAGCGGAAGCTGGACCAAAATGCCATTTAACCTTGTGGGTAGCCAATTCAGAATTAATTTTATCCATATTATCACGTTTGGCTAAGTATTTGTAAACATCCTTTAAATGATTACACGCTCCTCGATAGTTTGTCCCATTATCAGTGTATATGTCTCTACAAAGACCCCTGCGCGATGTAAATCTATGAAAACATGCCATGAAGGCCTCCGTCGTCAAGTCAGAGACTAACTCCAGATGACAAGCTTTTGTAGAGAAACATACAAAAATACATAAGTATGCTTTGTAAACCCTTGCCTTGCGTAAGTCACTTTCCTTTACGTAAAACGGACCTGCAAAATCAGCGGCAACCGATGAAAATACCTTAGATGGTTGAACTCTACTAGAAGGCAAATCACCCATAATCGGCTCTGAAAACCTTGGTCGATTTTTGAAGCAACTTAGACACTTGAAGACTCTATGCCTTACGACTTGCCTGCCAGATAGAATCCAAAATTTCTGTCTAATCATTGACAACAATGTGCTCGGTCCCACATGAAGATACTTTACATGATAATGGTCCACAACCAAATTCGTAAAATGATGCGAGCGGGGAAGTAATATGGGATGCTTTGACTTGTAAGGCAGTGAAGAATTCTTTAACCTTCCCCCCACGCGAAGAATACCATTATCTAAAAATGGAGAGAGACGGTCTATGCCTGATTTACAACACTTATTGTTTGAAATGAGTGTCATTTCCCTTTCGAATGCCATGCGTTGAGTTTCCTTAATCCATATAGTTGTAGCCGTATCCAACTCCTGTGATGTTATGTAATTATGTCGCCGATCAATCTTCTTGCTCCTACAATTGTGAATAAACCTCAAACAGAGAGATGTTATACGTATTAATTTTGAAAAGGAGCTGAAACGAAATAACAGACTGTCAGTTTCGTCACAAGTACCTACCATACATTTTACAACAATTTTTTCCTTACTGCTATGGTGCGATTCTTCGGGATAGATATCCACTTCAGACCCTACTAAATCCTTGCGACGCGGCCAAGTTTCTGGAGCTTCAGCGAGCCAAGGTAAGTCCCACCACAACTTATGATCAACAAGCTGATCTGGGTAAAGACCACGAGATGCAGCATCAGCTGGGTTCATGCTTGTCGGCACGTACCGCCAAACAGAAGGGTCAACTAGATTGTGTATTTGAGACACCCTGTTACCTTCGTACATCCTGAGAGCATGTGGAGAGCTGCGCAACCATGACAAGACAATTGTAGAGTCACACCATATGTTAGTTAATGAAAAGTTGATCATTGACAAAACACCCCTCAGATAATTTATTAATGATGCTGCTAATAGCGCTCCATTCAATTCTAGTTTAGGAATTGTAAGTCGCTGCTTGATCGGAGCAACCTTTGATTTTGCTAAAAGCAGAAAAACCTTTGTAGAACCGGTATTATCTGTAACGCGAAGATATATTACACCAGCATAACCTTTTTCACTAGCGTCACTAAACGCATGAAGTTGAAAATCCTTTCCCGATTCCGTCATTATATACCGTGGTATAGTTATACCACGTAGAGCAATAAAGGTTTCAGCGAACAACCGCCATTCCTTGATGAATTCAGGTGGTGGAGCTTGATCCCAATCGAGTTGCAATAACCATAACTTTTGCATCATACTCTTAGCTTTAAAGACGACTGGTGCCAACCAACCACATGGGTCATACAGACGAGCAATGTTTGAAAGTAGAGACCTTTTTGTATAGGCATTCGTATTAATATTCGCCGTATACAGGAAGTTATCATCCTTTGAATTCCACTTGAGACCTAAAATTTTAATTATACTGTCCCCATCAATGTCATACTCCAACGGTACCTCGCAGTGTTCGGATAGTAGAGTTGCTAAAAATTCTTTTGAATTACTGCACCACTTTCTTAGCTCGAAACCACCTGATTTTAAGAGAGCTATAAGATCATCTTTCAGCTGTAAAGCGTCAGGTAGAGATGATGAACCTGTAACTACATCATCAACGAACACATCCTGCAATACCACCTTTGATGCATTAGCATACTGTTCCTGACAATCCTCAGCTAATTTGCGCAGACAGCGCATTGCCAAAAAGGGCGCAGTTTTGATACCGTAAGTGACCGTGTTGAGCTGGTACTCTTGAATAGGCTCCTTGTTGCTGTAACGCCAATAAATCCTTTGATATGGTCGATGAATTTCCTGTAAGTTGATTTGCCTGTACATCTGTTTTACATCAGATGTGAAAACGATTTTATGAACCCTGAAACGTGTGAGAATATCAACAATATTTTGTTGCAATTTTGGTCCTGAAAGAAGAGTCTCATTAAGAGATATACCATTAGTTGTCACAGCGCTACCATCAAACACCACCCTAAGCTTTGTAGTGCTACTTGACAGTCGCAACACTCCATGGTGAGGAATAAAATAGCGAGCTGGATCGAGTTCTGGATTAGATACAAGAGACATGTGTCCTAACTCTTCATATTCCTTGAGAAATTTAGTATACATTTCCTTTAAAACTTGCTCTCTATTTAACCTTTTAGCACATGTGTTTGTGATGAAACTGCATTGTGATCCTGGATCGATCAATGCACGTACCTCAGACCATCCACCATTTCCATTACGAACATGAATGAGTGCTGTTGAAAGCAATACTGTAGAATGATGATGACTACTTGATAGAAAAGTCGAGCTATGAGCAAAAACCTCAGTCGACTCTTGACCTTTGCCATTAGATGATGATTTTCCTTGTTGATGAGTTTCTTGATGATGATTTGGTGAATGATGTTGACCTTGTGATGTGTTTTGTGTATCATTTTTAACTCTGTGTAAATGTAAAAGTGTGTGATGAAAGCCCCTACAATATTTACATACTTGCTTGGATAAGCATTTTTTACTGGTGTGCGGTCGCAGGCAATTGAAGCATAAACGATTAGTTATAATAAACTCCTTACGGTTGTATGGCAACATATTCAAAAATTTTTGGCAACAATAAAGCTCGTGCCCTTCATTGTTACAGCAGATACAAGTTTTAGCAATGGTTGATAAGTACCCTAATTTTTGAACCGGCTTGTTAGAAACAGAATCCTTGTGAGACGGAGTGTGAGGTGTGGCATGTGATGTTGATGCACACTCCAAAGCCTTGCATCGCGATTCAAGAAATTCAATGAAATCACCTGTCTGCGGTAAATCTACATCCTGTACATGTAACTCAAAACTGTTTCTGAGTTGAGTGTCCAACTTTTTTAACAATATATTTAAAAGAATAAAACTCCAGTGTTTCACAGGCATTTTGATAGCTTCCAATGCAAGCAAATTTTCCTTTAAGGTGTCTAAGAATTTACGGAACTGATAGTTATTTCGTGATTGTAGCATTGGAAGATTCATAATCATATCTATGTGAGTGTCAGCAATCAACCGTTGATTATCGTACCTTTTTAACAAAAGTTCATACGCTATTTCATAGTTAGAATCTGTAATTGGTAAATGCTTGATTACATTAGAAGCATCTCCAGTTAATGTGCTAATCAAATAATGCATTTTTTGAACAGGGGCTAAACTGTCATTCTCATGAATCAAACTTTGAAATATTGATTTATAATTTAACCATTGTGTTACGCACCCTGTAAATGAGGGTAACTTTATTTTAGGGAGTTCAAAATTACTTTTCCGGTGAGATTGACAAAGGGAATCTCCGACTTTAGCCTCTGCTTCAACCTTGTTTGTTTGTTCTGATTGTTCAGCACCAAATATATTTTCATAACATACCTTTACTGAATAGTATTTGTCCATGAAGGACTGCATATTTGATTGATGCACCGCAGAGTCAAATGATTTTCCAGGCTTGGATTCCATCTCAATGTACGTTCTCAAGTAAGCTTCCTTAATTGACTCCATATCTCTGTACTTTACACGAAACAGTTCCTTAACTTTTGGATCGCAATCTGGCCTTTCTGCTGCTATAGCAGAGGTATAAATAGTGTCTAACCTCAATATACAGAGCTGGTTTTCGATTGTTGCACTCATGATTACTTACTTAAACTATTAAATCCCACAGATTTTTCACTTTTAATAAAACTAAAACTTTTACTACCTGATGTCTGTTTGTTTACATACAAATGTCAAACAGAAGTCACATTTGATAAAATGTTGCCATACTACAAAAATGATTGTAACCAACGCAACATGCAAGATGCGCGGTACTAATGACCTTACCTTAACCTTGATACAATTTTCGAAAAAAATTCGAAGAAAACAACAAACTAATTACAAAATCGGGTCGAAGGAACAAAAATGGAATGTATGAGGGTTGAAAATGGGATGGGAGCCAGGGTAGCTTACGGTTTTGGAGTCCTGCAGGCAATCACCGTGGCTCGTATCTCACTTGCCGCCATACATCGTTTGGCGCTGGTTCTTACACTAATTATTTGTTGAAGTCTTGGAATTTAATGTTTTGGGTCGACCCACACAAAGTTTGCACCTTTTAGAGCACTGATTCTATTTTATTTTAAATTAATTTTCGGAGCAAGTCCACGCGCACTGGCAGATGAAAAGGAAGGGGAAGGAGGGTACAATGGTTTTATTTTTTAGTGTGTACTACCTACATGAATAAAATGACAACCTATAATTGATTACAATAGATTAAAAATAACCAATAGGTATGGACCTCTGTCATTTAGTCCTATTAAGGGGTCAAATTACCATCATTCATTTTATTTAGATAGATAGGTACATCTAATGTGATGTGATGAGTTCCCCTGATCTTATCACTCAGTTATGTGATGATAATAGCATAAATTCAATTGCCACTGTTTATTTTCATATCCTATTTCACGAATCACGATGTTTTTCTTATTTTTTAATGTTAAAGTTTATATTGTTTAATGATTAAGTCCATTAGCTTCAAATCAGGGGGTCACAGGTTCGATCCCAGTGGAGTCTAACTTTGTAAGACTCAGTTTTGCTGGTGGAAGGGCATTTTCTAGGCTCACCTGGCTAGCTACCCTCATCTTGAATGAATGTTAACAGCATTGATCTAATCTTGCTTTGAAGATAAGATAGCCAGTTCCTCATTTCATTGGGTAATCTTGGTAAGCCCATTTTCATCTTCGGCATCATCGTCATTTACCATCTAATGAGATAATTCCAAGGGCTTACTAATTGTGAATAATAAAAAAATGTATATAAGTAAGTAAGGCCTTTTTGACACTTATTTATTTTATTACATTTAATATTTTTTTTAAAATTACCAATTATATCATTAAAATAATATTTAGGTACCTAGGCATGTTTTATTTTTATTCAAAACTAGCTTTTGCTTCGCGTGGACATAATTTTTATGACTGTCTTTGAGTGTGAATGGTGCGCCAGCCGCAAGCGGCTCGCGAGCGTGGACATGAGTTTTCTCCAGTTTTCTCAGGAACTATTTCGGGCTATTCTGATTAGCAGTCTTTGTAACTTCCCACCCTTTCAAAAACTTCTATACAAAAAAATCACTTCAATCCGTTACTCCGTTGCGACGCCGACGTGCGCTATAGTGGAAATTATTTTTTCCTAGATCCCTCGCGGGAACTATGTCAGGATTTGCTTGTTAGTATATAAAATTCCACGAAAAGGAAAATAACATTGTGGTTGCGGAAACTAGCCCGTTCTTTCAATTCTAATAACCTGATATTCTTTAGGGCAGTGTAGGCCTAGGGGCCCTGCGTGGGCTATGATTAATTTGGATTTACATAATTTGAAGATTTGTATCATACAGTGAATTAACAAACCCTCAAAAACAATATTATCGCCTTGTTTTTTAGGGTTATGTACCTCAAAAGGAAAAAAACGAAACTCTTATAGGATTACTTGTGTGTCTGTCTGTCTGTATGTCACAGCCAATTTGCTCAGAAACTACCGGACCAATTAATTTGACAGATAGACAGACAGTCAGACAAAAATTCCAAAAGTTGTTGTTTTGGCCTCTATATCGTTAGTAATATCCACCAAACAGTTATTATTTTCCAAAAATATTTAATGTACAGATACAGCCCCATTACAGTTTTATTATATGTACTTATAATATGTTAACATGCAGCCATATGACAACAAACAAAACATGTATCCAATTGCCACAAGATAAGGGCAGTTGGGTCGGCTAGCAACAACGCTAAATTATGATTAAAATAAATTTATTATTTTAAATAAAGATTTTTTTAAAAGAAAACATGATTTTTTAAAAATAGATCGGGTGCAGAAACGCCCATTAGCATTTTAATCCACGGCTATAAAGACTAATGGATTATCTGTCACACTCATACATTTTCGACACTAATGGAGATATTAAAGTTAATATGCATGAGTGAATATCCTTACAGTCTCAAATAGCGAGCAAGCGAGGCGTACAGCTCGTTGGCGCCGCTATGTCGCGGCTCCTAACGGCATGATGCCAGTAAAAACCCCTATGACAATGAGAGGACAAACCAACAAAGACCTTACATGCAAGAACGAACCTTTTCGTTTTTTTTTTAATTTTCACTGTTTTAAAAAGCAGTACGATATGTTCTTCTTTTTTTGCGAAGGGGTCTTTAGGCAAATAGAGAATTTTAAAAAATAGATTTAATCTCGGTCTGTCATCCCTCATCATCATATTAGTCCGCTGCTAAACGTAAGCCTCCTTCAAGTCTCGTCACTTGTTTTTAGTTGTTTTTTTTTTCGCCATCTAGGGCCCTGCGCGTCCAGCCAATTATCGCTCACTCTCGCTCACTCACTCAACCGGGATTAGATCCCAATCAGACGCTGCCTGAATTGATAGGTTCATGCGCTCTATCATTTCCTTTCTCAAAGACAGCGTCGCAGCGCTGTTGCTAGTGCACTGGATAAGTATCTTTCCACTACTGTGCTAAATAGTAAAAACAAATCAAAGAATTAAATATGTTTATTTCAACATACATACGTAAATAGGCAATTTGAAAATGAAAATTTTCAGAAAATGGCGCGTTTTTTCAACTCGACATTTTTTTACAACGAAACTAGTTAACGGGCTCGTACGCGTATACAGCCGATTCGATTTTTGACAAATGTTGATGTGAAAATAATTAAATCAAAACTATTATTTCTCCTATCTCCTTTCTCCTCTTCTTTTGGCTATTTTTAACAGCTCTAAAACCTCTTCCCTCTCCTCCTACTATCACCTTTATGCAGACGATCTCCAGATTTACACCCATTCTTCGTTCCTTGATCTCACATTGACAATTCGGTTCTTGCCTGGAGTCAATCCTTATCGTAAACTTTAGCGTAAATCGGACTTAGCGTAAACCCTGCCAAGACACAGACCATCATCATCGGCAGTCCTTGGTTCACGTCAAGGATTAATTACGGCCTTCTGCCCCCATTGATTTTTGACGGGGTTAACATTATCTTCAGCGAAACGGTGAAGAATCTTGGGTGATATTCGTTTTTCTTGGAAACCGCATGTGACTGAAGTGAGTAGGAGGATCTTTGTTAGGCGATTGAAAATTTCTTGCCTACACGTACTAAAATTTCTCTTGCTCAATCGTTGCTCTTGCCGCTGCTTGATTACGCTGATGTTTGCTATCCTGAGTCCTGACCTTACCGTAGAGCTTAAAAACTTGATCGTTTGCAAAACCTTTGCATCCGCTTCATTTTCGGTCCTTGTAAATTTGACCATGTTTCTCATTTTCGTGCTCAACTTAAATGACTACCTATTCCCTGTCGGCGGGTTTTACACATCTTGTCTCTCCTCTATAACATCCTTTTTTATCCTGTCACTTCTTCTTACCTCAAAAATCGCTTTGTATTTCGTTCATCTATCCTAAACCGCACCTTGTGAACATCCAGCACCCTAATCCTCGATATCCCCCATCCACTCTTCTTCTGTTTATTCCAACTCTCACAGTTCAAGCAATCCGGCTGTAGAATTCTCTTCCTGAGTCTATCAGGCGTGCTCCAAAGCTACAATCTTTTAAAAGGCTTGTGATTACTACTTAACTTTCCATCTTCTTCATTTCATTTCAGTTAAAATTTATAGATACTAGCTTTTGCCCGCGGCTTCGCCCGCGTGGACATCGTTTTTATGACCGTCTTTGATGGTGAGTGATGCGCGAGCCGCAAGCGCCTCGCGAGCGTGTGCATAAGTTTTCTACAGATCCCTATCCCAGATGGGTTAGTCACATATGTCCCCGCGGGCTATTCTGATTAGCAGGCTTTGTCACTTCCCACTCCCTCAACCAATTCTGTACAAAAAATCACTTTAATCCGTTGCTGCGTTGCGACGCCGACGTGCTCGATCGTGGAAATTAATTTTCCCCAAATCCCTCGAGAACTATGTCAGGATATGCTAAATAGTAAATTATGTCATTTCCCTTCCCTAAACCATCTCTGAACAAAAAATCACAATAACCCAATGTTCCATTGCGATTTTAAAGAAATTAACCAAAAAAGAGTATTTTTTCAGTTCCCTCATGAACTGCATCGGACTATGCTGTGTTCACGGGATAAAAAGTAGCCTATGTCCTTCCCCGTGACACAGGCTACCTGCATACCAAATTTCATCAAGATTGGTCAAGGTGTTGAAGCGTCAAAAGGTAACAAACTTACAAACACATTTTCACATTTATAATATTAGTAAGGATAATTAAAAATCTTTAAATAGACACTGAATGTTTTTCTTATTTTTTTAAAGATAAATTTAAGTCTAGTTTCACTCTCTTTCGTTTGTGCACTTTATGACTGGACACCTGTATATGCGTAGCATATTACTCTAGAAGACCTCCAGAGGATCGACCTTCGCAAAATGTTATCTCTTGTACGATAATTGGGTATAGCAAACTGAATGTTATGTGTCGTGCGTGAAATAATTAATAAAATATGGCTAACTCTTATCTACTCTATTGTTATCGAGGACTGTTTGGAATCTCTGTTTGTCTCATGTACAGAGGCCAGCTCATCAGCACAGGCCTGACTTTGTACCGTGCTTATGCCGCACGAGTATGGATCAGAATCGTACTACGATAGTCTAGCTTGATGTGCTGGCCTCTGTACATAATGTTCATTACTGAATAGACTCGGTACGGGCCATGGCCGCAGTAGCCGTGTACATGCACCGATGCGGCTGGGTAACAAAGTGCGACTGTGGAGCTCCGTTTTTAACCCTCGACGCAAAAGAGAGGGGTGTTATAAGTTTGACGTGTCTGTCTGTGTATCTGTGTATCTGTCTGTGGTATCGTGGCTCCCAAACGGATGAACCGATTTCCGTTTAGTTTTTTTTGTGTCATAGATAATTTTATCCCGAGTGTTCTTAGCCATGTTTCATGAAAATCTGTTCAGCCGTTTGAACATCATCAGCTCCTTTCTAGTTGATGAGGGGATCTGACTAACTTCCTTATGTCCGATCGATTCGAAATTTAGTACCGTGTTACTTCAATGATATTGAAAGTATATGGTTAAGTAACCATGACCTGATCAGCCGTTTGAAGATCATCAGCTCCTTTCTAGTTGATGAGGGGATCTGACTAACTTCCTTATGTCCGATCGATTCGAAATTTAGTACCGTGTTACTTCAATGGTATTGAAAGTATATGGTAAGGTAACCATGACCTGATCAGCCGTTTGAAGATCATCAGCTCTTTAATTGTTGATGATCTGACGTCGCTGCGTCGCTTCGACTCTGCCCCACAGGGAATTGAGTCTTATGTATGTGTATTATTACTTCTTAGTCTTATCAATTCTGCTAAAGCTGATCTGTCATGCGGATTATTGAAGAGCTTTCTCTGGTCCAGTTCAATAATAGCCACACCTTGCAGGCTTTTTACGCGACTTAAAGCCACGTACGCTTGACTTTTCGCGAAAGTTCTTTTTCCTAAAATACCTTCCTAATATTTATACCTACTTTAAAAAGGACAAAATAAAAGTAAAATTAAAAATTTTAAAAACCCACCGACACAAAAAATGAATTCTAAAAACTAACAAATAATATTTTAAACCTATTATAATTACTATCGTCACATATATTATGTAAGTTCTATTATTTTATTTTCCAAGCGTTGTCGCGTCGGGGGACCGCTAAGTGAGAAAAACAGGTGTAGTCGCAGATTGCAACAAAAGAATTTACTCCGAAAAATTCGCAAAATCGACACCACCGTCAACGTCGTCTGCCCTCACGTGTCTGCCCGTTCGGGTCGCCGCACTTGGTGACGCCCACCCCCGCGCCGCATACCGCACACCGAGCTCGCGCGCAGAGCGTAGACTTTAATATGAAACTATGAAACTTAAGATCGCTCGTATCGTACCTACCTAAATGTAATTAGTAATGATTAATTATCTGTTGTTGGAAAAATACTTTATAAACTTTAGCGGTCCCCCGACGCGTCGACGCTTGGAAAATAAAATATTTGAACTTACATAATATATGTGACGATAGTAATTATAATAGGTTTAAAATATTATTTGTTACTTTTTAGAATTCATTTTTTGTGTCGGTGGGTTTTTAAAATTTTTAATTTTACTTTTTTATCCCTCGGACTGCGGAGGAGGGAAGCGGGAAAATGCACAAATGTCCGTCTGATAACAGGCTTAGTCCTTTGTTGGATGGACACCAAGTGGAGCCAAGGTGCGTCACTTGTTTCAATCTTTGGTCTAGCTGCCGTCAGCAACCTTGCACCGGTCAATCTAACTAGAGAGCATCAGAGACTCTTGGATTTACCAATTAGCCGTACAGGACGGCAGACGTCTTAGAGGGCGGCGAATTAGGTACATTTATTTGCTTGAGATTTGTTTGTGAGTGCCCCCAATAAAATAATTGTGCACATGAAATAAGATCATTTGGTCCCACAAAAACAAAAACAAAATTTTTCAAAAGTTCTCTATTTCTTCATTTTTGTAACCTGTAATACAACCCGGGACAAACTGTCCATTTAGGTAGGTCCTACTTCGAGAAAGAGATCAATCGTCGAATCCAACTCGGCTGGGCAGCGTTCGGGAAGCTTCGCAATATCTTCGCGTCCCAAATACCGCAGTGTCTTAGCACCAAGGTCTTCGACCGTGTGTGTTGCCGGTGATGACATACAGAACTGAGATATGGTCGCTTATTATGGGCCTCATAAGAAGGCTTACAGTCACCCAAAGGGCAATGGATCGTGTTATGCTCGGGGAATCTTTGCGTGATCGAATCAGAAACGAGGAGATCCGTAGGAGAACCAAAGTAACTGACATATCTCTAAGAATTGCGAAACTTAAGTAGCAGTGGGCGGGGCACATAGCTCGTACAACAGATGGCCGTTGGGGCAGTAAAATTTTGGAGTGGCGATCGCGCACCGGAAAACGTAGCGTAGGCAGGCCTCCCACTCGGTGGACCGATGACCTGGTGAAGGTCGCGGGAAGCCGCTGGATGCGGCAGCGCAGAACCGGTCGTCGTGGAAATCCTTGGGGAAGGCCTTTGTCCAGTAGTGGACGTCTTTCAGCCGATACGATGATGATGATGTTTCCTTTATCCCAAGGTCCATAAACTTTCGTCAGCCTTTTTGTGGCATGCTAGGATGGATGGACCAACATCGATGTTATATTTTTTGGAGTATATATGTAGTATCTCTGGACAACCCTACACTTGTACAAAGGGTGCCAGATTTCAGTTCTCCCCATTCAGCTAACCGGTTTTGATAAAAAGATTAAGTAACTGGCGTTAGGTAAGAATGAATGACTCTATAAACTTAATACATAGTTGAAATGCTTAACTACATCAGAATGGACACGCCAATATCGGTTTAAACCGTTGCCTACTCTTGTCAAAGGCATTTACCCGGCGACACTCGCTACTGGGTAAAAAATACCCCAGAGTACCTAAATTTCATTATTATTATTATTCTAAACCCCCTGGCAACTCAGGATTCTAGGTACCTTCTAACTAACAGATAGATAATACACACGCACACCAAGGGACAATCAGACTCACTCAATCAGTTCGCATGCGACGTTTGACTACTACGGACGAATAAAGCTAATTTTACCGCTTATTTACAACTGACGGAGATGGTACACAGGCCAGCACATCAAGCTACACACTCTGGACTTTGTACCGTTCTTATGCCGAATGAGTATGGATCAGAATCGCACTACGAGTGTATAGCTTGATGTGCTGGCCTCTGTACAAAAGATTTTTTACCAATTTTGAAGTATCAAAGTAAATAAATAAATAAATATCCTTGATTGCATACCAAAGAAACATTACAGAAACTAAATTTAAATATGTACAGTGCAAAGGCGGCCTTATCGCTTTTAGCGATTTCTTCCAGGCAACTTAAGGTAACCGGTAGGAGTTGGTAGGTAAAAGGCTAAAAGCGGGTCGCTGCAGAGTATTGTAAGGCCAAGCTCTCATTTGGAATAATTGTACATTACAACTTGCATTTACCGTTTTATTTATGGACAGTGATGTCCTTAACACCAATGCATTGTCAAACTTTGAAATATGTACAAAGTTATTTTCATATTATAACGCCATATTCTGTGGCGTTTATCACCCGGTAGCATCCGGTAGCGAGTATTCGTGTCTGAAAACACCTAGCTGGCGCCGCCGGGTTAATGTTATAAATTCAATAATTCGTGTGTACTCTTAACTTTTTTTTTCATATTGTTTTCATGTTCTAGTGATTTTAATTTGTCGTTATTATCTAATGATTATATATTATGTTTTAAATTTTTCTTGAAATTTTACATTTGTAATGAAATATCATAATCATAATAATTTATGGGTAAAAAATATTTTACAGGTCATTTTATAAATTGTTTCAAAATAATATGAACAATTAAATTGTCAATAACACACATATTTAAATAATATAATACTTAATAAAAAATATTTATGTTTAGGTACTTCAAAGAACTAACAACTGAAAAATAGTTTACACATTGTGTAAATTTAAAAAGTCTTGTAATGAATAAAACGTGTGCTCAATGAGCCAGCGTCTGAGTTTTGTCTTAAAACTTGTTAATGAGGGAGCTTCAGTAATTTCTACCGGGAGTTTGTTAAAAATTGCCGGTCCAAGCACATGCGTCAGCTTGCTTGACTTGGCGAGTCTGCATCGCACAGACAGGAGTTTGTCCATATTGCGGTGGTTGCGGTTATGTACGTCTTTAGGCGTCTGGTACTCTTCACGATGGATATGGCTATACATAGGTAGCCAGCTGAAGGATTACTAAGGATGGTAGTATAAGTATGCCCAGGCTTTTAAACAACGGCCTCGCGGATGTACGGCGCGATGCTTGCACAATCGCTCGTACGGCTTTTTTCTGCATGCGGAAGGCGCGCTCCCATTCGGCAGCGCACCCCCACAGCTCTACCCCGTATTGCAAGAGCGACTGTGCTGTCGCAAAATAGCTGGACCGCACCACCTCTCTCGGGACCACCCGAGCCAGCCGTCGGAGGGCGAAACTGACTCCGCCAATTTTCCCACACAGCTTGATAAACAAGCAAGTGAGATTCCCAAGTCAGGCCGCGGTCCAGTTCGAATCCAAGAAAGGTGGTGCTGTTCACCTGCTCAACGTGTACTCCATTCACACTCAGCGACAGATCCCTCGGAAACTTCCCTCCCAGGTGAAAGTGCAGAAAGTGCGTCTCTTTTAAATTTAAGGCTAGTCCGTTGCAGTGAAACCTCCGCGAGAGCTGGATCATGGCATCGTTAAGTCGTTGTTCTAGTTTTTCCAAAGTCGGTGAGCAGACGATACTGGCTACATCGTCAGCGTACATGTAGATGTCGCCAGCTGGCACCGCTTCAGGTAAATCGTTCAAAAGTAACGAGAAAAGAATATTCGATACCGATGATCCTTGGGCTACACCTATCGTAGTGTTCAAAGAGTCTGACTTTACGTCTCCCCCGTCGCACACCACCACCTGCGACCTGTCACTAAGAATGTCGGCGAATAGGTCGGCAGCACGACCACCGATTCCATAGTGTTGCATCTTGGCGGCGAGAACATGGTGATCTGCTACGTCAAATGCTTTAGACAGGACGCAGCACAGCAACCTGCAGGCGCTGCTCACGCGCCTCCAGCACGCGCCGGACCACCCGCCGCGCCAGCGCGCTTGTGGAGCGGCCCGCGCGGTACGCGAACTGCCGCTCCGACAGAGCGCCCGTCGCGTCGAAATGCTCGGTTAAACGAGAGCATAACCCATTTTCCAGCACTTTTGCTATCGCCGGTATTATAGACACTGGTCTGTAGCAATCTAAATCTTCCCTTTTTCCTTTTCCCTTATAAAGTGGAGAGATCTTACTCACCTTCAGGGGTAATGGATAGGTTCCCTCTTTAAGACATTGATTCTACAGTGCGGCCAATGCCGGCGATAGCGTTGCTGCAACTGAGTTAAGTAGCTCCATAGATATGTCATATATATATTTTGTGGGCTTATGCGGTATACGAGTGCTGATGATGCGGTAAACTTCTTGCGCGCTGAAAGGCGTCAGGCGCAGTGAGCGGTCCGACGGCGCACGGGCGGCGCGCAATGCAGCACAGGCTAACACTGTGTCAGCGCGCGGGGCTCCGCACAAGGCAGCGGCTCCTACAAATCTAGCGTTCATAGCATTCGCAGCGTCCGATTTTGAAGTAAATTTTATTCCGTTTGATACAACTATATCTGTAAACTGGGTAAGAGGGTGAGTAGATCTACCTCTCTCCTTGTTTACAATTTGCCACATCATTTTACTTTTATTTTGACTGCCTTTTATTAAATTGGAATAATAATTAAATTTTTCTCCGATATTAATTTATTGTATAATAAATTCATGTCGTTTATTTTTCTCTTTAAGTCGTCATTATAAGGATATACGCAACTTAATTTTATCATATCAAATAGTAAAAATTTTAAATTAATAATATCATCAGTTACCCAGGAGTTATTTTTTGAAGTAGGCTTCTTTTTAAGGGGAAACTATATGTCAAATTTATTGCAAATTGCCTTTATCATAGATATCGTCATATTCAAAGCAGAGCCGCCACTTCGTTCCCATACATCAAACCAATTGATATTATCAATAGATATCGCAAAATTGGCGCTATTACTTTTAGAGTAGTCGCGCACAACGCGGGCTGGTGTAGGTTCGATTCTCGGACGCGCAATTTCTGTGCGCACCGCAATTTGATCAGAGAGGTTAGTTACCGTTCCCGCGTTGGTATAGACATGGTCTAAGCTAGACTTCGTGTCCTGAGTGATTCACGTGGGAAAATCAACTTTATTGCTGAAATCGTAAGTCGACAAAAGATCAAATAACTTTTTGAAATCAGTACTTTCCATTATTACGTTAATATTCATGTCGCCTACTATAACACAGTCTTTTCCGCTCTCGCTGGCATATATGATGTGACGTATCACAAAACAGTGTAACTCTATACAGGGTGTAACAAAATTGGTGTAGGTCCCGTTAACTGGGGGTTCTACTCGTCATACTGAACAACTTTCTCCAGGGAAACCATAGTCAATTCACAAAAAAAAAATGGACCCTCCATACTAAAATGCACAAAATGGGTCATTTGTATGAAGAGTAAACAATTTTTTTTAAGTTTTCAGCAAAGTCGTAGAACAAAAGTTGTTCAGTATGATGAGTAGAAGCCCCAGTTAACGGGACCTACACCAATTTTGTTACACCTGTATACCTACTTTGAATAAACATTTTGAAATTTGTAATTATATATTCGGATTCTCACATCAGGCGAAAGCAGGTGTAGTTGCCAAATTGGTTGACCTGGCAATAGGTCTCACGACGAAAACTACAATTGAACTACCATACAACTTTAATAAATAACACTACATATTAAGCTAGACGAATAGTACCGGTTTTGAACTGAGAATACAAAATTACACGATGGTATGAGGAAATTAAATAATAACTTCGATAGTACTCAAATTTTTAATTTAAAAAACATTTGTTAGAATAAACCAGTAGAAAAAAAAAATAGGACTCGCACGAAAAGGGTTCTGTTCCATTGTATAAGATTTAACACTAAAAAAACATGTTTCTTGTATTAGGGGAGGTCCCCTTTAATTTTTCTTTATATTGTTTTTTTGTTATAGCGGCAATAGAATACACACTCTCTGAAAATTTCAACCGTATACCTATTACGGTTCATGAAATACAGCCCGCTGACAGACAGACGGAGAGCGGAGACTTATAGTAATAGGGTTCTGTTGGCACCCTAACGGAACCCTAGATAAAAGAATTTGATAAATTGAGGGAATACGGTCAAGGCACAGTATTACGATATTGCCTTGTTAAGGTTTCTCTGGGGGTTTTCCCTGACTCAGAGGTAAAAAACGTGTTTAATGTTCATTACAGATGCAATGAGGAAAAAATAATAATTTTCCTCAAAAAAATTCTTGGAAGTTTGTGGATGCTTACTAGTCATAAAATTTCTAAATCTGCCATGCCCACACGTGACCGCGGGTAAAGCTTTTACCGGACTGAAAAGAAGGGTTATATTGTTCGCACTGTATATAAGGTAAGTCACCCTATTCTAGTCACTGACCCCTTTTATGTCACCAGTAAATTATAAGTTTAAGTGTATTTTTTTACAGTTCCGTACATCGAATGAAAAAAGGAACCCATATAAGATCACTTGTGTGTCTGTCCGTCCGAAAAGAAAATAATATAAAGGGACTAAAAATAAACGTATTTCTTTCATTCTTTGTAAAATCTGGACGAAAAAATATTAAATTTGATATGATGGAGTTTGCTGACCCAGTCACAACCGTACAGGGCAAATAAACGAATTAAACAAATTACAATGCTAGACGGTGTCAATGCTTGCAAATAGGTCTGTAAAGCTAGCAAAACAGCGTCTAGCATTGTAACTTGATGCTCGGTTGTTATTCAAGCAACAAAATTTATTGGTAGTGATAAATTTAGTGCTTATGTTTGATGCTAATTAGGTGCCCTAATGAGAATTTTGTTGCTCGAGTAATTTCTGAGCAACAAATTACAATGCTAGACTGTGTCATAGCTTGCAAATAGGTCTGTAAAGCTAGCAGTGAGTGACACCGTCTAGAATTTTAATATGATGCTCGCTTGTTATTCAAGTAACAACATTTATTTGTAGTGATAAATTTAGTGCTTATTTGATGCTAATTAGGTGCCCTAATGAGAATTTAGTTGCTCAAGTAATTTCTGAACAACAAATTACAATGCTTATCGGTGTCATCATAGCAGCTCATATACGTCCCCACCGAGGGGCTCGAGCCTACCCTGAATTAGGGCGAGCGGGCCGTAGTCGACCACGCGGGCCCAGTGCGGGTTGGTCACTTCACACACAACCTGCGAGTTTCTCCGTAGGCGTGTGCAGGTTTCCTCACGATGTTTTCCTACACCGTAAGAGCGTCGGATAAACGTACATATGAAATATAAATTCGAAATCACATTGGTACGTGGCAGGATTAGAACCACGACCTCCCGCCCGGACAGGAGGCGTCGGCCCTAGCCGTTACGCCACGACGCCAATAGTGTCAATTTTTGCAAATAGGTCTATAAAGCTAGCAGTGACACCGTCAGCATTGTTGTTATTTAAGCAACAAAATTTATTTTTAGTGATAAATTTAGTGCTTATTTGATGCTAATAGTTGCCCTAATGAGAATTTAGTTGCTCGAGTAATTTCTGAACAACAAATTACAATGCTTATCGGTGTCATCATAGCAGCTCATATACGTCCCCACCGAGGGGCTCGAGCCTACCCTGAATTAGGGCGATCGGGCCGTAGTCGACCACGCGGGCCCAGTGCGGGTTGGTCACTTCACACACAATCTGCGAGTTTCTCCGTAGGCGTGTGCAGGTATCCTCACGATGTTTTCCTACACCGTAAGAGCGTCGGATAAACGTACATATGAAATATAAATTCGAAATCACATTGGTACGTGGCAGGATTAGAACCACGACCTCCCGCCCGGACAGGAGGCGTCGGCCCTAGCCGTTACGCCACCGACGACAATAGTGTAAATTTTTGCAAATAGGTCTATAAAGCTAGCAGTGACACCGTCTAGCATTGTTGTTATTTAAGCAACAAAATTTATTTGTAGTGATAAATTTAGTGCTTATTTAATGCTAATAGTTGCCCTAATGAGAATTTTGTTGCTCGAGTAATTTCTGAGCAACAGATTACAATGCTAGACTGCTGCAAGCATTGACACTTTTTTATTTGATGCTCGGTTGTTATTCAAGATATAGACGGTATCAATGCTAGCTTTACAGACCTACAAATTTTTAAACTATTTTCGAAAAAGTTTGAAATTTTATAATACAGTTTCCTTGCGCTTTGCTTGCTCTCTGTAAATAATAAAATTGTATTATAGTCAATCGGGTATATCAACGTGAAATCAAATTTGTAGTTGCTGTAATTAGGATAACATTTTCCTGGTTTCGGCACCTCCTTTTTTTAGTATCTTTCTAAACTACATGTAATAGGAAAAATGATTTACTATGCTCTTGGAAAGGTCGCATTGTTATATTAGTTAAGGTTCGTAGCGTAATGGTACGTTAGTACTAATATATATACTTTGGTAATGGCGTAATGGTTTTAGCTCAAATCAGAAGGTTGAGGGTTCGATTCCCGGTGCCGACGTAGTCTAACTTTGTAAGACTCGGTTTGGTTGGTGGAAGGGCATTTTCTAAACCCGCCTGGCTAGCTTATCATATCAGCTCATATACGTCCCCACCGAGGGGCTCGAGCCTACCCTGAATCAGAAAGAACGGTCTTTAGTCGACCACGCGGGCCCTGTGCGGGTTGGTCGACTTTACACACAACCTTCGAGTATCTTGTCTTATCTTATCACCACTAAGTCTTGCCGCCCAACATCAATGTTAACAGCATTGATGTGTACCGGCTTGAAAATAAAATCACAGATGAGAGGACTAGGTAATTCGTAATAAAATAGCCAGTTCCCAATGGCGTTGGAGAATCTTGGTAAGCTCGCTTCCATCTTCGCCATCATCGTCACTTACCACCAGGTGAGAGAATGCGAAGGACTTACCAATTCGGCAAATATCAGATTGTGTAGACATGAAACATTTTTTTTCCCTAGGAAGTTATACCTACATTCAGTCAAATAAAAAAAAATATTGACTTTAATTAATAACCTACTAATTATAAATCATTTTTGAAGTGAAAACTTCTTTAGGCGCTTTGGGCATTTTTGAGATGGAAAAAAAACCATTGAACTCGCGACACTGTAACCATGTAACGTAACCGACACCGTACCAGGAACACTCGCAGGGTCAAAACTTTGTCAACCTAGTCGTTCGCCAGGAACACTCGAAAGGGTCAAAACTTATAAAACTGTAAAAAGTTTTCACTTCTGTCGGCACTCCCGGAGTGGTTAATTTTTTTTAAATGAATTGGACCATACTTAGTAATCTGTGCCATGGGGACTGTACAGCGGGGTTGTTAGTCCAACTGCAAAAGTAGGTTGGACTACGGCCCGTTCCACCGCCGTAAAGGATATAGGTACAGGGTGACTGGTAAGTAGTGCAAATCCTTTTAAGGGGATAAACTACATATAATTTGCAACAGAAAAAGTCATACTAACTGGGGGTCGGAAATCAATAAAAAAAAATTCGAGCGAGACCTACAGTACTCGCATATGATGTGTAACATGTGACAAAATACTTTATAAAAGGACGGCAAAGATACGGCAGACTAGGCTGTATGGTCATAGATACCTTTGCCTTTTCCGCGCTTTTAAAGCCTGAAAAAAGGACGGCAAAGATACGGCAGACTAGGCTGTATGGTCATAGGTACCTTTGCCTTTTCCGCGCTTTTAAAGCCTGAAAAAAACGCGACCCCCTGTTACACATTTCCGTCCCATGGGACACATTTCCGTCCCATTTCACGAAATCACTCCCACAAATTGCAGGAAAGCGAGAGCAAAGATGTTACACATCAAAAAATCAAAGTTGTCGAGTTAATACGCTTAGCGGTTGCGGTAGGCATATAACGCGTGGCCTTGAGCAAGTGACGGACGCCTGCTTGGGTCTTCAGCCAGATCGCTGACAGGCAAACGTGTGGTCTTGTACATTTGTCCATAGAATCAAACTGGAATCTCCTAAACAAACACTAAGATGATAACGGCGAAGATGATGACCCCTTATGTTCGCCTTTGGTAATGAGTAGTCCGATCCTTATGAGCAACCATCTACATCACAAAGAAACCAAGCAGAAATAGATTTTTTTTATATTGCACATTTTACAGATTCTAATGACAGCGACAGCAGCTAAAAGTATAATCTAATTTACATATTTTTTCTTACTGGATTATTCTCTTTCGTATTAAATAATTTTGATTATCACAATTTTGTTTAATTCTTATTTCCATACTGTCGTATCTAATGATAATGTGTCGAAATGCAGTGCACAGTATTTTTCACGGTGTTGGACCCCATTTCCTACAGATGAAAACCAATAATAGTTATAATAATAACAACCATGAACCATTACCCAAATAAATTCCGGGCTTTTTCCAATTTAGGAAAAAACCTTGGATCTTGGACTTACAGGCCGCGCTCCGCTCGTCAGTGCAGCGCTAGAACGCCGTACAGTCGCCGCCGCATTTCGCGCACCGCCCGTATACGCAGTTATGACCACTAAGTCGAGCGCCTTAATACCCATGTTTCCGTGTATTGTCTGACAGTGGGATGGGAAGGAGTAGGTAAATAAATGCGTAGGTATTTTCGTTTTATAAGGAAGTGCAATATCTGTTACGAAGTAACTAGTATCTCATCCGTGCTGTAGTCCAACTGGGTGGACAGAGCAGTTGGACTACTGCCCCGCACAGAATTAAACCCTTTTTTTGCTCCGATAGTAATTAATGTTCCTTTATTAGAAGTGAAAAAAAAGCACTTTAAATTAAAAAAAAAAATCCTGCCTAGTAAATAAAGACCTTAGTGATTCCTTATAAGGTTTTCAAAGTTTTTTTTTCCGTTTTCCTTGTGTAATCTAATCTGGAACTAAACCAAGCTGGCATACCTATCTGAAAATATACTAGATTAAACAAAATATTACCTACACATGTCCCTGTCTTGGACTTATCACTTTTACTTAAGTCTATTGTGCTTTTATCGGCACATTAAAAATAAATGTAGGTACCTCTGTTACAGATGAGATACTAGTAACTTACTGTGTTGTTGCCAGCTTAGTGGATTTTCCACTAAAACTGGTGGTTTCCACTATCCTTGTAGTGGCGAAATTTTGCTTTTAGTGCGTGGTGGGTTTTTCTAGTGGTTTAGTAGAATTCTATTTAACCTAACGGAATATCCGGCAATAAAGTAAATTAAATCATTTACACGTTTCGAAATATTTTTTTCCTTAATTTCTGGATTATTTTACTGTTATGCTCAATGAAGTAGCAACTTTTGCAATTAATCTTCTAATATTGCCGCATTGCAATGTCGATTTAGAGAGACTATTAGGCAGCATGAATATCTATAATAATAATAAAAAAACCCTATATGACTCCCGCCTAAGAATAGGACCATCCCATCTCTTCCAATGGGGGTCGCAAGTGGGCAGTGGTCGGAGGATGGGCAGTAGCGTCCTCTCCGTGCATTGCAACACACCTGCAACCACACTGCGATCGACAACCCGCCTGCCAATCGTAGTGATTACGGCAAAACCCCCCTCTGAATACCACACCCAGAAAACGGCTCCTAGTCCCCGGCGGCCCTGCTAGTCCTGGCTCCGGTAATATTTTTTTTATTACTTTAAGTATATTAGTACCTGGGCGACCGAGCTTTGCTTGGGGCATAGTACCAAGAGCCGTTAAAAACAATTAAAAATACAAAATCAAAAACAATTTATTTCAAATAGGTGTTTACACACACTTTTAAATAGTCAAAACAAAAAAAAAATTACAGTATATTACAAATAATGTCATATTACAGTATCAGGTAATGGTATTTGATATAGAATCAACATATATATCTTTGTCATTTACATAATCTATTATTTTATAATATCCTCTAGAGCACAAAACTTTTTTGACATGAGTCTTGAACTTATTCTCTGACAAACTAGTTATATTTTCTGGAATTTTATTGTAGAATCTTATACATTGCCCCACAAATGACTTTTTAACCTTACTCAGTCTCGAAAAGGCTATATCTATTTTATTTACATTTCTTAAATTCAAATTATGCCTGTCACTGTTTTTAGGAAATAAATGCAAATTCTTACGAACGTACATGATGTTTTCATATATAAATTGACTAGCAACAGTTAAAATATTGATTTCTTTAAACTTATTCTGTAACGACTCACGTGATCGCATCTGATAGATTGCGCGGATAGCTCTTTTCTGCAGGATGAAAATAGTTTCTAGTCACCACAGTAATATGCCATAAGACATTATACTATGGAAGTAACTAAAATACACTAGTCTCGCAGTATCTACATCCGTTAACTGTCTTATTTTCTTAACGGCATAAGCAGCTGAACTAAGCCTTCCCGCTAAAGTTTCAATGTGTGGTCCCCATTGAAGTGAAACATCCAAAGTTATACCAAGGAACACCGTGGTATTTACAAATTCTAATTTATTACTGTCTAATATTACACTATTATTGACCTTTTTTACATTTGGCAAACAAAATTTTATACATTTTGTTTTCTTAGCATTTAATAATAAGTTGTTCACAGTGAACCAGTTCAGTATCTTTGAAAGAGTGTTGTTTACTTCGTCAATTTCGTTTTCTTTCCTATTCACTTTAAAAATAAGAGATGTATCATCCGCAAACAACACAATATTTGACAGAGGTTGCACCATAAAAGGCAAATCATTTACGTAAACAAGGAAAAGAAAAGGCCCTAATATGGAACCCTGGGGCACACCCATTTTCACTTTAGATCCAGCTGAGTTCGTGCCATTCACTTGTACTTTTTGTGTTCTGTTGTCTAAATACGAATTTAAAAGACTGAGAGCCCCTTCCTCTACACCATAATGCTTTAATTTCATAAGTAATGTTTGGTGTTCAACACAATCAAAAGCCTTAGATAAATCACAAAACACTCCAATTGCATTCTGCGATTCCTCGAAGGCATCATATATGTTTCGAATGAGTGCTACTCCTGCATCGGTTGTTGATCGTCCTTTAGTGAAACCGAATTGTTGGTTATGCAGTAGTTTGTTTTCTGTAAAATATTGTAGCATTTGGTTAAGCATAATCTTTTCAAACACTTTACTAAGAACTGGCAGCACAGAAACTGGTCTGTAGTTGCCTGGATCAGTTTTTGAACCAGATTTATATAAAGGTATCACTTTACTAAAGCTTCATGAGATCTGGAAAGACGCCACTATCAATGCTAATATTAAAAAGACAAGCTAAATATGGCGCTAAAGTATCAATTACATTACTGATCAAGCTTACCGATAATCCCCAGAGGTCTTCGGTTCTTTTCACTTTAAGAGATTTAAAAGCTTTTACAATAGATTGTGGTTCAATTACTCTGAAGGAGAATTTTTGATCACAATTATTAACATTATCCTTTAGCAGCCTTTGAGCATACATAGGTGATGAGTTTAGGGCTTCAGTAGTCTTAAGTGGAATATTTGTGAAAAAAGTTTCAAATTCTTTGGCTACATCGGCATTCGAAAATGTAGTTATACAGGCTACCCATGATACTTTTTAAAGTAATATTTTTTACTCTTTGCCTATGTTACACATTATGTGGCATATTTCGTTTCGCGCCCGACTTCAGTGCAAAAATCTCGGAAAATAGCGTTTTCCCAGAAATGAGACCTAGGCTATTTTTTATTCCGTAAAAATAGCATAGCCCAATGCAATTCCTGGATTGTAGTGATTTTTTGCACAGAGATGTTGAGGGGGTGGGAAATGACATGATTTACTAATAAGCATATCCTGACATAGTTTCCGAGGGATCTGAAAAAAATCATGTCCACGCTCGGGCTGGCGCACCGCGCACCCTCTAAGACAGTTATTACAACGACATAGACAACGATGTTCACGCGGGCGAAGCCGCGGGCAAAAGCTAGTATATACATATATACTAGAATTTCTCGTATACAGGTAATATATTTTTTCCATAGTGATAGACTGATAGTATATACCTACTGCGGTGATAGCTTTGCGCAGTCTCTCAATAATTTGAATTGAATATTGTGATTTGACCCATCTTGCCGTGAATCATTCCTCAAATGTTATTACTCAAATGTTTCAGAATACAAATGTTTTTGTCACGGATAAAAAAATCCTGTTATTAAATCTATAATATAATAAAACTGTAACGGGGCCGTGTCTGTACATGAAATATTTTTGGGAAATAATAACTGTGGTGGACATTACTAACGATACAGAGGCCAAAACAACAACTTTTGGAATTTTTGTCTGTCTGTCTGTCTGTCTGTCTGTATGTTCGCGCATCACGCAAAAACTACTGGGCCGATTTTGATGAAATTTTGTATGGTGGTTCCTTATAGCCCGGGTTAACATATAGGATACTTTTTATCCCAGAAAATTCAAGAGTTCCCGTGGGAAAATCAAAAGTATTCATTTATAGAATGGCTCACCACGCAAATGTGGCTTAACCTATTACAATCAAATTTTACACGTTGATACCCTTATCGCGAACTAAAACTGGGACATTGTGAATCCCAAAAAAATTAGGGTTCCTACAGGAATGCAAAAAATTGTATCTTTAGATTGGCTCAACGTAACAATATGAAACCTTTACATTGAGATGGGGTGTTTTGACCATCATTGTATAGTCGGGCATCCTTTATCCCGGAAAACTAAAGAGGTCCCGTGGGAAATTATCTATCGATACTTACAATAATAACAATAGAGTACTTTTTTCTATTTATTAGCTACACATACCAAAAATTATAATCATAGTAGCAGAATTTCAATAGATGGCGCTGCAGGGATAATAAAACGCGCTTAAGTTGTATTAAAACATTAAAATATTTTTTCATACTTTTGAGTGGATTTCTTTTATGTATTTTTCAGCATACGCTACTTTAAACTCTGGAACTATGGTACGTAGCGATGTGTTTCATAGACGAACAGAGAGTTATTTTTTACAGATTCCAATCATGTAAAAAAAAACACATAAATCGAGTTTAGCATCTTTTAACAGGAGGCACAGATATGGGAACTCTTCTGACGGACACTATTTGCGTGTGGCAGTTGCTCTCCGCCTGCAATATCAATATCTGTGAACCTCATCAATGTATTTGCGGGTCCACGGTGGAGGCAACTGTCCATCACTCACTGAGTTGCAGTCGTGTTTGTGAAGATTCCCACGTCACTCGGAGGGCACTGGTCTCGGCCAGATGGAATATGCCATCTTTGATGCAGCCGCCGGCCGGGCTTTAGTCGATCTGATGGCAAAAGGCCGGAGGTTTTAAACAGGTGCTATGGCAGAGAGGAACGTGTCTGCTTTGGGAAGTCACTTTTTCTGCCTCACTCCTCAGCCGTACGGTACTGCTGCTCAATTTGCGGCGAGAAAGAAGTATAATAAGTACTCTGTCTTGGAGGCAAATTACTAATTTGTGCCGCTGGTCTGTGAGACAACCGGCTGCTGAACCCTCAGAGGGCTTTGCCTTCACAAAGGAGATTGGCCTTCGCCTTCGAGAGAGGAGATGTGACGTGGGGTCTACCTGCTGCTAAGGTTGTCTATTGCTATCCAGCGCGGCAACGAGAAGTGCGTCTTATACGTAGGACTCGAGGATTTGACCCATAATAATATTGTTAGGAAATTTTATTACTAGATTGATACCTATAACGATTTGAATTAGTTTTTTGATAATATAGGTAATGTGTTATTTCATCATATCAGTTTATATACGTCCCCACCAAGGGGCTTGACCTGCCCTGAGTTAGGGCGATCTGGCCTTAGACGATCACGTGGGCCCATTGCGGGTTGATTGACTTCACACATAAGCTTCGAATTTCTTCGCAGGCGTGTGCAGGTTTCCTCACGATGTTTTTCTCACCGTAAGAGCGTCGGATAAACGTACATTCCAGTATGAAATCGATATTCGTATAGATATTGGTAAGTGGCAGATTCGAACCACGGCCTTCCGGACAGGAGGTAGTGGCCCTAACCGTTTTAAGTTATTTTTTGTATAGAATTTGTTGGGGGGGGGGGGGGGGGGGAAGTGACAAAGACTGCTAATCCGAATAGCCCGATACAGTTCCTGAGGTACCTGGAGAAAACTCATGTCCACACTTGCGAGCTGATTGCGGCTCGCGCACCACTCAACCTCAAAAAGAGTCATAAAAGCTATGTCCACGTGGGCGAAGCCGCGGGCAAAAGCTAGTTCATAATATTATCAATGCATAATTTATATTAATGACCTATTGTTTCAATAACATCATGAATGTAGTTATTTAAGTGCATAAATAACTACATTCATGATGTCATCATAACCTAATAGTTTACTGGTGCCTATTGATATGGTATGGTATCGGTATCAAAATCAAATCCCGCTGGCAATTGCTGCAAGGATGGTTCTGATCATCATCAGCATTCATTTTTGGTTGTCGATCATCATTGTCAATGCAGTCTGGCGGATGAAGGCCTCCCATTGACTTCCACTTAGCTCGATCCTACATGTTCCAGCAGCTTCCAGCAAGCTCCACTAGATTCGGTCACCAGTCTACATGCATGTTGGGGCCAGTCTAACACTATTATCTTCTCAGTCCGTGGAGTTAGAGCCTTTCATATAAATCGATTAACGCCGGCTGCATGTACGATTTGAAAACGCTAAACACGTTAAAATACCGACTTCCATCGCAACAACTTCGTACAATTTTGCATTATTATTTTTGGTTTTTGTTTATTTTCTAATAAAGTACTACACCGATTTTGATAAAATTTGTATGGGACCACACAGGAAGCACTAGCTTTAAAAAAAAAGAATCATCAAAATCGATTCACCCAGTCAAAAGTTCTGAGGTAACACACATAAAAAAAAAGACCAACAGTCGAATTGAGAACCTCCTCCTTTTTTGGAGGCGCTTGAAAAGTGTCACGTTCAGCGTGCAAGCGAGGACGCGGAACTAGCGATAGAGAGGCACGATAGGCCTAAACGTTCGGCTTGTGATCAATGTTTTCTTATGACGTTATTTATCACGTAAAATTATCATCCGTAAACCGACTTTACAGACAACCAGTTTTTTTTGGCAGTGGACGTCTATCAGCTGATATGATGATTGCTAACTTTGTATGGAAATTCTTAACCCGTTTTGCTCTGATTGTATGGGTTACGTAAGGAAAGTTGTTCAGTTTCATGAGTAACATTTAGCATTTGCCGCTTTTCAACGAATGATCAAAAAAACCCGGTCAAGTGCGAGCCGGACTTGCACACGAAGGGTTCCGTCCGTACCATCGTACAAGAAAAAAACCCACTTATTGTGTGGTATTTCATTTTTAATTTAATTTGTACTAGCTGTTTCCCGCGGCTTCACCCGCGTAGACAACGTTTCTATGACTTTTCAAGGGTGCGCAGTGCGCGAGCGTGGAAAAAAGTAGCCTATGTGTTAATCCAGGTCCTAATCTGTCTACTTACCAAATTTCAGCTAGATCCGTTCAGTAGTTTTTGCGTAAAAGAGTAAAAAACATATCTATAGATTCTTACAAACTTTCGCGTTTAAAATATTTTTAGGATTATTTGTTGTAATAGCGGCAATAGAAATACACACTCTGTGACAATTTCAACTGTGAACGGTCTACCTATTAGGGTTCATGAGATACAGCCCGCTGACAAACGGACGGACAGCGCAGCGGAGGCTTAGTGATAGGGTCCCGTTGGCACCGTTCGGGTACGGAACCCTAAAAAGTTAACCTGTATAAATAAATGCTTACCTATATCACACCCTGGACACTTCATACAACGGGCCAGAAATGACATTTCAAAAAAAAGGAATGACGTTACAAACAAAATGACTGCGAAATCCTATACGTTCGACAACCAAACTGTAGCCAATCTATATCAATATGGGTGACGAGGGGGTGAGGTCGCAATCTAGAGAGCGGCGGGGAGTGTCCATATTATTATTTTTTCCCCTCGGACTGCGGAAGAGGGGAGGAGGAGAATGCATTTATGCATACCAATAACAGCCGGCTGTACTGGTTATGTGGGACTCACAGCCCTCCGCCTATATGCATACATATCTATTACCCACTAAAGTCCCTAGCACATCAGAGCGACGCCCGCCCCTAGGGAGGGGGGGGGGGAGTGTCCATACTGTATGTTAGTACTAATATATATACTTTGCCTAATTTTTTTTTTTTTGTCGACAATGTTATGATTGGTCGTAAAAATATCGACACGTAAACACAATAAAAAGGTTTTATCATGACAATAACAATTGAATCAATCATATCATGAATCAATTGTTGACGCTTTCACGTCTACATGGTGTTCAAATAGTACGCCTCACAATACAGTCTGATTGCTCGGTTAATTTATTTACAAGCAATGCAGCTAAAAATGAAACTGATATTATTTACCCATTTTCAGGGTTCCGTACCCGAAGGGTAAAAACGGGACCCTATTACTAAGACTCCGCTGTCCGTCGGTCCGTCTGTCACCAGGCTGTATTTCATGAACCGTGATAGCTATACAGTTGTTTTCACAGATGATGTATTTCTGTTGCCGCTGCAACAACAAATCCTTATAAATGTGAAAATGTGTTCGTTTATTACCTTTTCACGCTTCAATGCCTTGACCAATCTTAATGAAATTTAGCATGCAGGTAGCCTGTGTCACGAGGAAGGACATGGCTACTTTTTATACCGTAAAAATAGCATAGCCCGATGCAGTTCCTGAGGGAACTGAAAATATACTCTTTTTTGGTTAATTTCTTTAACATCGCAACGGAACAATGGATTGTTGTGATTTTTTGCTCAGAGATGGTTGAGGGGGTGGGAAATGACATGATTTACTAATAAGCATATCTTGACATAGTTCCCGAGGGATCTGGAAAAAAATCATGTCCACGCTCGCGAGCCGCTGCGTTTAAACACGTTTTTAGTATAGAGACCCCCTTATTTTTTCACTTTTTCTAGTTTGTAGTATTTGCTGTTATAGCGGCAACCGAAATACTCATTCTGTGAAAGTTTCAACTGTATACCTATTACGGTTCATGAAATACAGCCCGCTGATAGACGGACAGACAGCGGAGGCTTAGTAATAGGATCCTGTTGGTGGACACTCCCTTCCGCTCTCTAGATTGCGACCTCACCCCCTCGTCACCCAGATTGTTACAGATTGGTTACAGTTTGGTTGTATAACGTATAGGATTTTGCCGCCATTTTGTTTGTTCCGTCATTCGTTTTTTGAAATGTCATTTCTGGGCTCTGGCCCGTTGTACGAAGTGTCCAGGGTGTGGCAGCAGTAAACAAACATGTTTTTGGGTAGAAATTACTTTTGCTTACAACAAGGTGTTCAATGACAATAACATATTTTTAAAACTCAAATAGAATAATTCTCTACAAACTTTCCTGCCGTTACAACGATTTATAATTAACCTAAAAACGGGAGCTGTCATGCAAATTATTTTTATACACAGAGTCAGTTTACCAAACACATTAAACTTGTTTACGTGAAAGGCATATTGCGCGCACGCTTTTAGAACGGCGACAGACGAAGCTGGAATTCGTCTTTTCGATCATTCTTAGAGAGAACATACTATAGGCAAATGATCAGTTCAGAAAATACGGTAACTGCGGGGCAAGTGAGCCACAGATTAAGTTACTATGACGCGCGGAAGCGGTTGCTTCTGCCGCTTTACCACTTAGATGCAAAAAAGATGTTTTTAGGGTTCTGTACGACCAAAGGGTGACCAACGGGACCCCTGTTACTAAGCCTCCGCTATCCGTCCGTCCGTCTGTCTGTTAGTGGGCTGTATTTTATGAACCGTAGTAGGTAGACAGTTATAACAGAGTGTGTTTCTATTGGCGCTATAACAACAAATAAAAAAAAAAAATTACCATAAAAGAAACTTCTTTTTTTAAACGTGAAGAAATTAGCGACGTTTAATAGGATTTAGTCGTATCTCCTTTTAATGTATAAATTAAAAATGTACCGACTAGTCGGGAAAGCCGACATGTGTATCCGGACACATTTGTAGTCGGCAACTAGTCCGACTATAAAAACTTAACCCTCTTTTTTGGCCAGGCAGGTTAAAATGTATACAGTGTCACTCACGGGATCAAGACGACACACCTCGCACTCCAAAGTCCATCATCCCATTAGGTTACAGAGCGTGCCAAAGAAAATATACGTACATATAAACACACGAAAAACATAAAAATAAGGCTTCTGTTCATAACACCGAATAACGTTGGCTCATCAGCGTCAGCGATTTGTTGTCATCATATCAGCTCATATACGTTCCCACCGACCGTGGGGCTCGAGCCTACCAGAATTAGGGCGATCGGGCCTTAGTCGATCGACCACGCGGGCCCAGTATGGGTTGGTCGTCTTCATAAAGAATAATAGGATTGTTAGGTTTGATGATAATACTATTGAGTCGCGAAACGAAGCTCTTCCTCTAGGTGGCGGATCTGACAGTTGCGAAAGAAAGACCACAGTTCAGAATCTGTCCACTTGAGAATCTGTCGAGCTGCTACGGAGCGGGGTGTCATCAATAGATACAGGATGAAAGGAAACGATATTTAATTAAATAACTTAATGGTTGGTAACAATGTAAAAACTAACAAAACAACAAACTAACCCGTGAACAAAAGGGGTCGGAAAAAACGAACTTTATAATATTGTATGTATTTTCAGTGTATGGTGGAATGTTGAAGTTTAATTGCTAGTTTTAGCTTGCAGTGGCGCGTGTTTAAAGCCCGTTAATAAAAAGCAAATAAGCACTTAAAATGATTGCCTTTCCCCTTAACTAGAGGTTTGATCTTGCTAATGATAATTAGTGGAGGGGGGTTATATACTAGATCGTCGTTTTACAGTTTTTACAGTAATACCTACTTCAGTAAGAGTTTTAAAAATTAAATAAAAATGTACTTACCGAATTGTAAGAAATATGCACACTTCTTACTTAACGTTCAATTTTGCTTCTTTTTCCAATTCACAAATTTAACACCACTATTCTACGAAAACAAACAGATGATTTAAGGTAATAAGATCAATTTATTATTATGGAGAAAAAACCGTGAAATTAGACACCATTAAACCACATTTACGTTGGCAGTAATAAAAATACAATACGCTCATGTACAGCCAAGATACTTACAACGCTAAAGCGCAATACAAAACGCCTAGGAGGTATTAAATACATAAAATTTCCCAGTTCAGCCGCCTGAACAATACGCTCATGTACAGCCAAGAAACTTAAAACGCTAAAGCGCAATACAAAACGCCTTGATGGTATTGAATACATAAAATTTCACAGTTCAACCGCCTCAACAATACGCTCATTTACAGCCAAGAAACTTACAACGCTAAACCGTAATACAAAACGCCTAGACGGTATTATATAATTAAACTTTTATAGTGAAACCGCCTGAACAATACGCTCTTGTACAACCAAGAAACTTACAACGCTAAAGCGCTATACGAAACGCCTAGACGGTATTAAATACATAAAATTACATAGTTTAACCACTAAAAAGTCAAAAATGCCAAAAGAGTAACCAAATAAAGATTTTTTTTAATTCTCGAAAAAAGATGATTGGACCTTAGGTCTGGACTAGTATATATAACTTACTAGAAGAACTGCATCCAAACTGCGAATTTGCAGCTGGCTTGCAGTTCGTGAGCCTGGAGTCTGGACTCTTAAATAGTCCCTTTCAGAAAAAAATATTTCACACTTTGTTGACCAAAATTAGCATATAAAGAACATACTAGCATTTTATTGAAAACAATACGATATGATGTCCTTTATTTTAAACCCATGTCCTTCATCTAATTTTATGAAATCCTTTAATTTGAAACATAAAGCAGGAGCTGGCAGTCCTATATGGGAGGTACGTACCTTCATCATCATCATCATATAAGCCGAAGGACGTCCACTGCTGTACTCACCTTATTACAATTTATTCTAGAATAATAAACTACCCACTGTCGTAGACTTTATCTAGTACCTCACAAAATTTTTATTTAAATCTTTAGAGCATTTTTGAGAATTAATAACAAAGAAAGTGGATTGGTATAGGAAGTAGGTACTTTATTTCCGATTTTCCTGGAATAATAAACTTCATAGTGTAATAGGCCGTTATGGTAACGTACAAACTTTCATTAAAATCGTTAGAGCCGTTTTTGAGAAAAAAAAAAGATTTTTATATAATATATATTTTCTGTTCAATCTCTTGGGGAGGGGATGAAAATTAAATTAGAATTTATATTCAAATTTTATTTCATTCATCTGATCCCCTGCGGTTTTAAAGTTCAGTTATTTAAATTTATATTAGAACTGCAGGATATTTGATAGAAAGAGGACCATTCTTTTATCTCATTCATTATACCTAATATTATAAATTACTAACATTATAGTCTGCTGTGGTACTCAATACTAGCATGCGCTGAGCGGATGTAAGCGAAGTGGCATGTCAAGCATGCGTCGACCCCAAGACCTCCAAGTTACAGAGTTTATACCTAAGTACTTAGAAATTGAAAGGTTTTATGTTTGTGATACTTTTCCGAAAATAAATTAAAAAAAAGTAAAGTAACAAAGAAGTAAATGCCAATAGTTGGGTACCCCTGCTTTTTAAAAAAAAAATATATAGTCTTCCCTCGTCCAAAACTGTAAACATGTTTTCAACGTAATAGCCAATGACTTATATAATATTACTGGCGTAGTAATAGCAATCTTTTTTTTTTCAATTGCCTGCTGACCTTGGGGTCATTCCTTTATTCAATTCAAACAAAAAATGTTAGCTTGTCCAGCAAACTGAAGAGTTCCAAGCAGCCATCGCGTACTTATTTAAAAGTTTGCAAACTAAATAATTAAATTATATTTTCACCAGTCCAAAACAAAAACTTTGTCTGGAAAATCGTATCATACTCGTACAGTTTAGTTAGAATAGCGTTTATATTAATCCAGGGTAAAAAAACCCGTGTTTTTTTAAAATAAATATCTACCCCCTTTGCTTTTTCGGGATAATTTAGTTTTTCAGATTGAATTTAGATTGAATTGCCTTCAATATAATCATTTACCAAGGGAATTTCCCCGAAAATCGTTATTGTCGGTTGTCAATCGGAGGAGAAAAATCCCCTTCATGTTTTTACAGTGGTAGTGGTATTGTTAAGAGCCCGCTGGAGTTCATAAATCCCATACAAACGTAGTATTTGATTTATTTGTTAACCAACGTACCGATTTTAAAATAATTTTATATTGATAATCGGGTGACGTATATCTGTGTCTGTACCACATTACTTTTTTGAAAAACGAAACAAGAATCCATTTAATTCCAATAAACTTGTTTTCCGTCTTTTACCTTAAAATCAAGTTTATTGATTAATAATGGATTCCTGTTTCGTTTTTCATAAAAGTAATGCGGTACAGACACAGATATACGTCATCCGATTATCGATATAAAATTATTTCAAAATCGGTTCTTTGGTTAACAAATGAATCAAATATTTATAAACTCCAGCAGGCTCTTAATGAATGAAGGAAGATTTGATATTTTTTATCAGAATTTTTACCACACGTTTTTGTACAAAAAAACATTGGTAAAAAATATCGTAATTTTTCAGGTGGGTTTTACCAAATTTTACTCAGTGGGTTTTTTCGTGTTGGGGAAAATCAAGCCAACCCTGTATTAATCTGTGATAGCGATAGCGTGTTGAGCTAGGCTGACCGTCCTGACCTTATACGCCTACACGCGTGGTGGTTAAGCTATTTCAGTAGGTACAGTCGCCATCAGACATTACGAAGCGGGCGTTGTGTTCAAATATTTCTGCGCATTGTTGAATTTCAATAAATTATGTACAGTCGTCATCAGATATATCGTAGCGGGCGAGGTGTTCAAATATTTCTGCGCATTGTTGAATTTCAATACATTATTTACAGTGGCCATAAAATATATCGTAGCGGGCGAGGTGATCAAATATTTCTGCGCATTGTTGAATTTCAATACATTATGTACAGTGGCCATAAAATATATCTTAGCGGGCGAGGTGTTCAAATATTTCTGCGCATTGTTGAATTTCAATAAATTATGTACAATCGCCATCAGATATATCGTAGCGGGCGAGGTGTTCAAATATTTCTACGCAATGTTGAAAATCAATAATAACACTAGAAGTTCCTATTAATATCTGAACATCTACATTTTTCTATATGTAGCAATTTAGGAAAAAGCACCTCACGTCATTGTAGGGAAAAACATATTGAAAAATTTGCTGCTCAGATATTTATTTTATGACAAATTAGATGTTCAAATATTAGTAGCAACTCATAGTGTAGTTACATTATTTATTAAAAATTCAACACTGCTCAGAAATATTTGAACAACTCGCCCGCTATGATATATCTGATGGCGACTTTACGAACTGTATAGAGTTGCTATTAATATCTGAATATCTAAATTGTCATAAATATCGGAGCAACTTCGGCAACATCGTCACTTACCACCAGGTGAGATGCTGTCAAGGGTTTACCAATTGTGAATGAAAAAAAAAAAAAAGGTGATTTTTCAATATATTATATTTGACATATAATGACCTAAGGTTTTTTTTTTCTTAAAATGCTACATATTGAAAAATCTGCTGCTTAGATATTTATGACAAATTAGATGTGCAGATATTATTAGTAACTCTTAGTGTACATAATTGGTTGAAATAGAACACTGAGCAGAAATATTTAAATACCTCGCCCGCTATGATATATCTGATGGCGACTGTACTATCACATCGAATTTGCATACAGCCCACTGTATTATTCACGATTTGGTTATGACCTAAGGTATTTTTTTTCTTAAAATGCTACATATTGAAAAATCAGCTGCATTTATGACAAATTAGATGTTCAGATATTATTAGTAACTCTTAGTGTACATAATTGATTGAAATAGAACACTGAGCAGAAATATTTATATACCTCGCCCGCTATGATATATCTGATGGCGACTGTACTATCACATCGAATTTGCATACAGCCCACTGTATTATTCACGATTTGGTTATTCTTAGAAATTTATTTGTGTTATCTATGTGCGTGGGATGTACCTAATATAGTCCATCGTTACCACCCATTGACGTCCCCACTGTCACCATGTACAATTTTGCAACTCTTTTTGATATTGTTATTTTCTAAAAAAAAGTAGGAGAGCGGGGCTAAAAGTTCCGATTTTCAATTAACCTTAAATATTGTTAGGAATACTTGATTTCAGTATTCATACAATGCGATAAAAATCAACTTACAATCTAACTTTGTTATTGAGACAGTTATTTGGGGTATTCTTTGTAAGATTTTTTTATTATTATTTTTTTAAAGCCTAAAGTCGGAAAGCAACAACTTACCCCGACTTGGGGCAAGTTGTTAACGTACCGGGGTAAATTGTTACCGTATCTGTTAAAGCTATTATTTGTGGAATTAAAAATAATAAATGATTGTTTATTTAAGCAATAATGAACAGAATCATAAGAATCACTATTTAAGCAATAATCAACAGTATTCGCAGCTTTTTGCATCAACTCCAGTGACACAGAACCTCGTGTTGAATTTCGGGTATATGTCAGCATGCTACAAAAGAAAAATTATATTAAATTAACTATATTTAAAATTATATTATATTTATATTCCTGTGCCCGCGACTTTATCCACGTAAAATAGTGTTTTTGAGTAGCTTTTCTAATTATTTAGACTATTTTTTTTACAAATAAGACATATACGTATAAAGACTTTAATGAGCTATTTGCAGTGTTTCACTGCAAAGAGCTTATTTAATTATTTAAGTACATAAAGTATAAAGTATAAATATGAGTTTATTTAAGTACATTTTTATAAACTACGTTTTTTGTTTCCCATATTTTGCCAAAACATAAAGATTTTGCGGATTACCGTATCTAACCAAATTAAATAAACAAAACAATGACCCAACTAAAAAAAAGAAATTAATAACCTAACCCAAAAACTTAGTTATTTGTATTTCAAGAAGAACATTATTTAAATAAACAAAAAATCGTGTATACAAATCGAATTATAATCAATTTTGTTCAGTAATTTTGGTGTGAAAGCGCGACAGACAGACAGACAGAGTTACTTTTAAATTTATAATATTAGTAAGGAAGTGAGGATTATATAATATACAACACTCTTTCAAAGATACTGAACTGGTTCACTGTGAACAACTTATTATTAAATGCTAAGAAAACAAAATGTATAAAATTTTGTTTGCCAAATGTAAAAAAGGTCAGCAATAGTGTAATATTAGACAGTAATAAATTAGAATTTGTAAATACCACGGTGTTCCTTGGTATAACATTGGATGTTTCACTTCAATGGGGACCACACATTGAAACTTTAGCGGGAAGGCTTTGTTCAGCTGCTTATGCCGTTAAGAAAATAAGACAGTTAACGGATGTAGATACTGCAAGACTAGTGTATTTTAGTTACTTCCATAGTATAATGTCTTATGGCATATTACTGTGGGGGCATGCGGCTGATATAGAAACTATTTTCATCCTGCAGAAAAGAGCTATCCGCGCAATCTATCAGATGCGATCATGTGAGTCGTTACAGAATAAGTTTAAAGAAATCAATATTTTAACTGTTGCTAGTCAATTTATATATGAAAACATCATGTACGTTCGTAAGAATTTGCATTTATTTCCTAAAAACAGTGACAGGCATAATTTGAATTTAAGAAATGTAAATAAAATAGATATAGCCTTTTCGAGACTGAGTAAGGTTAAGAAGTCATTTGTGGGGCAGTGTATAAGATTCTACAATAAAATTCCAGAAAATGTAACTAGTTTGTCAGAGAATAAATTCAAGACTCATGTCAAAAAAGTTTTGTGCTCTAGAGGATATTATAAAATAATAGATTATGTAAATGACAAAGATAATATATATGTTGATTCTATATCAAATACCATTAACTGAGACTGTAATCTGAATCATGACATTATTTGTAATATACAGTTTTTTTTTTTGTTTTGACTATTTAAAAGTGTGTGTAAACACCTATTTGAAATAAATTGATTTGATTTTGATATTATTTTATCTCTTGACACAAACTTATAAAACATTCAAATAAACCTTACATATTTATAAACAAACTTTCATCCCTTATGCTCTATTGTTATTTAACACCCTTGAGGGTAAAACTTTTACAAACTTTGAATTTCATATTTATTTACATCGAATCAACAGCATAAAAAATAAGTTTTAAGCTTCTAGCTCTAAAAATGACGATACATCCATACAACTTTTCATCCCCCCCCCCCTTTCAACCCTTTTTTCGCATTAAAAGTAGCCTATGTTCTTTCTCAGGCTCTAGACTATCTGTGTACCAAATTTAATTTAAATCGGTTTAGTAGTTTTGGCTTGAAAGCTCGACAGACAGACAGACATAGTTACTTTCGCATTTATAATATTAGTAAGAATTGTTGGTACAAATGAATTGGGGTAATTTGTTCCGAGGACACAACGTGCCCCCCAAAAAAGGGAACATTTAGCCCCAAGCACACGTGTTGGAAAAAAAGTAAGATATAGGCTAGATTACGCAACATACGTAATTTACGAATAGTGTGCCGAAAAAATTTATAAAATATTAAATGGAAACACTGAAATACTCGAGGCTAATCGTTAAAATTCGTGAGATAGACCAATAATATCAAATACGAAAATATTTACTTACGTGAACCACCGAGACACGTTCTGCTATATTCCGATGTTACGGGTGCCACTGGCCTCTTCAAAATGGCAGCCGTTGGTGCGCTATCGCGTTCCGTTTCACGATCTGTTTACTTAATATTCCTATCTCCTTTCCTTGTGAAGTTATTTCAATCGGAACAACTTACCTCGGTAACTTTTAACCCCGCTCTCCCCTACTTAACCGATTTTGATAAAATTTGTAAGGGACTACCTACCTCAGGAGTATTCGGTTACAAATAAAAAATAATTTTTAAAATCGGTCCAGAATTTACGGAGAAATCAATAGACGTACACAAAAAAACCGGCCAATTGCAAATCGGGATCACACAAACAGCGTTCCGCCCCAAAACTTTAACTACCAACAGAACAAGAGCTTTCAGTACCTCTATGTAAATCATCCTCATCATATCAGCCGAAGGACGTCCACTGCTGGACATAGGCCTCCCTCAAGGATTTCTCCATTTCTAGGTAAATAGAGGTCTATTTTATCTCGACTTTGAAAATTTTTATTCCCTTGTGAGAACGAAAAGACTTTAGAATTTCTTATATATTTTCCAGTAATGTATGCATTCAACATTATATACTGTGATTTATTCAAGATTTGAGGGCCAGTGGTTTCGAAGATAAGAGGGATTGCCAATTTTCGTCTATTTCCTTAAATAACTTCAAAACTATTTATCTTAAAATTATAAAAAGTATATAATGAAATTCTTACAACAAGCCCTTTCATTTGATATGTCACGCGGTATAGTTTGCAAACTTTTTTTCTAATGTTCCCCTAAAAGTGGCCCCCACGTTTAAAATTCACTTATTTACGTTGCACGTCCGTCTTTGGGTCACCTTCTTACATATGTGAACCAAATTTCAACTCAATTGGTGTAGTAGTTCCGGAGCAAATTGGTTGTGACAGACGGACGGACAGACAGACACACGAGTGATCCTATAAGGGTCTCGTATTACTTTAGAGGTACGGAACCCTAAAATAAACAGTCGAACTTAGAACCTCCTCCTCTTTTGAAGTCGGTTAAGAACACTTTTTATTTTCCTCAGGTAAGCGATGTCCGCGGCTGCGGGTACCACATAGCGACAGCTCTAGGGCTTCTCCCTGCCCAGGTTATCAACGTATACCTCGGGTCCACGCTTCGGTCCATGCACGATGTGTTCCACGAATCACACGTCACTGGATACATAGTTTTTACCTTCCAGGTATTTACTTTACATTTAAATATATAATATGTAGATTCTAATATAAGGTGCTATTCCGACGGCGACCGCAGCTGCGGTCGGCAGCAGCTTCATGCGGCCTGCGATACTTCTAGTACTGCCGGCCGCAGTGACAGTGCCGCCGCGCTCGGAATTATTATCATGTAAATTCATACAAACCAGTAGTGCCACATTATTACAATATAGCGGCTTATACTCCGCGAGTTTGCCAGGCTGACTACAGGCTAGTATGGGCTAGTACCTACGCCGGTGGCGCATCGTGCGACATCAAAGGCGTTGCGCTACTGTAAGCCATATCGTAATACTGTGATAGTGCTAGTGCAGCAGGCAGCTTGCGGTCCACAGCAACTTACCTGTTTTTGATTGGTTCTATTATTCACGCCAGATCATCAATATTCACGTCATGTCCACACTCTGGTCCATACTCCATGCACGATGTGTTTCACGAATCACACGTCACTTAGATACACATAGTTTTCACCTACCAGGTGCCTCCTTACCTCTGTTTCCTAAACATTTTGTATATGTAATATATAATACTCTACATATACAATAAATTATACATATTACGTAGACTCCTGCCTCATTTTGTTAAGCTGTAGTTTTCCAGATCATCGGAGAGTAGGTAACTTAGGTACGAATCATCACTAGATACAGGGTAGTATTTAATCGTAAATCAAAAAAATACTTTTTGTCTGATAAAAGAATCCCAGTTCCTGTCAAAGTTTGTATGGGATTTATGGACTCCAGAGGGCTCATAAGCGATTTCCAGAAGTTAGATTAAGCTGAAATTTGGCATGAAGCTTTATTCCCGGTGACAATAGATCTTATTTTGAAGTTGATCTGATGATGAACTTTGGAAGTGGAATCGAGGTCCCAAGATAGTATTTTGTTTTCAAAAGAATAGTAGGAAAAAACCATGCTCGTCTTTTTTGAATTTGGAAACGTGTATTTATATTCTTTTGGCATTTTTGAGCATAAAAACTGTTTTCAAATAAAAGTTTTTAGATTTTTCGATGTTATTGCTCTATCATCATCATCATCATCATCATAATGTTCAAGGATTTTACATACCGAGTGGAGCATTGTGCTCCTATGAAACCAAGTTCAATACAAAGCCTAGTACTGAATACAGTGAGTGGGAAAGATAAATTTAGTCAGTGTCCCGCACGTAAATTAAAAAATATTTTGTAAAAAAATACACTGTGTACGTAGTTAATTCTTTAATTAAGGTCTTAAGTAAGTAAGTAAATATACTTTATTGCAAGCCAAAAAACAATACAGGACTTAAATCACAATATTCAATTTAAATTATTAAAAGACTGTGTATTGCTATGGAAAAAATATATAATATACTTAAAGTAATAAAAAATCTATTTAATTGAATAAAATTTTAAAAAATATTACCACTTTTGATGTAATAAAATACGAGTATACTGTAGACGCTGTTTTTGGCATTACATAATTGCAAAATTTCTCGAAAACAAATAGTTAATGTTGAATGAAACCAACACACAAAAATTAGTGACTTAAGAACTTTCATTTTAATTAAACACGTTTTTTAAAACTTATTTGTAAGTGTAGAAAAGTAATAAAAACATGTAAAAAGCGAGAATTGGGCGTTCGGTTTCAACGTAACAGCCGAACTGAAGCCCGCATTGATTTAAACTTAAAATGAATAGACTTACGTTCGATATTGTTTTAACACGTATCAACCTGCTCGGATAGGATTGAGGCATCTTAAATCCTAAATGAATGACACAGCGGTTGTCGGATACCTTTGGGAGCTACTAGCATAGCTTTATGGAGGAGCTGCCCAATACCATCACGACACAAAACAAATAAATATACAGTTTGCTCCTTAATTCTATGTCCTCCAGCTAACGAGCAAGCGCCGTCGGCTGTTTATTATTATTCTTATGGCGACTTTCACCCTGACCTTAAGTGTAATAAGGTCATACATATTTACATTCGGTTTGATTGATGAAAAATACAATTTGGGTTTTACACCTTCGCTGGATCTTCATTTGGTTGCAGAATATCCGTTTCGCAAAATGTCCTCGGTTGCAAGATTGCGAAAAAAATATTCTATGCATAAAACGTGACACATTTTTGTCGGAACCTTAAATTTTAAAAATCAATGCCAATTCGATTCCCGGCGGAGTCCACTTTATGACTCGGTTTGGTTGGTTGGTGGTAGGGCATTTTCTACACCCAACTGGCTAGCTACCACCAACTCATCTAAGTCTTGTTCATCATTACAGCTCATATACGTCCCCACCGAGGGGCTCGAGCCTACCCTGAATCAGGGCGATTAGGCCTTAGTCGACCACGCGGGCCCAGTGCGGGTTGGTCGACTTCACACACAACCTTCGAGTTTCTTCGCAGGCGTGTGCAGGTTTCCTCACGATGTTTTCCTTCACCGTTAAAGCAATCGGTATGTATGTACGTAAGTTTTTGAAAAACTCATTGGTACATTGGCCGTCCAGATTTGAACCCGGTACCTCTGGTTAGATGGACCGAGTCGTTACCGGTTGAGCCACCGACGCTTCTTGCCAAGTAAGTTAAGTCTTGTTGCCAAACATCAATGTTAACAGCAATGATGTGTTCCGGCTTGAAGATAAGATAGCCAGATCCCCATTGCGTTGGGTAAACCCGCTTCCATCTTCGGCATCATCGTCACTTACCATCAGGTGAGACGATGCCAAAGGCAATTTTGGAAAAAAAAAAGAAACGGGATCGATTAGTCATATTTTTTTTTGGTGTATATTGTCCATTTTCTTGCTGACTACATTTTTTAAAAAACACCTGTGAATGCAGAGAAACAGAATGTGCCAAAAGCGAGGGTTTATCTCCTAAGTGCGTTTTATTGTAGACTAGTTTTTAGACCAGCGTCTACACTTGCGTGAACATAGTTTCTATGACTGTCTTCGAGGGTGCGCAGTGCGCGAGCCGCCTATATGTTAATCCAGGTCCTCATCTGTCTACCTACCAAATTTCATTCAGATCCGTTTATCTGTTGTGGCGTGAAAGAGTTACAAACTTCCATATATCCATACATACAAACATTCGCGTTTATAGTTTAGGTCTTTACCTATGAAATTGCCGATTCAGTTTTTGAAGTTCAATGGCAAATTTTATTGAACATAGCCAGTTCCTCATTGGCGTTGGGGAATGTTGGTAAGCCGTCTTCCATTTTTGGTTGATACCAAAAATGGAAGAGGGCTTACCAACATTCCCCAACGCAATGAGGTTCGTCACTTACCAACAGGTGAGATGATGCCAAGGGCTTGTCAATTGTAGATTTTAAAAATATACATGTTCGCCAAAGTCTCTTTCCATATTTTTTTTTTAATTTTCGATCTCGTTTCAATGCCGCCACGGACGGATGCGTCGAATCAAGTCTACGTTGATCGATATTGTCATTGGCATCGTTGGCACGCCGCGCCGTGCGTGCGTCTGCGCCGGTTCACGTCGGTTCAGCATGCGATGTTTTGTGTTTGTGTGTCAATTGCTTTGAATTCCTGTCGTGAATGCTCCCGAATGTAGCCGACTGTTTTGTCCAAGTACTATAATAATGAAGTAGTGCTGCCGTGTGTCTAGATCTTAGGTTAATAAACCCCTCTTCGTTGACTTCAAAGAATCCTTCATATTAAAATACATTGAAGTGTCTACTGCACAAAGGGTCTCATTCAGTGGTTCTTTTGTTCTACAAATAAATGAAGTAGAGAATTTGCTCAAGCAATTATTGATTCAAGTACACGATAAGAAACGATTATTAAAAATGTTATTATAGCGTTATCAAAGCAATCAGTGTGGTGCGGCTATTTCGATGCCTATTCAATACAAGGTTTAACAGCCGACTTTGCGACTTGATTCTTGTTATCAGCCAGGGAGCAGTGATAAACGTAGTGAAACAAGGTTCAAAGAACAATTTTTAGAGATTGGTTTTATGACGCAGGAAACACGACTGTAATTTATGATTTTTTGTTTGCAGAATGCGTTTTAATATTTTTTTACAGCTATGTAATGGAAGAGCGTCGGTGGTGTAATGGCTAGGTACGCCGCCACCTGCCCGGGAGGTCGTGGTTCAAATCCTGCCACGTACCAATGTGATTTCGAATTTCAATTTCATATGTACGTTTATCCGACGCTCTTATGGTGAAGGAAAACATCGTGAGGAAACCTGCACACGCTTGCGAAGAAACTCGCAGGTTGTATGTGAAGTCGACCAACCCGCACTCGCCCTAATTCATGATAGGCTCGAGCCCCTCGGTGGGGACGTATATGAGCTGACATGATGATGTACAATAATATTGTTTCATGCTGTTGCTATGTTCTTTTATTATCTCGTTTTTTTCAACAAGTTTTTTTGCTAGATTTTTTTTAGCCAGCTTGTTCTATTAAGCTACTTGTTAGCCTACGCGAACCAGAGCTGAGCTAGACAATCCACTAATAGAATCGATAAACTGAGCGTGATGCAGCAGTGATAGTTTACACGGGTTATCCTCACATTTTTTATTTGCTAAATATATTTTTTTTATATAAGATAATTTTAAGACACTTCCGACCTTGTCTTGACAGAATCTGAAAAACTTCCGAATCGGTTTTTCTTTCCCACCAAATATTTTTCTCAGATTTTTTAAATAAGTGTATACAGTGCCGCAAGCGGCATTGTATCGCACTCGGTTCTGGAACCGTAAGTTTTACGGCATAATAGTGACACCGTCTAATTTGCCGTAAGGAGTATGCAAGGCGTAATAACGCGACCGTTTAAAGAGCCGTAAAATTTGTATTGCATAGGACTGTCATTTGTTATTAAACGACTTCAAAAAAGGAGGAGGTTTCTCAATTCGACCGTATATTTTTTTTATGTGTGTTCGCGGATAACCATATTCTTGATTGATGATTTCTTCTTCTGCGAAGCATTCTGCTGCCCATCGGGAGGAGCCTCGCTTTGCGAACGAGGCACTTTGTATGATCAATCAAACCTGACTGAACCTAATATCGCTCGCTTCGCTCGCTCATTTAACTAAACTGTAAATGAGCGAGTGAAGCGAGCGATATTAGGTTTGGTCAGGTTTGATTGATTATACAGTCAAAGAGCTTCGCTTCGCTCGCTTCCATGGGTAGCAGAAAAAGGCGATTTAAAAAGGTGACGAGTTAGGAAAGTGTCAAGTTTGAAAACGAGACAAGGTTAGGCTAGCGGCACTCTATAACCTTCCTTTTTTTAATCCGTTCTGACGTCCATCTTTCAGTTATATAATACATATAATATATATATATATATATATATAAATATATGTGTGTGTGTTTGTGGGTGTGTGTGTGTGTGCGCGCGTGTGTGTGTGCGTGTGTGTGTATGTGTTAACGTAGGCGAATCAAATAAAACCAGGAATTTTTAAATTTATGTGTAGTATGCAGGAAGTACGCTAGCTTTGTTGGTGAGATAGTTGAATGTCTGAACTTGTTATCGGCTGTGTTTGTATAATTTATAATCGTTCGTGTCTTCTTGATTGTGGCTTGATATGAACGTATGAACAAACGGTACATAGTTTTATTTTATTATTCGCAATTGGTAAGCACTTGCCCGTAGTATTATTATTTATTACCTAATCTGTGCCTAAACCAACACAACAATTGACGTGGAAGCGAAAAGACATGACAAGTTAAGTGGTTTTTTTTAAAATATATACTTATTTTTGATTTTTTAATTTTAGCATTGACACGAGTGGTGCATGCTCGCTTCAATGTTCCTGCGGATGGTGGCGCATCGGGAGCATTATTTTTTACAAATGACATGTATTATGTAATTACTTTTTTATAACTATCAGAAAGGAAAATATATACTTGCACATAATAGTACAAAAGAGGCTCAGTCTCAACTAACTCCCTGCCTAGTCAAAAAGCCCTCCCCGCAGTACCCCCTGCCCAAACGTACCCATGACGCTTGCTGCGTTCCCCCGCTGAATAGCTAGCGAGATGCTTTGGGTCAAAAATCTAAAAGAGTGTAATTTACACCTATTTTGAATAAATATCTTGAAATCTTGACATCATCTCACCTAATGGTAAGTGATTATGATGCCGAAGATGAAAGCGGGCTTACCAAGATTCCCCAACGCAATGGGGAGCTGACTATCTTATCTTCAATCTAGAACACATCAATGCTGTTAACTTGGATGTTTGGCGGCAAGACTTAGACAAGATGGTGGTAGCTAGCCAGGCGGGCTTACAAAATTCCCTTCTAACGGAGTCTTAGGTACAAGGTTGGACTCTGCCGGGAATCGAACCCGCGATGTAAAGCTCATGGACTTAACCTTTACGCCACGGAGGCGGTTTAGTAACTAACACAGCATATAATCGTAAAATATCTGAATTAAATAAAGCCTTAATCTTAAGTGGGATGTGATCTCCTCCCGATTTAGCGCCGTCGGATTTTCATCTCCGTTTTTCATCAGGAGAAAAGAAATTCGAATCCAATTATCCGTCATTGCAGATGTGCAAGAGTGGATTAAAACGCAACCAACGGAATTTATAAAGCTTCCCGAATGATTTAATGAGTGTATTACAGTAGGATATTACAGCAGCATTGTCTATATGTCTATCACAGGTCTCGGTCAATTGTGGACCGACGACCTAGTGAAGGTCACAGGAAGCCGCTAGATACGGTTAGCGTAGGACCGGTTGTAGTGGAAATACTTGGGAAAGGACTATGCCCGGCAGTGGGTGGGTGTCTTAATGATGATAGTGTCAAAATAGTGTCATCCATCATCATATCACCCGAGCGACGTGTCCACTGCTGGACGAAGACACCCCCCCCCCCCCCTTCAAGGATATCCACAACGACCGGTCCTGCGCCGCTCACATTCAACGACTTCCCGTGTCCTTTAGTACTGACGTACCCAGGTCGTTGGTCCACCTGCCTCCGCTACGTTTTCCGGTGGGTTTTGCTGCTCCATTTTACCATGTGTCTTAAGACCAAGTTCTTTGACCAGTGTGTGTTGCCAGTGATGACTTACGGCACTGAGACATGGTCGCTTAATAAGGGCCTCATAAGAAGGCTCAAGGTCGGAGTTTCCCTACGTGATCTAATCAGAAATGGGGAGATCCGTAGGAAGACCAAAGTAACCGACATAGCTCTTAGAATCTCTAAACTTAAGTCGCATTGGGGGGGGGGGCTCATAGCTCGTAGAACATACTGCCGTTGGGGTAGTAAAGAAAATTAGTGTACCTAACTTACGTATATACATACACATAGGTTTATATTTTATCTCTTATTTTTAACAAATTTAATTAACCTGTTTATATTTGAACTGCGTACATAATCAAATGAATAAGAACCTTCTATTCATTCCACCTGGACTGGATTGGACTAAGTAGCCAATCCGTATGCTAAACTGCAATCTAGACTTGATATCCTTCCTAACAGGGTTAAGGTTTGCAGGTGCCATTCATGACCGTGACAATATATCTACTTATATACTTAGCCTTTAAATAAAATTCTAGTCCAGCCTGGGTTACCACACCATCTGGCAGGCACTTCACGATTTAGGCGAGGCTTGCGGCCGGCGGCGCTAGGCTGAGACAGGCATTTATGAATCTTAATCTATATCGATATTATAAATGTTAAAATGTGATTGTTTATTACCACGCTTATTTTCACGCTTTAACGCCTTGACCAATATTGATGAAATTTGGCATGCAGGTAGCCTGTGTCACGGGGAAGGACATAGGCTACTTTTATCCCGTGAAAATAGCATAGTTCGATGCAGTTCCTGAGGGAACTGAAAAAATACTCTTTTTTTGGTTAATTTCTTTAACATCGCAACGGAACAATGGATCGTTGTGATTTTTTGCAAAGGAATGGTTGAGGGGGTGGGAAATGGCATAATTTAATAATTAGCATATCCTGACATAGTTCCCGAGGGATTTGGGGAAATCTCATTTTCCACGCTCGCGCACGTCGACGTCGCAACGGATTGGAGTATTTTTTTATGTAGAATTGCTTGAGGGGGTGGGAAGCGACATAGACTGCTAATCAGATAGGGATCTGGTGAAAACTCATGTATCGCGCACCACTCAACCTCAAGGCCAGTCATAAAAACTATGTCCACGTGGGCGTAGCGGTTTTTTTTTGGTGAATTACAATTACACAACCCAAAATAAATAGCCCAGATGCAGGAAAAAATAATAGCCACGATTTCAGGTGGGAAACTCTTTCCGTACTCGGGTTTTAGTTTTTTTAACTTAAATTTTATTTTTTTACTAGCTTTTGTGGCATAAACGGCCGTATCTTTATTTTACGTTAACTTGGAAGTTTGCTTTTTTCACATCTTCAAGGGACTGTAGACGGAAATATGTATATGGTTTTAATTTCAACTCGATACATCCACGCGTTCCCAAGATAAAGGGTCTTGACAGACAGACGGACGTACAACAAAGTGATCTTATAAGGGTTCAGTTTTTTCTTTTGAGGTACGAAACCCTAAAAATAAAAAATAATGGAAAAATAAGAGGTTCTTTCATACAAGAAAAGTGTTTTCTAAAGGTATTTGTTTTTGTTCTATTGCATAAATAGTAAAACATACAAGCGTGAAACTTGGTATGATTATAATAATCATAGGTACCAAGTTTTACGATTAGTACTAATTCTGAAGTAAGTAACAAATAATAAAAACCCGGCCATGTAATATATGTATATATGTATAATGCCAAAATGTAATAATGAATACGGGAGAAGGGTCTGGGTGTATACCCTGCCCAATGTCTTAAATAAACTACCTAAAGACTGGGTCACGAATCATATACATGACAAAAACCCTAAACAAATAAAAAATAATCTAAAGAAATTACTTCTGCATGGTTCGAGGTGCACCCGGACAGTTCCCCCGTACCAGCGGAGGTCGGGCAGCATCCAAATTAGCTATAAACGCGCATTATTATTATTATTATTATTATTTTACTGTTTAAGTTAACCCGTGTGTGTAGTGTGATCCATCAGGCGCACACAATCTTAATATTAGATTTAGCGTTCTGATGTAGTTTTTTTATATGTAACTAGAATTTTTTTTTTTTAAATGTATGAGTCGTACTTTGCGCAAGGAGTCCGAATAGTAAATAAATAAATATTGTGGGACAAATCACACATGGTTACTTGGCTCCAAAGTAGGAGTTTCGTTGTGGTATGGGTACCAGAGACTGATATACATACTTATATACATTTAAACACATACATATATAGATATTTAACACCCAGACACAGTGCAAACAAATCTGCTCATCACACAAATGCTTGCCCTGGGTGGGGATCGAACCCACAACCCTCGGATCAGTAGTCAAGAGCACTAACCACTGAGCCACCGAGTCAGTCATAAAAACAGCATTTATCTGTCGCTCGCGTTGACGTCTCTTGTTTGAAATAAATAGGGATCATTGTTGTACTTGTGTGGAGAGGTATACGGAAACTTCGATGCGAGAGTCCGACTCGGACTTGCCTGTTTTTTTTATTTATTTAGTTTTCGGTATCCACAGTGCGAGTACGACTTACACTTGGCCTTAGTATTTTATTATTTGTTGTTTTAATTTATTTAGCTTTCGGTATCCACAGTGCGAGTACGACTTACACTTGGCCTTAGTATTTTATTATTTGTTGTTTTAATTTATTTAGCTTTCGGTATCCACAGTGCGAGTACGACTTACACTTGCCCTTAGTATTTTATTATTTGTTGTTTTAATTTATTTAGCTTTCGGTATCCACAGTGCGAGTACGACTTACACTTGGCCTTAGTATTTTATTATTTGTTGTTTTAATTTATTTAGCTTTCGTTATCCACAGTGCGAGTACGACTTACACTTGGCCTTAGTATTTTATTATTTGTTGTTTTAATTTATTTAGCTTTCGGTATCCACAGTGCGAGTACGACTTACACTTGCCCTTAGTATTTTATTATTTGTTGTTTTAATTTAAGGTTTGAATTATAACCACACCAAGTTAAATGGTTACATTTATTGCTGTTTTTACGATGTACAGGGTCGAATTTGAGATGGAGCACACGGGACCAGAACCATTATATCTACAATACAACGCACTTAAGAGACTTTTTTTCACTTTTGGAGCATTCTACTTCTCTGCATTCACAGGTGTTGTAAGAAATGTACAGTCAGCAAGAAAATGGGCAAAATGGAACAAAAAAAAATCGATCCCGATTCTTTTTTTAATCCAGAATTGACAAGCCTTTGGTATCATCTCACCTGATGGTAAGTGACGATGATGCCGAAGATGGAAGCGGGCTTACCCAACGCAATGGGGATCTGGCTATCTTATGTTCAAGCCGGAACACATCAATGCTGTTAATACTGATGTTTGGCGGCAAGACTTAGATAAGATGGTGGTAGCTAGCCAGGCGGGCTGTAAAATTGCCCTACCACCAACCAAACCGAGTCTTACAAAGTTGAACGCGCCGGGACTCGATCCCGCGACCTTCTGGTGTGAAGCGAATTTACTAACCATTACGCCACGGAGGCGGTTTCTGATTGTGATCTTAAGTCTCTTTTAGACCAATTAAGGTTACGTAAACTAGATATGTTAGAAATCGCAAAAAACTTTTCCCATACATTTATATGAAAAATCTAATGTTCCTCTCTGATAGTGCCAAACGTTTATAATGAGGATCAAAACTAATAAGAGGCCAGCTAAGCTTAGAATACCGGAAAACACAAAAAACCTGAAAAGTTCTCCCATTAACACTATTTATGGCAAATTTATTTATTTAATTATACTTATAGTACACCAAAAACATTTTCGTAAAGCTAATACATAGGGATATTGTATATAGTTAATGTACAGTAGGCGGTCTTATTGCTAAAAGCAATCTCGTCCAGACAACCTATGGTTACAGGAAAGCACGAAATACTTATTTTTACAATAAGGGCAGAGAAATAAGCAACTTGATTAACTATAAGTATAACTATTATAATAGTTACTATATATGTATATAATAATAATATTAGGATGTATTATTATTATTTAGTCAGAGTTATATATATAGTATAAAAAAAAAAATATATTGCGTAACTTGACGCCGTAGTCTTTTGCACCTTATCAGAGACAGGACCGGCTGGCATCATTAGATAATAATTTAATATTTTTTTGCAATTCATGTATGAGAAAAGGTTTTTGCGATTTCTGACATTCCTAGTACTCTAACCTTATTTGGTCCTTGAATGAAGCGTCGGTGGCTCAACCGGTAACGACTCGGTCCATCTAACCAGAGGTACCGGGTTCAAATCTGGACGGCCAATGTACCAATGAGTTTTTCAAAAAAACTTACGTACATATCATTACCGATTGCTTTAACGGTGAAGGAAAACATCGTGAGGAAACCTGCACACGCCTGCGAAGAAACTCGAAGGTTGTGTGTGAAGTCGACCAATCCGCACTGGGCCCGCGTGGTCGACTAAGGCCTAATCGCCCTGATTCAGGGTAGGCTTGAGCCCCTCGGTGGGGACGTATATGAGCTGATATAATAATAAAAAATTTGGTCCTTATGAAGACTCTTGATCCTTATGAAGACTCTTGATCCTTATGAACACATCATAAAAAGTTTTTGTGTAAATTGTCAAGTTTAGGGTTAGTCTCCTAAGTACGTTTTCTTGTTGCTATATTGGTGTCCTGTGTGTTTGTGCCCCATCTCAACTTTCCACTCTGTTATAGAGAAAACACAAAAAAAAATTAAAAGTTTCTTATGTTGAAATTTTTTATTATTTGTTAGTAAATGCGCCAATTAATAACAAATATTCTGTGAAAATTTCAACCGCCCTACTGCCGTCCTACCTCAGCTGATATACGTCCCCACCGAGGGGCTCGAGCCTACCCTGAATTAGGGCGATCGGGCCTTAGTCGACCACGCGGGCCCAGTGCGGATTGGTCGACTTCATACACAACCTGCGAGTTAAACCTATTGGCCATTACGTTTCAAAAGATACATCCCTTTTAAGGTCGGATAGCTTAGTAATAGGTGGTAATAGGGTCCCGTTGTTGCCCTTTGGCTAAGGAATCCTCAAAAGGTATACACATACCTTTTAAATACCCTTTAAATTTTGAATAGTAACACTTATCATTACAGCTCATATACGTCCCCACCGAGGGGCTCGAGCCTACCCTGAATCAGGGCGATTAGGCCTTAGTCGACCACGCGGGCCCAGTGCGGGTTGGTCGACTTCACACACAACCTTCGAGTTTCTTCGCAGGCGTGTGCAGGTTTCCTCACGATGTTTTCCTTCACCGTTAAAGCAATCGGTAAGTATGTACGTAAGTTTTTTTTGAAAAACTCATTGGTACATTGGCCATCCAGATTTGAACCCGGTACCTCTGGTTAGATGGACCGACTCGTTACCGGTTGAGCCACCGACGCTTATAGTAACACTATAAAATATTTATTTTAAATAGTCAAAACAAAATGTTTATTGCAAATAATGTCATTATTGGATTACAGTCTCTGGTTATGGTATTTGTTAAGAATCGACAAATAAGTATAGTCTTTATTCTTTGACGTAACCATATCATTGTCATTTACATAATCTATTATTTTATAATATCCTCCACGGCACAAGAATTTTCTGACATGAGTCTTGAATTTATTTTCTGACAAACCAATTTGCATTTTCTGTAATTTCATTGTAGAATCTTATACACAGTCCCACAAATGACTTTTTAACCTTACTCGGTCTCGAATAGACTATACAGGGTGTAACAAAATTGGTGTAGGTCCCGTTAACTAGGGGCTCTACTCGTCACATTGAACAACTTTCTCCAAGAAACCCATAGTCAATTCTCAAAAAAAAATTGGACCCTCCATACTAAAATGCGCAAAATCGGTCGATTAGCTGTTCGTTTTGCATGAGGAGTTAAACATTATTTTTACGTTTTCAGCAAAGTCGTAAAATAAAAGTTGTTCAGTATGATGAGTAGAAGCCCCCGCTAACTGGACCTAAACCAATTTTGTTACACCTGTATATAATATATATTATATATTTATTTACATTTCTTAAATTCAAATTATGCCTGTCACTGTTTTGTCTAATATCTTTTACCTTTTAACAACATCGCAGTGACTTGGGGTGCTTGGGGTGTCTGTTGTTACGCAGTTAGTTGAATTAGCATTACAAGTTACATCCTTGAATCCACTCGACCCTGGCAAAGAATAAAGACTATTTACTACTTAAAAGAAGGCTAACTCCGCAGAATCATTTGAATGAATGGCGACTCTTGTTACGACACAATAAAGTGCAAAATTAGGTGGCACAGCGCTAATTGCCTACAGTTTTATTCACCTACAAGTTGCCTCTCTTTCTATCGCGTAACTCTTATCTCTTCTGACTACTGAATTTGCCCCATGTAGGGGTCCGTGCATACGCTACCTTTTCCGGTGCGCGATCGCTACTCGAGAACTTTACTGCCCCAACCTGCCCTCTGTTCTACGAGCTATGTGCCCCGCCCACTACCACTTAAGTTTAGCAATTCTCAGAGCTATGTCGGTTCAGTAATTATTACAAGTTTTAGAATTTTGACTGTGATTAATAGTTAAAAATAATCTGCGAGCTATATGCTTCACAGCGTCACTAGGCCACAGGCGGGCAGCGCAGATCCGGTCGTCGTGGAAATCCTTGGGGGAGGCCTATGTAGAAATCCTTCGGCTGATATGATGAATAATTACTTAAGGGGCCTCACCGAAGTTCGTTTTCCATACAAATTGAAGATTACAATTTCTCGAAAATGGATGAACCGATTCTAATAAAACTTTACATCTATGTCCACCACATCCTTTTTCAGCTGAAGTAATGAGAATATGAAATTTACCGTGATGCGATATTATGATTTCTTAACTTTTTTAAAAATTCTTAGAGCGTCGGTGGCTTTAATGACTAGGGCCGCCGCCTCCTGTCCGGGAGGTCGTGGTTTGAACCTGCCACTTACCAATGTTATTTCGAATTTAGATTTCATATGTACGTTTATCCGACGCTCTTACGGTGAAGGAAAACATCGTGAGGAAACCTGCACACGCCTGCGAAGAAACTCGCAGGTTGTGTGTGAAGTCGACCAACCCGCACTGGGCCCGCGTTGTCGACTAAGGCCCTATCGCCCTAATTCAGCGTAGGCTTGAGCCCCTCGGTGGGGACGTATATGAGCTGATATGACAATAAAAAGTACTTTTTTTCATTGCAGATCCTGATCGGCATAACCCTTATGGTGTGGGTTGTCCAAAAGGCGCGAAAAGAGCTGACGATCGCAATCATGGCCGCCGAACTTGGTCGAGAAACAATATCCAATTCTAGTAGCTCGTCCATCAGCTAGCCCACAGCCAAGCTCTCCATTGACGTGGACAGCATCTCTGATGAACGGCATAGCTAGGGCTCAACCCTGGACCAAAAACCAGGTCCTGATACCCTTAAGACTATAGAGGAAAGTCTGCTCTCACAAAGTTGTGTCGCCGACCAAAATGGGAGATTCGAAACCTGTGTGTAGGGTTTAAACCCAGTGATATTATCTTTAATGACCTCTAAGAGGATTTTTGGAGGATTGTTCAGATTAACCAGCTAGGGTATGTAACAAGAGTGCAATTTTATTGACCGTATGAAAATACGTTAGGGCTTACCAACTGTGGATAAAAAAAAATAGAAATGTGTGCTGGGACACATAGTAGAAGTGAAACTTCAACGGTCAAGTGGAAATGGTAACCCAGGCTAAGTACCTGCTTTATATCTCCATCTCAACTTTTCTCTATCTACGAATACAGCCGTTGCGCTCTCTCCGCCAACCTAATACCCCTACCCCCCCCCCCGTCTGTAAAGAAGTTTCACTTCTTCTTCTTTGCGTGTCGATGACAAATTAAATCATTCCGGCCCAGAACTTAGCCACTTCGACTGCACTATTTGTGGCGTCCATTAAGTCCTGCTGCGAACAGGTGACAGGGCAGGCAGGACAGGAAACTAAATGAGCCATGGACTGCACCGCTCCACACACACAGTCCAAATTTGGGTTTTCCGAGAGTCCCCATCTGAACATGTTCTCCTTGCTCCGGCCGACCAGAGTCCGAAGTCGATTTAAAGACTTCCAGATCGGCCATGGTAATACATGTCCAGCCGGTAGACTCTCAGAAAGCGGGACAAAGGGATCAGGAAGCGGTGTTCGAGCACGCCACATGTTGCATCTCGCTTGAGAGGGCTGAGTTGTGAGGGGGTCGACATGTTTTAAAAAGCTTTTCCGAAGTTTCACTTAAAAATATTTTATGAGTGGATGCAACTAAGTTCCTGTTAGTAGCAAAACTAATTTGGCGTTGATTCCTAATGTGCTATTATTTTCATACTAAAATTGTATTTTAGAACGATCCTAATGTTTGATAAGATAGGTTTGTGTTGTAAATCTATTTCGATGCGATGGACAATATGATATAGCGCCCTAAAATGGGACAAGATAAAGAAACAAACAACTTCTGATGATTTACGACACCTTCATGATGACCTTCAAATTTTTAATTTCGTTGTTCCTACAGCGATTGATTGGCGTCTGTATCGTTTGATGTAAGGATGTTCAAATAATGAAAAAAAAAATTGCATTTATAATAAGATTTAAAGGCGGTAAGATTCAAACAAACGAACACATAGTTTATTTATTATTAATGAAACAGAAGTAAAAATTAATTTTGTATTTGTTTTTGGCAACATTAGTTGCTTATTGAAATAATGTGATTGTTACAATCAATGATTAGATTAATAGCAATCACATTTTTATGATGATAACTTCTTATCTACGATATTTTTATTTTTAACCGCCTCCGTGGCGTAATGGTTAGTCCATTCGCTTAACACCAGGAGGCCGCGGGTTCGATTCCCGGCGGGGTCAACTTGTAAGACTCGGTTTTATTGGTGGTATAGGGCATTTCATCTTATTTAAGTCATGCCGCCAAAACATCAGTGTTACCATCATTGATGTGTTCCGGCTTGAAGATAAGATAGCCAGATCCCCATTGCGTTTGGAAATCTTGGTAAGCCCGCTTCCATCTTCGGCATCAACGTCACTTTACTATCAGGTGAGATGATGCCAAGGGCTTACCAATAGGGGATCGGACTGCTAGTCATATGAGTTACTTTTTATGTTGTGTCAAATACTAAATTTTGTTCTAAAAATATTTAAAATACCCACAAGTGACGTCATAGATTTTTAGCGTCATTGACGAACTTATTTTGTGAATTTGATCAATTAAAAATTTAAGACGTGATGAAAAAACAAAACAAGTAAGGTTTGTTGAAACTTCAAGAGGAGAGCAATTTAGGAAATCATATTTCAGATTTTATTTTTAATGCAGTCCGATCCCCTATTGTGAAAAATAATAATAATTCATTATCATCCTAATTTTATTGTTAATTTTGTAACAAAAGTTCAAAGGACGCAAAAAACATATGCACTTAGATATATGTAGCTACAGATATACAGATTCATTGCCAGATTGTTTCTTATAATACCAACATACTTTTATTTATTGGACTGAGTCCAAAATGTGTTATCACGTCTCGGAGAACATTTTAGGTACGTAGATACTTGATAATCCGTTCTGACCGTACAACAAATTAGATCAACTCGTTGTAGAACCAAAATTAGCACTTCATCGTGTGTCTCCCCCATCTCCCATTGGGTATAGTTGAATAGGTCTTAAAACTATCCAGAGTTTGCGAAGAACATTTTGTCGATAAAATAATGATTTAATAATTTCAAAGGAAAATTATCACGGCTAATTTGCTCTTTTAGTTTAGGAGTAATAGTCGACTAACTTGAAATGTGCCGTTGGATTTGTAAAAAGTTTATTAATATCCCATACTAAACATTCTGACTGCAACTGAAAAAAACTTCGTTTTTTAAAATGTACATTTATTTTTAGAAAACACTACGGAACACTTTTTGCTCGTGGTGCGCACTGGACCACTGTTTTTCAAATAGGTAATCTTGAGGTCCGGACACACGGACTAGAAGCCAGCTGCAGTTTGGATGCAGTTAGGGTGCAACCTAGGAGAACTGCATCCAAACTGAGAATTTGCAGCTGGCTTGCAGTCCGTGTGTCTGGAGTCTTATTCGCATCAGAATTTATCTTCCAAATAATTACCTACGGGTAGTAAACCTGTCGGTTTAAATTGCCTCCAAATGTTATCTCGTCTAGCTGCGTCTCGTAGCGAAGATAATCGCTAGATAAACAACTGTACACGGCCGCTTCATGGGCATTTCACAGTAAAATACTAAGTGCTATTAGATTCGCCACAGACTCACGGACTAGATGTGTCGTGTCACAGACCGCGGACCGAGAGTGACAAAGCTATAGATAAGATAAGGAAAGAGCAAAGCTGTTATAGTTACTACGTTAAAATTGGATCGATTACTTCATGTTCAAATACAGAACGAACGAACAATCCAAGCCGATCGGAGCTTAGTAGTAGTACCTACTGGGTAGTAGTACCTTACATTTCTTCAAACTTGTCTTGAAAAAAGTAAGCGCACTAGGTTCATAAAAAAATATTTTTTTAAAAGAAGATATTTTGATAGAATATTTTTTAAGAGAAAGAAAAAGAGATTATGTACTAAAAGTGACATAAAGTGCAAGAATACTGAAACAATCAGGTCTTATTTTGCAGTGACGCCACCTTGCCTAGCAAGTTGGCCAACGCATTACAACAGTTGAGATGCACTACATTAGTGAAGCTTGCTTCTGGAGGTATATGGGGGAGGTGACATAACAGTAAATCATGACATGTTATTCAATTACGTTGACATGCTACGTAAAAGCCGAAACAGACGCACGGACCAAGGAGAGAGAGCGACAAAGCTATAGATCCGACAAGGACGTACACACACGCAACATCACTGTTACCCACGAACCAGTACTACGACATCGCACTGTTATAATTAGTACCAAACTACGTTTAGGGCGGCCCGCAGCGACACTAGCCGAGGCTGCAGGCTAATAATCTGTGCTGATTGATAATGATGATCGATGATTAAGATTTTTATTTATAAACTAAAACAAGTCTTGCCGCCAAACATCAGTGTTAACAACATTGATGTGTTCCGGCTTGAAGAATAGATAGCCAGTTCTCCATTGCGTTGGGAAATCTTGGTAAGCCCGCTTCCATCTTCGGCATCATCGTCACTTACTATCAGGTGAGATGATGCTAAGGGCTTACCAATTAAGAATAAAAAAAATTATCTTACAGCAATAGTGGTACGTAAGCTTAGCAGCTACATTTAGTATAAACTGAGTTGTTGAATCAAAGAATATGTGTAACGAGACAGTGTAGGTAATGGTTCCTGACGGTTATGTAAAGTAAGTTTTCACTCAACTCAATTCATGACTAATAACAAAAGATCACCCAGGAAGATTAAAATACATGTAATCACCCAAAAGTTAACTTAAGAAAGAGAACAGCGTCGTCGGTGGCTTCCTGTCCGGGAGCTCGTTTTTCGAATCCTGCCACGTACCAGTGTGTTTTCGAATTTCGATTTCATATTATGTACGTTTACCCGATGCTCTTATGGTGAAGGAAAACATGGTGAGGAAACCTGCACACGCCTGCGACTCGAAAGTTGTGTGTGAAGTCGACCAACCCATACTTGCCCCGCGTGTTCGACTAAGTCCCGATCGCTCTAATTCAGGGTAGGCCACATTTCGAGCTGATATGATGAAACTTTAGAAAATTACACTTTTTTAATGTTATGTACTTAGTATTAGATAATACTAAATATTAATATGTATAAAAGTAGATTTTTCAATAACTACAGAAAGTAGAATATTATTTTTCAAAAAGATTTTCAATGAAAATAACTGATATAATATATCGTGTGATATTAATACAAATAATAAGTATTAAAACAATTGCCAAATTAATACAGTTGAGCTCAAAAATTAATGTTTGCATTGTCCAATTTTCTTTAGAAAGTCCAATTTGTGAGAAAATAATTTATATTATAACAAAAAAAAAGTGCAATGTTTTTGACGGCGACTGTACGCATTTATTTATCCAATATATAGTGTGTATATTATTTATATTTTCGAAAATTAAGTATATTGGCATTTATTCTTATGATGATATTCAGACTGTAGCATCGTTATATTTCGTGGAAATGTAATATTTGTAACAAAAATTATATTTTCCTAATTTTGTATGTTACTGATTATAATTTATTTCATGACTTCCATTTTCGTGCAATAGTTTTTAGGGTTCCGTGCCCAAAGGGTAAAAACGGGACCCTATTACTAAGACTTCGCTGTCCATCCGTCTGTCACGAGGCTGTATTTCATGACCTGTGATAGCTAGACAGTTGAAATTTTTTCAGATGATGTTTTTGTGTTGCCGCTATAACAACAAATACTAAAAATTTGAAAAATATCCATACAAAAAACGTGTTTTTTAAACGTGAATAAACTAGCGCCATCTAGTATGATGGTTCTTACTCGCACTTTACCGGTTTTTTGTGTTGCAGTGTCATCAAATTACTTTTCCTTGCGATCATATTAATAAAACTAATCACAATAAAATGTAAAACTTTAATTGCTACGATCTCTTCTTGAGTAGATTATTAAAATTTGAGTCATATTTATTTTATATTTTAAGTTCCTTAAGATTCTTCCTTAACACATCTAAAGACTGATATGATAACCCTAGGATTTTTCAAAACATTTTTTAAATTTTTGTTTTGTATATGAATTTTTTTATAAAACCAAAAATATTATGCCTAATATATGATTTTCTTAAGTAGGTATCTAACCTACCTATTGTTACATTTTATACTTACAGAATTTAAGTTACAAATAATTTAACTTAACAAGTATATTTTATTTTAAAAAGCCTAACTTCTTACAACGATTTGTGCCATATTTAGCACGTTTTTATTTTATTGTTATCACAAATTGTTTAATTTAATTTAATTTTGATGTTAAAAATGAAATTGTGCCAAATTGGTTTATTGTACCGTCTGCTGCTTAGCTTATCGGAGATGTTGCCTAGCGGTAGGTGCGTAATATTATGTTATATGTAAGTTATAATCGCAAAAAAGGTATTTTTTTAAATGTTATTTCAACATTTATACATGGTGTCATTTCAGTCAACAACGACGCCCAGCTTAGGGGTGTAAGTATACCTACACGAAATTGATGCAAAAAAAAACATTTTAAAAAAAATTTGGCCTTTTCATTTAATGTTTGTGAACGAGGTGATCGTTTCTTTCAAATACTTATCCAAGAAACATTTTGAGAGATTTTTTTAAATGCTAAAATTTTGCGAGTAGCTTTGCCCGCGTGTTATGTAGTTTTATGACTGCAATCAAGGGTGCACAGCACAGTGCACGAGGCGCCAGCATGCATGCAGAGGAACCATGCATTTTACCTATTGGTCTCCGCATTTTACTTTAGCTCTTTGTTAAATTTTTGCGAAATTGGTTCAGTAGTTATAGTTACATCGCATTTTTCTGGGATACAAATTTGCATGTGTGTTAATTCAATGCTTAATCTATCTACTTTCATAATTTCAACCGTTTAGGCGTGAGTGTAACGAACATTTTTTTGCGTTTATTTGTGTAATTTTTGGCAGCAGTGATGTGGATAGTGTGGGTATATAAACACCTGTAAGTCGGGGGTTGTTGGCTTAAACCACACCTTGTTTTATAATTAAAAAAATGCGAGTAGTGTGTGTTTAATTTTTTTGCTAATGTGTCACTATAATGCCTAACTTTTAAAAGAATATTTAATCTATTATTTTATGAGAACATGGCCGCAAAACTTACGAATAAGCCATGAAAATCTTGAATGTTTTGAATTGAATGGTCGCATAGTTGTGAATATGTTTTTAATCAATATTTCATGTTCATTATTGAAATATACTATACTAATAAACTATTGTTATGGTAATACTTGTACAATAAAAAAAATCTTTTGCCTGCCTAAAAATTTGCTTAGGTAGCTACTAAAAAGCAGACATAAAATACTGTGAAAATATCTACACGTCCATTCAGTGGATAAATTAATTTAATTATTAATATACCTACTATAACTTCAAGATATTTACGGATTATTTAAATTTCTGCTTTCCATTTTCTCATAAATCTCATAAAGCACTCCAAAGAGACCTTTTAGATACTTGGCTCTAATACAAACTTATTTTTATTTCTTCGCCCGATTCAATAGAAGATACACATTTACGTGTAATTTGTTTAATTCCAAATACCTACTTACTTGAGATCACTGCAATTTAGTGAATACTATTTTTTTAGAAAAAGTAGGTTGTGTAAAGTTTTTTTTTAGAATTAGTCTATTCATATTACAGTTTGAATTGGCCTATTTATATTACAGTTTGAATTTTTAGTTTTTGTAGGACTTAAGAGTTTTTGAAAGTCTTCTTTGGTATACAGGTGTAACAAAATTTGTGTAGGTCCCGTTTACTGGGGCTTCCACTCATCGTACTGAACAACTTTTATTCTATGACTTTGGTGAAATCACAAAAAAAATTTTTGCTCTTACAATCGATCAGCTGATCGACCAATTTTGTGCATTTTTGTAAGGAGGGTCCGAATTGTTTTTAAAAATTGACTATGGGTTCTTGGGGAAAGTTGTTCAGTATGATGAATAGTACCCCCCAGTCAACGTGACCTATACCAATTTCGTTACACCTGTATATATCAGCGGCATATACATCACATTAGAAATAAATACATGCGATAATTATCTTTTCTCATTAAAATGTGTGATTGCAATAAATAATATGCTCAGAATATTTATATAAAAACCACGTTTTTCCTATTTAACCCACATGAAATTAAATTGTAAAAAAAGTTGCATTTATTATTATTGACTTTTTTTTGTTTCATTTTATTATACTTGTAGGTAGTTATTTACAAATTAAATTGTTGTTAAATTTTAAGAGTAGTTTAATATGAAGTGTGTCGACTTATTTATGGTTTTGCAAATATTTGTGAAAAATAATGCCAGACATACCAATCTATTTGTACTTCCTATTAAATACCTATGTTATATGACCACATATGATCCACAAAACTACACTGTAAAAGCCTTACAATTATAAATAGTTCTAATAATAAGTAATAAAGATTGTCTTTCTTTGTTTCTTTGTCTTTTATTGTTTCGCTGTAGCTGTAATTACTACAAAGCACGCATTTACTATAGTTTAGTTTTATTTATTTCACGACAAAAATTCATAATTACACAATATACATGTCAGGTCATCATATAAAATGTCAATAGTGATGTAATCGTCAAAGAAATCAATACAGAAAATAAAACAATAAAATTAACAAAATGTCAAAACAAAGAAAAAAACTACAGTAATAAGATACATTGTGAATAAATAAAAAAAAAACATAGGTATTGGTATGTAACTCATGTTACTAAATTTTAAAATGTCACAATTATTATTCTTTCAAAAAATTCTTTAGCCGACTAAAATTCGCGTTCCAACAAGAAGTCTTCGACCGGCGCCTAAATCATAAAGGTCTCGTCATTGGTTATTTCCCGCAGAGGGGACGGTAATTGCTCGTATATACTCGTATATATTATGATCATAACTTTAGCAGGTATTTTTGCTTGGTGGTAAACGTGACATGGACTGCTATCAGAATAGCCCGATCTGAAATAGGAATCTGGAGAAAACTCATGTCAGCCGCGGGCAAAAGCTAGTTCTACAAAGAGAAAGAATACCCTAAACATCGTGCACCTCGGTGAGCCGAGGTCGCTTCAGGAAGTCGTCAGCAACCTTCGGGGGCTACTGGGCTTCTTGGAGGAGCTGGGCTGGCAGTGATGCCGGCCAAACACGCAAAATGGGCGCAGTGGTCGCCTGGTTTCGGAAACCAGCCCGCCCCTAACAATAACAATAACATAATACCCTAAACATTCCATCGTTTCGTTAATATTCCATCGTTTCGTTAACAACCCATCTTAGAGCGTCTTAACATATTAGAGCGTCGGTGGCGTAATGGCTAGGGCCGCCGCCTTCGGTCCGGGAGGTCGTGGTTCGAACCTGCCACGTACCAATGTGATTTCGAATTAGATTTCATATGCTCTTACGGTGAAGGAAAACATCGTGAGGAAACCTGCACACGCCTGCGAAGAAACTCGCAGGTTGTGTGCGAAGTCTACCAACCCTCACTATGGGCCCGCGTGGTCGACTAAGGCCCGATCGCCCTAATTCAGGGTAGGCTCGAGGCCCTCGGTGGGGACGTATATGAGCTGATATGAATGAAAAAAAATGTTTATTCAGTGATAAGTATACACAGATGAAATATTTCGTAGTTTTTAAATTACAATAGTTTATACCTATCACTGAAAAGGTAGCAGTTCAGCATATGCTGTCATCACAAAGATCACAGCGCTGATTTTCAGCTACTACCCCTTCAGGGAAGGGGGGTGGACCTTAAACATCCTTAATGCTGGGGCACGCACGGGTCCCTTCCCAGTCTGAGAAAGGTAAGGCCATACTCCACGGCCGGGTTGGTGGAGGTCGTACGTAGGGCTAGTGACGAATCCCACTGACAAAAGTTTTTTAAGCCGCCTGTCTACAAGGCATCTCATACGGCTTAGCGACTGCCATCTAGTGATAGCAACCGACATCAACGGCTTAATGTGGCTTGTGAAACAAGGAATAGGTCGAGAAAAATGCCACTTACGAGTACAGTCAGCGTATTTATGACGACGGTAGTACAATTAACGGTAACGGTTTACAATTAAACACGGTTAATTGTGCCACACGATAAGAGACCGTGCAGAATTGGCACAATTAGTATCACACCCGCAGTCACGTGTAGGGCATTAAAGGTTGTCACACACAGGCGCTATACTATAAGATATATTTAACGTAACAGATATCTTACAATATCGCTCTTAGAAATCAATGAGAGTACACACACGGGGCAGATAAATACATTTCATCGCCGTCTAGCTTAAGATACCGCGCGAGCTCGCGATATTTATCTTAAGATAAATACAGCATGTTTATATAAAGAGTTTTTAACCGCCTGCATGGCGTAATGGTGAGTTCATTCCCTTCACACCAGGAGGTCGCGGGTTCGATCCCGGCGAGGTTAACTTTATAATACTCGGTTTGGTTGGTGGCAGGGCATGTTCATAGCCCGCCTGGCTATCTTATCCAAGTGTTGCCGCCAAACATCTGTTTTTATATTTTTTTCACAATTGGTGAGCCCTTGGCATCATCTCACCTGATGGTAAGTGACGATGATGCCGAAGATGGAAGCGGGCTTACCAAGATTCCCCAACGCAATGGAGAACTGGCTATCTTATCTTGAAGCCGGAACACATTAATGTTGTTTACATTGATGTTTGGCGGCAAGACTTAGATAAGATGGTGGTAGCTAGCCAGGCGGTGTATGAAAATGCCCTACCACCAATCAAACAGAGTCTTACAAAGTTGATCCCGCCGGGAATCGAACACGCGGCTTCCTGGTGTGAAGCGAATGGACTAACCATTACGCCACGGAGGCGGTTGACAGCATTGATGTGTTCCGGCATGAAGATAAGATACCTAGATCCCCATTGCGTTGGGGAATCTTGGTACCCGCTTCCATCTTCGGCATCATCTTCACTTCGTCAAAGTCGGCTTCGTCCTCTGATGAACTGTCTAGTAAGTCCAATAGCAACATATGCGAACAAATTTTCTTAATCAGCCTGTATAAAACGTTGCAGGTTAAACTCATTCAAAGACTCGTAACAGAATGTGGGGTTTTCATATAATAAAGTATAGCGCCCGTGTGTGATACCTTGCTATGCTTTAAGTTTTTATCTTAAGATACTCGTGAGTATCTTAAGATAAAATAGCGCCAGTGTGTGACAGCTTTAAGATTTACGCCTACGGACGTGTCCAACACGACCTTCATAGATCAGCGTTGCCAGACGTCCCGATTTTCGCGGGACGTCCCGATTTTTAAATCAAAATTTAATGTCCCGCGTGGGACAGGCCAAGTCCCGCTTTTCGGGGATAACTCATAAAAGTTATTCTCATTGGTTTACAAATTTCTATTTTGCGAAAACGCACGACTACGTACGAAGGAATAACAATACCTATTGCATTTGTTTTAGTCCTTGGACAAGAACAAGTATATTATCTGTGATAGCAGTTAGCAAGTAGTGAGTTGCGTTGCGTGCGTAATTTAGTTTAATAATTATTCTCATAATGTAAGTTACAATTTGTAACACTCAATCCTCAGACTATTATTTGAAACACCAAATTTTTCTAATGTTTAAAACTTTGTTGACTTTCATTTTTATTTTTAAATATTTTTATTTAGAAGACTAAGTTGACTCAACTAGGTATGTACCTAACGATAGGGTGAATTTGATTTTAAATATTATATTTTTATTAAAATTATTATTATTAGGCTATTTTTGCTGTCTATAGTCACGTAAACGTAATTTAAAACTCAAATAAAAAGATAAATATTTAAAAACTTCTGAATATATAACGTTTTTTACTATGTCCCGCTTTCGACCTACGAAGAACTACATAAGTTCTTCGTAGCTTTCGACGAAAGAATCCCGCTTTTTTAACATTTTCAAAATCCCAATTTGGAAAAATAAAATATCTGGCAACGCTGTCATAGGTGCAAATAAATGTACACTATAGGTTTCTTCACTGTGTTAAAGCGACTCGATCCCATCCGCCCCGGTGTGCCTGCTCCGTCAACGGAGCAGATGGGAAAACTGATCCATAGGCCCCGTGATGGCACAGTCAAATCTCATACACCCGGTACAATCGGTAAGTAGGTACGTACATAAGTTACAAAAAACTTATTGATATCGGTTCTCCGGATTCGAACTCGGCGCCTCTAGCTAGGAAGACCGAGTCGTTACCGTTGAGCCACCGACGCTGTCTTTCTCGTTTCATACCGACCGAAAGACGTTCACTGGTGGACAAAGGTTATTAAAATATAATTAATTTATATACTCGTATGTAATGAATAATCTTAGTTAATTCTTTGGCAGATAGGTATTCCTTTGTAGATAGTTGTCTATTACAGTCAATCTATTGTAGTTTGAATTTCCCGCTTTATTGACTGGATTAGTCAACGTTGACATTGGTGTCGATTCGGTATAACACAATTAAACTTATTTGACAGGACTAAACTAAATTTAGGCGTTCTGTCTATTTTTTTCTGTATCGAAAAGACAAGGACCGAATGATTCAATTTAGTTTAGTCCTGTCAATTAAGTTTAATCGTGTTACACCGAATCGACACCACTATCCATAAACAGCCATAGAGTAAAATAGGTTTGCAACCGGTTTACTGTTTTTAAAACCGGTCACATTATGCGTGCACGGGGCACATCACTAGTTTACTCGTTGTTTGTGTTTCCGAACGTAACATCAAACTGTCATTTTTCATTATCATGGCGGAGGACGAGGATAGTGTTTCGAATAGGAAATTGCAGCAAAATTCAAATAACGAAGGGTCCTTTCAAGACAGTGACCAAAATGCGGCGAGACCAGACCTAGGAATCGAAGAGGCCAAGTACAATAGCGCCGAAAACGGCGACACCTCAACTACAGAACCAAAATGTTCGACATCCAGTAAGTGTTTTTACGAAGTTGTTTTTGATCGCTAATTATAAAGAGATTCCTGGACGCAATGTGCTATTTGTTGCAGAGCCGACGGGGGCGACGCGGAAGGACGAGAATCCATTCTCGTTTCGTCATTTCCTGAAGCGGGACCTGTCGCTGCCGGGCAATTCAACATATGAAAATACGGGTGCCCGACCCAAGGTTTACGCGAATACAGTACAGCACTCACCGACTAAACTCGATGTGCATATTGACGCGCGGCGGGAGAAGGGCCGCGCGCCGCCCTCTGACGAGCCAACCAAAGAGAAACCCAGTGATGGCAGTAGCCACCGCATCAGTGATAACACATCTTCTAGTAGTTCAGTAGAGATACCGTTTAGTGTAGTGGACAACTCTGAATCTAAGCATAACTTTTACACAGACAATAACGATGTGCCGTTCTATCATAGACCCAATCTGGCCTCTGAGCCGCTCGGTATGCCATCACTACCTGATTTTGTTCAGGACCACATTCTAGTGGAGCAAGCGTATTTGAACTCTAATGGGCCGATATCAGTTGACTTGGACAATTTGCCGGACTTTACATTCAATACTAGTTTTAATGCTGGCTCATCTTCATCGTTAGGGAGGAGGAATCAGAATACATATGGTAGGAATAGGAGTTACGATTATGATGCCTATGAAGGTGCATCAGCATCTACAGACTTTGGTTCAACATCGAGAGAGGTTCCATTGGACTTGCCAGCTGGAGCAGAGGCTGCTGGTCCAGCCTCAGTGGACCAGCCGCACCTGAGTCTGGATCTTACAGAGTCTGTAAACCCAGCTGACCGAAGAAATGTGTCTCCCAGACATAACTTTCCTCTTGATCTTCCTCCAAATGCTGGTAAGATAACTTCCTTGTGTTATTTTACATATAAGTACAATCTGAACACAATTTCAGTAAGTAGGTTTTAATTTTAGTAATGCAATGAATAATATTTCATTACTTTTATTTCCAAACACTTAAAAGTTTTGTTATACTAAATCACCTGAAAATATTTTAGTATACAGAATCAGATTTTTTTGCTATAAATAGTATATTTTCTTTTTCTAACAAGTCATGTTATTCAAATCATTTGTAATGAAATCAGTGCACACATACACTTAAATTGTTTATTGGCCATTTGATCAGCCTTTGTTGATTGTTGATATTGGCTGACATCAGCAATTTTATAATAACAATGATGTGTACTTATTAGTTTTTGACCTACTTCGATAAGTTCATATTGCATAGCCTCAATCTTCAATAATTTACGATACATAAGATTTATTGTGTCTGTGTCTACTCGTGATCCTCTTGCAGTTTTAAATTATGTTTTAACAAATAGGAATACATCAGAAAGTTGAGAGAAAATGAGCCTGGTATAGTTTTCGTAACATCCTCATTTTATATTTTTTATCTGCATATATAAAAGGAAAAGTTGGCTGACTGGTATATCAAGCACAGCTGAAACCTCTGAATGGATTTCCCTAAAAATTAGAATACAGATAGCATTTAGGACGTGGGCATCCCCTAAGAAAGGAGCCACTAGCCCACTAGTACAAAATAAGTATTTATGTTCTCTGAGAAGCTCAAAACTGTAATTAAAATTATTTTATTTTATTAACCAGTTATTAATTTTTATAGAACATAAAATTTCAGCATTTCTAGGTAGCATTTTTTTGACACAGCCAAAAGTATCATACTTATACAGTCAACCATAATTTTGTTAGATAAAAAAAAATAACAATTAAATTTACTAATTTTAATTACAGTTTTGCACCTCTCAGAGGATATGGATATTTTAAATATAAAGAAGGTTTTTAATTGTTTAATATATTGGAAAAAGTTTTGAACCGACTTCAAAAAAGGTTCTCAACAATTTGACTATGTTTTTTTGTATGTTTGTTACGCAATATCTTCGCTTATGGTGAACCAATTTTCATGATTCTTTTTTTATTTGATAGGGTATGCTGCCAGGTTGGTCCCATAGGAATATATATCAATATTATCAAAATCCGTGTAGTACTTGTTTAGAAAATTAACAATAACAAAAATACATACACAGATAATGTTTTGATTTGCATTTGTGTGATCACAGGAACATTAGCTAAGGAAATCATGCATTATGATATGATGATACCTATTGGCGAGTAGGTTATTGGGTTTTACGTTGTTACATAGATAGAATTATCGCTAAAAATAAAAGGTTTAAAAACTAAAAACTAACTTCAAAAAGAAATTCACTCAAAAGTATGAAATAATATTGTTTATATATGAATACATGAAATTAACCAACAATAACGAGTTCAAAGGTACGAATCGAATTAGGGGCCAACAATTTTTTTTGAGGTCAGTACCAGCACACAGCTACTTACCCATCAAATGTTTTAGATTCGATGGCTTTGCTGGCACTGACCTTAAATAAATTGTAAGTCCCTAATTTTATACGTACCTACCTTTGAATTTGTTATTGTTGGTTAATTTCGTGTATTCATATATAAAAAATATTATTTCATACTTTTGAGTGAATTTCTTTTTGAAGTCCGTTTTAAGTTTTTTTACAACTGAGGACCATTTCACAAGCAAGATACAATTTTACAAGCAGAAAATTGCAAGAGGCAATCATAGGCAATAGAGGTAATCTATATATCAATAGCAACCAGTATATAGTATGATACTTGAGGGATCAAGCAACACATATCTAAATAACATCTCTCACTAAAAAAATCTATCAAGCCATTAAGACTACATAAAGGCTTTGCCAAAGAAAGAAACAGATGTCCAAATGTGGGGCAGTTGGGCAAAAACAGTGCAATCTGTTATTTTCTGCTTGTGTAATTGTAACTTGCTTCCAACTAGCTTTTAGAATAAGCCCCTTAGAGTTACCATGTGTTCTCAAAGGTGCCGAGTCAATGCGGCTGCCAGACTTCCTGCCGGTGCACCCTGGCCGCACGTCGCCGGAGCCCGAGCACCAGGATGAACAGCTGCAGCAGGTCATGGCTGAACTGGAGCGGACCAGGTATTGCTTTATTTATTAATTTAGATCAGGTGACACTTCTTTGCATGTCAACTGTTTAAATCAACTTTGGCTAAATGTGTTGCCACATCAACGGCTTATTGGTTTGCATCAAGCAAATACACAAATATGCACGATACTGGGTTGGTAGTCACGGGGTAGAGATGGGGTCAACTTGTAAAACTTGCTTTGGTTGTTGGTAGGCCATTTTCTTAGCCCGCCTGGCTAGCTACCACCATCTTATCTAAAGTCTTGCCGCCAAACATCAGTGTTAACAGCATTGATGTCTATCGGCTTGAAGATTAGATAGCCTGTTCTACATTGCATTGTTGGAAATCTTGGTAAGCCCGCTTCCGTCTTCCGCATCATTGTCACTTAACATCAGGTGAGATGATGCCAAGGGCTATGTAGAAAAAAAAAATTGCTAGCCGAGCTCCTCCAAGAAGTGTAAGTTGCCAATGACTTCCTATAGCGACCTCGGGTCACCGAGGTGAACAACCCTGTACCACACCCTAGACACTGCATACATTGCGCCAGAAATGACATTTCAAAAAAGGATTGACGGAACAAACAAAATGGCGGCGCAATTCTTTCCGTTCGACAACCAAACTGTAACCAATCTGTATCAATCTGGGTGACGAGGGGGTGAGGTCGCAATCTAGAGAGCGGCAGGGAGTGTTCATAGTGTATGTTAAAAAAGAATGACGGAACAAACAAAATGGCGGCGAAATCCTATACGTTCGACAACCAAACTGTAACCAATCTGTATCAATCTGGGTGACGAGGGGGTGAGGTCGCAATCTAGAGAGCGGCAGGGAGTGTTCATACTGTATGTTAGTACTAATATTGTACTTTGCCTGTACTAGCTCTTTGCAATCCAGTAGGATGTTAGTATTTTATATTAAAGATAGTATTAATTAGTAAGCCCTTGACATCATCTCACCTGATGGTAAGTGACGATGATGCCAAACGCAATGGGGAACTGGCTATCTTATCATCAAGCCAGAGCACATCAATGTTACAACGATGCTTGGCGGCAAGACTTAGATAGGATGGTGGTAGCTAACCAGGCGGGCTTAGAAAATGCCTTTCTACCAATCAAACCGAGTCATACAAAGTTAAGACTCCGTCGGAACAAACCCGCTTCCTTCTGATGTGAAGGTTATGGACTTAACCATAACCATTACGCCACGCAGGCGGTTATAGTTATAATTAGTGCAAACACGTGCGAGACATCGATGACCTATGCGCAAGCGCGTCACGAATCACGCACCAAAACGCTTGTGTAAATTACTAATTAAATTTACTGTGTTTACAGCACGACATTTGAAAAGTGTAGATTGTTTTACCTGCTTCAAATAAATTCAATTCAACTCATTTATTCTATAAAATAATTTAAATGGCAATCATATAATGTTAAATTTGAAGCACTTAAAAATAAAAAATATAACAATAATGACTGCATAATACAGGCTTTTCCTAGCCTAGTTCAGTAGCCAGAGTTCTTATAAGATTCAAGATTCAAGATATTTATTCAAAATAGGTGCAAATTACACTCTTTCTGATAGTCATAAAATAATAATAACATAATTTCATTTGTAAAAAATCAAGAAATAAACAATCATTAGTTAATAATGTCAAAATACAATCCTTGAAATAAACCAGATTATGTCATTAGAACATGAAAACAATATGATACGAAAAGTTATACATAAAAATTAATGAATGTCATTGATATCTTTGACAAGAGTAGGCCAGTTCACACGGACAGACAAGGTCACGATTATAACGCGAGAGTCAGCCATGGCTCCTGTCAACTATATTATAGGGAAATTTAAGTAGATTTATGATGTACAATGACGACCCCACTATTTCTGGCTCTGGTAGCAGTCAAGGTAACGGCGGGGTGGGAGGGTGTGAAGAATCCCCGGTGGATGTCAAGCTTCGGTTCGCTGACGATGTCGTGGTCATGGCTGAGACTATGGACGACTTAGGCACACCTTTGTCGCCAATGTTCCACCTTGTCACACGAAGCGTTTTGCTTCTTCGTTCATCATGCGAACGGCCAAGGAGTGGAATTCCCATCCGGCGTCTGTATTCCCTGATTCGTATAATTTAGGAATCTTCAAGACGAGAGTGAATATGCACTATTTGAGCTTGCGTGTTACATCCTCGGCGGTGCATAGGCACTTACCATCAGGTGAGGTGTCGCCAAACGCACTCAAATTTTTAATTAAAAAAAAGCTCGATGGCCTCAGCAGAGCCTCTCAACAAGTAGATCTTAGAATGAACATGTACAAGACGAAAATTATGTCAAACGTCCATATCGCACCTACTCTTTGAAGGTTGGAGGCTCTACACTTGAAGTTTTTGCCGAATATGTGTACCTGGGACAAACAGTCCAGTTAGGTAGGTCCAACTTCGAGAAAGAGATTAATCGTCGAATCCAACTCGGCTGGGCAGCGTTCGGGAATCTCCGCAATATCTTCACGTCCTAAGTACCGCAGTTTCTCAAGACAGTGTCTGACTAGTGTGTGTTGCCAATGATGACATTTGGAACTAAGACATGGTCGCTTACTATTGCCCTCATAAGAAGGCTCAAGCTTACCCAAAGGGCGAAGGAGCAAGCTATGCTAGCAATTTCCCTGAGTGGTCGACTCATAAATGAGGAGATCCATTGGAGAACCAAGGTATTCGATATAGCTCACAGAATCGCTAAACTTATAGGGCAGTGGGTGGGGCATATAGCTCGTAGAAAGATGGCCGTTGCGGTAGTAAAGTTCTCGAGTGGCGACCGCGCACCGGAAGACGACTCGGTGGAGCGAAGAATTGCCGAAAGCCGCGGGATGCGGACAGGGTAGGATTGGTCGTTGTAGTAATCCATGAGCGGAGGTCTATGTCCAGCAGTGGACGCTGGACGTCTTCCGGTTAATATAAAGATGATACAAAAATGATAACAGGTAGAGTTGTTATTAATTAAATGAGCTTTTCAGTGAGTAAAATTTACCTGGTATGATGATATCAGCTCACATACGTTCCCACCGAGGGGCTCCAGCCTACCCTTAATTACTAGTTGGGTATTTAGTGTCACCAACCTTGCAAATTGTCAACAAAGGAAGCCACTTGGCACAGGCATAACTAGTGGTCATCTGAGCTGATTTAGCCCTGTACCCACGTGGTACCACCCTGCAGGTAGGTGGGGGAGGGGGGGGGGGGGAAATTCCATCTGCCGCGCTGCACTCTTTCGTCCATATCTCCGTAAGTTTAGCAAACAAGTCATGTTTGGTATCGTTTTCGTATAATTTAAGGACGACAAATTCATTTCTGGAACAATATTTTCACTTGTCCATAGAAGAAAAAAAGATTAGGCGCAAAAATAGAAATAAAAATTCTTACAAAATCTATGCCTACAATTAAACCAGGAGAATATGTTTTATAAAAAAAATATGATTTTGTAGCCCTGTTTATCTAGAATATATAAACATGAACTTTATTAATAGATTAAACTAGTAAATGTGTCAAAAAAAATTTATTGCCTCGTGCGGAGGAGCTGCGACGGGAGAAGTAAGTATTTTTGGATAGGATTTGACACTAAATTGTAAACAATAAAATTATTAAAATAATGAGCAATGAAACTAATTAATATAGGTGTATCTATATCTAGAGATAATATTCTTGAAGAAATATCTAGAGTAAATATTGTTAAAAAATAATATTAGAGTTCATAACATTAAAATAAATGTTTTATAGTCACTGAGATAACCCTAAATTTCAGCTTATTTTAATCATGTTAGTTGTAATAGGGATTCCTATTTTAATTTTAATAATGGAATAAAGAATAAAAGGTCTATTTTAGTAAATAAGACAATTTATTGACCGTTTCCGGGTGTAAGTGGTCCAATAAACATCTTTAGAATCTAAGCCGACCTCACCTGCTCGTGGTGCACCCTGCTAGGCTACAAACGAGGCTCTGGCGAAACTGGTTACCTTCGGGGTTTGGGAGTCAGACGGCAGTCGCTCCTTATAATACCTGAAACCTGTCATTTATTGTGAAAATGTCTGACAAAGACCATGGCACAAGTCGGGACAAAGCTAGGTAGAAGAAGAAGATTCACAGTTTCTGCTGCAGCCACACAGTTCGGTGCACCTTATCTCTCTTTTTAAACAATTGCACCTTCCTGCGCATTTTTTCTTGCATTTACATCGTATTAACTCCATGCAAGCAGCGGCTGCTGGCGGTAGGGTGGTCCAAACAGGCTCCCATTTGCCATTATTTTTTGCCCATCCCCAGTCAGCAGGACATGGCAAGTTTTGTGTAGGTTGCAAAAGTTGACCCCTATATGTGCTCCCTGATAAATTGCTCGCAAAATATGGTTGCGCAGGGCATCTTTAGTTGGTGGAAGATTCTCCAGCTGTCTGTGCTTTTTCGTAAATAGTAGTTTTCTACACTGATTGATATCAGTGCACGCGCCAGATCTAAAATGAAACAAATTGTACACAACATGCATTCCAATAATTACTTAAATCATTTCAAATCACAAAAGCCAACCACCACTTAAATTACTTGTCATTTATAGAATTGTCAAATTTTTCTAGTATTGGTAAAGCTTGTTCCACATTTCCTTCTTTAGCGCTTGTGAACCCCTCCGTCGCAGGTAGATAAGCGCCCCAAGCTTCGAAAGCACTCTTTTTCCCTTTACCAGCAAAAGACGAAACGGTATCACACCCGGAAAAGGCGTGGAACATTGGCAATACTTCTGCCTTTTCTGGTCCTAAAAGAAAATAAACTAGTATATAGCTGAATTACTTTCAGATTTTAAAGTGTAAATATATTATATTTATTTAAGTTACCTAATGAAGCTGCAATAGCATGGCATGGCAAGAACTGATTTTTTCCCGTGCCAATATGAACCCACAGTTCCTCAAGCTGTGGCAATTGTGACACACGTGAAACCGCAAGGACAACAACATTGGTATCCACTGTACGCACCATGATTTTTGTGTGTCCTTGGGCTGCAGCATCACCAATGTGGACCATTATGCGCGTATCTGCTTCCTCATGGTTGCACAGTTCCAGGGCTTTTTTATCACTGGGGCTGTTGCTGAAAACTGTGGGTCCACCTGTCGTATAAAAGTCTTTGCCAGCTAAGAATTCTGTAGCTTGGCACTGTAGAGCTAGGAAATGGAAAAGTTCCTCTTTATTGGAATTATCCCTGAGAAAATTTGCCCAACCCTTCGGAATTCTAAAATTTGAATTAAAACGTGTTCTTTGTCCGGTGCCACGTTTTAGTCTCGTTTTTGAGACTTTCAGTGTCGTATCTGTCCCAAATCACATCTAATCTTGATAAAGTGACAAGCTCTCTGTTCGCGAAAAGTATAAATACTTTTTCAGCAGTTTTGCTGAGTCCTGGGGCCCTTAAGTTTAGCAATTCTGAAAGCTATGTCGGTCACTTTGGTTCTTCTACAGATCTCCTCGTTTCTGATTTGATCACGCAGAGAAACTCCGAGCATAGCACGCTCCATTGCCCTTTGGGTGACCTTGAGCCTTCTTATGAGGCCCATAGTAAGCGACCATGTCTCAGTTCCGTATGTCATCACTGGCAACACACACTGATCGAAGACCTTGAGATAGGTACCTACTATATAATAACTTATTAGTAGAAATAAAAAATGGTATTTTTTTTAAGATAACCGGTCGGCTGTCTTCTTCCTGAATCCATCATCGGACCCTCCTCACCTAGTGTAATATATGGGACTCGTCAAAACCATCCAAATGAGCCCAAACTCAAGAGGGTTACTAGTAATACTAGAAGAGTTTCACTGTCCACCTCCTGACTTCATCATCAGGCCCAGTTGAGACTACCATAATATTGTTTCGTTACTAGCACCCCACGTATGCAAAGGTTCATAAGAATCGATTCAGTACAACTGAAAAAGCTTTCACAAGATTTGAAACAAAGAAAGGCATAAATATACGGGGTTAAGTCAAATAAAATCGTTTAAAAACATAGTAAATCTAAATAAAATCGTTTAAAAACATAGTAAATCTAAATAAATACTTACAATTCTCATATCCTATGAAAAAAATATACTAGTTTGATAGTTTATCCTCCTGAAAACACTTCAAAAGTTCAAAATACGTGCTTGCGTTATGTAGTGATCACTGAGTAAGATGCGAACCGACTGAACTGAGAACACGCGTGTATGGTCACTGAGCGCTCCGCGCAGCGGTCGAGTTGAACGAGCCGCTAAAACGCAGCTCCGCCGTGCGACGCTAATGATTTTTTTTGACACATTTACTAGTTCAATCTATTAAGAAAGTTTATGTTTATATATTCTAGATAAACAGGGCTACATAATTATATTTTTTTTATAAAACATAATCTCCTGGTTTAATTGCAGGCAAAGATTTTGTAAGAATTTTTATTTCTATTTTTTCTATTTTTGCGCCTAATCTTTTTTTCTTCTATGAACAAGTGAAAATATTGTTCCAGAAATGAATTTGTCGTCCTTAAATTATACGAAAACGATACCAAACACGACTTGTTTGCTAAACTTACGGAGATATGGACGAAAGAGTGCAGCGCGGCAGATGGAATTTTCCCCCCCCTCCCCCACCTACCTGCAGGGTGGTACCACGTGGGTACAGGGCTAAATCAGCTCAGATGACCACTAGGTATGCCTGTGCCAAGTGGCTTCCTTTGTTGAAGATTTGCAAGGTTCCCATACAAATCAACACACTAAATACCCGACTATACCTGGTATAGGCGCACACAAATGAAACTGAACAATTTTCTTCAAGAAACATACAAGCTGACCATTTTTTTAACGCAAGCAATTCAGCAAAGCATTGCTCAGCCCAAGGTTGAGAGTGTTGGCCTATTTTACTGCCCCAATGGCCATCGGTTCTACGAGCTATGTGCCCCGCCCACTGCCACTTCAGTTTAGCGATTTTGTGAGCTCTGTTGGTTACTTTGGTTTTCCTATGAATCTCCTCATTTCTGAAACTCCAAGTTACCTGTATAAACAGTCAAGTCAATTTAATTAAAATTAATTAAGTCTGGAATGTGGTACAAATAAAGAGATGTCAAAAACAAATCAACACATTCAGTCACATGTGACATGTACAATATATATTTTTTTTATTCACAATTGGTAAGCCCTTGTCCTCATCTCACGTGATGGTAAGTGACGTTGATGCCGAAAATAGAAGCGGGCTTACCAAGATTCCCCAACGCAATGGGGAAATGGCTATTATATCTTCAAGCCGGAACACGTCAATGTTGTTAGCATTGATTTTTGGCGGCAAGACTTAGATAAGATGGTGTTCCCTAGCCAGGGGGGCTTAGAAATTTCCCTTCCACCAACCAAACCGAGACCTACAAAGTTAGACTCCGCGACCTCCTGATGTGAAGCTAATGCCCTTAACCATTACGCCACAGCGGTAGTTAAACTCTAAAAAATATTAAAGTAGGTTTTCAAAAATCTAAAATATATTAAAATTCATAATTAAGTATATAACTCTTATTTTAAAGTGAAACTTTTATTACATCGTCTCAATTTTTTTCGTCTGTGTGTTCCATGTCGCGTGACGGTCGCTTTCGTCTGACGGTATGATCGTTTCGTCCTCTGTACCGTAGCGAGAGCAGCCATGATCGTTTCGTCCTCTGTAAAGTTTCACTTTTACCGTGGTTTCATAAAACCACACACTTACTTTTTTATTTATTCCCTGCAGATCAGAACTATTCTCGGAGCGTAGCCGTCGCTCGCGACTGGAGAGCGAGCTGACGTCCGCGCGGGAATCCGCGACGTTAGCGCGCGCGGAAGTAATGGCAGCGCGCGCGGCCGAAGCGGCGCTCAGGGCAAGGCTTGCCGATGTGAGGAGTGCGGACCGACAGTACACTGGGCAGATTGATGCGGCAGCGAGCAGAGTGGAGGGGACCTTGATGGAGGCTGCGGTAAGTTTTGTTTGAACACAGTATATGGCCACACCACAGAGACAGAGGCGAGAAACTACTTTTCTAAAAACAAATGACGGAACAAACGAAATCACGGCGAAATACTTTGCGTTTGAACCAAACAAGCACCAATCTGTATCTAACTGGGTGATGCGGAGGTGAGGTCGGAATCTAGAGAGCGACAGGGAGTGTCCATACTTTACGATACTACCACATAAATCGGAATAATATAGGCACGTTACTACTAATATACAGGGTGTAACAAAATTGGTGTAGGACCCGTTAACTGGGGGTTCTACTTATCAAGTCATCGTACTGAACATTTACCAAAGGAAAATATTGTCAATTCTCAAAAAAAAAATTGGACCCTCCTTATAAAAATGCACAAAATTGGTCGAGCAGCTGATTGATTTGTATGAAGTTAAAAAAAAGGATTTAAGCAAAGTCATAGAAAAAAGTCGTTAAGTATGATGAGTAGAAGACCCAGGTAACGAGACTTACACCAGTTTTGTTACACCCCGTATAGTTTGATATGGCTCAACAGTAGCGCTTAGGGCGAGACTTGCCGATGTGAGTAGAGGGGAGCTTTGTAAAGGTTGTGGTTAGGTATTTCGTCATTTTGAACTGAGGATCTCCCTTAACAGCAAATTATCATTCATACATGCCAACATTATTATATTAATACAGTTCAATTCAATTAAAAATCTTTATCCAAAATAGGTACTTATTAAACTCTTTCTGATGGTCATAAAATATTAATTATATTAAATAATGTCAAGATTGTGAAAAAATTAAAATAAACAATCATCAGTTAATAAGGTAAAAAAATAATCATTGTTATTATAAAATAAATAATGTCATTGGGACATTTTTTATATATTTTTTTATGCACAATTGGTAAACCCTTGACAACATCTCACCTTGTGGTAAGTGACATGAAAAAAATATGACACGTGAAGTAATACATTGAAGTTATTAAATTTATTTAGTAGACCCGTTCTCACGGACAGCACCCGTTCACGAGAATAACACGGGTCAGCCATCGTTCCCCTCGACCATATTAGAGGGAAAGGAACGACCCGGCTCCGGATCCCACTCAGCTTAGATTACAAATTTTTGTTATTGAATCCCATAATGAATCTATTCGTTTCTGTTTCAGGCTAGAGCTACGGAAGCAGATTCAACGATTGCAAAGCTAAAAAAGGAGATCAAAAGATTGAAAGTACGTATATGTAGGTACTTAGTGGGAATCCGGTTGCCATAGGATTGAAAGGACGTATATGTAGGTACTTAGTGGGAATCCGGTTGCCATAGAATTGAAAGTACGTATATGTAGGTACTTGGTGGGAATCCGGTTGCCATAGGATTGAAAGTACGTATATGTAGGTACTTAGTGGGAATCCGGTTGCCATAGGATTGAAAGTACGTATATGTAGGTGCTTAGTGGGAATCCGGTTGCCATAGGATTGAAAGTACGTATATGTAGGTACTTAGTGGGAATCCGGTTGCCATAGGATTGCGAAATTTCGTAATATCGAATTAAAGTAGGGTTAGGTTAAGTTTCTGGCGCCACCGCAAAAGCATTGCTCTGTTGATTCGGTACTTTTCGGAGGCCTGCTCGTGAAAACCGATTTGACGGAGGTCCTATTTCGCGGTCTTTATATAGTGGATTTTCGCGTAACAGCAGATGCGATTTTCCAGTGACATTATAAGTTTTATGCTCTTTGTTTTTCAGCAACCTGAAAAAAAAGATTTGAACAGCATAATTTGCATAAACTTCATCATCATCAGAAAGACGTCCACTGCTGAACATAGACCTCCCCTAAGGATTTCCACAACGACCGCTCCTGCGCTGCCCGCTTACAACGACTTCCCACGACCTTCACCAGGCCATTCGGTCCACAACATATCTGCCCCCCACTTAACATTGACCCACCTTTATTTATTACTAGTTCAATGACACTTCGCCTCCCCCCTTTTTACTTTTTCGACCCGTAGGACGGTACGTTATCGCGAAAAAAAAGATTTTCCAATTTTCCTGAAAATGTGTTCTATATAATTAACGCATACTGAAAAACCGAATATCTCAATTCCGTCCGTGCGTCCGTCCGTCACGCTTGGCTCTATCTTTAGTCCAATTGGGACCAAATTTGGAACTTAAGAGTTTTAAATTACTTTATCGAGGTATTATCAAAAGTTTCTTCGTACCTTCGAACCGAAGAGTAGCTGTCATACAACAAAAACTGTTTTTTTTTTAAAATATAGATTTTACTATTTTGATGAAACTTTTTCTGAGTTGCTTTTTATTATCAATTACATAGTAATACCCATTAGTGGGTTCAAATCTGGACGGCAAATGTACCAATGAGTTTTTCAAAAACTTACGTACATACTTACCGATTGCTTTAACGGTGAAGAAAAACATCGTGAGGAAACCTGCACATGCCTGCGAAGAAACTCGAAGGTTGTGTGTGAAGTCGACCAACCCGCACTGGGCCCGCGTGGTTGACTAAGGCCTAGTCGCCCTGATTCAGGGGAGGCTCGAGCCTCTCGGTGGGGACGTATATGAGCTGTAATGATGACCCATTAGTGAGCGTCGGTGGCCGCTTCGAACCCTGTCACGTACCAATGTGTTTTCGACTTTCGATTTCATATGTACGTTTATCCGACGCTCTTACGGTGAAGGAAAGCATCGTGAGGAAACCTGCACACGCCTGAGAAGAAACTCTGTGTGAAGTCGATCAACCCGCACTGGGCCCGCGTGGTCGACTAAGGCCCGATTACCCTATTTCAAGGTAGGCTTGAGCCCCTCGGTGGGGACGTATATGAGCTGATACGACCCATTGGTCTGAGAAAATTTGTGTGTATGATTCTCCTACAAATGAAATTGAAACTTACGATTTACTCACGAATGGTTTGAAGATATTAAATTTATATGTATTACGAATAAGTATGTTTCGTTATGCGATATAAATTCAACAAAATTATTTCAATTTTTTCAATCCAATTTTTGTATGAAAAAAAATTCATGAAAAAAATTGTCGAGAAAGTTTAGTGCGGGCTGTTGTACAATTTATTTTGGAAACAAGTATGAATTTTTAATGTTCTTTTATAATCTGCTATTGGTAAGCCCCTCTGGATAAAAAATGCGATATCCAAGCGATAAAGCAATGTTTGGTCGCAGGACGAGCTGGCTGCGTCACAGGCGGAAGTCCGCTCCTTGCGCGGTGTGCAATCCGCGACCGCCAGCGACCTGCGCCGAGCCGCCGGCGTCGCAGAGAACTCGCTCAGGTATCAATCCTTAGTTAAGAAATGGCGCCGCCAAACGTACACAACCATCGCCATCACATTTTTAACCGTTTTCAAAAAATTCGAGGAGGTTTCTCAATTCGACCGTACATATATTTTTTTATATGTGTTTGCGGAGAACTTCGTCGTTTATAAACCGATTTTGATGATTCTTTTTTTGTTGGAAGGGTGGTATCCCATGATAAGGAAACCAGGATCCGATAATGGCATCCCAGAGAAATCGAGAAGAACCTTAGTTTTCTGTTTGAAGTCGTTTTTTTTTGTTCAAAATTATATTTCTTTAATTTAAAAACGATATACAAAACGTACGACGAAATTATTTGTAATCCACATAACAAAGATTACGTACGAAAAACAAAGATTACGTACCTTCAGCACGGCTTTGATTTAAATGGCCAGTAAACTATTCAAGTAGGCAGTAAAATATTGCATTTTGGGCAAATTGTTAAGTTGTTCGCCATTCGGCTAGTGTCGAAAATAAGTCTGCGCTTTTCTGCGCAAACGATAAATGCCAATGGGAATTTAAAGTTGTGTCACACTGTACACTGGATTATACAACATATCCGTTGTGTAATCTAGCAATGCAGTCGCTAGTGTAATCCTATAATATTTATTAAACGAGCAATATTCGTATATATGTATGTAATGAGTTCTCGGAAACGGCTCTAACGATTAAGATAAAATTTGCTATATGGAGGTTTAAAAATCGATCTAGCTAGGTCTATACAATATACAATATAATTATCTACATGCCATCATAGATAGGTCTCCAGAGGTTGGTATGATTATTTATATTGAGAAAGTAGCCAGTCCAAACACGCACGGCAGGTAGTTTCAGTTTTATGAATAATAATGCATTCTAAAACCAGTTCAGTAAGTTAGTTTGCAATGCAAGGTTCAAGAATTGTAAATTAATTAATAAATAAATAAAATAAAAATATTCTTGTATATAGGCGTATCACTTTTCGCTCCAACTGTACTTGTTGTTTTTTCTCTATACGTTTATGAAATCGATTCGAGTTGAGAATTGTTGTTAGGTATTTTACTTCCGGTTCGACTTAAGAACGGTTCGAGTGAGGAATAAGCCTCTCATCTCTAGGGAAAACGCTTTTTTCCCAGTTTTGATGCACCAGGTATACAGGTGTAAAAAAAATGGTGTAGGACCCGTTAACTGGGGGTTCTACTCATCAACATCATACTGAACAACTTTCCTAAAAAACCCGTACCCAATTTTGTAAATAAATTGGACCCTTTGAATTGGACCTACAATGCACAAAATTGGTCAATCGGCTGATCAATACGTATGAAGTTAAAATTTCTTTTTTGTCATTAGAAAAGTCATGGAACAAAAGTTGTTCAGTTTGATGAGTAGAAGCCCCAGTTAACGGGACCTACACCAATTTTGTTACACCTAGGATACCCGGTCCGGTTGAATCTTTTAGTATTTTTTGCCTTTTCCAAACAAACCTCAGTCGCCCACCTATTCTCTCTCTTACCGTGTGGCTTAATTAACCGTGGTATCCAAGGGACAAACGGCGGTTGCCTGGTGTTGCACTTAGCATCACCCGGAGTCACATGTACGTCATTTAGATTTGCACCTACAGACGTGTGCAACATGACCTTCATACACATCTTGGATTACTGATGTGTAGGTTTCCTCGCGATGTTTTCCTTCACCGTTAAAGCAATCGGTAAGTAAATGCACTTAAGTTTCGAAAACTCAATGCTGCATTGGCCGTCCGGATTCGAACCCGGGACCTCTGGTTACGAAGAGACCAGTTGTTACCGGTTGAGCCACCGACACCCACCTACTAATCATATTATAGATAACATTTAAACGTTGCGTTGCAGAGACCTGCTGGCAGGGCTGGAACAACTACGGACGCTGAGTTCCGCACTCGATCCCACATGATACCACCACACCCCACTCTAGTACAGTTGAGGTAACATCACAATATTTAATTAGTTTATCTGTATCCTCAGATCAGGATTTCTACGATTTAGTTACCGTCCATCCACATTGAGAGCGGGGCGGAAAACCAGACCTATACAGCTGTTCAGTTTCATGAGCTCATTTCTAGGTATTTCAAAAGGACCCTATACATGTGATATAGTACAGCGTAGGGTTAGTTGCAGAAAATAATTTGAGTTAAATTGAGCGTTATTGATCGGCTCCGTGGCGTAAATTTTAATACATTTGCTTCACACCAGTCGATTTCCGAAGTCTTGCCGCCATGGCATGAAGATAAGATAGCCAGTTCCCCATTAAGTTGGGGAAATTTGGTAAGCCCCCTTCCATCTTCGGAATCATCGTTACTTACGATAAATAATATGTTGTATAAAGTCAAAGGCAGCTAGAAAATCTTTTATTCAGAACACAGTACAACAATTCCCAGGTACAATTTATAAACAAGAGAAATATTGGAATAAACTATAAAAAGTGGCTGTACTGTGCACCAAAACGATACTGGCACAGCATATGCTGCAGTATACTCTGCAGCGCTGTTATTCTGTTTAATAAGTATGTCGTTGAAAACACGCCTGGTGACAACCATACTTATCACTGTCCTTGAAAACACGCCTGGTGATAACCATACTTATCGCTGTCGTCGGAAACACGCCTGGTGATAACCATAATTATCACCGTTGAAAACACGCCTGGTGATAACCATACTTATCACTGTCGTTGAAAACACGCCTGGTGATAACCATACTTATCACTGTCGTTGAAAACACGCCTGGTGATAACCATACTTATCACTGTCGTTGAAAACACGGCTGGTGATAACCATACTTATCACTGTCGTTGAAAACACGGCTGGTGATAACCATAATTATCACTGTCGTTGAAAACACGCCTGGTCTAGACCTGTCTTATAGTATAGAAATGCCACTGAAATAAGAAAAAGTGCAGTCTTTTTGTGTCAACCGACGCCCGCTCTCACTGAATGGAAAAGAAATAGTATAGTTAAAAATAATGAAAAATCAATTGTAAAAAGTTGACGAATAAGCATTCAAATTTAATTCTTCATGTTTTCTCTTTTAGTTGAAATACCAGAGCGCTTTTAATAATGTTTTCTGCGATATGTATGGTAAACACGGGATGAAACCGCTCAAACATTAAAACGGACCTCTTGTCATTCATTTCGAGCGGCACCAAAGTGTTGTTACCGTGTCGTGCTCATAACTCAGACTATTGAAGCGATTGTTGTAAATGTTGTATGTAAGATAAAGAAGGAAGCCCAAACCGATCGCAGTAAAGTTATTATTTACGACAGAATGGCAGGGTTCCATGTTTGGGGTGAGTGAGTGTCAAATCAGGTTGCAGGGGAATCTAAGCGAATTAGCTATTATTTGTAAGATTTAAATAAGAAGGAATACAATAATAAATCGTATACCCTTTGTTTTATGTTTTAGTCGTACAATGAAGTACAGCTCGCGCCAAACTTTATTACTGATCTGAAGTGTGATGCGAGTGCTCACTGCGCCGGTATAACCGAGCAGTAGGTACCTTTACGTCCTACTAACACCCAAAGTTTGTTACTGCGACGCGTCTTGCGAACAACTTCAGAGCCGTAATAAAGTTTGGCACGAGCTGTATAAATACTATAAACATTTTGGGAAGCCCGACAGTTATGATGTGAGGGAATAGGATTTGATCATTTTTATCTGCGTGGCTCTTTCTAATGAACCTAATTTCTGGAGTAATAGAGATGGAACATACATAGGCAAATAGGCTTAAGAGCAGGCTGCCCGCGCAGCAGTGGCGAACAACCTGATATTTAATCTTATGGACTCAGCTTTACAGTTGAATTTCGCGTGTCTTAACGCGACATACGTCCATTACTTCGGGCGTAAATGCACATTTTCAAATGGGCTACGTCAACGTCAGTCACGTAAGAGCGCAAGAACGTCGGTCGCTCGAACCCATGATTGCAGTCTCCGCGCCGGGCCGAAATAGGTCTGGATTGATTGACTGACTAAACATTATAGGAAAATTTCGTCTCGGCAGTTTTATCAATACCATTATCCTCTTACTGTCGGTATTGATTTCATGCGCCTAACTTATGTAATGAAGGCGAAAAATCCATTAATCTCTGAAAACTACATAGTTTTACAAACTTTAAAGTATCGAGCGAAAACCAATTTTTGATTTAGCCATACAAAAGAAGAATTCAAAGAATTCGCTGTTTAGTTTTCACGTTCAACAAGCTTGCGGCCGACTTAAGATCATTATATCAGCTCATATACGTCCCCACCGAGGGGGCTCGAGCCTACCCTGAAATAGTGCGATCGGGCTTTAGTCGAGCACGCGGGCCCTGTGCGGGTTGGTCGACTTCACACACAACCTTCGAGTTTCTTCGCAGGTGTGTGCAGGTTACCTCACAATGTTTTCCTTCACCGTAAGAGCGTCGACTCAACATATTCTAGCAAAAAATGCAACTTTTGGTAGCCTGCTCTTAATATCGTTAGTCTGTACATTGTAATAATAAAACGTTAATAAAATTAATGGAGAGTACCTGCTAATCTAATGGTGATTGTAGAATAGATTGGATACAGCTTAGAACAGATATTTTGTGTAAAATGTTTTCGTCTGCTTTATAAAATTTTAAATATCACTGCCTGCTGCGAATGCTAATATTGATGTAATGTAAATAATTTAAATGTATAATCTTCTTTCAAATAATTATGTGGTGATATACTGTCTTCATGTCATTGAGGCCGAATCTTTGTAATATGAAAAGAAAGGAACAAAATATAGGATTATTATTATTATTTAACCTTGGTATTTTTTCTTGTATCTAGGTGTTCCAAATGTTAAACCTGACTCTTTTTTGTATTTGTAATAAAAGTCATTGACATTCTAACGAATACTATAGTAATTTTAGTCGTGTTTTTTTCAAGAAATCTTTAGTGAGTTCGAGGAAAAAAAATTAAACAAACTATGTTGAGTGTACATACACACAGTAGACTGTATGTAGGTATATGTATGGGGAGTTCGAAAATGTTCAGTCAAGTTTTTTAATTCTTTTATAAAGTATGTGCCCTGGAGAGAGTCAAAATGTATAAAAAAAAAATTTTGTTATATACTTTTTGAGTCATTAATTTAAGAATGTAGGTTTAGAAATAACAGTACTTTTGGCGATTTTTTAAAACTATTACATTTAATCTTATTCTTCTTCAACATGATAGTAAAATGAATAAAATAACCTATACTATAGCATAGCAAAGAATAAAGATTATTTACTACGTAAAAGAAGGTTAACTCCGCAAAATCATTTGACTGAATGGCGACTCTTACTACGACACAATAAAGTGCAAATTCAGGTCGCACAGCGTTAATTACCTACAGTTATATTCACCTACAATTTGCCTCTCTTTCTATCGCATAACTCTTATCTCTTCTGACTACTGAATTGCACCTTGCAAGGGGCCGCGCGGCTTGGCGCGGCGTAGGTATATTTTTAACATTTTCATACCTACAGTGCTGAGTGCGACAGGCCTGACTATAGTAAGGCTAGATGGGGCACTATTTTATAATAGTTAAACAAACTTGACTAGGCCCAATATTTTCAATGTGTGGAGTTTTAAAATATGTCAATAATACTTTCTCACCCTGTTTATGGGGTGTTTGGTAAAATAAACCATATTTTCTGAGGAGGGCATGAAACTGAACAACTTTTTTCTACTAGTTGGCTTAGTTCGCAAAAAAATGGACTTGCTACACAAAGTTAACGAATCATCTGATCGATTTGTATAATTCGGATCATCAGAAGGGTTTTGGCCGTATCTAAGAAATAAACTCGTCTTCGAGAAGTTTTGGAGTGTACAATCAATATTCGCACACGTTTGCAACACGAGGCTTCACGATGATTCGGATGAAAACCGATTATTTTATAGACTGCGATGAGTTCGGCACGGGGCTGGCTTCTCAAGTTGACAGTTCAGCTGCTCGATCAAAAGTGCTCGTAAAATAATTGGCGCCTCTGTCGTAGCCTCTGTAGGTAGGCTGAATTGTCATTTAATGGTTCGATAATCACAACGATTTTGATTGGCTAACAAACAAGTACCAACACTACCAACTTCCGGGTTCCGGTCTCGCACAGACCACGCCTTGGCCAAAGATGACTATTACCCTAGCTAACCGCTTGACGTTTCAAGATAAAACACACGGTGCTTCGACGCATGCATAGATGGCGCCACGTCCTTGCGCTCCGACATATATAAAGTAGTTTTTTTTGCTATTTTAACAAAGAGGGTCGGTTGCGTAACCGCTAGGGCCGCTACCTCCGGTCCAGGAGGTCGTGGTTCAAATCCTACGACGTACCAATTTGTTTTCGAATTTAGATTTAATATGTACGCTTATCCGACGAAGGAAAACATAGTGAGGAAACCAGCACGCCTGCGACGAAACTCGAAGGTTGTGCGTGAAGTCGATCCCCTCGGTGGGGACGTATTGATGATGATGATTTTAAGAAAGTTGCAGAAGAAATGTTTCTCAGTTTCATGTGTAAAGGTCCACTCAAAAATGTGTTCTAAATTATGAACATGTACATTGTACATATTCAATTGCCTGTATGCGAAATTCTTTATGTTAAACTTGACTACACCCAATGTTGTTCTATGAATTGTAGAAGTTTAAAATTTAACAAAAAAAAACCTACATTACCTGTATATAATAATTTATGTATCGGAGAACAAAATATAACATATACCTTATTGTATTGCCTTGATGTATTGTAACTGCCTTAAAAAGGCGGATCGGAAACTTAATTTGTGCTAAAATCATTATTTTACCGCGGAATCTGTTTTTAAAAAGATTTGCGCAAAAGTAACGTATACCTTATTATTACTGTCCAGGAAAATGTTCAAAGCTGAAGAAAACTTATTTGCAATAAGAAATACTTACAAAAACTAAATCGGCAATATCATAGGTAGACCTATTTTTTAGTTATGTATAACTTTACATACATTCGATATACCATTGTAAATAGTTTTTTTTAATATATTTTCTCAACTATATTGATGGCTGCTTGATATCTAAATGTTAGGGTAACAGAGGAGGCAGTGTGAAATGAATGCGAACATACAATTGGAGTATCTAATTCTATAGTAAAAAGAAAGAATAGTAGGTTACATTTATACAACAATGGTACATCGCGTGTTTGTTCGTGTGCGCGTCAGTAGGCACGCACGCACACTACAATAATAAAAACGACTTCTTTAGTAAAAGGAAAGAAGTCGTTTTTATAATTTTAGTGTGCGTGCGTGCCTGCCTACTGACGCGCACACGTACAAACCGCACGATGTACCATTGTATGAAGATAACCTACTATTCTTTATTTTTACTATGGTAGTTCCGTGCGGATCCCAAAAATAAATCTCAATGGGTTTGAATTAACGATCGAGGTATGTTTGAATTTCTGGCAGTAAATACCTATGTGATCAAAGTTGTATGCAGTTGCAAATCAATACACGCATGTACAGTCAGCTGCAAAAATCCATTACTAATACTACTAGTACTGTCGCCATGAGATATATCGTGGCGAGGAAATATTTGGACACCTCACCCGTTACGATATATCTGATGGCGACTGTACCAACATCAACTTCATAAATAAATTACAGTTTTCAGCAGACACATTGATATATTATTATCATAAACTTATAGAATATAGATGTCTAAGAAAAAAAGTAAAAAATATATATTATGGCTGTGGCATTACCTAGTAAGTTGACTTTAACCGTTTTAAGCGTTTCTGTTGCCACCTTAATATTATTTTCATTAAGTCAGGGAAAATTTCAATGTTATCATCGCGACCTAGCGCTTTTGTAGCAGATGTGATGAAATTTAAGTAATGCTTTCGAAAAGCATTTGTACAGCTTTATTTTTCAATATACCTCTTTAAAATCAGGGGTCACATAGAAACCTACAAACATATATTATTTTTATTAGGTAAAATTTAAATTTATTTGGCAACATTGAAAGAAACATTGTTTGGCTAGAAACTGACAGATTTTGACAATTAGCCAGCAAAAACGTAGTCAATAAGGACAAAAAAATAATATCAGTATATTTTTCGCTCTTGTGCTCTCGTAACTATCCTCTTTTTCTAAAAATTTCTTTACTAATCTATTTGTAGTAGATCTGTGGCCGACATATTGCAGTCTGTTCTTTTGGTCCAGAACTACAAGAATGGTTACTTCGTAATACAATATTTTTTCATAGCATGCTAAAGTGCTGTTAAGGGTAGGCTCTACTCAAGAAACTGATCAACTTTCTCCATACTGATTGAACAAAAAAAAATAACTTTTCATACATAGGGCTTTCCTGTTGTAAATAAAAAAAGTTGGTCACAAAGTATGTCCGCCTCCGTGGCGTAAAGGTTAGGGTTATAGCTTCACATCAGGAGGTCGTGGGTTCGTTGGTGGAAGGGCATTTTCTAAGCCCGCCTGGCTAGCTACCACCGTCTTATCTAAGTCTTGCCGCCAAACATTACTGTTAACAGCATTGATGTGTTCCGGCTCGAAGATAAAATAGCCAATTCTCCATTGCGTTGGGGAATCTTGATAAGCCCGCTTCCATTTTCGGCACTATCCTCACTTACCATCAGGTGACAGTTTCAAGAAATAGTTCCTATGATATGCTATGAGGTCATTCATGTTGGCTAACCTGTCTTGTTATACATAGAAAATGTATGGTGGTAGTCAACATGATGTCATAAGAACTATTTCTTGAAACGTGTTTTATTTTTATCTATCTCTATGGTGTCTCTTTGACATCTATTTTCTATCAAAACAAAACATCCAATATGTTTCAGTAGTGTTTTAATATAAATTTTACAGTTTGTAAAAAATTTTAAGTGCAAAATGTCTGCACTGCAGTGTGGTTATGATATTCCAACCGTGGCAGCGACAGTACTAGCGTTCGCGCTGCCGTTGACGATGTTGATCCCAGAGTTTACGATATGGAGTGTGATCACACTAAGATCAGGGTCATCAGGTTCCTGTTGGTGGCCCATGAGCTGAACTGGGATCATCTAAACGGCGCTATGGTTGCATTACTTATTATATTCTTTTGTCTTTACCTCGAAATTAAAAAGCCAAGGGCTTACCAATTGTGTAGAAAAAATGCGAATTTAGTAGAGTTCCTTGGGGAACGTTGTTCAATAACATGGGGTGAGCTAACCCTTAACGATCTGCATGCTATTAATATGTAATACCCAGTATACTTGAAAGAATGCTTACGCATCGTTGTTGCTGTACAAACGTTTTTTTTGCACTTAAGATAATATTTAGCAGAATAAAGAAACCTTGGTCTCTGAAAAATCGATATATTTGCAATCACAATAATGAGCTTGGTAAAAACTCAAAGAGAATGCAAATACAAAAACGACAATCTTTTTAAAAAAACTAGTAGCGTCATCTAACGACAATTCTTTTAAACTATTCAATATTAGGTCATCTTTGACTTTTCTAAACAGATAAGAGTAGTAAAGGACGCACTTGACTGTACAAGCGCCTGTATCCAAGAGGCTTTATGTTGACCAAAATTCACAGCAGAATTATGATTTGTCTAGTAATCTACAAACTATGTATAATCTCAAACGGAATAACGAAACTATGTTTTAATTTTTAGTGAGAAACATGTATAACTGGGTAAAGGAGTTAGGGCGATAATCCACAGAAGTGAGGGAAATATATATTGTTTATATTACTTATATATAAATGTAAAAACAAACTCTGTAATTTATGAGAGCCTGGTGAAAATAAATGATTGATTTTAATAAATAAAACTTTTATTTCATATTCCACAATTATGTAATTAATCATACTATATTGTTATTTTAAATATTTGATTTACTTAAAACACTGTACAATTATGATTTAATAAATACCTAAGTACATATAAACATTTTATTTGTGGATCTATAGGAATGTTGCAATTACGAATCACGACCCGAGGTGGGTTCACAAGCAATTAAGCCTCGGTCCTGCGTTTTGAGCCAAAACGGACCTTACTGTTTTGCTTCCACTGCAATACCTAGATCATTAATAAGTATAAAAATCATACAATAGGCTTCTCAAATGACAATGACACGATCATTGAATGATAGAAAAAAAAACCTAGGCCCTGTTTTTGTGCAATAACCCGAAGAAAAACCTGAAAACAAGGTTCAGAGTTATGACAAAATCATTAAGTAAAATACACAACATAATTTCTAAACAACGTTAAATCGTGGGTTCATTAAACTAGCTACAATTCCTGCAAATAAGTTTTATTTTTTAAATGCTTTAAAAAATACTAAATATTCATCAAAGTTCACGAAGAAATTCGCCATACATTTTTTCTATGGCCACGCAACGCCCTATAAATATTACACGGCAGGCGAGCCGCGCCTCAGTCTGCCGCAAGCATTCAAGGCGAATCCACGTCGCTCTGCACCGTCCGAGGAATCAAGTTTTGACGTGTTTGTGTACAGTACTAACAGCGCAGTGTAAGTATGAGAGAGTGCGTTCAATACAAAGAGTAATATAATTTATAATGATGTTTGTATTTGACTTATTTTTTATTCGTATTTCTTATTTTAGCAAAATGGGAAAAAGAAAAAAGACATATTATGTCAAAAAGTATAACAAAGTCAGAAAAGGTTGTTGTAAAAGGTAAGTTTACCATGCAATTATGATTTCAATGGGGAATTAGGGGTAACTAGAAGTTAACAAAAAATCTTTATTATGTGATATGTTATGTATGTGTACCTATGTATGTATTGTCGTATTTTGGTAAATCCATACTAAAATACTAACATAAGTCTGTCTGTCTATTACGTTTTCACGCCAAAACCGCTCACTAATGGTCGGAACCGCTCGCTGGCTTTGCGTGGCATTTTTTTTTTTAATACTTACTCGTAATTACTTACCTTTACACACTCGTATACTCTGATTATTACAGAGTGCCGTTCAAGGACATAGAAAATTTGCAAAGTCATGCTTCCTCTGAACACAGAGACGATAAATATGATGTAAGAGCATTTTTGGATTTTCGTCACATGTACCTGTTTATTTTTGATTGAATGAAGTAATTAAGATATTTTTTTTAGGAATCCGAATCTTTCATAACTGTACCTGAAGAAAATTTGGATGTTTACTCTGAACACGGAGACGATAAAGAAAATGTAAGAGAATTTTTGGATTTTCGTAACATGTAACTGGTTAAGTATTTTGGATTGAATTAAATAATTATGATATATTTTTTAGGAATCCGATTCATTCAAAACTCTACCTCAAGAAAATTTGGATGTTTACTCTGAACACGGAGTCGACAAAGAAAACGTAAGACCATTTATTTTTACATTTTTCTAACATATAAGTTTATTTTGGATTGAATATTAATATGTAATTATGATATTTTTGTAGGACTCCGCCTCTTTCATAATCTACCTGAAGAAAAATCGGAGGAAGAAATAACGGTTGAAGGAAATAGGATTATGGATTTCCAGTATATGTTTGAACAACTTAAAGAAATTTCACATCACAACTCGCCTCTGGGTTGCAATTTGAGTACTTTATCCTTAAGGAAGGAAAAAATTGTAGAAATAAAATGTCCCTATTCTGCCGCTAGAATGAGTATCGATGAAGGGATAAAATTTAAAAAAATTACGTTTTGGAAACAAAGTGAAAGCGATTTGGCAGTAAACAAACGTCACGACTGGTACTATCAGGCGCAGGGACAACTGCATATTACTAGAAGAAGTGTCTGCATTTTTACTGTTTGGACCGATGTTGATATGAAAATTGAGTTCATAGAAAGAGACGACAATTTTTGGAACACGAACATGAGGGACCAGTTATCAAAATTTTATTTTGATTGTTTACTGCCCGAGTTAATTGACTCTAGAATAGAAAGAAAAATGGAGATAAAAGAACCGCACTATATTTTAGAAGCTATAGAAAATAAAATAAAAATAAAAGACAGGAAAGAACAAGAAAGGAAAGAAAAAGAATTAAAAAGAAAAATTAATAACTCTGAATCAAGAAACCAAAAAAATCAAAAGAAAAAAAAATAATCCACTTCGATAGTGAAGAAACTGCATTATAAATTTTACCATAACCAGGTTATGCTGGAACTGTCTAGTTTGATGTGATCACTGTACCCACATAACTCAAAAATGTGAAATACCTAATATTTCTCTATAATTGTTTAAGTCATTACCAGAAAAGACGTCAAAGATTGAGATTTAGATTTTTTCTGTGAGACTTTTTATTTTTCAACCGATGAAAAAACGGAGGAGGTTCTCAAATCGACGCATATACAGGGTGTAAAAGAAAGGTGTGATAATACTAAAAGGGGTACTTCTACTCATGAAACTGAACAACTTTTCCCAAAGAACCCATATCAAATTCTCAAAAAAAAATGGACTTTGTATGGAGAATTGGCCAATCAGCTGACCGATCTCCATACAAAATCTTTTTTTTTTGAGAATTCGATATGGGTTCCTTGGGGAAAAATGTTCAGTTTCATGAGTAGAAGCACCCCTTAAAGTATTATCATTATCACTCATTTCTTTTACACCCCGTATATCTTTTATACCCCAAAAACCTACCAAGTCATAACGCACATAACTCGTACCTACTATAATTTAAAAAAGTGTAATATAAACTATAAGTATCTGCCTAACTACGTTTTTATTAGCAAAAATTTAAGTGCCATACAGAAGATAGCTCTGTCATCTCATTACTCTGTATTGCCGGCTAACTCGCGTGGATGTGTGCGCGTAACTCACACTGAGACAGAGCGCTCTGTCAAATACCTAAAACTGTGCAAGCGCGCGGACACGACACGCTCTTAACAATATACTTCTAAATAAAAAAAAACTCAGATCAAACAACAGTGTTAATTAAGTACCTACTTGAGTAACTTAAAAATATCATAAGCTATTTAGATATCCTCTTCCATATCATGTTTAGAAATTTTTGTATATCCTATTTTTATTACAATAACATTAGTTTTGTTTGTTTGGTTGTGTTTCAAATAGGTTCACAGGAAATATCCTTTTATCATCAATAGTACATATTTCATATAATATCATATGTATTGGTGTCAATTCGGTTTTGCGCAAATCGACTAAACTAAACTAAAATTAGGTTAAGATGTGTCAAAATTACGTTTGCTATTCATAAAAACTCAACTTATCTGACAGATCTAAATTACAATCGAACTAAATTAAGTTTAGAACGCCATTTTGCTATTCGGAACGACCATATTTAAGATAATTATGTCAAACTAAAATTGAAACAATTTTAATCGCTTCTTCGGTGATCAACTTTAATTGATCGTAGAAAACTACAAAAGTGCAAATTTTGTGATGAATATCTGAGTAAAGTGATGGTATAAAACCTGGTAAGTACTCCAGGACACTGCACCTGAGCGTCTCATGATGACCAGATGTGGTCGACAGCTCTATAAAACGGTCGAATCTAAAAGTTTTAAGAACCAAGATGCATCAGCAAACTGTGCGACTCTGACCCGAATAATTCTGATCTGAAGGTCTGACTCTGTTGATGATGACCAAGTCAATAAACCAGTTTGGAAGACGTCCGGTCTTTATGTCTTTCCAACTTTCAGCTTTGACAATCTTAGAAAGCCATCGATTGCTAACCTGATCATCATCAGACCTTCAGTCTCTCATATTCTGACAATTTACCAATGCCCCGACGCACCTTTAGCACACCCTGGACACTTCATACAACGGGCCAGAAATGACATTTCAAAAAAGGAATATCGGAACAAACAAAATGGCGGCGAAATCCTATACGTTCGACAACCAAACTGTAACCAATCTGTATCAATCTGGGTGACGAGGGGGTGAGACCGCAATCTAGAAAGCGGCAGGGACTGTCCATAATTTATGTCAGTACTAATATATATACTTTGCCTTTAGCGACATTCAAACTCCCTAAGACTTCACTAATTTGTGCGCAAAATCGAATAAGCACATGAAAACGACTAAAACTTATTTTAGTGAAATTTTAGTTTAGTTTAATTAAGTCATGTGTTCGAATCGACACCAATGCTAGACGATTGATTCATATATCTTACCAAGTTTGTTTTAGTCAGTCAAATGAAAATAAATAATGTTTTCTTTTACCGTTAGCTACTTTCAAGCTTCCTTATTAGAATCCACAATTAAATATTATCTTTTGAATTTTTTTATTTATGGTCGAAGTTAGATTTTTTTTATTATCGTGCGAGAAAAATGTAATCTGTACATTTGCATCTCCGATAACAAATGGTGACAACCAATCAACCGATGTAGTTCACACATGAAGACCGCTACACAGTGACACTAAATGGCAGTGACAACCAATCAACCAATGTAGTTCACACATGAAGACCGCTACACAGTGACAACCAATCAACCAATGTAGTTCACACATGAAGACCGCTACACAGTGACACTAAATGGCAGTGACAACCAATCAACCAATGTAGTTCACACATGAAGACCGCTACACAGTGACACTAAATGGCAGTGACAACCAATCAACCAATGTAGTTCACACATGAAGACCGCTACACAGTGACACTAAATGGCAGTGACAACCAATCAACCAATGTAGTTCACACATGAAGACCGCTACACAGTGACACTAAATGGCAGTGACAATCAATCAACCAATGTAGTTCACACATGAAGACCGCTACACAGTGACACTAAATGGCAGTGACAACCAATCAACCAATGTAGTTCACACATGAAGACCGCTACACAGTGACACTAAATGGCAGTGACAACCAATCCACCATGTAGTTCACACATGAAGACCACTACACAGTGACACTAAATGGCAGTGACAACCAATCCACCAATGTAGTTCACACATGAAGACCGCTACACAGTGACACTAAATGGCGGTCGTTATCATCTGTGTCGGAGGCGTTGAATTGCGTCGGACAGTGCGCATCGCCACTAGCCTTACGACCTCTACCAACTTGGCCCCCGGATGTGGAGTATGGCCATACCCTGGACACTTCATACAACGGGCCAGAAATGACATTTCATAAAAGGAATGACAGAACAAACAAAATGGCGGCGAAATCCTATACGTTCGACAACCAAACTGTAACCAATCTGTATTAATCTGAGTGACGAGGGAGTGAGGTCGCAATCTAGAGGGGCAGGGAGTGGCCATAGTATTATTACTAATATATATACTGTGTTATGGCCTAACCTTCACGAATTTGGGAAGAGTCCCGTGCCCCAGGGGGCGGGGTCCTATGTTCCACAGTGGAAGATGATGTTAGTGGTTCTCTACTTGACGGCGTCCCAGTGCGTGGGGCACTGCAGGAAGTATTTCTTGCAGGCCGTGCTGAAGCGAGCCTTGTACTGTTCCGGGGATACCACGGTCGGCTCTCCGGCGCCTAAGTTCTTCTTAACTAGGTGCTCGAGTTTCTTCTCCCACGTGAATGTGCGGATATAGTCTGTGGAACACAAAAAACTTAAGTCAATTTTTGAACGTGAACAAAGGAAATGTAGTTAATGGGAATCTTGGTAAGCCCACTTCCATCTTCGGCATCATCGTCACCATCAGGTGAGATGATGTCAAGGGCTTACCAATTGTGAATAAAAATTTAAAAAAACCTAATAGTAATGTTCTATTCAGTTTTAAAGTTAGGTTAGTTAAGCTGTGTGATCTCGATGCAAGAAACTTAATTGAATTGAAATAAACAAGCACGATTTTTAATCAAACTAATATTTTGCATCAATAATACCACTAATGTCACAAATTCCCCGTGGTACAACTTATAGATCAACCAAGGTCAGCTGCGAGAAGAAGTTTTCCATGGTCCACCCAGGTGTACCAATTGGGTGGACCACGGGCAAGAAGCAGCGATCGATTTCCAATCTAACCTATATTCGGAGTCAATAATTATTGATTTTATTATTGTCGCAATCAATGGACAGTAAAATTATTTCACGGTCTTTTAAAAATCAGGTGTTCTACGGGATACAAAAGCTCTCAGAATTGCTGAACTTAAGTGGCAGTGGGCAGGGCACATAGTTCGTAGAACAGATGGCCGTTGGGGTAGTATAGTTTTCGAGTGACGACCACGAACCGAAAACATAGCGTAGGCAGGCCTCCCACGCGGTGGACCGAAGACCTCGCGAAAGATCGCGGGAAGCCGATGGATACGGGCAGCGCAGGACCGGTAGTCGTGGAAATCCCAGAGGGAGGCCTTTGTCCAGCAGTGGACGTCTTTCGGCTGATATGATGATGACGGGAAACGAAAATTCCCCGTGGTACACCTCGGTGAACTAAGGTACCGTGGTACACCTCGGTGAACTAAGGTAAGCTACCTGAAAAATATTGCCTATTGTCCGCCCACCAGATGTACCCATTGTGTGGACCACGGGAAAACTGGTGATGCGCGATGTGATCAAATGTGACTCACCAACAATCCCCAGCACCAGCGTGTTGTTGCTCACAACGCCAAGCAGCAGCGAGTAGTCCATGACGGCGTTGGAGGCTAGGAACGTGGTGTCGCGCTCGATGCACGCCCACAGCACGTGGGCGATGTGCGACTGGATGTATAGGGGCGTATCCCAACGCACTGCGAAAACAAAAAAGTTTTTAGCGTAATTAAGAAATTACGAACTGTGACTTCGTCAATCTGAAGTCCTTTCCAAAGGTACCTAGCCAGATACAGTATACCGTTCAAACTTTATCCGTATACGTCCCAAGCGAGGGGCTCGAGCCTACCCTCAGTTGGGGCGATCGGGCCCAAGTCAACCACGCGGGCTCAGTGCGGGTTGGTCGAATTCACACACAACCTTCGGTTTTCTTCGCAGGCGTGTGCAGGTTTCCTCACATGTTAACCTTCACCGTAAGAGAGTCGGATAAACGTACATATGAAATCGAAACTCGAAAACACATTGGTACGTGGCGGGATTCGAACCACGAACTTCCGGACAGGTAGCGGCCCTAGCCGTTACGCCACCGACGCTCTACGTTCAAACTTATTTGGGATTATTAATTAATTAGTTCTTGACAACAAAAGGTATGCATGTACTCGTGATTACAAACAACTTTCCCAAATAAACGAAATGTCACATATGAAAAAATTTTTTGGTGCTTTACAAATTTTTACCGATTTGATGGCTTATTAATATGTATAGAGAACCAAATTTTTTTTTTCATATTTTACATATAGTTTCTTTGAGAAAGTTGTTTTTAATCACGTGTACATGCATACCTTTTGTTTTCAAGAACTAATTAAAAGTCACCCTGTATATTTAAGACAACTATTAGTAATAAGCCACCAGCCACGCCGCGCGCAACGCACCTACTTGTAGGGCCATTGCTTTGCTGAATAGATTTGTGTTTGAGATCCAAGATGTTGACATATTTAATGATCACATAGGGAAGATTTCTACTAATCTAAGACTGTACGTAACAAATAGGGGAAACTGTTCCAAAACCGGCTACTTGGGTAAAACCGTATAGTGCACTTATTATCGTTATTAATTCAAATTTCGCGCTCAAATTCTGCGCGCGGCCTCCTACCAATGAGAAGCCATTAGCTACAAAAAATGATCGACGCATGTTTACTCGAACCCGAATTATCGAAAAAATATTGTTTTGAGATGTTTGATCTTATTTCTTTAGCAAAAAAAAGTGGAAATTGTATTATATAACTAAATACCAAGTAGTTAAGTGTCCTATTATTTTAATAATTGTTCTTGTATTAACTGAGATTTGACATTGTTTATGTCGATATTTTTACTTGCGTCTTTGAGTGAAGTTGTAAGTGTGTGTGTGTGTAAGGTACTCAGGACAAAACCGTACGGTGTCAAATCGGCCAGTACACGATTTTGCCCCAAAACCATGTTGGTATTATATTATTTGTTTTTATTTACGGAATTGCAACGATACCTGTGTTAACACCCGTTATACTACAAACTGTTTCGAGTCAATCATAATCTCCAACACCGCAACTGATATCTCCAGCTGATATAATGCCAATCCCTAAAATAAGCAATGATCGCAAACGCAAAACTAATATAATTATCATCATCATCATTATCATTATAACTTCGTCGCCTTACAAAAATGAGCTACTGGAAATTTAAAACAAACGGAAACGTAAGCCTACTCTCAAACTCAGTTAGCCTAAAAAAAGGACTAAAAAAAACGATTACCGCAACAGTAAATAATAATTCAGTTTTTTTGTGCTCACTGTAAGGAAGAACATAGTAAAAGTCGTTTGGATGATGGCTGGGTGCAGTGTTTAACATGTAAAAGTTGGTCTCATGAAAGCTGCACAGGCTTGGATGCAAAGGATCTTGATACATTTGAATGTCTCGCCAGCATTGGTCAGCGCTGATCTCTAAGGGGCAATACCGTATACAGTATACGGTTTTGGATACCCACCGGGGCAAAACCGGCATTTGGAATGTTTTTTTCCTTTTTTATTATATGTTTTTCTAATTATAAGATATGAGCAAATGTTGATTTAGATAATGTTCCTATAAAGTTTCTCGATAATTAAAAATATTGATTAAACAATGTCGTGTTTTAGTTGTCACTATGTTATAGGCTTTTACCCTAACTAAGCTATACGGTTTTGGAACACCGTCCCCTATTTAAGAATGTTAGGTGTCCTAGATTAGGGGACCAGTTGCTTAAGGTTGCGTGGAATGTTCAATGAAAAGGATAGATTTCAGTTCACGAATGTTTCGCTTATATTGGTTGCAAAATAGGATTTACAAACTTAAGTGTTTGTACGTATGTCTATATCTGGACGCGAGTTCGGGACGACTGACGAACAAAGCCGAGTCGAGCCACGATCGCTTACGCTGCGATATATGTGGTAGGTAGGTATGTACCCCTACAAGAACATGTGTAATCTAGCAGTAAGAATGTTTTGGGAAACTGTAAGTTCTTATTGAAAGTAAATAAATAAATAAGTTAATTGTACTGAATAAAGATGATCCATACACAAAATAATTTTAAAATTTTCACACAAATCGATTAGTAGACTGGAATAGGCAACTTTGGTCGGTGAGTTCAAAGTTATATGGCGATTTCATTTATTCAGGACTTACAGTGCAACAAGTTTTCGTCCATCAACACTGCGAACGGCGTGTCGGCTGTGAGGCGATTGCGCGAGGAACCCTGAAAAAGAACGTGCAGTTCAAATCATACACGGTCCTGTGTGATGAACAGAATATTATTCTTGCATAAAAAGATCATCATAACATTTAGGCCACAGATCAAAACAAACTTTATATCAATAGGTTATTTGACTACTACTGGAAAATAGTTTTTTATTATTTGTTATTGCATAAAATGCAAACCATTTTAATATTTCCTGGAGATCTGTCGTATATACGCAGTAAATCAATGTTAAAGTTTGAATTAAAAAAATACGCGCCAAAACGCAATTTTCGCTATAGCGCCTGGTTGCTCTGACAGATGACGTCACACATAAGTAAACAACAAACTGCTGTAATAGTGAAAGTAACAACTAAACTAATGTTTACTTACTTCTGTGTGAAGTCATCAGAGTTGCAACCAACCACAGAGCGTTTTCAAACATGTGATCAAACCACAAAAAAATCATTTATGTTTTTTATACAGAAAATGACCCTTATTTTTTTCAAAACATTAATAAAATATGATTTTTACATTACATTTTATTAGGATGACAACAAATTGTTACATATTTTAAACATAGTCAAAATGTCTATTTTAAACTGTGTTAACAACCCATTAACGTCGCCACTGCTGGGGCAACGGTCTCTTCCAAACTGCGAACGCTAAAACGACGAACCCGCTTTTAACCGCCTCCGTGGCGTAATGGTTAGTCCACACCACGAGGTCGCGGGTTCGATTCCCGGCGGGGTCAACTTGTAAGAAACGGTTTTGTTGGTGGTAGGGCATTTTATAAGCCCGCCTGGCTAGCTACCACCATCTTATCTAAGTTTTGCCGCCAAACATCAGTGTTAACAGCATTGATGTGTTCCGACTTAAAGATAAGATAGCCAGTTTCCCATTGCGTTGGGGAATCTTGGTAAGCCCGCTTCCATCTTCGGTATAATCGTCACTTACCATCAGGTGAGATGATGCCAAAGACTTACTAATTGTGAATAAAAAAAACTACTTAGAAGTTTTTCAAGCCGCCTATAAGGCATCTGACACGGCTTAACGACAGCCATCTAGTGACAGCCACCGGCACCAACGGCTTAACGTGCCAAAAACAGTCGAGAGAAATGCCACTAACAGTCAAAACCCATCCAGGTAATAACCGTTCTTCAGGTCAGTTAACGTACGTGATCAACTCAACCACGCAAGTTGCACCGAGCCACCACCGCTTCTTTAGCAAGAAGAAGAAGAAGCGGTAGCCTGAAATGACGCTGGACTGGTCATATGATAAGATCCAAAACCAAAAAATGGACAAAGGATATAACCGAATGGTACCCAAGACATGGAAAATGGAGCAGAGGTAGACAAATAAGGAGATGGGAAAATGATCTACCCTAAAGGTTGAAGGAGATCAGCACGGGAAAGAGATGTGTGGAAATGTATGGAGGAGGCCTATGTCAAAAGACAGCCTGACATAAGTTTATGTTGACGGTCAAGTAATTTTTATTTTTAGTTTATCAAACTACTATTTGTAATCTGAGTCAAGAAATAAAGGCTTATATTATTATTATACCGCCGCTTCTTATTACTCTATAACTCTGAACTGTAGTCAGGCTTTATCGGCCTAGAAATGACGGAGTATTAATGTCACTTTAAGATTGCGTAGTAATTTTTTTTTAGAAATCACTGGATTAAACAGTAACACCGCGTAATGAGGGCTACGTCGACACGGTTTTTACGGAGCCCCGCGTGTCCTGTCCACAAGTTAGAGATACCGAGTCGACGGAGCTCCGCTTTTTACTGCTAGCCCCTAATGAGCCTTTAGGCGAATTAACGGAAATAAGCGATCTTACAGAACCGTAATTCTTAATGTTGTAGGCTAGGTTGGTTACTTTGGTTCTCTATCGAATGCTTATTATGATGCTATTATTTGCGATACAATTTTTTGTTTAGAGGAAGGTCTCCCACTCAGTAGACCGATGACCTGGTGAAGGTTGCAGGAAGCCGCTGGATGCGGGTTTGCAAGACTGGTCGTTGTGGAAATCCTTGGGGGAGGCTTTATCTTCAGCAGTGGACATTTTTCGGTTGATATGATGAGTCATACCTTCAAGTCGAATCTCTTGTGCGTGGTGTCGCAGTGGTACCACACGTTCTCCATCACGAGGATGCCGTTGCCAGCGCCGCCGACGCTGTACACGCCCACTATTCTGGCTGAAGCGTAAAAGAAACAAAAAAAACATTATTAGTCAGTGATATAAACACATTAACACAACATAAATCATCATTCAGTCGTTTTTTTTTTCAAACAATAAACTATTTTGTATTTTTTTAAGGACGTCCACTGCTGGACGAAGGCCTCCTTCTAGGATATCCACAACAACCGGTTCTGCGCTGCCCGCATCCAGTGTCTTACCACCAGATCATCGGTACACCGAGTGAGAGACGGGTCTTTAAAGCAAGCAGCAGTTTCAGTTATTTTATTTTAATAAGTTGAAAAAAACAAAAAATATTGCAGAATGGAATGAATTTGTGTTCTGAATCTCATGTATGTGACATGAGTTGAATATTGTTATGTTCCAGCGCATGCGTAATAGAACAAATAGATGAAATGAAATAGTTGGAATGAAAGAAGAACAGTTGCCGCGTTACAGGTTACTCTAAATTTTACTTCCTTTGAAAACCACCGCTAAGCGTCTGGCTGCAGCACATGTTGAAATTAGTCCAGTTTGTATTTCTTCTCCCTTCCTTCCTGTTTTCTTCTTCACGAAATTGTTTTGTTTTATTTTGCGCTGTGGTGTGTCTGTATTTATCTATCATCATATCAGCTCATATACGTCCCCACCGAGGGGCTCGAGCCTACCCTGAATTAGGGCGATCAGGCCTTAGTCGACCACGCGGGCCCAGTGTATTTATCTATACATATAATAAAACTGTAACGTGGGCTGTCTGTATTTATCTATACATATAATAAAACTGTAACGGGGCCGTGTCTGTACATGGAATATTTTTGGAAAATAATAACCGTGGTGGACATTACTAACGACATAGAGGCCAAATCAACAGCTTTTGAAGTTTATGTCTGTCTGTCTGTACGTTCGCTCATCACGCAAAAACTACCAGGCCGATTTTGCTGAAATTTTGTATGACGGTTGCTTATAGCCCTAGTTAACATATAGGATACTTTTTCTCTCGGAAAATTCAAAACCTCCACGCGGACGAAGTCGCGGGCACAGCTAGTGTCCAATAAATGTATGAATCTGATAATTATTTAATTTTTCTTTGAGTGGTTACCATAAACTTGGAAAGAGATTTCCTTACCCAACAAACTTGGCTGTTTATTCTGGTGGCAACTGATAACGTAGTTAAAATAATGAGGGGCGAACTCCAAAAACCGCTGCCACTCAGGTTTTGTCATTTCTTTGAGCACGTATCTGTCGTCTGAAAACAACAAATAATAAAAGAGTATACTTCACATCAGCTCATATACGTCCCCACCGAGGGGCTCGAGCCTACCCTGAATTAAGGCGATCGAGCCCAGTGCGGGTTAGGTCAACTTCACATACAACCTTCGAGTTTCTTCGCAGATGTGTGCAGGTTTCCTCACGATGTTTTTCCTTCACCGTAAGAGCGTCGGATAAACGTACATATGAGATCGAAATTCGAAAACACATTAGAACGTGGCAGGACTCGAACCACGGCCTCCCGGATAGGAGGTAGCGGCCCTTGCCGATGCACCACCGACGCCCAAAAAATACAAATTTAACAAAATATATGTGAAGGGCGCATAAGTATAATGTCTGTTACCACAATTAATTATAGGGGTCACAGATTTGTATAAAAATACCAAAATTCAGCTTGTGTTACCTTTAGTTTTGGAAAACGTAGATCCAGATTTTCCACCTTTAGCTGCCCAGGGCACACAGTATGCTAGGGATCGCAGAAACCCTTCCTCTATGTCGCACAGACCCTTGTCTGAAACAAAAGTAATTCAGAAATAAGTTTTAGATAGTCTAGTTTTCCTAGCCTTTGATTTATTCAGTCACGGCCTAGACTGACTTAATTAGTAAACAATACTTAAGGAGATAAATGTAGTCTTGGTACAGAACAACTTTCCACAATAAACCTATGCCAAATTCGCAAAAAAAATGGACTTACTAAATAGTGACGTCATAAAAAAACTGGATTCCTCATAATCAGGGGTATTTGAAAACACCCATGTATGTTACGCGATTTTTTGTTGTTTTCGAGTAACATTTTTTTCAATTTCTTTTTTTAATTTTCTGCTGGAACGTTTTAAAAATTCATATTTTTAATAGCGACTATTTTTAGATATTTTTTTGCGATATCAATGTGTAGAATGTTTCTTTCATACATAAAATAATCAACGTCCCAACATTCCAGCGAGCCATTAAAAAAGTATCAAAACTAAAAATTTCTGATTTTTTTGGACAGACTCAAATTTAAACTTCAATTAAAAAATACAAAAAGGATGCTCCATAGGTTTATGCTGATTTTTCAAAATTGGACACTTTGGACTTTGTACCGTTCTTATGCCGTACGCGTATGGATCAGAATCGCACTACGAGTGTCTAGCTTGATGTGCTGGCCTCTGTACAATTGTGTGTTGAGCATTCTAGGTGTATTGAGGATTACAGTACAATAGAAAACTCACTGTCGCTCTTGTCCTTGTCATCGCAGCAGGACCGCTCCTTAGGCTCAGTAGTTCGCGACGCGAACTCGTCAGCTATGTGCGGGTTTGAATCCAGCGGGGACAGTAGCATGTGACGCAACTTGTGGAACTGTTGCGCGAAATACACACGACAGAGAAGGCTGTCCTGTTGGCAAACAAGAATGGGAGTTAGATAAAACTAGCTTTTGCCAGCGGCTTCGCCCGCGTGGACATCGTTTTTATGACTGCCTTAGAGGGTGGGTGGTGCACTAGACGCTAGCGGTTTGCGAGTAGGAAATTAGTTTTCTCCATATCCCTCAGGAACTATGTCGGACTATGCTGGTTTACCCACCTCCTCAAAGATTTCTGTTCAAACAATCACGTCAATCCGTTGCTCTGTTGTGCGGCCCACGTGCGCCAGCGTGAAAATCAGTTTTATCCAGATCCCTCGGGAACTCTGTCGGGCTATGTTTTCCTTCTTTCTTATCGTGTGGCACAATTAACTGTGCTATCCAAGGGCACATTGCTCGTAGAACAGATGGCCGTTGGGGCAGTAAAGTTCTCGAGTGGCGACCACGCACCGAAAACTTAGTGTAGGCAGGCCTCCCACCCGGTGAAACGATGACCTGGTTAAGGTCGCGGCAAGCCGCTGGATGCGGGCAGCGCAGAACCGGTCGTCGTGGAAATCCTTGGGGGAGGCCTATGTCCAGCAGTGGACGTCCTTCGGCTGATATGATGATCTGCACCCACCTTTAATAACACTTCGATGTGGTCATTGGATTTGGCTGCTTTCGATTTCTCCGAAGCGTCAGTTTTGTCTTTTACGGAGCCGGTAATGTCAGCCTCTTCTTGCTCGAACTGGAGACTGCAAATGTTCATATATTTAGGCAGCCGTTTCATTACAGGGCAGTACACAGTTAACAGGGGCCGAAACAAATTCGAAGTTAAAAATACTGAACACTGATTTTACTGACGCAGACAGAAATTTAAAAATACTGACTTTTACTGAACATCTAAACAGATGCCAAAAACATTTTGAAGGTGTTCATCACATCAGCTCATATAACGTCCCCACCGAGGGGCTCGAGCCTACTCTGAATTAGGGCGATTAGGCCGTAGTCGACCACGCGGGCCCAGTGCGGGTTGATCGACTTCACACACAACCTTCGAGTTTCTTCGCAGGCGTGTGCAGGTTTCCTCACGATGTTTTCCTTCACCGTTAAAGGAATCGGTAAGTATATGTACGTAAGTTTTGAAAAACTCATTGGTACATTGGCCGTCCAGATTTGAACCCGGTACCTCTAGTTAGAAGGACCGAATCGTTACCGGTTGAGCCACCGACGCTTTTGAAGGTGTTACTTGAACAATAATTGACTTTAAAAACGCTTATTAAATTGATAAACTTAAGTAGCAGTGGGCAGAGCACATGCTCGTAAAACGGATGGCCGTTGGGACAGTAAAGTTAACCGAGTGCCGACCGCGCACCGGAAGACGTAGCGTAGGCAGCCCTCGCACTCGCTGGACCGACGACCTGGTGAAGGTCGCGGGAAGTCGCTCGATGCGAGCATCACAGGACTGGAAATCCTTGGGGGAGGCCATTGTCCAGCAGTGGATGTCTTTCGGTTGATATGATGATAAAAATGGTAAATGAAAGTTTACGCGGTCTTTTCGTTTAAACGCGTGTCCTCATCAAGGGTAATTTATTAGTTTTAGTATGATAAGCCATCGGTTTTCCTTATTTACTTAATAATAAAATATAAAGTCATATTCTAATAACGTTGAACCAGACTATGCTCTCTACGCTAGATCTGCACAATATATTAAAGTAATTTAGGGAAACCTGTAAATTTCTCATGATGTGTTAGCATTACTTTTTTAACGTTGTGTAATTAAGCAGCTGTTGGTTTTCTTAATAAATGAAAATAAAATAAAATAAAGCTATCACAAATATTGGACCAATTGCCACATATAATGTTTGATGGAGTTCGCATTAATTTTACGGTTTAAAATCTTAGCGTTACGTTCGACACCACCTTTTCCTGGTCAGCTTATGTCTCCGAAGTCAGCAGAAAAGTATTTGCTTCTGTGCGATCCTTAAAACGTCTCCGCAATTTCCTTTCAAATGCTACTAAAACTGCACTTGCCCAGTCTCTTCTTCTTCCTATCCTTGACTATGCTGACTCCTGCTATCCTGACCTCAATGTCGACCTTTTGAATGAATTAGAGCGTATGCAGAACCTAGCGATTAGATTTATATATGGCCTACGAAAATATGAGCACGTCTCTCAGTATCGGAAAGAACTAAAGTGGCTATCTGTCCGCCGTCGTAGAGACGCACACGTTCTATCTCTTCTATATTCTTTATTATTTGGCCATAAATCTCCTACTTATCTTCAAACCCCTTTTCACTACTTGTTCTCTACACACAACCGACCGCTCCGTTCAGCGACTTCGCTCCGTTTGCATGTACCTCCACACTCTACTAAATTCTACTCCAATTCTTTCACTCTGCGTGCCATCCACTTGTGGAATTCCCTTCCAGATCCTATACAACGCTCTCCGTCATTTCCTATCTTTAACTCAAGTGAAAGTCTATTTTCTATCTCTGTAATTCTGTTCCTCCCTTCCGTGTTCTTTTTGTCACTTCGCCATTTTGTAATTGTTCGAATTTGGTATAGGTATTTTTTTTTTTTTCGTAATTTATCTATGAAATTTAAATATGTTTTAGTATATATTTATTTGTATGTATAGAATACATGTACATATATATGTATATATATTTATATAATTGTTACTATATATGTATTGAATAATAAAATTAGCAGTCGGTGGCTCAACCGGTAACGACTCTGTCCTCTTAACCAAAGGTGCCGGGTTCAAATCCGGACGGCCAATGTACCAATGAGTTTTTCGAAACTTACGTACATATACTCACCGATATCTTTTACGGTGAAGGAAAACATCGCGAGGAAACCTGCACACACCTGCGAAGAAACTCGAAGGTTGTGTGTGAAGTCGACCAACCCGGACTAGGCCCGTGTGGTCGACTAAGGCCCGATCGCCCTAATTCATGGTAGGCTCGAGCGCTAACGCTGCTCTACTTAATTACTAATTACTTACTAATTAAGTACCTACTTAAGTACCTATTATATAGGGTGTAGGACCTGTTGACTGAGTGTTCTACTTATCATACTGTACAACTTTCCCCAAGGAACCCATAGTCAATTCTCAAAAAAAAATAATTGGACCCTTCATACTATAAGGTACTAAAAAATTAGCCGATCAGCTGATCGATTTGTATAAAGAGTAAAAAAAAAATTGCGTTTTCAGCAAAGTCGTAGAACATAAGTTTGAACAGTTTGATGAGTAGAAGCCCCAGTTAACGGGACCTACACCAATTTTGTTACACCCTGTATATGCAATAGTGCGTACAGCAGATGTGTTTTAATTACCTGGTTCTTTGCGCTCTAAGAGACCGCTGGTACGTGACAGACGCGAGGGTAGCTGCAATCACGGAGCCGATCTCTCCCGCCATCACCACTACTGGTACTACGCCGGTGGATATTATCATGCCGCTCTGTAGAAAAAAAAATATTAAAAAGTAAAAACATCATAATATATAAACATAACGCAGACATAGTAATTTGACGCCAGGAGAGATGACCCCAAGGGCTTAAAAATTGTGGGATAAAAATACACGAAAATTTTATTGTTATTATAGTATAATAGAGCGTCGGTGGCTTACCGGTTAGGGCCGCACCTCCTGTCCGGGAGGTCGTGGTTCGAATCCTGCCACGTACCAATGTGATTTGAAATTTTGATTTTATATGTACGTTTATACGCGTTCTAACGGTGAAGGAAAACATCGTGAGGAAACCTGCACACGCCTGCGAAGAAACTCGAAGGTGTGAAGTTGACCAACCCGACTGGTCGACTAAGGCCCGATCGCCCTAATTCAGGGTAGCCCCGACGTATATATGAGCTGATGTAACGATGATTTCGTAGGTATGGGAATAGGTCGTAAAGTATATTTCATATCGCTACTAAGTTATATGGCAAAACGTTTGCCGGGTCAGTTAATAATGTATAAAAGAAAGAACGATTTTACAAAAAAACAACTATTCAATATGTTACACTAGCTGTCGCCCACGTTGATATCGTTTTTATTACAGTATAGGGTGCATCGTTCGGATCATGAGTTATGGTTTTGAGTTCATACAAAAATCCCATAGTTAAAAGCACTTTCAGTTCCTAAATTGTCCAATTTTCCGGGTAACTTTTCAATTGTTTTGCCCTAAAAACCTTATTCGAACTATGCAGAACATAAAAAACCGGCCAAGTGCGAGTCGGACTTGCGCACGAAGGGTTCCGTACCATTATCTATAAAAATCACGTTTGTTGTATGGAAGCCCCCTTAAATAGTTATTTTAATTAAATTATTTGTTTTTAAAGTGAATAATACAATTTAATATTATTTTAATATTTCAAGCGTCTACTTGTTACCGTTATCAATAACGAGTAAAAACGAGCAAAAAAAAATCACGTTTGTTGTATGGGAGCCCCCCTAAATATTTGTTTTATTTTAATTTAATAATTTATTTTTAAAGTGAATATATTTATAAACATTCTGTGAATATTTCAAGCGTCTACCTGTTGCCGTTATCAATATCGAGCAAACACGAGCAAAAAAATCACGTTTGTTGTATGGGATCCCCTTTAAATATTTATTTTATTCTATTTTATTCTATTTTTTATTTGTTCTTATAGCGGCAACAGAAATACATCATCTGTGAAAATTTCAACTGTCTAGCTGTCACGGTTCATGAAATACAGCCTGGTGACAGACGGACAGAAAGAAAGACAGACAGCGAATTCTCAGTAATAGGATCCCGTTTTTACCCTTTGGGTACGGAACCCTAAAAAGCCAAATCGTTTTAGCCCTTCTCAATCAATAAACTGCATAATGTTTTTATAAAATAGATAATGTACAAATATCAATTTAGAAAACGCTCGCGAACGTATAACCAAATCTACAACTACAGAAGCGAAACTCACCTACCCCTGCAAAAATATACAGGATGTAAAAAATGGCGTAGGACCTGTTAACATGGGGTTCTACTCATCATACTGAACAACTTTCCCCAAGGAACCCATAGTCAATTCTCAAAAGAAATTGGACCCTTCATACAAAAATGCACTAAATTGTTCGATCAGCTGATCGATTTGTATGAACTTATAATTTCTTTGGGATTTCAGCAGTCATAGAACAAGTTGTTCAGTGTGATGAGTAGAAGCCCCAGTTAACGGGATCTATACCAATTTTGTTACACTCTGTATAGTCGCTTAGCGGGAAGTGTTACGCGGAGGTATCGCGCGGCCGATCGCTTCGAGCTCGACGCGTTGAGAGTAGAAGTTAGAAAGAGAAGCATCTTTTTTTTTTTATTAAAAATTTGAGTGCGTTTGACTGCAACTCACCTGATGGTAAGTGATGATGCAGTCGAGGATGGTACACGCAGACTCAAATAATGCCTATTCACTCTTGCCTTGAAGATCCCCATATTATAGGAATCGGGAAACACTGACGCAGGCAAGGAGTTCCACTCCTGCGCTGTACGCATAATAAATGAAGAAGCGTAACGATTCGTGCGAAAAGGTGGAACATAAACAACAAAGGGGTGCAACCCCTCCTTGCGTCTCGTTGACCGACGGTGGAATGGAGCAGGGGGAATGAGGTCGTGAAGTTCTTGCGCGCACTCTCCGAAATGAATTCGATAGAATACCGACAGACAGGCGACTTTGCGGCGATGCTCAAGGCTTTTGAGCTTGTCATTGACTAGCTCGTCGTCACCAATGAGTCTCCGTGCGCGTCGGTCGATGGCGTCCAAGGTATCCAGCTGATAGCGGGCTGATCCATCCCTTAAGTGTGAACAGTACTCCATACATGAGCGGACCTGTGCTTGATACAAGGTAAGCAGCTGTCCAGGTGTGAAGTACCGTCTCACCTTAGAGAGAATGCCCAGCTTCATGGCAGCAACTTTTGTCTTGCACTCAGTGTAACGACCGAAGTTAAGATTGGGTGTTAAATCCACGCCGAGGAGTTCCAGGTGGTCAGATATCTGAATCGGTTCATTCCGGAGAGTTGGAGTCAAGGTGAATGGACTCCTTTTGGCGGAAAAAAGACACGCCTGTGTTTTAGAGGCATTAAACCTTACGAGGTTGGAATCACCCCATTCAGACACTGCCTGAAGTGATAGGTTTATGCGCTCTATCATGGCCTCTGTCAGAAACAGCGTATCAGCGCTGTTAGCTCGTGCACTGGACAGGTATCTTTCTACAACCGTGTTATCGTCTGCATAACCAATTATATCTACACCACAAGTGTAGGTTCAAAAGAGACAATATCAAGCCAAGGTACACCAGTACCAATGTATATATAGGGTCTTAACAAAGGTATGCACTTATTTTTAACTGGAGCTTGTACTCATGAAACTGAACAACTTTCCCCAAGAAACCCATGTTCAATTCGCATTTATTATTTTTTAATTAAATTATCAACTGCTCAGAATACAACTCCCAGCTGGTATCCGCGTATTGACAAAGTTCAATGACCGCGCCGGCCTGCCACGCCGCCGTGGCGTATTCTTGCGTATTCCGCGCAATTTAATAATTTTAATTAAAAAAACAAAAGCGAATTGACCATGGGTTTCTTGGGGAAAGTTGTTCAGTTTCATGAGTACATGCACCAGTTAAAAAAAGTGCGTACCTTTGTTAACACCCTGTATATTAGTACTAACATACAGTATGGACACTCCCTGCCGCTTTCTAGATTGCGACCTCACCCCCTCGTCACCCAGATTGATACAGAATGGTGCTATTTTGGTTCTCGAACGTAATAGGATTTCGCCATGATTTTGTTTGTATCCGTCCGTTTATTTTTTTTTACTGCCAGTGTAGTGTCTAACCTGATGTGGTCCCTAAAGTACTATTCTTATTCTTGTTTCATTGTGTGGAGTGTCGCAGAAGTTGTGGTATAACCCTCACCTGGTTCGAGGGTTGGTTGTTCGACAGCAGCTGCGACAGAATCTGCCTAACAGTTTTCTTGTCGCCTTTCTCTTCGTCCTCCTCTGCACCTTTAACAAACAGCTAAGTTTATTAAAAATCTGTCGACCAGCTAATTGAACTTAGCAAGGAAAATAAATGTATAAAGTATTAAAGTAACAGTGTGTGCATTTTCTTACTGTACTAATGAAACACCCAACTATAATAAAAAATTGTATCATTTAAATTTATATTTATACAATTTGACTTGTAGTCATATTTGTATTATTTTTTGATACAAATAGTTTTGTTAATAAGTTTAGGTTAATTAAAGACAAAATATACTTGCCTTATGTACAAAAAAGAGACTAATTAATTCGTTAGCTTACGGTATTATAAATCGTACCAACTGTATTTAGTCGGTATTGACTTGCATAACGACGGAGCAGCCCGCCGCTGGTGACGGTACCGCAGGTATAGCACATGATATAAATGTACTTAATAGTACACCCGGCGATGCCGGCGTTGGCGGCAGAGCTCAAACTCCAGATTTAAACTAGGCTCAAAGACAACGAAGAAGCCAAGTTCTTTGAAATTAGTTCACCAAAATATTGAAGGCATGACGTCAAAAATTACGAAAATCTGTAATATTGCCGCCTTAATAAATAAATAATGACCGATGGACCGGTGGACCGATGACCTGGTGAAGGTCGCGGGAAGCCGCTGGATGCGGGCAGCTGAAACTGGTCGTCATGGAAATCTTTGGGGGAGGCCTATGTCCAGCAGTGGACGTCCTCCGGCTGATATGATGATGATGATGAAATAAATAACAAAACTTAGGTGGTATTGTATTACAAGTACAACCGTAACTTCGTCCATGTAGACTGTACAGTGTACAGTTCATATACAAACACTGTTTATACTATCGACTGTTGCTACTATCATAATTATATAAAAGTTTTAGGTGTGTTCAATAACAGTGTACTCATTTATGAATTACTTCATCATATCAGCTCATATACTTCCCCACCGAGGGGCTCAAGCCTACCCTGAATTAGGGCGATCGGGCCTTAGTCGACCACGCGGGCCCAGTGGGGGTTGGTCGACTTCACACACAACCTTAGAGTTTCTTCACAGGTGTGTGCAGGTTTCCTCACGATGTTTTCCTTCACCGTTAAAGCAAAGTGACTAATACGTACGTAAGTTTCGAAAAACTTATTGGTACATTGGCCGTCCGGATTTGAGCCCGGTACCTATGGTTAGGAGGACCGAGTCGTTACCGGTTGAGCCACCGAATTTTATGAATTTACTTGCTTTAGTGTTTTATCTTATCGCTTGTTTGCTCTACACACACAAACACACACACACACACACACACACCCACATGCACACACATCATACTATGATAGTCTTTTTTCTCTACTTGTAATATTACGTACCGTTATTTTGTTATTTTTCTCATCTAATTTTTTTATTTAATTGATTCCCGATATTATGTATGTATGTTTGGTGACTAGGAATCAATAAATGTCTTATGTCTATTGTGCTGTTTTGCTAGAATAATAAATGATTTATCTATCTTCACCCCATTTAGACGTTGAGTTTCGAAAAATATTTTTTTAGTGCACCTCTGCGCAATCTCCATCCTTCACATTTCATGTTTCGATTTCACCTCAGTGATATAGACTACGCCTGTCTTTATCACCGAATTCTATTATCTGTGGTTCCGTTATAGAGTGAGTAACGGAGCTCTTTTAGATTTGTTTCAGACTTGTTTACCTGCATGTTCTTTTTCCGATTCCTTGGCTGTGGTGTCCGAGAAAATATAAGTTGTTCCTGAATCAAACAAAAAAAAATTCTCTTTAATTATTTATTATTCACGAAAAATTGCATTAAAAAAGGGGTTTATTACATTAAATTAACGAAGCAGTCGTAGCTCAATGTGATATGCGTGGTTGGGCTGATCACCGAGGTTAACTGAGCTGAAGTATCAAACTATCAGAAATTGGTCCAACCGTTTGTATGAATAGTCGCAACTTCTCAATCCTCTTTAAAGTGTATTGCGAAGCACGGAAAAGTTTGAAAAAAATGCCACTGACAATTAACCCATCTAGATAATGACCGTACTTAAGGTCACTTAATCTGCGTGATCAACCAAACCACGCAAATCACACTGAGCTAAGCCGTTGGTGCCGGTTGCTGTCGCTAGATGGCAGTCGTTAAGCCGCGTCAGATGTCTTATAAGCGGTTTGAAACACTTCCGACAGTGGGGTTCGCCACTAGCCCCACAACCTTCACCAACCCGGGCCCTTGGCCCCCGTGTGTGGAGTATGGTCACACCCTAGACACTTCATACAACGGGCCAGAAATGACATTTCAAAAAACGAATGGCGGAACGAACAAAATAGCGGCGAAATCCTAAACGTTCAATTCAATATATTTATTCAAAATAGGTGCAAATTACACTCTTTCTGATAGTCATGCAATAATACACACACGGACAGCACCCGATCACGAGTATAACGCGAGAGTCCGCCATCGCTCCCATCAACCATATTAGAGGGAAAGGAACGACCCGACTCCCGACAACCAAACTGTAACCAATCTGTATCAATGTGGGTGACGAGGGGGTGAGGTCGCAATCTAGAGAGCGACAGGAAGTGTCCATACTGTGCGTTAGTACTAAATGGTCTAACCTTCCTAAGCTTGGACAGAGACCCTTGCCCCACCTTGACCCTTGTTAACGAACAATAAATAAACTCCCAACTTAATAATATGATTAGATTTTCCCTACGCAGTCGAACTAGAAAGGAGGAGATCGATAGGAGAACCAAGTTGACAGACATAGCTCACAGAATCGCTTAACTGAAATGGAAGTTAGCGGGGCACATAGCTCGTAGAACGGCAGTAAAATTCTCGAGTGGCGACCGTGCACTGGAACACTCCGACTTGGTGGACCGATGACCTGGTGAAGGTTGCGGGAAAACGCTGGATGCGGGCAGCGCATGACCAGTCGTTGTGGAAATCTTAGGAGGAGGCCTTTGTCCAGTAGTGGATATCTTTTGGATGATATGATGATGATGACATTAATAAAACAAGCAATATCTGGTTTCAAATTTGATGTTTTCTTATAATAATACCTACCTGAGTTTTCGATGTTACTGGCGTCCCCTGAAGAGTCTTCAAATTCCGACTTTTCTTCAACTGAAATAACCAAATAAATCATTATTTTGTCTGGGTAGTAAAACATACTATGTACAAATACACAATTATGTCTCAGCCATATTGTAGAATTTGCAGTTTTACAAAATGGCGCGCTGGATTGAAAAACGTCGCTGTTTTGTAATGCGGCTAACTCACGTTCAGCCGGATTTCAATACGACTGAAATAAAGTACGCTGCATTGTTTATACAACGCTTATACACTTCGCGTTCGTCAAAGCGGCTTAGTAACGTGACACCCAAAACAAAAATAAATAATAAAAAAAAAATACAAAACGGATCTTCTTTTTCTAATGTTGGAGGCTTCGAAATCTTGTGTGGAGTCTGTTTTGTAGGTGTTGGATAAAATTTAATTCCACGATTCACGTAAATAAATTTATTTCTCAGAGCGAGCACAGATCACTACAACGGAAGGCGTAGGAGCCATTTTGACTTATAAAAAAGTTACATAGTGTTGCCATCAACACATACGAATGGGTGCATCGTCGATGAGCCGCTTTGAAAACGGTGCGCCGCTTTGTAACACTACTGAGTAAAAAACTCCGAATGAAACCGATTCGGACGGAGCCCCGCGAAGCAAAACGTTTAAGTTAACGTGTCTTGTTTTACTTTTCAGGGTAGAACAAGACATGCTAACCGAACCTAATCTAACCGTCTCTGTCCGTCCGTACGACTCAGTTTTATTCGCAGTTTTTTTACTCAATAGCTTACAAAACGGCGAGCTGTTTGTAATAGTCACCCTACATTGCTCTTTGCTGACGATAAAGCTTAACGTTGGACGCCGCTCTTTGTAGAACGTATCGCCACCACAATCAGGCTGAACGTGAGGTAGTCGCATTACAAAACAGCGACGTTTTTCAATCCAGCGCGCCTACTTGAAATACGGCGTGTAACACGATATGGCGGCAACAAAATTGGGCCAAGAAAATTATGGTCGATTAACAAAACGAAAAATATACTTCTCGTGCAAATCAACTATAACTAGCCAATATTGTGAGCTCAATTTTTTTGTAAATTTACTATAGGTTTCATGGGCATAGTTCATTTTCATGAATAGTCATAAGAATTTTAATAGCCTCCGTGGCGTGATGGTTAGTCCATTCGATTCACACCAGTAGATCGCGGATTCGATTCCCGGCGTGGTCTAACACTTTTTGTTTGCAATTTTCTATATGTATCTAATCGCGTAATTGCCACGCTTGGTAGGCGGGTTAGCGATTAAATGTAGGCTGTTGTAGCACAGTACGCGAAAGGGACTGCCAATTTAATAAAAGCGTAATGTTTATTAGTGATTTGCAGCAACCGGAATTACCGCAGCACTTCTAAAATATCAATGGAATTGCACATTTATCGACTTCCGATTTCTGTTAGGCGGTCCGTCAATTCTCAAATTTTACGCACTAGCGCTGTAATTTAAGATAACATTTATTCGACAAAAATACACACAGACAACATAAAAATAACAAAAAATATACAAATAACACAAAGAAAAAAAATAGTGTGTGGTTTTATGAAACCATGGTAAAAGTGAAACTTTTTTTTACATTATCGACATTTACAGAGCACGAAACGATCATGGCTGCTCTCGTCTTGAAGCTACGGTACAGCGGACGAAACGATCATGTAATAAAAGTTTCACTCCTCTTGGAGCTACGGTACAGAGAACGAAACGCTCATGGCTGCTCTCGTCTTGGAGCTACGGTACAGAGGACGAAACGATCATGGATGCTCTGACGAAAAATTTCGAGACGATGTAATAATCTCTTTGCCGTCACGCAACACACAGACGAAAAAGCTCGAGACGATGTAATCAAAGTTTCACTTTAAAAGTAGAAAAATATAAATACGATACGGTTGTAAATATGCTACGTGCACTTTGCCGAACCGGCCCCGACTCAGCATAATACCGCAAGCAGGGAGACCTACCTACTGCGCTGTTATTCTGCCGGCGCCGAGAGGAATCGTCGCGTGCGCCATTGCAGAGCAAGTACGTACAATAAACTCACCGTTAGAGTCAGGCTGTGATTTCTGCGGCTTGCTGGGACTAGACCACTTGTCTTGTGCATCTCTCATCATCTTCTCTCCCGCTATTATGCGATCCGACACGTTCCACAGACTGCGCACCACCGCTGCATCAAAAAAAATAAATCTAATCGTGTTTTTTTTAAAACTTAGTTAAACCCGTTTTAACTGCCTCCGTAGCTCAGAGGCAAAGTTCACTGGCTTTACACAGGAGGTCGCGGGTTCGATTCCCGGCGGGGTCAATTGTAAGACTCGGTTTGGTTGGTGGTAGGGCATTTTCTAAGCCCGCCTGGCTAGCTACCACCATCTTATCTAAGTCTTGCCGCCAAATATCAATGTTGATATCATTGGTGTGTTCCGGCATGAAGATATGATAGTTCCCCATTGCGTTGGGGATTCTTGGTAAGCCCGCTTCCATCTTCGGCAGCATCGGCACTTACCACCAGGTGAGATGTTGTCAAGGGTTTACCAATTTTGAATAAAAATAAAAAAAAAGTTTTTCTAGAATTTGTCCTTACTAAAAATGTTTTACCCGTTTACGGATATCATTTAGCGTCCGTTCATATTACGTTATTTTATCAAGGACACATCATCATTACAGCTCATATACGTCCCCACCGAGGGGCTCGAGCCTACCCTGAATCAGGGCGAAACTAATACACACTAATATGTAAATATGTATTTTAAATACTAAAGCCACATCCAACTACAGACCAAATGATGCGGGCTATTAAGTTCAAATTTTGTTATTTAATTACTTTACTACCTTAACATTTACGGAGTGCAATTCCGGTATTCTGAACTTTTGAAATACCGAGATCTCGAATCAATTTTGCATAATTAATCTTGCAAAAAAAATTGCGCGCGATCTCGCAAAATTTGCAAGATGCAAACCGTGAAAATAGTGCAAAATTTGTGAATACTTTTATTCGAAACAAGAAGTTCCTAGGGAAAAAAAGAATTGCAAGGATGGTTTCCAAGGATGGCCAGACTTTAAAATCATTTTGTACGTCAAAAGATTTAAGAAGGCTACAAACTTTCAAAATCTCCTAAATGACGAAGGTTTTGAATCGCTTGTTTCGAAAACAAATCTAGTGAGGCCATTTAGTGGCATGGTAATTTTATATGCTTTGGTTTACCGGCTGTTTTTAAAACAGATGCTTAAATTCAAATGTTAACAATTTCATTCAAGCATCTGTTGTAAAAACAGTCGGTTATTTCAAATGTTAATATTTGAGTTTAGGAATCTGTTGCAAAAACAGCCGGTAAACTAAAGCATATAAAATGACCATGCCACAAAATGGTCTCACTAGATATATTTTATCGATCAAATGTCATTTGTTATCGCCTAATGACACTCTCCGAAGAAATTCGAAGGTAGTGTGTGAAGTTGACCAACCCGCACTGGGCCCGCGTGGTCGACTAAGGCCCGATCGCGCTAATTCAGGGTAGGCTCGAGCCCCTCGGTGGGGACGATGCGATAAATAACCCTCTAAAGTGGAATGTGGCCTTAGTACCAACCAACTTAATCCACTATCTAGACTGACTAACATTAATTAGTTTACCCTTCCATTCGGCTCTGACGAAGACGGGCAAACTTATGGACGTGCACAAACTCACCAGTGATAGTGGTTTGCTCCTGCAGGTGCGAGGATGTCAGCGCCAAATGGATCTGTTCCATGTGCTGCTTAAAGTTCTGGTACTCTTTGTCAGCTTCGGTGTCCGACAGGCCGTTGAAGGTCTCGTGACCTGGAAAGGTAGGTGACATTAAGTAACAAAATAACCTTTTTTTACTCACAACTAGCTTTTTCCTGCGGCTTTGCCCGCGTGGAGATCGTTTTTATGACTGTCTTTAAGGGTGATTAGTAAATTATGTTGTTTCCCACCTACTCAACCATCTCTTTGCAAAAAATCACAACAATCTAGTTTTTTTTTAGTTCCCTTTAGGAACTGCATCAGATTATGCTATTTCCCCGGGATAAAACGGATGACACAGGCTCCCTGCATCTCAAATTTAATGAAGATTGGTCAAGGCGATGAAGCGTGAAAAGGTAACAAACAAACAAACACATTTTCACATTTAAAATATTAGTTAGGATTGGTAAGCCTTTGGCATCATCTCACACGATGGTAAGTGACGATAATGCCGAAGATGGGAGCGGGCTTACCAAGATTCCCCATCGTAAAGGAGAAAATGGCTATCTTATCTTCAAATGCCTGTTCTTGGTAAGCCCGCTTACATCTTTGGCATCATCGTCACTTACCATCAGGTGAGATGATGCCAAGGGCTTACCAATTGTGATTATAAAAAAAACATTACACATAAATTAGTCACAATACAGTCAATTATTTATATTATTATTTGCAGTTCTCCTGCAGCTAATGCTGAGAAAAGTCCATTTTGACATCGCACTACACCGATTCCGTTGGTCTTATTTGTTGTTTGTTAACTTTTTTTTTCTGTTTCTATGTGTTTTACTTCTTTTTTATGTTGTGTAATCGGTGTGTGTTTGTGTCAAATAAAAATCTGTCTATTGTCTAATTACAATTTTAAGTCAAAAAAATATTTAAATTATAGAAATTATGAGATAGTAACCACTTCTGCAGTTTTTTTTAGTCATTAGCGGCGTAGTGGTTAAGTCCATTAGCTTCACATCAGGAGGTCGCGAGTTCGATTCCCGGCAGAGTCTAACTTTGTGAGGCTCGGTTTGTTTGGTGGAAGGGTATTTTCTAAGCCCGCCTGGCTAGCCCTCACCATTTTATCTAAGTCTTGCCGCCAAACATCAATGCTAACAACATTGATTTGTTCCGGCTTGACCGCTTCCGTCTTCGGCATCATCGTCACTCACCATCAGATGAGATAAAGCTAAGGGCTTACCAATTGTAAATAATAAAAAAATATTAAATAGATAAGTTCACTTCGGAAATTCTAAACCTTTTAGGTACAAGCTTTTATTTGAAAAGAGTCTTAAAATCAGTGCATTTTATTTCAAATATAAAGAGCCGGGCTGAGAGGTCCAGTATTTCCTATGATTAAATATTGAAAACAATAGACGATCCTGGGACCCTTATTCCACCTTCGTAAATCATCATCAGATCAACTTCAAAACACCAAAAGCATCTATTGTCACCGGAAATACGGCTTCATACCAATTCATATCAGCTCATATACGTCCCCACCGAGGGGCTCAAGCCTACACTGATTTAGGGCGATCGGGCCTTAGTCGACCACGCGGGCCCATTGCGGGATGGTCGACTTAACACACAACCTGCGAGTTTCTACGCAGGCGTGTGCAGGTTTCCTCACGATGTTTTCCTTCACCGTAAGAGCGTCGGATAAACGTACATATTATGAAATCTAAATTCGAAATCACATTGGTACGTGGCAGGTTCGAACCACGAACTCCCGGACAGGAAGCGGCGGCCCTAGCCATTACGCCACCGACGCTCTACCATACCATACTTCATACCAAACTTCAGTTCAATCGGACTTCTGAAAGTCGCTCTCAAACCGATCGCAAGATTTGAAGACTTTCATACGAACATTGATAATTAAATAAAACCTAAGACGTACACGTACGTACGTACGTTGCCACGTACCAATGTGTTTTCTAATTTCGATTTCACGTGTACGTTTATCCGACGCTCTTATACGGTGAAGGAAAGCATCGTGAGGAAACCTGCACACGTCTGCGAAGAAACTCGAAGGTTGTGCGTGAAGTCGACCCACCCGCACTGGTCCCGCGTGGTCGACTAAGGCCCGATCGCCCTAATTCAGGGTAGGCTCCAGCCCCTCGGTGGGGATGTATATGAGGTGATATGATGAAGATGAACCTGGTACCTTTTAACATAAGCTCATTAAGCTGGTTGATAAGTGCATCACGCATTTGCTTAGTGTCGTATCTCGTGGATATCACTTCCGGTGGTAGCTGGATGTCGTACGTCGATATCTTGCTGTACCTGTTGGATGAAAAAAAATAAATAAATTTGGAAACGATCGGGAATATCAGTCTGTGATACTTAGCAAAAAGTTCAGCCAATGGGACGCTCGCGAAAACGGAACGTACGTATGTGCTTTTTAGTTTTTCATTATTGTTTGCTAATTTGTAATTGAACGAAAAACCTTCACTTTAAGGATATGCATTTACGGAAAAACTTTTCCTATACGATTACATAATTATAAAAAAATAGATTTCCCATACTCACTAATTACATGGGTCAGCTGATCAATTTGTGTAAAAAAATATTTTTTTTGTTAGTTGTTCAGAATTAATAGTTAGCCCTGTTTAAAATGTCGGGAACTATAGTGCTTTGACATAAAGACATATTTTTTACAAACTTATCTTACCTATTATACAATTACTACTATTAAACTAGAAATATTTAGGTTTTTGCATAATTGTTCCTTGAGTTCAATGATTTATTTTGTTATTGAAGTTACCCCCTTAATGTGTATGATCTTTGGTTCATTCACTGTACCTGGCAGCTATCGCAGTGAGGTTCCTACTGAACGCGTGCTCCCTCTCACTAGCAGGGTGCCGGCAGCCGCTTGCTATCAGCCGTCCCGCTCGCACGCGCCAGCACAGGTACATGCCGAGCGAGAGGGAGAGTGCCGTCTGAGACAGGCGATGTGCGCGGCTTACAGCTTTGCAACGGGAGCATCGCGACCAGAACATCACCTAAGAAAGGAAAAAATATTTTGCTATGTATTTGTCTCGCTTACACTCACTAACATAAACGCGTGAGCTAGAGAAAACAAACTAAGATTTACAAGATATCATCGCCCAAGACAAATGTTGTGTCCCGCTCGCACTAACCAAGACAAAACACGTAAAAACGATAAATTTTGACTGCGTGAGGCCTTCATGCATCAGGAATAGCGTATCCAGAACATGGATACAAAAGCAGAATGATATGGCTGCCAAATCAATGTGTTGTGTCTCACTCACACTCGCTAGAATAAACCCATGAGCGAAAGAGATAGTACCGACGGGAATATCATGCATGACAACCAAAACAAGTAATAACAAAAATACAAGTAATATTTTTTACTCTTTGGCGTTACATATTTATTTGTTACAAGAGAGCACAGTTCAATTTTATTGCGAATGGCGCGTTTTGATCCCGAGCAAGCGAAGGATTCTATAATTCTATACGCCCGTGATTCTAACTTAGAATACTGAGCGTAGCGAGGGATTCAAAGGCACAACAAACAAAAAACTTTACTCTCGTGTGATATACACAACTTTTCACCTCACTAGTGAGAAAATATGAAAAAAAAACCATTTTTAACTAATTTTAGAAAATATGCACGGACGTTAATTTTGTAACTTTAGTCATTTTTTTAGATGCACGATTAATATTTATGACATTACACTAAAATTGCGCACCTACATAGATCTAATACAATCCAAATTAGTCAATCCAAGACTTCCATTTCTGTATGATCATCACTTCATGTGCTAAAATATAATTATTTGAAAATATTAAACTAATACTACACTGCACATCTTGTAATAAGCGAGTAGCTTATAGCTGATTAGCCTACGACTGTCTTGGTGTTTTCAAAATAGTCCAGGTCCACATTAAAGTACGCTTCACTGAATTGGTTGTCGTTGCAGCATCCGTACAGTCTGTTTTTAAAACTATTCACTAAGGGGGCATCAACCGCGCCCTGAGGCAACTTGTTCCAAATGTTTATTTTATACTTAGTCATTTTACCTAGTAGTCTTTTGTTTTCTAAACCATCAACCGCGCCCCGAGGCAAATTGTTCCAAATGTTTATGAACTTTTTTATAATGATTATTAAACGGGCGACGTCGTCTCAGTGGGCAGTACAAAACTAAACCAACAGGAGAAATATAAAATGAATCTGTACATACACAAACCTGTTTGTTCTGTTCCCATTTCAACTTGTCCACGTTGCTGTGTCCAACAGTGTTACACGTTATCGTGATGCACACGTCTCCGTGTACAAATCTGTGACAAAAAAATATATATAAAGAATTGATACACACATCAAAAAAGTCTAAGCAACACACACCGAGCCTCGAGCCTACTCTGAATTAGGGCGATCGGGCCTTAGTCGACCACGCGGGCCCAGTACGGGTTGGTCGACTTCACACACAACCTTCGATCTTTTCCTTTACAATAAGAGCGTCGGATAAAAGTACATATAAAATCGAAATTCTAAAACACATTGGTACGTCGTGGTAGGATTCGAACGACGACCTCCCGGACAGGAGGTAGCGGCTCTTGCCATTACGCCACCAACGCTTGTTAATATTAAAAGTGTTAATATTTTTTTAGTTATAGGTATAAGCAAAAATTACACTTTTGCACTAAATACCTACACATTGAATTTTTCAATAGTTTTTAAATGATATAATTTTCCAAATGGTAAAAACAATTTGGTTTTAATACAGAGTATGAAGTTCTCGTTTGTTGAATACTGCAGTGGTTATTCGCACACATTACAATAACAACAGCTACAAATTTGTATATATAAAAGGGAAAAGGTGACTGACTAGTATATCAACGCACACCCAAAACCACTGAACGGATTTCGCTGAAGTTTGGAATACAGATAGAAATTAGGACGTGGGCATCCGCTAAGAAAGAATTTTGGAAAATTCCCACGGGAACGGCAAAAAACGGGATCTGCGCGGACCGAGCTGCGGGCACCCACTAGTATATTATATAGTATATAAAATAGATACATTACATCATATAACGAAATTACAAATACAACTAACTATGGTTTATTATTTTTATTATCATACAGATACTCATATAATTTCTTTTCGGCCGCCATTGTAACTGAGTTTTCTATGTTCATATTTTGTCATACAAAGTGAGACTGTATTTCCTTAAACTAAGAGTCCGTCAACGCTATCTTTATAATGAACTGACACGAGATACTGATAGTCAAAAACGCATCTTTTGTGTGAGTCTGTCAACTCAATAGTATTTATATTCAATTATTCAAGTTATAATTTTAAATAATTGAATATTAGCTTTCGCGTGTACATCGTTTTAATCACTGACTTTGAGGGGGGCGAGTGGTAGGCGAGCCGCAAGCGGCTCGTGAGCGTGGACTTGAGTTTTCTCCAGATCCCTCGGAACTATATCGGGATATTCTGATTAGCAGTCTATGTCACCCCCTTAACCAATACAATACAATAAATCACTTCAATCCGTTGCTCTGTTGCGACGCCAACTTGCGCCAGCCAGAGATTTGTTACCATAGATGGGTTATGCACTTACAAACCACATTTGAAAATCGAATCCATTTACATACACATTATAATAAGTACCTACCGAATGTTACTATGAAAAGAGATGCCAATTGATTGGCATCTTTTTTTTGCTTCACTTTTAGGATGTTTATGAACGGTGCGGTCCTACTCGACGAGTGCAAAGGGAGATATCTCCGCCAGGCGAGGTGGTATGCCTGGGGTCCGGCCGTGGACCAATCGTTGATGATCGGTATCTGTATATATACTCAGCGCTGAAGAAATTCTAATAGCGCGTTCTAGGTGTCGTATTTCTTTTTGTTCTCTCGTCGCTTGTGTTGTTCAGTGGCGGGTTACTGCAGTTGCCGCCACAGATGCATGTAACCTATCTACCTCCCCTTATATATAGCATATCTCTGGCGCCAGCGAGCGTAGAAATGAGTTTTGTCAGGATATGCTATTTAATAACAAAAATTCAAGTTATATTTTTACTCTTTGGCGGTACATATTTATAGTAGAAATGAGTTTTGTCAGGATATGCTATTTAGTAAATAATGACATTTGCCTCCTCCAACCATCTCTGTGCAAAAAATCACAACAATCCATTGTTCCGTTTCGATGTTAAAGATATTAACCAAAAAAGAGTACCTATTTTTTCAGATCCCTCGGGAACTGCAACGGACTATGCTATTTTCACGGGATGAAAGTAGCCTATGTCCTTCCCAGTGGCATACGCTACCTTCATACCAAATTTCATTATGATTGGTCGAGGTGTTGAAGCGTGAAAAGGTAAAAAAAACAAATAAATACATATTTACATTTATAATACTAGTAAGAATTATCCCTCTAATATGTTGAAAGTTGATTGCTGCCCTTACTTTATTTAACTACATACTAAATATAATTTTATGTTTTACAGTAAAACATAGCTTTATTCAAGCCTATATAAACCCAAAAAGTCACCCAAAGAGCGATGGAGTGAGCTATGCTCGGAGTCTACGAGATTGAATCACTAATGAGGAAATCGAAGAGGAAAGAAGCAAGTAAACGACATAGCTCATAGAATCACTTAAGTGGCAGTGCACATAGCTTGTAGAACATACGGCCGTTGGAACAGTAACGCAGTTTTCGAGTGGCATCGGAAGATAGCGTAGGCAGGCCTCCCACGCGGTGGACCGACGACCTGGTGAAGATCGCGGGAAGCCGATGGATGCGGGCAGCGCAGGACCGGTTGTCATGGAAATCCTTGGGGGATGCCTTTGTCCAGCAGTGGACGTTTTTCGGCTGATATGATGATGATGATGAAACCCATTAGAAAAAAAACTCCATATCAAGTATCAAAAACATCCGGCAGACATCACATCTTAAAATGACATTTAAAAAGGGTTACCAGCATAAAACTAGTAAAGACAGTGTTACTAGCTCACCTCCGCACGTGTTGGTTAACGGGCACGTTGCAATTGCTTGACGAACACTTGTAATCGCCGTTGAAGCAGTACTTCTCGAGGAACGCGCCCAGAGATATGTCGTGCCGGCCGTACATCTCCATTGTCACTATCCTGGGGGACGAACACGAGGCTAATTTAAATAAAAGACCAAAGACATTAAGGCCTAAGTTCAGTTTAGAGGTTAGTTTTTTTATATATTTTTTTTATTGCGTTTGACTATATCTCACCTGATGGTAAGTGACGATGTAGTCGAGAATAGTACACGCAAACTCAAATAATGCTTATTCACTCTCGCATTAAAGAACCCCAAATTTTGGGAGTCGGTCGGGAAACACAGACGCAGGCAAAGAGTTCCACTCCATCGCTGTCCGCATAATAAATGAGGAAGCGTAACGCTTCGTGCGTATAGGCTGAATATCAACAACAAAGGGGTGGAACTTTCCCCTGCGTCTCGTTGACCGAAGGTGGAATGGAGCTGGGGGAATGAGGTCGTGAAGTTCTTGAGCACACTCTCCGAAAAGTTTTTTTTTCTATTAAGGCGTTCCCATCGCTGTTTGACGTGAGTTGCCGTTTTGATAGTAATCATATGATGTTTTCTATTAATAAGGCCTGTGATGCAGCCCTAGAACAGAACCACCCCACCTATCCCCGAGGGTGTCGTAAGAGGTGACTAAGGGATCAAAATCCGGAGGAGGGGCAGCAGCGTCCTTTCCGAGTACTGTGCCAACTACAATAGGGATGACGAATTCTAGACATCTGATTTACTTTTTATCATCTGTCAAAAACGAAATTTTGTTCTAAAAATGTTTGAAATACCTAGGCGTGACGTCATAGTTTTGCAGTGTCATTTATGTACTCATTTTGTGATTTTAATGAATTAAAAATCGAAGACTTGATGGAGAACAAGACGATTAAGGTTTTCCGAAGTTCAAGTAGGAGGGCAATTTAGTGATCAATAGTTCATAATTTATTTCTGATGCTGTCGTCATCCCTATGCACACACTGCGATTGCCAACCCACCTGCCAAGCGTGGAAAATACGTCATAACCCCCCCAACACGGGGGGAAGGCCATGTCCAGCAATAGACATCTTTTGGCTGATGTGATGTTTACCATCATCACATGCCAGGCTGATTAGCAATATTACAGCTTGAATCAACTTCTTTCAAGGAATTATACTTACAACTAGGGATATACGAGTATGCTAGGTAGAAAGACAAGTATTCAGATATATTAAGTAAAGGGTCTACTACCAGAGCATCGTTAACACAACCTTAACGGCCTCCAGGCACGGCTCTTTTCACATACTCGAGAAGGTTAGATTAGATTAGATTTATTCTTCACACGCTTTTCACACGACACAAATTCATAAAATATACCTACTTGTCAAATTCTAAAATGTGTCAATGGTGAGGTGATAGTCAAAAAATAAATTTACAAATTCACAAGAACAAAATGTCAAATTACAAATATTGAAATGTCAAAAAGTAAAGTGAACAATGAGTAAATAAATATAAATTAATACATTGAAGTATGTCAGTATTTTATTTTTAAAAATTCTTCATCATCATCATCATATCAGCTCATATACGTCCCCACCGAGGGTCTCGAGCCTACCCTGAATTAGGGCGATCGGGCCTTAGTCAACCATGCGGGCCCAGTGCGGGTTGGTCGACTTCACACACAACCTTCGAGTTTCTTCGCGGGTGTGTGCTTGACGATGTTTTCCTTCACCGTTAAAGCAATCGGTGAATACTCATATACATGTACGTAAGTATGGAAAAACTCATTGGTACATTGGCCGTCTGGATTTGAACGCGGCACCTCTGGTTAGAAGGACCGAGTCGTTACCGGTTGACCCACCGGCGCTTTTTTAAATTCGTCAATTTAATAATATTTGTTATCCAACAAGAAGTTTTGGCACCTAAATGTTTTGTCATCTGATATTTCCCGCAGTTAGGCCGCACTCCACGCGCGTTAGGGATGGTGGAAGTTGTAGGGCCAGTGTAGCAAACAGTCACTGTCAGAAGTTTTCAAGCAGCCTATTAAGGCCTCTAACACAGCCTAATGACTGCCATCTAGTGACAGCAACCGACACCAACGGTTTAAAGTGCCTTGCGAAGCACCAAAACCAGATTGACTGAATATCGAGTGAAGTTCGCAAGAAACCGCTGTGTTGTGGCTCAGGATTGCGCAAAGTGGAGATCAGTGGAGATCCTCCAGCAGATATGACGGTGGCGTTGGCCAGGGGTTAACTTAGAAGTCTGTACAGCAGCAGGCTCAGCTCAACTCAGGGTTTCGGTGCTCGTGTTTGTATCATCTCAACAAACGTACTCAAATTCTCAATAAAAAAAATAAAAAAAAAAACGACGATGTCGTAAATTAAATCGCAGTCACCAAAAAACTCCAAGAGCCCATGTAATAATCAGGTAATTGTTATGAAAACATTTAATTAAGAGTCCCCAGGAGGCTCCAGTTTCCATATAAACGTAGTTCCGCTTTAAAATAAAAACTACATCGGTAAGTGAAATGACGTGGTAACTAGAACACTTTTAAATATCTCCAATATTTAAGCTCTTACTTTGTGTTGTAAGTGTCGTTATGGTAGTTTACGTTGTTATAGTGTTGGGAACAAAGCGGAGATGTGGCTACTGGACAAAACATTACAAAATTTCACTCTGTAAAAATTAATTGCGAGTACAACATGTTACATGAAACGTATGTTCCACTTGCCTCAGATCAGTGGTTCTGAACACTTTAATCACGAAACATTTTTCGTAGACGTCATTTAGTTCATGGAGTGTTTTTATGTAGTTCGTTTTGAAGTAGGTAAGTACTTATTTTTAGAAAAAGTCCTTTATGAAATTTTCTGAGCGATACTCATAACTTTAGATCAATAAAGCTACCTTAATTACTTATATTTATTTTAGCATCTGGAATCGAAGATACTAAAATAAAGAAAGATTAAATTAATTAAAAATACTTTAATAAAAACTAATATAATAACCTGGTAAGCCATAAGAATTAATGTCGATGATTACCTAGTAAAAAAGTTATACTCATTAAAAACCAATAAATGATTTTGATTATGATTTAAATACAATAAATTTAAACGTTTTCTAAGAAAATTTAGAAACAGGGTCATCAAGTCGGCGCGGCTTTTTTTAATTCATTGTCAACTACAAATATGTTGAGCACCACTGTTTTCTAATATATGTTTCACTTGTTGTTTTTCTAAGCCAAAATGATACCTTATTTCAATTGGCTTAGATACAAATACTTTAAATACTGTCGTATATATCACCTTTTAGATCTAAAAGTACTCTTCGTGCTAGTTTTGAACGATAAACTTAGTTTGTTACGCTTGCCTATTGGAGGGGCAAGTGAAACCATTTTTGTGTATGGACTTTATTATGGAATTTTATCAACTTGGAGTGCACCTATGTTAAATATTATGATCAATTTATAAAGCTATAAATATGTCTGTAGTATATGTTATTTTGGCACTGTTATAGAACCAACAGTTTTGTCAATATAACCGATTTTATCTAGAAAAAATAACTTATGTTTCACTTACCCCCCACCCTGACCTTACTTCAAAATATTAGTCATGACTAGAGTTGAAAGTAACGGTGTAGACCTATCTTTGGGATTTTTTTTTCGAGCCAAAACTGCTTCATCGTGTTTCTAATAAAGCATAGGTCAATGGGGAGGAGCTGTATTCAGCAGTGGATGTCGCCTGGCTTAGATCACGATGATCCCACAAAGCAGAGCTTGTTAACTTCACCAGGCATTGACACTGAGATCAGGCACATTGCTGATCTAGTGAAGCACGCAGCAAGCCGCTAGATGCATATGGCTCAGGGTGGCGCTAAGCATAAGTCAATGGGGAGGAACTGTATTCCGCAGTAGATGTCGCTTGGCTTAGATCATGATGATCCCACCCAGCAGGGCTAGTTGAAGTCACCAGAGATTGACACTGAAGTCAGGCACATTGGTGATCTAGTGAAGCTCGCAGCAAGCCGCTCGATGCGTGTGGCTCAGGATGGCGCTAAGCATAGGTCAATGGGGAGGAGCTGTATTCAGCAGTGGATGTCGCTTAGCTTAGATCATGATGATCCCACACAGCAGGGCTTGTTAACTTCACCAGGCATTGACACTGAGATCAGGCACATTGGTGATCTATGAAGCTCGTAGCAAGCCGCTGGATGCATGTGGCTCAGGATGGCGCTAATCAAAGGTCAATGGGGAGAAGCTGTATTCAGCAGTGGATGTCGCCTGACTTAGATCACGATGATCCCACACAATAAACGTCTTCCAGCGGTAATGACGATGAAGCTCACCAAGGGTTGACGCAAAAGTCAGGCACATTAGCCGACTTGCTGCTAAAGCTGTACAGCAGCAGGCTCAGCCGCTGGTGGCTCTCAGGCGCCCACGGGTCCAGTGGTCCGGTGCTCGTCTTCCCTTTGGACTCAGTTTCCGGTTCCCTGGGAAGCTGTTTGATTACGGAGGGTTTGTAGAGAGGACACCCGCCTGGAATGAGGTTTTGTAATTGGGAAGTTGAGTGCTAGCCATTTGAGTTACTTTTTAATATCTTTCAAAAACTAAATTTTATTATAAAAATGTTTGGAATAACAATTCAGGTCATAGTTTTTTTAACGTCATTGCAGCGACTACCAACCGCCATCTATGCCTTAGTAGCATGGTAATTGTGCCTTGTCAAGAGAGCGTAATTGATGTGCCTATTTGGTGATTTTTATTAGTTTTTTTTTTAAATAAGGAGAGCAAAACGAGTAAGGTTTTTTGATATTTCAGTAGGAGGGCAAGTTTTTTTAATGAGATGAGAAATCATAGCAAAATGTACATATTATCCACACAAATCTCGAGTTATGTTCATAATTATTATCATATCAGCTGAAAGACGTCCACTGCTGGACAAAGGCCTCCCCCAAGGATTTCCACGACGACCGTTCCTGCGCTGCCTGCATCCAGTCGCGCGGTCACGTCTCGAGAACTTTACGAGTTCGAGTTATGTTCAAGTCTAAGTAATTTATTGTGCAAGAATTCAAGGCTATACAAATAGAACGTACTGCATCAGAAATAATTCAATTAAATTCTACCTAATCAGGTGTAAACACTATTTTCAAATCAAATACAGCTAACACAACGTCATACATTGACTGACTCGGTGGCTCAGTGTTTAGTGCTCCTGACTGCTGATCCGAGAGTTGTGGATTCGATCCCACCCAGGGCAAACATTTGTGTTTTGAGCAGATTTGTTTGCTCTGTGTCTGGGTGTTAAATATCTATATATGTATGTATTTAAACGTATATAAGTATGCATATCAGTCTCTGGTTCCCATAACACAGGGATTCCTACTTTGGGGCCAGATGACCATGTGTGATTTGTCCCAGAATATTTATTTATTTATACATAGCTTTATGCTATTATCAAAATGTCAATAAAAGTAATACATCATCATCATCATATCAGCCGAAAAACGTCCACTGCTGGACAAAGGCCTCCCCCAAGGATTTCCACGACGACCGGTCAAAAGTAATACAAAGCAATTTAATTAAGGTTATTTTATATATTCTGTTGTGTGTAAGTTCTCTAGTGGCAACCGCGCACCGGAAGACTAGCATAGGCAGGCCCTCCACTCGGTGGATCGACGACCTGGTGAAGGTCGCAGGAGCCCGCTGGATGCGGGCAGCGTAGTACTGGCCTTTGTGGAATTCTTTGGGGGAGGCCTTTGTCCAGCAGTGAACGTCATTCGGCTGATATGATGATGATGATGAAACCCAAAAGAAAAAAAAATCTTGATAGTAATAAGTGTCAAGAAAATTAGGCGACATTGGATCTGAGAATTTAAAAGTTAAAAAAGGGCTTCCTATTTTATACCATTAGTTTAGTAATACAAGTTTTAAATCTGTTACATCAAAATATTATACTAACAGAAATGCAGGCATGAAATATTGTGAAAAATTAGACTTTGCTGCTTCCACAAAACATACAAGTAAATAGCTTCAAGAATTTTACGAATAATGCATTTTTTTCTCATTGCTATAGAACACTCATAAGGTTGAACGGCAGTCTATCGGCTCTCATTGTTACTAGATGGTGCCACTTTCACAAATTTAAGCTATTAATTTTTCTATTGAATCGTGTGCGGTTTATTCATTAAAAAAGAAAAGTATTTCAACTGTAGTTTGTAAAGGGTCACACCGCATACCAGCTGTCTCGGTAACCAGTAAGAAAGCAGTGCAACGGCCAAGTCTCTCGTTCCTACGCAATACTACAGTGAAATAGACCGATGATGGCAATGTTTGTGTGTGTGTGCAATGCAATGACAATAGTTGTCGTGGACAAGGCGAAACTCTTGCCATGTAGTTCACGAGTCACGAGAGACGCATTGCATCGTCGTGAACTTTTAGTGCATTTAGTATAAAAGAGCAATCAGTCGTCCCCATGGATTTAAACCCGAGTGTCCAACGTGTGACACACGCCTACGTGTAAATGGTAACTTGTCACTCACCTGTGTGGTTGTTGTTGACAAGGCGACACCCCGTCGCCCTGTAGTGCGCGAGAGACGCCTTCAAAGCTGGGTCATCCATCGTCGTGGTAATGGGCTGTTTTAGAAACGGGTGCAGTTCCTAGAAACGAAGAAGGTATTCTATATTACAATGGTTATTTAAGCCACTGCCAAGTAATGAGAGCCCATGCAACATGAGTGCTAGTTTGTGCCACGAAGCGAAGCTGAGTGACACAATAGACAGCACGAGTATTACAATGGCTAATTGCGTGCAAAGGCATACAATCCTTTTTCTACGACCATGTAATAAATAAAATACATTGAAATTTTTTCGTAATCTTATATTGAATATTTGAAGCCAAAGCCATAAAAATATTTAAAAAGTTTCATTGTAGCACAGTTGTCTCGTTTTGAAATGATCATTGTAAAACGACTTGTAGGAATGGCGTAGGTATTTTTGTTTTATAAGATTCAAGATGTTTATTCAAAATAGGTGCAAATTACACTCTTTCTGATAGTCATAAAATAATAATAATATAATTTCATTAAAAAAAATCAAGAATTAAAATTTGTGAAAAATCAAGAAATAAACAACAAAACTCAATCCATGATATAAACCAGATTATGTCATTAGAAAATGAAAACAATATGACACGAAAAGCTATAAATAAAAATCATTGAATGTTATTAATGCCTTTGACAAGAGTAGGCCAGTTCACACGGCCAGCACCCGGTCACGAGTATAACGAGAGAGTTAGCCATCGCTCCCATAAACCATATTAGAGGGAAAGGAACGACCCGGCTCCCGATGCGCCACCATCCGCACGAACATTTAAGGAAGTGCAGTATCTGTTACGCAGTAACTAGTATCTCACATCTGTGCCCGAGTCGCAGAGCTTTCTTTTTTAAAATGTAAAGAAATAAAATGAAAAAAATAAAGAATCGAGTTGAACTTTTGTTTATCCTCACATAAAATTAAGACGCGTAGATTAGACGTGATGTTATATTAGATGACTCCTTGTAAGCGCCTGGAAGCCTATTCTTTATGACATATACTGATGTAATGTTAGAACGGCTCTTACAAGTTCTTAATTAGTGATTAAACGAACTTGCCAAAGTGATACCATCAATTTGCTCTGCAGGGGGTATCATGGTATATCGGCCAAGCGGCCCTGTACGTTCATTTGAACTAACGTGGCGAGATAGCCTCGCAGGCTTCCCCGTACGTTCATTATGCAGTCCAGGCACTTAACTATAGTTAGCAGCATATGCAATTATTTAAATTTAACATGTTGTAGCTACCGTGGTTATGACGTGATCACGTGACAATTCACTGGTACGTGAGCGCTACGGACGCCGATACTTTTCTTGCATTTTCAAATCTATTCTTGTCCGGTTGGACTATTGAAAATTGAACAATGACTTTAAAAAAACACTTTCCAAAAGGCAGTGTTAAACTCCTCTATAAGCACATCTTTACCAAAGTCACACGGTTTGTCGTAGGGCTGGGATTTTCTTAAAATTTATTCTTATTACCTTTAAGCTAGTATTTCCCAGCTCCCGTCTATCGCTTTCGCGGGGACGCGGCGCGGGTGGTGCGCGAGGCGTGGGCGGCGCGCGCTTCGGCGGGTGTAGCGGCGGCGGGATCAGAACGTTTGGTGACATGGAGAGCACTGCATCGTCGATGCACCATCTGTAATGTCATGGAAATAAAATATCTTATCGGTTGTTTAGTTATTTTTTCGGGTCACCACTTTAGGGTGTGTTTAATGTTCTGGTGTTGATTGATTAAATATACATTGGTGGTAGAGCATTTTCTAAGCCCGCCTGGCTAGCTACCACCATCTTATTAATGCCGCTAAACATTGTTAACAACATTGATGTGTTCCGGCTTAACGATAAGATAGCCAGTTCTCCATTGCTTTGGGGAATCTTGGTAATCCCGCTTCCATCTTCGGCATCATCGTCACTTACCATTAGGTGAGATGATGCCAAGGGCTTACCAATTGTGAATGAAAAAAAACATCAGAAGGATTTTTAAATAAATAAATAAAATTTACCAGTGGATTTATTAAACACAAATAAATGGTTACAGAGTACACCTGGTTGCCTGGAAGAAATTGCTACCTAGCAATAAGGCCGCCTATTGTATAGGCTTTCTTCTATAATGTTAATTCCTTTTTTTATGTTGTGATGCAATAAAGAATATTGTATTGTATTGTACACTCGGGACGCGCGACGGGAAACGACTGGCTAGATATTAGCTAGTAGCCGCGCGTCTGGACTTCAATTTTTCATAATAAATATTCGCATGGAAATCCTTGGGGGAGGCCTATGTCCAGCAGTGGACGTCCTTCGGCTGATATGATGATGATGAAGCATTCTCAATACAATATGTCCCTACAGTCTAAAAATAAAAAACATCACTTGAGGTACAGAATCAAAAAAAAACTAGCATGGATCAATTTTAAGCCAATATTTAACTTTTCCCAAAAAATAGTACATTTTATCATTGTACTGAGTAGTTTTCGTAAGCTTCGTATAATCGGGGGATCACTACTATACCAAAGTATACATATTAGTACTAACATACAGTATGGACACCCCCTGCAGCTCTCTAGATTCCGACCTCACCCCCTCATCACCCAAATTGATGCAGATTGGTAATAGTTTGGTTCTCAAACGCCGTGATTTCGTTTGTTGCGTATTTTTTTCAGAAATGTAATTTCTCGCCCGTTGTATGAAGTGTCCGGGGTATGACTATACAAAGGCCTCCCAGCATACGATGCTTGCTTCGTATGATCCTTCGGTCGTTCCCAAAACCAAGGTAAAATTATAACTCGTGAAAAAGAAAGTTTTGAATGCCAATACCTGAATAGCTATTCCTAAACACCGTCAGAGAACTGCTCGGTTTCACTCGAGTCTATATCTACAATGGTGTTGGGTGAAGGACACACCACTGAGCTATTTGAATAGTTTTGGACTGCCTCGTGGAGGTCGGTGAACACTACAGCTTCCGGCCCGCGGTTGTCACACGAAAACCGTTTTTACACGACTTCCCAACAAGAAGGGTAATGTGTTTCCGGTGCATGTATGTCTGTTTTTATTATTTGTTGTTTTACATCAGGATTAGTAAGTCACACCAATTTCAAGTTTTAATGTATTATCATTTTAACAATAGAGCAAAAACAAAAACCTACAAAACAAGTTTCTTGTATGGGGTTGTATCATTTTAACAATAGAGCAAAAACAAAAACCTACAAAACAAGTTTCTTGTATGGGGTTGTAAAAAGGTGGGATGGACAGACAGACGGACAGCGTGGGCTTAGTAATAGGGTCCCGTTACATGGTACGCAACCCCAAAAATTAAGTAAGGTCTCCTTACAAGAAACGTGTTTTTTTAATTGCATTTCGTTTTTTTTTTTTTTTTTTTTATTCACAATTGGTAACCCTTGTTTTAAGCGTCAAACTTGGAATGATTACAGTACAGATTTTAAAATAAAACAACAAATAATAACATGTGAATGGAACTCGCGCTAACTGAACTGAACGAAAGAAATCATTAACTTGTAAGCGATACCATAGATCATCATCATCATCACAACAGCCAAAAATCGTCCACTGCTGGAAAAAGCCTCCCCCAAGGATTTCCACGACGACCGGTCCTGCGCTGCCCGCATCCATCGGCTTCCCGCGATCTTCACCAGGTCGTCGGTCCACTTGATCATCATTGGTATTCAATTTAATTAAAGATATCATAACAATGCTCACCTGTCCCCCCTATCTTCATCAGCTTTCAATTTTTCCTCGGCCCGCGGTAGGAAAACCTCGTCATCTACAGACAACGTGTGCAACGGATCACTAAAGTCCTTTATAGGCACTCCGCAACTTAGGTTCTTATCGCTGTCCGTCTTACGGACGAAAGGTTTAACCTTTTGTAGTGGATCTTCTATTTCCGAAGTCCTAGATTTGGTTGTATCACTGGATTTTGGATTTTTATGATTATTTTCTATTACTGTTATACCATTATTTTCTTGCGCAGTCGATTTAGAATTTTGTTCTGTATATTGTTTGTTGTGTTTATTGATATTTTCAATAGAGTCCTGCTGTTTGCTTGATTCAAATAGCTCTTCATCATTTATGGTATGTTGTGTATTTTCTTTTGAATATCTTCGTACATTCGAATCTTCCCTGTGTTCTAGTTTTTGTTCATCAACATTTTCTATAGACTCACGCTGTTTTCTAGTTCTACTTGATTCAAAAATCTCTTTATCGCTTATGCTATCCTGTTTAACGCTATCAGAATCAACACTTTTCCTTTCATCATCAATTTCTTCAATAGATTTATTTAGTTCATTCTTATCATTGAACACTTCATCTTCGTCATCATCTTCAAAGTTAACCCCTGGTTCAAGTAAAACAGCTTCTATGTCGCCTAAAAACGCTTTTTCTAGTTTCCAATTGTAGCAGGCTAATAACATGAATTTGACTACTTTCTTTACTCTAACTAGTTCCTGTAAGGACGCGCCGCGGAGTAAAATGCAGCTTCCTAAATTTGGTTCTGCACAGTTTTCTAGTACCATTAGTGTTTTTCCTGAATCTGGGGACAAAAAAAACATTCACCATAGTTTCATAAGTCAGAAGACCACATGACGTCCATTATTGTAAATATTGGATTGAACTGCGAGAGGTTCGTGAACTTTCTCACCCATGCGAACAACTAAAAAAGTATCGTTTTGAACTAATTTGAATAAAAACTCATTATGGGGTTACATCACATTTTTATAACAGATAACATGTGTCGTCATTTTTGGCAGAATTCATACTCACAATCTTTCACGTAAAAGTTCTTGCAGGTCCCCAGACGCGGCATACCAATCCTAGCATCGATCGACGTAACAATCTCCGCCTTGCTACATCTAGCCGTCCTTCTCAGCGCTCTCTCCCTCACTCCACAGGCGAGCGCGACGCCAGCGCCACGCAAGGCGTCCTGTACGGCCCGGGCGGTCGAGCCCCGTACTAACACTACGCTTGGTTGTAATGCGGTAATGCGTGCTGCGCAACGAACTAGATACTCTTGTTCCTAGTAAAGAGAAAACAATCCATCATCCTCTCGAAAATACGCAGTTGGACTTCCCAATGACGGCTGAAATTACGACATTTTAACCGCCTCCGTGGCGTAATGGTTGTCTATTAGCTTCACATCAGGAGGTCGCGGGTTCCACTCCCGGCAGAGTTTCACTTTGGAAGGTTTGTGGAAGGGCATTTTCTAAGCCCGCCTGGCTAGCTACCACAGTTATGCCGCCAAAAATTAATGTTAACAGCATTGATATACCGGTTTAAAGATAAGATAGCCAGTTACCCATTGCGTTAAGGAATCTTGGTAAGCCCGCTTCTATCCTTGGGCTTTATCGTCACTTACCATAGGGCTAACTAATTGTGGATTAAAAACAAAAAAAAACCAGCTGAGCCGATTGGCATGAAAGTGGCGTTCTTTAGTATAGAAGGGCTAGGTCGTTTTTGGCTCGGACACTGATTCAAAGCAAGCGAAGTATTATAAATGACGTAAGTAAATAAATATGCGGCAGTGACGTAACGGCTAGGCCTCTTGCTAGAATCCTGTCACGTACCAATGTGTTTCCGAATTTCGATTTCATATGTACGTTTATCCGACGCTCTAACGGTGAAGGAAAACATCGTGAGGAAACCTGCACAGGCACTGGGTCTGCTTGGTCGACTAAGTCCCGATCGCCCTAATTCAGGGTAGACTCGAGCCCCTCAGTGAGGAAATAAATATACAGGGGTAAATCACACACAATCATCGGGCCACACTCTACAGGCTAGCGTAACGACGGCGCCAGAGAATGTTAACAATATATCTTACGTCTAATTTAGGGATAGTTATTGTACAAAAACATTATGAGAACGTCTGTAACCGAGCTAGGTTTGTTTAAACCTGTATTTAAGTATACAGTGCACTTCCTTGAGGAAATAAGACTTAAATTATAGCCGCAGTACTACTTAATAACGTTTAAACTATAATATTGATGAGTGTGTGTGTGAGTGTCTGTTTGTGCGGCTGTGTGTGTGCCTTTGTGTGGTGTGTATGCCTTTATATGGTATCCGGATGTCGATTAAGTATTGTCTGGGCCAGATGACCGTGAGTGTGAATAGGGATGATGACTTTTAGTCATCTGACTTACTTCTTATCATCTGTCAAAAACGACATTTAGTTAGATGTAGACAAGGAATAAGGTCGGATTTTTCGAAATTCCCACGGAATAGGGAATGAAACTCAAGCGGAGCCGCGGGGCGGAACTCTAGTAATGATATGAAAACTACGTCTTTTAACCGCCTCTGTGGCGTAATGGTTGGGGGTTCGATTCCCGGCAGAGCCCAAGATTTGGTTGGTGTAAGGGCATTTTCTAAGCCCGCCTTGCTAGCTACCACCATCTTGTCTAAGTCCTGCCGCCTAAAATCAATGTTAACAGCATTGATTTGTTCCGGCTTGAAGATAAGGCAGCCAGCTCCCCATTGCGTTGGGGACTCTTGGTAAGCCCGCTTTCATCTTCGATATCATCATCACTTACCATCAGGTGAGATGATGCCAAGGGCTTACCAATTGTGAATAAAAAAAACTCAACAATTTGCTTACCTGTAACAACACAGGTTCTAATGAAATTAACTTCCCCTCCACTCTTTGATAGGCGATAGAGCAGTCCAATAACAGGACCGTAGGATTCGTTACTTGTTGCGGCATTCCCCTGCAAGTAATCGTTAAATTAATTATTAATTAAATAATTAATATCATCTCATATACGTCCCCACCGAGGGGCTCGAGCCTACCCTGAATTAGGGCGAACGGGCCATAGTCGACCACGCGGGCCCAGTGCGGGTTGGTCGACTTCACACACAACCTGCGAGTTTCTTTGCAGGCGTGTGCAGGTTTCCTCACGATGTTTTCCTTCACCGTAAGAGCATCGAATAAACGTACATATTAAATCGAAATTAGAAAACACATTGTTACCTGGCAGGATTCGAAAAACGACCTCCCGGACTGGAAGCAGCGGCCCTAGCCATTACACCACCGACGCTCGTTCAATCGTTAAATAAAAAACGTAAAAAGATCCCATGGTACCCAGTACTGAGAGAACAATATTTGTTTTGCGTTTATATTCTAGCCCCAAAGTAGGATTCCCTATATGTTATTAGTATTGATTAGCAACATACGAGGTATTCCAACTCAGCTGTCAAGGATCAGCAAAGTATTCCCCCCCTGGTGTGGCAGATGCTTATAGGCGGTGGACGTCATTTAGGTCCGTTACCCACCAAAGTGGAGAGGAGACGTGTTTTTAACAAACAAGACGCTTATTATTTATGACTCATATGTATGACATGATCAAAGCGGAAGTGGCGGCACGCAGCGGAGACGAGATGTGAGCAGTGTTCAGAGAATGGCAAGGGACACCGCTAGTTCCATACTAACTCCATATGTAAGCCCGCCGTTCACCGCTCTAGCTAGCACCAATATCCGCTTAGCTTTGGTGCGTACACCCTAACCGCTAAAACAGTTTTCTCCTTCTGCCCATTTACTACGCTTTGGTGGATACTGGGCCTTACCATCGAAAATATTACGGAACGAAACGTTATGGTTGTTTAACTTATTTTTGAGCCTGACATCTTCCAGGGCTGCGATGAACAGAATCAGAAATGCGGAGATCCGTAGGAGAACCAAGATAACTGGCATAGCTCACATAATCGCTAAACTTGAGTGGCAGTGGGCGGGGCACACAGTTCGTAGAACAGATGACCGTTGGTGCAGTAAAGTTCTCGAGTGGCGACCGCGTACCACAAGACGTATCGTAGGAAGCCTTCCACTCGGTTGAGCTACGACCTGGTGATGGTCGAGATGAGCCGCTGGATGCGGGCAGCGCAGGACCGGCTGTCGTGGAAATCCTTTGTCCAGCAGTGGACTTCTTTAGGCTGATATATATAGGTTAAACATATTTTACAATGTAGATAAATCATTCTTCGTAGTTGGACCAACGATCTGGTGAGGGTCGCCGGAAGCAGCTGAATGAGGGCAGCGCAGGACCGGTCGTTGTAGAAACCCTTGGGGAGGCCTTCGCCAACAGTGGACGTCTTTTGGCTGATATGATGAAATCATTCTTAGATAGATAGATAACACGTTTATTTGTCACTGCAATCACACACATATTTTCTTCACTCACCTATGGGCGACGTTCTTTGTCATCACGACGCCGTGTATGAGACAGGATTCCCTCATACTGCCGCCGGGAACCTTCTTCACTTGCACGTAGTTGCGGATGTCTATGTCGTTGCTGTGAAGATCTGCTCAAAGAGTATTAGCGTCACTTTAACAACCCATTGCGACTCAATGTGCAATTTTTATTTCTAGGCTAATATGATAAGCCTGACATATTTAACAATGTAGGTAAATCATTATTCGTAGGTAGACCGACGATCTGGTGAGGGTCGCGGGAAGCCGCTGGATAAGGGCAGCGCAGGACCGGTCGTTGTGGAAATCCTTGGGGGAGGCCTATGTCCAGCAGTGGACGTCCTTCGGCTGATGTGATGATGATGATGTGCAATTTTTATTTTACTTTACCAGATCGTTCTTTTGTTTTCTTTGTACCTTTTCGTTATTATTACCCTCTACTCAATAATAATTCTGTCTTTGACAGTAACATACATATGAAAAACATTATTACTAAAAGGGGTGTTGCAACTGCGGGGCCATGACACAATTTTGCTATAAACTTAAATTATTAAATTTATAAAATTAAATGAATTAATGAGTAACTTCTACTGGAATAAGTCGATCAAGCAAAGCAGCTATTCACACGCGCTTCGCCGGCGATTCTAAGTGGGAGACTGACCCAGGGGCTTTTCACTTAGAACATTTTGCTTTGTCTGAGAAAATGTCGAGGTCTTCAGTTTCGATATTCCTTGTTAGATGGCGCAACAAGACATTAAGATTTTTCCTCTACTTCAAAAATATTAAATTACACTTTCATCACACTAATCACACTAATATTATAAAGGCGAAAGTTTGTGAATGTGTATGTTTTTTACTTCTTCACGCAAAAACTACAGAACGGATCAGGCTGAAATTTGGTAGGTAGACAGATTCGGACCTGGAATTAACACATAGGCTACTTTTTTTCACGCAAGCGGCTCGCGCACTGCGCACCCTCGAAAAGTCATAGAAACGTTGTCCACGCGGGTGAAGCCACGGGAAACAGCTAGTTATTTCATAAAAATTTAAACTCATGATTTCATATATTTCAAAATAAATTGATTCCAAGCAATGACGCAACCGGACTTGCCCGCGCAATATGATTGACAATTTCGTTATGACTTGTGGACTTAATAGCCCATTGGTTAGTGTGTACGTTCAATCGTCGGAGTGTGCGGGTTCAAATCCAGTCGAATTTTTAAATAGTTTTTATGTTTATACTTTAGTTGAACAGTTGCCGCTTGTCGCCTACATTTGAATCTTACTGTCAACTCTATTTCCAGTATGTATAAGTTACTCTAAGGCGACCCGCACACCTACAATAATATTGCGCAATGTTGATGATTGCACAATATATTTTGCATGATTGCAATCTTCAATACTACCTCTATATGTTCAATAATATTGTGCAATCATCAACATTGCGCAATATTATTGTAGGTGTGTGGGTCGCCTTAAGAATATTAGGTTATCTTGACTTTTTTCCTTTTACTACAGATTACTAAATAGTTACTTCTTTTACTAAAGAACTCGTTTTTATTATTGTAGTGTGCGTACGTGCCTACTGACGCGCACCCATACAAACCGCGCGATGTACCATTGTATGAATATAACTTACTATTTATCTTTTTACTATGACGCGGCCTCGCGAGCGGTACCACAATCACAAATACGCGACACCCCTTTGCACGAACGGGACACATATTGTCAAAACGCAATTTCATGACACTAAATTTCTCGTCTAGAATCGGTACAGATTTCCCGGGAGATCTCGCTTCGAGAAGTCTCGACCACAACCCCCTAAGTGGGAGAGTTAGAGTGTAAATACTGTAGTGTGAAGCTGACTCAATAATTGAATAAGCAATAATTAAAAAATATAGACAGAACAGATACGAGTATGTAAAAATTGTAGATTATTCATGTAGGAGATAAGCTATGTTTAATTTCTTGTATATACGCCGTCACTTCTTGCCGCTTCGCGTAGTGAACGAGTGGAACAAATTACCAGAGACAGTTATAAGTGCACAGTTTTAAAAACAAACTAGACAAATATTTATTAACTACATAAGTGCAGTGAAATACACGCATCAGCTTTTTAAGCTGCTAGTGTATAAACTATAATAACAATAATAATATAAGGTAGATAGTTCTTAGGACATTAATTATTAATATTTTACGCTGCGCTTTTCTGTGGGTTTACCTCGACCCTCCATTTCCTAAACCAGTGTCCTAAGACTTGGGCTGAAGATTGGAGGCTTTTGATTATTAGAGTCGCGGATCGGTTAGATAGATAGAGCGCGGTGTCATCTGCGAAAAGCGTGAGATTGACCCTGGGGAATCGGAGCATGTCGCTGATGTAAAGCGAAAAGAGAGTGGGGGCGAGTACGGAGCCTCGGGGAACTCCCGCTCTAATGGGTCGGGGGGATGAGAGGACTCCTTCTAAACGATAGCGGAAGCTCCGATACCTGAGAAAGTCTCGTAAGAGAAGTACGAGCCGGTCTACTTTTATAGTTATCGTCCAATGTGAATACGCCGATTAGCTCACCGGGTGCGATCCGTGAGGACGTGTCGGGGTCATAGGATTACGCGAGTGCGGTTCGCGGGTATCTCGTAAACGGCGGCGTTTAGCGGGGTTGGGGTATTTTAGCGGCATCTTTTCTCTCACCTTTATTCATACTGCACTTACCCTGTATCAGTACCGATAATCGAAGAAGAAGTAGGAGAAATTTCTATCTCCCTCTTCTTTTTTGCACGTGGCTATACTAGCGAGTGTCAGTGGGACAGGTTGCTTACCAGGTGTGTGGTGATTTTGCGCGGCTCTCTGACACAGCGGGTACAGCACTTGGGCCCAGCTGTGCGGCAGCGAATAACGTGCCACACACTGACGCATTAACAGCTGTAGATGGTTCTCGCCTAGCGAAGCTATCGCTGGGTCCACTCTTGATTCCGTGTAGCCTGGAATTAGATAATCGTACTATACGAGCGAGCAAAGACCTTTCCCGGACTACTGACACACTGAGCCAGTTAACCCAAGAAACCCTTAACTCATTCACTCTGATACTAAAAACAACGAAATGTCTGCTGTGCTCACGCAGACTCGCTGCGCGAGAAATGCGCACCACTGTTGCGATACTGGCTAGAACCATTTAGTTATGCGCGCACACCTAGTTACCTAAGCGATAAACGAAAAACGCTTCTGCTGTGCGCCATCGGCTTATCGAGCGAGTCCTCAGGTTTTTAATCTCGGGGCCTGACATCTGTCATTTTATTTTTGACAACTGTGGTTTCTGGTGCAACAAAGTTTGAAATTGTTTGTTTTTTTCAAAAGAATGGTGGTAATATTCATAATATTACTACATCTGTCCTACGGCGGGTACTACGGAGTCGGGGTAGTCCACCGCTTGCTTGCTGACGGATCAATCGCCTTAGGCATTCCCCGACCGGTTCATGGACTAGTAGTGGTATGGTTAGTAGCAGGGTTTGGGCAGTGTCTGTTGCCTGGCAAGCTCGTGGCATCTAGGCGTCCTCCCTGCACGCAATTAGTTTGTCGTAGCCGGGCAATTGGGCTCTGAGCGAGGTACGAGGCACATGCGTTTGCGTTGTCCATTAAGCTGACCTGCTGATTAGTTTACTGGCAGGAAGGTATCTCCGGTGCTATTACTATATTGCCTGGATAGCAAGTAGAGCTACGCTAGTACTGCTACGACTGATCCGGTCGCGAAGGAGTGAAACTGGGAAGGAGCTATAGCGCCGGGAAGTGAGCGTACCTACAAATCCAGAACCATACTGGAGATGTAGGAGCTAGTACAGCCTGCTTTTACAAGACTTGGTAAGATCTAAAAGTCTTTAATGGGATACTGCATATGCATATATTATAAAATACCTGAAGATATTTTGAGTATGTTTTTTTGTATTAAACAATATAACAGAAAGAAAATTGTATGAATTGTTCTCCCCACGAAGAACATACCATACCATTGCATACAAGTATTCAATTTGTATGGGAGGTAACTTTTTTAGGGTTTTAATGTCATTTAATAGCCGCTAGTAAAATTTCTCGATTGCGTTAATTTCATGAAAATATGGTATTGCATTGGAGAAAAAATATTTTAAAACTTTATTTCTCATTTTTAGTTTTTCCAGATATACTTACCACATAAGACATATTATAGGTGTTAGTAAGTGTTTTCGAAGATAAAAAAAATTAAAACGTCATTAGCGCCATTTTTGAGAAATAAATATTTTACTTCCACATTTTTTCTGGAACACTTTTTTGGTGTATGTAAGTTATATACAGGCTTTAAAATAAAAGTGTGATGATACTTTAAGGTGGTCTTGTATTCATCAAACTGAACAACTTTTTGTTCTACAACTTTGTGGAAGTCGCGAATTTTTTCGAATTTTACATACAAATAGTTTTGCGAATTGAACATAGTTTTTTTTGGAGAAAGTTGTTTAATTTCGTTAAATTAAACATTAAACATTTTCCATTCGTTAATGGAAGCCCAACTTTAAGTATCACCACACTTTTATTCTACACCAACTAAAGTGCTTTCCGCCAAAATCTCGTGGACGGTTTTTCGGATGATCACATCCTTCTATTTGAATTAAATTTGCCATTTCGTGACCATCAGCAAAAGTGTAATCAATCACAGATGCAGAAAAATTACTCACTGCTCAATACACAAAAAAATAATTAAACTAGTGGTAGGTTGTGTCGGATAGCTATGGCCGCTTAACTTTGGAGGTTCATGAATTTGATGCCGCAGTTAAATGTATTGTTCCGCTCACACGACTCATGAAGATAGCGAACGTCAAACGAGTTGCAGACATGGCTTCTCATCATCATCATCATCATATCAGCTCATATACGTCCTCACCGAGGGGCTCCAGCCTACCCTGAATTAGGGCGATCGAGCCTTAGTCGACCACCAGGCCCAGTGCAGGTTGGTCGAGGCCCAGTGCGGGTTGGTCGACTTCACACACAACCTTCGAGTTTCTTTGCAGGCGTATGCAGGTTTCCTCACGATGTTTTCCTTCACCGTAAGAGCGTCGGATAAACGTACATATAAAATCGAAATTCAAAAACACATGGCTTTTAAATAGCATTAAATATCTACGTAGTGTCGATAATAGCAATTTAATTCAAAATATAGACTTACCATCACTTTGCTCCACAATAGGGTTATCTTCTTCACTGGAAGGAGACTCTTTAGCCTCAGTCTTGGGCGCTTTGATGAGTCTAGCCGAGCTCTCACCTAGGTTCAGATCGAGGCAGTATGACGACACACTCTCCACTAAGCCTTTGCGATCTCCCGCTGTTGAACAAAAATAAATATTTCCTATTCATTTGGCAGTAAAAGGGGGAGGGTTGGTGTATCCGTACTTGTGTGTGTGTGTACAGGTGTGCAAATGTCAATCCTACTAATATTATAAACGCGAAAGTTTGTATGTACAGAATAGAATAGAAAATCTTTTATTTAGAGCACAGTACAACAATTTCCAGGTACAATTTACAAACTATAGAAATAAACTATAAAAAATGTACTGACTCAGCATATGCTGCAGTATGCTCAATATGGATGTTTGTTACTCTTTCACGCAAAAACTACTGAACGAATCTGGCTGAAGTTTGGTATGTAGATAGATTAGGACCTATATTAACATAAAGGCTACTGTCATTCCACGTTCGCAAGCCGTTTGCGGCTCGCGCACTACGCACCCTCGGAAAGTCATAGAAACGTCCACGCGGGTGAAACTGCGGGAAACAACTAGTAAATAATAATAATGACTGAGTGCCCTAAAGGTGGTCCAAGATAAATTGCGATGGTCTGGTCAGAATGATCTCTAATTGAACACTAAGGTAAAAACTAATAAAATTATTGTATGCTTGCGATATTCTTGATGGAACACTGAATTAAAGATTTTTATGATTTACACAAATTTATTTATACTGCAATCGTCTACTGCTTGAAGATGATCACGAAACCGGTTGCAGTATAAACAAATTAAACACAAAGTTTACACTGCAATCGTCTACTGCCTGAAGATGATCACGAAACCGGTTGCAGTATAAACAAATTAAACACAAAGTTTACACTGCAATCGTCTACTGCCTGAAGATCATTACGAAACCGGTTGCAGTATAAACAAATTAAACACAAAGTTTACACTGCAATCGTCCACTGCCTGAAGGTGATCACGAAAGCGGTTGCAGTATAAACAAATTAAACACAAAGTTTACACTGCAATCGTCTAATGCCTGAAGGTGATCACGAAACCGGTTGCAGTATAAACAAATTAAACACAAAGTTTACACTGCAATCGTCTACTGCCTGAAGATGATCACGTAACCGGCTGCATTATAAACAAATTAAACACAAGTTTACAATGCAATCGTCTACTATCTGAAGATGATCACAAAACCGGTTGCAGTATAAACAAGTTAAACACAAAGTTTACACTGCAATCGTCAACTGCCTGAGGATGATCACGAAACCGGTTGCAATATAAACAAATTAAACTCAAATTTGTTTATACCGCAATCGTCTACTATCTGAAGATGACCACGAAACCGGTTGCAGTATAAACAAATTAATCACAAAGTTTACACTGCAATCGTCTACTGCCTGAAGATGATCACGAAACCAGTTACAGTATAAACAAATTAAACACAAAGTTTACACATCTAGCTGGTAACGAGCCGATCCGTCCCATAAGTGAGAGCAGTACTCCATAAATGACCGAACTTGAGCTTGGTATATTAGAAGCTGCTCTGGTGTGAAGTAAAGTCTCACCTTCGAGAGAATACCAAGCTTTTTGGCAGCCGTTTTTGCCTTGGATTCAATGTATCTCCCGAAATTCAGATCGGATGTTAAATCTACGCCAAGGAGCTCAAGATGGTTAACCGCCTCCGTAGCTCACAGGCAAAGTTCACTGGCTTTACACAGGAGGTCGCGGGTTCGATTCCCGGCGGGGTCAATTGTAAGACTCGGTTTGGTTGGTGGTGGGGCATTTTCTAAGCCCGTCTGGCTAGCTACCACCATCTTATCTAAGTCTTGCCGCCAAATATCAATGTTAACAATATTGATGTGTTCCGGCTTGAAGATAAGATAGCCAGTTCCCCATTGCGTTGGGAAATATTGGTAAGCCCGCTTCCATCTTCGGCAACATCGTCACTTACCACCAGGTGAGATGTTGTCAAGGGTTTACCAATTGTGAATAATAAAAAAAAGATCTGGATAGATTCATCTCGGAAAGTAGGAGTCAGGGTAAAAGGACTCCTTTTTGCGGTAAATAGACACGCCTGCGTTTTATAGGCATTAAACCTAACAAGATTGCCATCGCCCCAGTCAGAGACTGCCTTGAGTGTTAGGTTCACGCGCTCAATCATAGCCTCTCTTTGAGATAGTATATCCGGACCCTTAGCTCGAGCACTAGACAAGTATATCTCCGCAACCGTGCTGTCATCTGCATACCCAAATATACCGGGTTTCAGCAGATCGTTTATGTGCAGCAAAAATAAAGTTGCGGAGAGAACTGAGCCCTGAGGTACCCCGGCATCAACAGCCAACAGGTCAGACGAGCAGCCATCAACGATCACTCGAATGAACCGTTCCCTCAGGAAGTCAGATATCCAGTTGCACAAACCAGTAGGTATTCCGTAAGAAGGAAGCTTACCAATAAGGCTAGCATGCAAGACCCTACCAAATACCTTAGAGACATCGAGAGATACGACAAGACCTTCGCCGTGCTTCTCTATGGCTTCACCCCATACATGCGTAGCATACACTAGAAGATCTCCCGTTGACCGACCCCGGCGAAAGCCATACTGACGGTCACTCAGGAGGTCATTGTCGTCTAGGTATGCTAAGAATCGGGTGTTCAATATACGCTCCATAATCTTACAGAGTATGGAGGTGATTGCAATAGGTCGATAGTTGGATGAGTCAGCACGACTACCTTATTTAGGCACGGGCTACACGTTGCCAAGCTTTCAAGACTTTGGAACTATACCGGTTTTGAGAGAGACGCGGTACAGGCGACAACTCAGGAGCACAGTTCTTTAGAACTATGGCTGGAATACCGTCAGGACCGCTGGCCCTGTTCACGTCTAGACTGCAAAGAGTTTTAAGAACCTCTTTTTGGCGAATACGAAAAGGGGTCATTACAGTACCGCATGGAGGTATCTGAGGTGGTGTTTTATTTGCAGTATCCAGACGCTAATTTTCAGCAAATATACAGGCAAATAAATTTGCCTTGTCTGCAGCGGAGTGTGCCAGTGATCCGTCAGGTTTTACCAGTGGAGGCAAAGACGAGCGGCAGAAATTCGACTCGACCGACTTAGCCAAGGACCAAAATACCTTACACCCAGAAGGGTAGGACGCAAGTTTTGATCCACTTTGATTTTAGAGAAGCTTTCGACTGTGTAGACAATGATGTTCTTTTGACGAAACTTCCTGCAATAGGCTTTTCTTGTAAATTATTAAAAATTTTCGGAAGTTATCTGAACTGTCGCAAGCAGTACGTGGAATATGCTGGTTGCGTTTCAAAGCCTTACTTGACACTTACTGGCGTCAGCCAGGGAAGTAACTTGGGTCCAATGGAGTTTATAATAATGATAAATAATCTACCGGATGTCGTTCAAACTTCACAGTGTTTACTTTTTGCTGACGATCTCAAATTATACAGGGCGGTGCAAAATGAGACAGACTGTAGATTTTTGCAGAGTGACATTGATAGGGTCGTAGAGTGGAGTATAAAAAACAAATTATTGTTTAATACATCGAAGTGCAATATGATGTCCTGTACTCGAGCCAGGGAACCACTGAATTATAATTATGAAATAGCTGGTGAAAAGATACCGCGTGTTAAATCCACGAAAGAGCTGTGGCTATTAGTAACAAATGACTTAACGTTTCGTAGTCACATTGTAAACATATGCTCGAGGGCGTTTAGGACCTAGGGTTTTGTGTTGCGTGAAACGTCAGATTTCCAGGGTACAGCGGCAGCCAGAACATTGTATAATTCTTTAGTCAGGAGTAGGCTGGAAAGTGGTGCAATGGTCTGGAATACGCACGAAACAAAATACAGCCCATTGGTGGAAAAATTCAAAACAAGTTCACGCGTTACCTGTACTTGAAGGAATACGGAATCTACCCTTTTTATCCACTTATGTATCCACTTATGTATATTATATCCTTTTTGTCTTAGGAATGGTGGGATTTTATAGGTTGGAGGTACGGCGAGATCTGGCTCTAGCCAAGTACCTTTTTTGCATACTGCGTGGTATTCCTAATATCCCACCCTTATTAGAATCGTTAGGCTTGCTCATTCCTAACCCCAGGCTGCGGCGGAAACCGAGAGTAAGACTGCTAGCTCTACCTGTAGCGCGTACGAATGTTTTAAAACTTTCTCCTCTAACAAGGGCGAAAGCTTTATTAAATTCAATTTCGGAAAGAATAGATTTATTGTTCGTTGGCGGAATTCGAAAGAGTGACTTTAAATTATTTAAGTAATAAGTTTTAATTATTTTAAAGAGTGGCTTCATTGTCCAATTGGGCTGATGTACCTACCTGTAATGATAATGTGTGTTTTTGTACAAATAAATAATAAAAATAAAGTATTTAAATTTCAATCTAAAATCTTTTGTAAGAAATGTCTATACCCATTAAGTTATTGTGATTCCGACTTTTTCCACGTTTTTGTGAAACACGGAATGTTTTATTTGTATTTTTTTAATATTTCCTTGCATTTATAAAGAAAATCACTACACAGCGTGTAAAAGAACTGAGCACTAATACATAAATAAAATAAATAACTAAAAAAATATACTTCAAGTGGGCATCTACTTATCAAACTGAACAACTTATGATTGATGCTGCAATAGCAAAAAAAAGAACTTTCCATACAAATAGATCAGCTGGTTGACTAATTTTATATGGAGAGGCCACATTTTTGAGAATTGACTATGTGTTTCTTGGGGAAAGTTGTTCAGTATGATGAGCAGATGCCCACCATAAAGTATTAGTGCTCAGTTTGTTACACGCCTCTGCGGAAATGATAATTTCAGTACTCGTATTAATTAAATCCCTCGACAATATATTGCTTCATTTCGTCCCTCATCAATCATCATCATGTCAGCTCATATACGTCGCCACCGAAGGTGCATGCTTGCTTAAATGTTTGTGCGGATGGTGGCGCATCAGGAGCTGGGTCGTTCCTTTCCCTCTAATATGGTTGATGGGAGCGATGGCTGACTCTCGCTTTACACTCGTGACCGGGTGCTGTGCGTGTTAACTACTACTACTACTCTTGTCAAAGGTATCAATGGCATTCAGTGATTTTTATGTATAACTTTTCGTGTCATATTGTTCCCATGTTCTAATGACATCATCATCATCATTACAGCTCATATACGTCCCCACCGAGGGGCTCGAGCCTACCCTGAATCAGGGCGATTAGGCCTTAGTCGACCACGCGGGCCCAGTGCGGGTTGGTCGACTTCACACACAACCTTCGAGTTTCTTCGCAGGCGTGTGCAGGTTTCCTCACGATGTTTTCCTTCACCGTAAAAGCAATCGGTAAGTATGTACGTAAGTTTTTTGAAAAACTCATTGGTACATTGGCCGTCCAGATTTGAACCCGGTACCTCTGATTAGATGGACCGAGTCGTTACCGGTTGAGCCACCGACGCTTTTTCTAATGACATAATATGGTTTATTTCAAGGATTGAATTTTGACATTATTAACTAATGATTGTTAATTTCTTGATTTTTCACCAACTAAATTATGTTATTATTATTTCATGACTATCAGAAAGAGTGTAACTTGCACCTTTATTTATTTTGAATAAATACCTTGAATCTTAAATCTTGGGCTCGAGCCTACCCTGAATTAGGGCGATCGGGCCTTAGTCGACCACGCAGGCCCAATGCAGTTTGGTCGACTTCACACACAACCTTCAAGTTGGTAAGGGTAAGAGTTCGGACTGGTCCCTAACCAGGCGCCCAATGCGCCCATTTTGCGTGGATTCAACCTTGGAGTTTCTTCACAGGCGTGTGCAGGTTTCCTCACGATGTTTTCCTTCACCGTAAGAGCGTCGACAAAAGTACATATGAAATAAACACATTGGCACGTGGCAAGATTTGATCCACGACATCCCGGACAGGAGGAAGCAGCCCTAGCTAGCTGTTACACCACCGACGCTCTCAATAAATGTACTATTTCTGTCAACATACGCCTTTCATCTTGACCCTGCCACTATAAGGAACCTAACTAAATACAATAAGCCTCACGTGATTCCTCTTCAATCGTCGTCCTTGGGAGTACGGTGGGGCGATAAAGTGCATAGTCAGCGAACTGCGGCACTTCCGTCGCGCATTCCACGTAGCCTGCGCGCAAGAGGCTCTGGCAGACCAGGGTAGCTTGGGCCCTGCGACCGAAGGTACGTGTATTTAAATATGGCCTTTCGTTAAGACCATAATTTTAAACAAAAAAAAACCGACTTCAAACAGGAAAACAAGGTTCCCTTTCGATTTCTCTCGGATGCCATCATCAGATCCTGATTTTCTTATCATGGTACACTTGGGATATCTCCTTTCCAACAAAAAAAGAATCATCAAAATCGGTTCATAAACGACGAAGTTATCCGCGAACACACATAAAAAAAAATGTACGGTCGAATTGAGAAACCTCCTCCTTTTTTTGAAGTCGGTTAAAAAACGTCGCTTATAAATGATTTACATTGCATAGTATGTCAGGCATAAATATACTAAATAGGGATGACAGTGACGATTGCTAGTCATCTCATGTACTTTTTATCATCTGGCAAAAACGACATTTTATTCTAAAAATGTTTGAAATACCTAGGCGTGACGTCATAGTTTTGCAACGTCATTTATTGTACTCATTTTGTGATTATGATGAATAAAAAATCAGTCTTGATGGAACGAGTAAGGTTTTCCGGAGTTTAAGTAGGAGGGCAATTTACTGATCAAGAGTTAGGTTTAAAGATACTCTATTCTCATTCAAGACATATGTCACTTACATGAGAAAACAAAAACAAAATAAACTACGCAAATAGGTAAACAATCGTCGTTCCGTGATTTGATTTAGCCTTAAGATGTGAGTTAACTATCTTTTTGAAGAAAAAGTAGTACTAAATTTTAATCTTTTTTTTGAGTTAATAATTTAATTCTGATGCTGTCGTCATCCCTATTGTACAGCCACGCTGTGTACTTTCTCGTGAAGCCTTCACCATCTGTCGCAATCGGGCATACACAAATCAACAATAAACATTACACTTAGTAGCATATACTAAAGCTAGGTATATCAGACTAGATATAAAATTTACAAATAATTTGAGTTTGTATGGGAGAGGTGCCTTACTCAGATTTTTAATGGAATAATGAAGTACTCAGTGCAATAGACCTGATTAAGTCCTAATTATTTACAGTTTCATATTTTTTTTAAAGAAAAAGTAAGAAACAACCTGAATTGGTATGGGAGGACTAATAATAATATGCCCTACTATTTAGAATACTTTTCAGATTTCTAGAAATAGCTGTTCAGCTGATAGGGGATGGGGACACGTAACTTTAACAAAAATACCCACCTAATAACTGGATACAGTAATTTTGAAAGACCTATTCAACGATACTATTACTATACTTACTATCAGGTTACAATTTCCAACCGCTAGTAAAATAAAAGGAGAGTTAAATACCTGGTCTTGTTATTAGTGTGGTCCATGACCCATTGCAGCATGTCACAGCCGCGCCAAACACCGTTGTATCTCACGAGGCGATATCTGAAAGAAATCCAGGTTTATGGACTGAAACGTCTCAAGTGGAATTGAGGGCTTTTATGAAGGATCGTGATATTTCAATTGCAGTTTTAAACATCTTTGAATACCATACAACATCACTTATGCTTTGTAATTTTAAAATGATGATAAAACAAAAAATCGTTATTAAAAATAAAGGCTAAAGGTAAGCTTTTATCATTATTTTACTGGATGGTAAGTGACGACTATGCCGAAGATGGAAGCGGGCTTACCAAGATTCCCCAACGAAATTTCAAACTGGGTACCTTATATTCAAGCCGGAACACATCAATGCTGTAAACATTTATATTTGGCGGCAAGAAAAATATACATATATAGGTATCTATCTACATCATAGACCTGTACAAGTTGTAACAAAATTAGTGTTTATGAGACCCATAGTCAATTCGAAAAAACATTTTTTACTCTTCATACAAATACATCAGCTGATAAAAAAAAATTGTAGTGGGTCCAATTTTCTTTAGTTGACAGGATTCCTTGGGTATAGTTGCTCAAGTATGATGAGTAGAAGCCCCAGTTACCGGCTACTACACCAATTTTGTTACACCCTTTATATGTTATATGTATTTGATGATGTTATATGTATATGTAACAGCTAAAGGTGGGTGTGAACATAAACTTAAGATTAACCGGCTAAAGTTGTTTGGGTAAAGTCCGAGCAATAGTTGGTATTCGGCGTTTAACCGTACACAACAAGGTCTACCCGACAATGGCTGGGTAATATTTTTTGGGTGGTGAGCGAGCGAAGCGAGCGATATTAGGTTCGGTCAGGTTTGATTGATTTTACAGTCGAAGAGCATCGCGAGGCGGGGCTCCTCAGGGGGTGATATTTAGCCGGCTAATCTTAAGTTTATGTTCACACCGACCTTTAGCTGTAACATATACATTCTAAAGAAACTTTGTAAAGAAAATACATAAGCGAATGAGTTAATTTTGTAGCGTACTCGTATATAGCCCGCGCGAATGTTTAAGGGCCGCCAGGAGGCTCGAGTTTCCATACAAACGTATTTCCGCTTTAATACAAAAACTGTATACCAGATTGAATCCAAACTTTGCAAATATATTGAGGAGACACATATCGATGTTTGTAATTAGTTTTCGATGTACTAATATAAAACGGAAAAAATAAGGGCAGTTTCAAACTTTCAGAGCAAAACTAATTTAAGCCTTCGTTCAGTAACGTTAATATTTACTACGATCTTTAGTCTATTTGCTCCATGCTACGATGAAAACTAATTACAAACATAGATATTCGTCTACTCAATATATTTACAAAGTTTGGATTCCACCCGTCATGAAGTTTTTGTATTAAAGCGGAAATACGTTTGTGTGGAAACCCGAGCCTCCTGGAGACTCTTAAGGCGAGGCATTTGAACGCGACAAAGATTACGACTGGCGGGGGAGCGGGGGAGCGGGCGACGCGATGTATCGTCACACCACTGGACAACGTTCAGGTTTTGTAATTTATAAATATAGGACTTCACTTGAAAACTAAAATTTGGCAGGTTCTCTGTAGTACTTAAATAGAAATATCTTCATATAAAAATTATGTGCAAAGTTAGAAATTTTATTAGTAAACAATTCGTTCTAGACTTTTATTTTAGCCTGTTTTCAGGATTTTTTATGATCGAATAATTGTTAATAAATAATCGTGTGAATTAGCACATTCTTTAGACAATATCCTTAGGTGTACCGTGTAGTTTTTGTAAGACCGTTATTTAATATTAAATACCTAAACCATTGATCAAGCGAAACATTTTTTTTTCCGCTTCTTCTCTGGTGCCTCGCTACAAGGCTTATACCGCCGCCAAAGACCAACTTTGTAACCACTTTTTACTTCAATTAAAGAAATTTTTACCGAAAAAAAAATTGTTTTGTAGTTTACAGGATATGAGGAGTGATTTTGATTACCTCGAATTCTATTTTAATATACAGAACTTAAGAAAAAAATACCCTAATGCACCCTTTTTTAGGGTCCCGTACCCAAAGGGTAAAACGGGACCCTACTACTAAGACACCGCTGTCCGTCTGTCAGCGGGCTGTATTTCATGAACCGTAATAGGTAGACAGTTGAAATTTCCACTTTCCATTTCTGTTGCCGCTATAAACAACAAATACAAAAAATTTGAAAAAGTGAAAAAATAAGGGAAGTATAAAAAATTGATTTTTTGAAACGTGAAGAAACTAACGCTACTTGTATGATGGTGCTAGGACTTGGCCGGTTTTATTTTTAACCATAGAACTTCTGCAATTTTAATCGAAACATTACGATAATTTATGAACTTTTTCACAAAACAATATAAAATGATTTTGTTTTCTTACTTTTTGGAAATTCTTATTTTATTTATATTGAACTAAAAACCACAATTTTCGCACGATTCTTACGCAGCGATTGATTTAACAGCCACGTTGCAGTACGCGCTGAAAAGAACTTTATTTCCAAGCTGTTTCGTTCGATGTTTGAAACAGCATCGTGAATCGAGTTGCCAATTTTAGAGACTGAGGAGATTTTAGTAATTTTGAAAGTCCTATTCAACGATACCCTACACAATAGGGTCAGCCCCACTTTATGTAGGGGAGATACCCTAAAATTTTTGACAGATTTTATTCCATAACTTTATACGGGTCACAGATTTGTATCATCATCATATCAGCCACAAATCGTCCACTGCTGGACAAAGGCCTCCCCCAAGGATAAATATGGACTGTAGTTTAATTGCGAAGGTTGGAGCCATATCAATCATTTATTCACAAACAATGTACATTGTATTTGAAATGTCAATAATTTAAATATAAGTAATTAAGTACATACACAAACAATACAAATATGATAAGTAACATTGATTATTACGCAAATTTGCCAGTTCAATTCATGTCCTAATTCAAATTGAAAATATTATGAAATGCAAAATAAAGTAAGTACAAGTAAAAATAAAAATAAAAATCAATGTATAAATGTTAAAAAAAAATGCATTACAAGAAAAATAATATTAAGATAAAGTGAGAGATTACAGAAAACCACAAGAAATCACATCACATGTCCTTAAAAATAAAACAAAAAAAAATGAAAATCAAGTAAATCATGCAATAAATTCATTCAAGAGTCATAATTTGTATTTCTTATTTTATCATTTAAATAATCATTTATACTATAGTAACATCGCTTAATCAAAAAAATATTTAGCTTATTCTTGAAAGAGTTTAAGCTCATTTCATTTTTCAGTGATAGCGGTAAAGCATTAAAAAGCCGTATCTCACATTACTCGTATCACGCTAGCCTGTTGATTAACTACTGCGCAAAAAACTTCCAACATGTCTGGTGCCACAGTAAAAAGAAGATTCAAGGTATTTATTCAAAATAGGTGCAAATTACACTATTTCTGATAGTCATAAAATAATAACAAAATAATTTCATTTGTGAAAAATCAAGAAATAAACAATCATTCGTTAATAATGTCAAAATTCAATCCCTGTAATAAACCAGATTATGTCATTAGAACATGAAAACAATACGACACGAAAAGTTATACATAAAAATCATTGAATGTCATTGATACCTTTGATACAAGAGAAGGCCAGTTCACACAGCACGCGGTCACGTGTATACCGCGAGAGTCAGCCATCGCTCCCATCAACCATATTAGAGGGAAAGGAACGAGCCGGCTCCCGATGCGCCACCAAGAAGCCCCGCGAAGGATGGCCCCGTCGACTCTTTTTACTTTCTCGACACCCTAGTATGGTACGTACCTACGTAAGGTAGTGGAAGTATTGTTATCAAAAAAAAGTTTTTCCATATTTCGTGACAATGTGTTCTATATCCGGGAGGCCGTTGTTCGAATCTTGCCACGTACCAATGTGATTTCGAATTAAGATTTTATATGTACGTTTATCCGACGCTCTTACGGTGAGGGAAAACATCGTGAGGAAACCTGCACACGCCTGCGAAGAAACTCGCAGTTTGTGTGTGAAGTCCAACTTGCACTTGGCCCGCGTGGTCGCCTAAGGCCCGATCGCCCTAATTCAGGGTAAGCTCAAACCCCTCGGTGGGGCCGTATATGAGTTGATATGATGAAGTATATATTTGTTGGTGCAACATAAATTCATCAAAATTATTACTTTTTTTTAAATTTAATTTTGTATGAAAAAAGTTGTATTGCAGGCTGCCATACAATTTATTTTTTTCAAAGTTTTTAAAGTGTAACTTTTATTACATCGTCTCAATTTTTTTTCGTCTGTGTGTTGCATGTCGCGTGACGGTCTCTTTCGTCTGACGGTATGATCGTTTCGTCCTCTGTACCGTAGCGAGAGCAGCCATGATCGTTTCGTCCTCTGTAAAGTTTCACTTTCACCGTACTTTCATAAAACCACACACTTACTTTTTTTTACACAGTAGTTAATCAGCTAGGTAGCCTAGAAACAATAGTTTAGATAATGTGTCTGCAACTTTTACATACAGGTTTTCTGGAGACTCAGAGGATAACGGGTCGTTCCTTTCCCTCTAATATGGTTGATGGGAGCGATGGCTGACTCTCGCGTTATACTCGTGACCGGTTGCTGTCCGTGTGAACTGGCCTACTCTTGTCAAAGGTTTCAATGACATTCAATAATTGTGTATATAACTTTTCGTGTCATATTGTTTTCATGTTTTAATGACTTAATGAATTAGAAGCGTCGGTGGCTCAACTGGTAACGACTCGGTCCATCTAACCAGAGGTACCGGGTTCAAATCTGGACGGCCAATGTACCAATGAGTTTTTCAAAAACTTACGTACATACTTACCGATTGCTTTAACGGTGAAGGAAAACATCGTGAGGAAACCTGCACACGCCTGCGAAGAAACTCGAAGGTTGTGTGTGAAGTCGACCAACCCGCACTGGGCCCGCGTGGTCGACTAAGGCCTAATCGCCCTGATTCAGGGTAGGCTCGAGCCCCTCGGTGGGGACGTATATGAGCTGTAATGATGAATGACATAACCTGATTTATTTCTAGGATTTAATTTTGACATTATTAACTAATTAATGATTGTTTATTTCTTGATTTTTTACAAATGAAATTATGTTATTATTAATTTATGACTATCAGTAAGAGTGTAATTTGCACCTATTTTGAATAACTACCTTGAATCTTGAATGTAATATTATTAGTATGAGTAACAAAAAAACTATTGATCTCGTTCACAAGTTCAGAGTCGCTCAGCGGGCTATACAGAGATCTAAGCTTGGGGTTTCCTTATGTTGTCGAATCCGAAACAAGGAGATCCGAAAAAAGGGCATCGACATAGCTCAAATAATAACTATCTATCTAATCTAATACCTTTAAACGAGCAATTCTTGTATATATAATCTGAATCTCAGAAACGGCTTCAATGATTTGCTTGAAAATTGGTACACGAGGGTTTTTTTGGGCGAAAAAGCGATCGATCTTGATAGGTCTCATCTCCGAGATAATTTTGAACAAAAAAAAACCGACTTCAAACAGAAAACTTAGATTCCCCTCATCAGATCCTGGTTTCTTATCATGGTACCACCCTTGGGAGATCTCCTTTCCAAAATAAAAAAATAATCATTAAAATCAGTTCATAAACGACGAAGTTATCCGCGAGGAAAACGTCGAGTTCTATATACGGTCGAATTGAAAGACCTCCTCCTTTTTTTGAAGTCGGTTAAAAATTTGTATTTCCGAGAAAAGCTCGATCGCCCAGGTACTGTAAGTTAAAATGGCAATGGAAAGGCCAATAGCTCGCAGACCCAATAACCATCGGGGACGAAGATATACAGAGTGGCGACCACGGGTCGGAAGACGTACTGTGGACGATCCCCCGCCAGGTAGACTAATGATCTGGTAAGAGTCGCAGGAAGCCGCTGAATGTTTGTGACACGAATCGTGCTGAGTGGAGGTCTATGGGGGGAGGCCTGTGGTCAGCAGTGGACGTCTTCCGGCTGAGATGATTTTTTTTTATTTACAATTGGTAAACCCTTGACAACATCTCACCCGGTGATAAGTGACGATGTTGCCGAAGATGGAAGCGGGCTTACCAAAATTCCCCAACGCAATGGGAAACTGGCTATCTTATCTTCATGCCGGAACACACCAATGATATCAACATTGATATTTGGCGGCAAGACTTAGATAAGATGGTGGTAGCTAGCCAGGCGGGCTTAGAAAATGCCCTACCACCAACCAAACCGAGTCTTACAATTGACCCCGCCGGGAATCGAACCCGCGACCTCCTGTGTAAAGCCAGTGAACTTTGCCTCTGAGGTACCGAGGCGGTTAAAATGATGATGATGGACTACAAACCTGTGTTGCTGAGTTGGTAGAGCAAATGACAACTGCTTAAAAACATCCTGCAAGGCTTCCTTGTGGGAAGGGCGATTGTCGCATCTTTCGTCCTGCTCTCGCGCGAACATAAAGTTGTCCCGGTGGCGGTTGTCACGCGGTTTGTTGTCTGGAAATTTCACCTGGCGGCAAGGATAACCACCTTGATAATAACCTTGACCTTGAACTTAGTCATATAATTGACAACGCTAACACATACGAAACAGAAGACTTCAATTTTGCTATATATCTTGTCGTTATTAATTTGCAAAAAAAATATCCAAGCGATCTTAATAAAATTTTCATGGGACCACTATGAAGGCATAACCATTAAAAAAAAAAATTTCTTTAATTGGTCCTCAATAGGGTTGACAAATGCTGGTCATCTCAGTTACTTTTTATCACCTGTCAAAAACTACATTTTGTTCTAAAAAGAATTGAAATACCTAGGCGTGACGTCATAGTTTTGCAGCGTCATTTCTGTGCTCATTTTGTAAGTTTGGTGAATTAAAAATCGAAGACCTGATGGAAAACAAAACGAGTAAGGTTTTCTGAAGTTTAAGTAGGAGGGCAATTTAGTGATCAAAGAGTTCTTAATTTGTCTTCATCCCTATTGACTAAAATTTCAGTGAAATACATTAAAAAATAATTAAAGACGAACATAAAACCTCCTGCTTCTTTAAATTCGGTTAAAAATAATACTTTACAAAAAAGGGATTCTCACAATGCCAAAAAAGTTTTATATAAAATGAAATAGTAACTTAAAAGTATTCTGTACTAACTGGGCATGAAATATAGTAAGTGTGAGTATGAATGTCAAGTTCGCGGGAAGCCGCTGCATGCGGGCATATATAGTTTTTATTCACAATTGGTAAGCCCTTGACATCATCTCGTGTGTCCTTGGCGTTTGATTCGTCTGTTTTGTTGGTTTTTTGTTGGTTTTTTGATGTAAGATTGTAAAGTTTGTGATGTATTTTTTTAACAAGGTAAGCCCTCGCCATAATCTTGCCTGATGATAAGTGACGATGATGCCGAAGATGGAAGCGGGCTTACTAAGATTCCCCAACGTAATGGCAACTTGGCTTTCTATCTTCATGCTGGAACACATCAATGCTGTTTACATTGATGTTTGGCGGCAAGACATAGATAAGATAGTGGTAGGTAGTCAAGCGGGCTTAGAAAATGCTCTACCACAAACCAAATAAAATCTTACAAAGTTAGACCTCGCCGGGAATCGAACCCACGACCTCCTGATGCGAAGCAAATGTATTTACCGCTATACCACGGAGAAAACTTTTTCGATTTTCGTATACATCAGTTTAACTGTATTAGGTAAGCTAAGTTCGTGAAATATTTTTTTAAGTCTAAGGTGTTCTTGTAGTACGAACCTGTAAATTATCCTGCAAAGTCCTTAAATCAGTTGACATGTCACCGGACATGTCATTCTCTTTGAGGTAGCTGAGAACTATATTGCAACAGTAGTTGCACACGCGAAGACCGCCGGCGCACCCGAATATTTGACCTGGAGCAAAGATTACTTGTCAGAGATGGGCCATTTTCACCTATAAGGCGGTAGTATTATTACAGATATTCGTTATTTTTGACGTCAATTACTGCTAAACGATAGAAAACCCCAAGGTTGAAAAATACCCTTATTGTTGATGATGTTCCTTAAAGTCAAAAGCTATTAGAAACACGATTGAGCAGTTTTGGTTTGACAGAAAAAAATCCAAAGATAGGTCTACACCGCTATTTTCATTTATAGTTATGACTAATATTTTGAACTATAAAATTTAAAAAATATACAACAATATTTGTTGATAATACAAAGTGAGAAATCTTATTATTTTTTATACTTTCATTGTAGTTTTTGATTGAAACGAAAAACCATTGAAAAAGTGTGGTTATTTTCTTCACTCTTTACACGTAATGAAAAAGACAGAGACAACTGTTCCAATCAATGCCTCGCCTAAAAATAACGAATGAGAATTTTTGACAAAATAAAACATAGTTCTCTTGGCATTCAAAAGATGGCAACACATGTCACTTTATTAAAAAAAAAATTCAAACAGGATTGATCTATGGATCTATGGTGCAGCAGCGATAGATAAGAGTAGAAAGTGTAGGCCTCAGCCCTATGCACCCCAAAGTGTCCCAGGACACGAGAAGACCAACAAGAAGTGCGACCAGTACAAGATAAACTCACCTGGTACTCTCTGACTACAGCAACGTGAACAGAAAATCTGTCCACAAACGCGGCAGTGATGTCTCCGGCGCAAGGCACTGAAGCGGGCTGCGCATTCATAACACTCTCGTGATATGTCATCCGGCATCCAGTACCGAGCTAATTCCGTATCTGCATATCTTGTGCCTCCCTAGAAAAGTATGAATATATATTGTAATAGGTATTTTATGTATAGTATACAATAATATATATAATACCTATTGTTGGTAGTTTTAGTAAGCACCTAGCAAATGTTGCTGAGCAGTGTTAACCCCTTAGGCTTCGTTCAGACACGGCGCAAAACCGCACGGTTACAGAATCGCGTAGGAACCGCGCGGGTCTTATTTATATGAGTATATTCGTAATTATTCAGACGTAACCGCGCGGTTAGTCGAGTCGCGCTGTTATCGCCATTCTGTAAATCGCGTAGGACCTATATATGAGTACTCGTATATTCGTAATCATTCAGACGTAACAGCGCGGTAAGTCGAGTCGCGCTGTTACCGCCATTCTGTAAATCGCGTAGGACCTGCGCGGGTCTTATTTATTTATGTTCGTAATTATTCAGACGTAACCGCGCGGTAAGTCGAGTTGCGCTGTTACCGCCATTCTGTAAATTGCGTAGGACCCGCGCGGGTCTTATTTATACGAGTATATTCGTAATAATAGTATATTGTTTGATTGACTCGTTGGGTCAGTGGTCCTGCTCTTGACTGCTGATCCGAGAGTTGTGGGTTCGATCCCCACCCAGGGCAAGCATTTGTGTGATGAACAGATTTCTTTGCTCTGTGTCTGGGTGTTAAATATATATATATATATATATATATATATATATATATGTGATTTGTCCCAGAATATTTATTTATTATTTATTTATTTAATCTTTCAGACGTAACCACGCGGTTACTCGAGTCGCGCTGTTATCGCCATTCTGTAAATCGCGAAGGATCCGCAAGGGTCTTATTTATATGAGTATATTCGTAATCTTTCAGACGTAACCGCGCGGTTACTCGAGTCGCGCTGTTATCGCCATTCTGTAAATCGCGAAGGATCCGCAAGGGTCTTATTTATATGAGTATATTCGTAATCTTTCAGACGTAACGGCGCGGTTAGTCGAGTCGCGCTGTTACCGCCATTCTGTAAATCGCGTAGGACCCGCGCAGGTCTTATTTATATGAGTATATTCGTAACCATTCAGAAGTAACCACGCGGTTAGTCATCTCATCATTATTCTCGTCATTAATCTCTTAAAGTGAAAAGAACCGAAGACCTCTGGGGATTATTGGTAAGCTTGATCAGTAAAGTAATTGATACTTTAGCGCCATATTTAGCTTGTCTTATTGATATTAGCATTGATAGTGGTGTCTTTCCAGATCTCATGAAGCTTAGTAAAGTGATACCTTTATATAAATCTGGCTCAAAAACTGATCCGAGCATTTACAGACCAGTTTCTGTCCTGCCAGTTCTTAGTAAAGTGTTTGAAAAGATTATGCATAACCAAATGCTACAATATTTTACGGAAAACAAACTACTGCATAACCAACAATTTGGTTTCACGAAAGGTCGATCAACAACCGATGCAGGAGTAGCTCTTATTCGCAACATCTATGATGCCTTTGAGGAATCTCAAAATGCAATTGGAGTGTTTTGTGATTTATCTAAGGCATTTGATTGTGTTGAACACGAAAAATTACTTGTGAAATTAAAGCATTATGGTGTAGAGGATGAGGCTCTCAGTCTTTTAAATTCGTATTTAGACAACAGAACACAAAAAGTACAAGTAATTGGCACAAACTCATCTGGATCTAGAGTGAAAATGGGTGTGCCCCAGGGTTCCATATTAGGGCCTTTTCTTTTCCTTGTTTACGTAAATGGTTTGCCCTTTATGGTGCAACATCTATCAAATATTGTGTTGTTTGCAGGTGATACATCTCTTATTTTTAAAGTGAATAGGAAAGAAAATGAAATTGACGAAGTAAACAACACTCTCTCAAAGATACTGAACTGGTTCACTGTGAACAACTTATTATTAAATGCTAAGAAAACAAATTGTATAAAATTTTGTTTGCCAAATGTAAAATAGGTCAATAATAGTGTAATATTAAACAGTAATAACTAAGAATTTATAAATACTACCGTGTTCCTTGGTAAAACTTTGGATGTTTCACTTCAATGGGGACATTGAAACATTAGCGGGAAGGCTTAGTTCAGCTGCTTATGCCGTTAAGAGAATAAGACAGTTAACAGATGTAAGTACTGCGAGACTAGTGTATTTTAGTTACTTTCATAGTATAATGTCTTACAGCGGGGGCATGCGGCCGATATAGAAACTATTTTCATCTTGCAGAAAAGAGCTATCCGCACAATCTATATCAGATGCAATCACGAGAGAACAAACAAAGTTAAAGAACAAGTTCAAAGAAATCAATATTTTAACTGTTGCTAGTCAATTTATATATGGAAACATCATGTAAGTTCGTAAGAATTTACATTTATTTTCTAAAAATAGTAATTTGCATTTAAGAAATGTAAATAAAATAGATATAGCCTTTTCGAGACAGAGTAAGGTTAAAAAGTCATTTGTGGGGCAGTGTATAAGATTCTACAATAAAATTCCAGAAAATGTAACTAGTTTGTCAGAGAATAAATTCAAGACTCATGTCAAAAAATGCTTGTGCTCTAGAGGATTATAAAATAATGGATTATGTAAATGACAAAGATATATATTATGTCAATTCTATAACAAATACTGAGACTTTAATCTGAATCATGACATTATTTGTAATATTCAATAAGGTTTTTTGACTATTTAAAAGTGTGTGTTAACACCTATTTAAAATAAATTAATTTGATTTGATTTTGGACTCGAACCATGACCTTCTGGACAGGAGGTAGCAGCCCGAACCTTTGTGCCTACGATGCTTTTATATAAAAAAATACATTGTTAATTATATGTTTCGTTTTCTTACATATTTATTTGAAAAATAAATGAATAATAAATTTGACCACTACTGCATGCTATGACATATTTGACTGAGAACATTTCTGCATCGTTTGGCAGTATTGATGGCAGTGCATTTGGTCCCAATGAAGTAGAATCATTTCAAAGTTTTCAAGGCTTTGGATACATTATCCCATGTAATAGGGATGACGAATGCTAGTCATCTGACTTACTTTTTATCATCTGTCAAAAACAACATTTTGTTCTAAAAATGTTTGACATACCTAGGTGTGACGTCATAGTTTTGCAGCGTCATTTATGTACTCATTTTGTGATTTTGGTGAGTTAAAAATCGAAGGCTTGATGGAAAACAAAACGAGTAAGATTTTCCAAAGTTTCAGTAGGAGGGCAATTTAGTGATCAAGAGTTCATTATTTATTTCTGATGTTGTCGTCATCCCTATTGTCAGATATATCTACTCTCGGTATTGTTTGTTTGTGAACTCTTTATTGTACAACAAAATATACCTCAAGTATTTCAACTTGGCAGACAGTCACATTTTTAGGTTCCACTACAAAGGATTTTCAATCAAGCAAAAAGGTTGGCAATTTATTTTTGGTCATTTGTAATGTTTGCACTGTCATCTTTTAGCAATTGTGGCACCAGTGCTGATGAAGATAGCTTTTGAAGAACATAAGATTTGAAAGAAAAATTCTGTTTAATTCAAGTGTGTTCGATTGCAACTCACCTGATGGTAAGTGACGATGCAGTCGAGGAAAGTACACACAAACTGAAATAATACCTATTCACTTTTGCCTAGAAGGTCCCCATTTTGTAGGAATCGGGAAACACTGATACAGGCAAAGAGTTCCAATCCTTTGCTGTTATGTTCGTACAGAAAAACAAAGGTTGTAACCACTCCCTGCGTCTCGTTGATCGATGGTGGAATGTAGATAAGGGAATGAGGTTGTGAAGTTTTGTGCACACTCTCCGTATTTAACTCAATAGCATACAGATCTACAGGCGACTTAGCAGTGATGCTCGAGGCTTAGGGGCTTGTTTTTAACTACCTAGCTCGTCGTCGCCAATGAGTCTCCGTGCGCGTCGGTCGATGGCGCCCAAGGTATTCAGCTGTAATTAACAAAACGTCCCGTAATGGTCAGATTTAGCTAAGTAGAAGTTCTGCTACTTACTCTAGACCCAAGCGCGACCAGGCTGCTAATTCTTTTCAAAACATTGGGCAGACTGCGTCCTTCAAACTCGACAGCGTACGCCCCCGTCTCTGGCTTTTCATCGTATTCCTGCGCGCTTTGGTCATCCCGTTGAGATGTCGGCTGCCTCTCATCCTCAGAAGCCTTGCCCTGTACCTCTTCAGACGATTCACTCGGCGAAAACATGGGAAACTTCCAAAGTTTAGTGAAGAAAGTTGACACCCCGCTTTGTGGCGATTCCTCCTCGAATCGAGGGAACTCTGTGATTTGTGATGTGTCGTACTTGTCCATTTGAGTGATGGAATGTAAATAAATTATGGAATTTATGAAAACATCAGTTTTCGTATTTATTTACCATTTGCCAGAAAGTAAAATTAAATATAAATAAATCAGCTGTTTGTTTTTTTTTAAGGTACCTAGTGTCACAGACTATGTTGCCTAGTGTAGCGACTGTGGCGATTTAGGTTTTTTTTTGTTAAAATATATTAACGTCTCTAGGTACAAGCACTTTTGAGACAATCTTTATTTTTTGTCATCATTTATTTTTGAATATGAAATGCTAGTGCCAGTGCATTACAAATCATTTCTGGAGTTCTTGACAGTATTTGCAAGAGCCTCATTCTGAGTTGGACCACTCGGTCACAGTAGGGCGTCTATAAAACTGCACCCAGTGTAAGTCGGGTCTTCACGACCTTCTTCATTTTATTGTTCTCCACATTGCACCAGACGATTTTCTTCAAAATGCACCATTTTTTTAAACAAATCTCTAGCAATGAGCAATGCTAAAACAATGAAATAAAACTACGATTGCGTTCACCACATATCCCGCCAAAAAACAATTTATTTTATTTTGTTGTCAAGGGTTTAAAAATTGTGAATAAAATTTTTTTTAAAAAATTAGCAGTGTTGCCAGATATTGAAAGCCAGAAATCTGTGTCTTCATACTAAAAAATCTGTTTATATGAATTGTGATAATTTGTCTTTTTAGGTAATGTTTGGTCAGAAAATCGCTACTGCTCATTGCAAGAAAACGTCATTTAGTAAACTAAAACGCGCCATTGATCGCTACCGCTCATTAAAAAAATGTCACCAAAATCGATATTATCAGAGCTTTAATAGGTCCCCAGTCCCCACCTAGTTCGACGAATTGAAAACTAGGGGGTAATCGGTCAAGGAATGACAAGGTCAAGGCCAAGGTTCATTCGATCCCAAAGATTCATAATAAGGGGGGCCTAGCCCCCGCCACCTATTTTGATACCCAACCAACCTTCGGGATCCGAGTTGGATGTGGGAGTATCAGGGCGGGGAAAACATGCGGGTTCCGACTTGAGAACGGAAATACTAGGGGGTAGAAATCAAATTAAGGTCAAAGTGAGGTTCCAGGCCAGGTCTGCCGGGAACGTAGCCACCGCTACCCATTTCAATCCACAACAAAACTTTAGGATTCGAATTAGGGGGTAACAAATCGACATCTCACGATCTACAAAACAAGAGAATTTAAAAATAGATTTTACATATAAAGAAGTAAAGTGAAAAAGTACAAAAATACAACTAATGTAAACTTTCAAAAGTGCCTTTTATTTTTGGTGTGTGTGTGTGGATTTTTTAATCTTAACACTAGTTTGCTATCAACGGATTTGTCATTGCTGCGTAGTCGTTGTCGTTTTTTTTTTTTTATTAAATTTCGAAATTATTTTCGCTAAACTAACTACTTAAGAATGAATAAGACTACAAGAGTGCTGCTAGTGGCACCCTCATTATCACGCTTTTATTAGCTTCACCTGTATGTTTGTATGTAACCGACTCCTTTGGACACGATTTTGACCCACTTTAAACGGACAGATTTAATTAAAATTTTGTAGACTTATCAAGAATCAGCGACAATATAATAATTTCATAAGTTTGAACTAAAAAATAAATAGTTTAAAAAAACTAAAAAACACTCTTTGAAAGAATATCAGACTAAAAAGTAAACAATTATTCATAATATAAGTTGAAAGTAATAATTAACAAATTACTAGTATTATTATGAAAAAGTGTGGGTTGCTCGATAGACGAAAAATATGGCACAGAGCGCCCCACGCTTTTTCACAATAATACTAGTAATTTGTTACTTTAATTACTATTTTCAACTTCTATTAAGAATTATTTTTTATTTTTTAGTCTGATGTACTTTAAAAGCGTGTTTTTTAGTTTTTTTAAACTCTATTTATTTTCTCCAAACTCTGTCTGCCAGGCTGTAATTATTTTACTATTTTTCCGAATAAGCTTCATCATCAATGGCGGATGGAGTCATTTTACGTTCCATTACCACTAAAAGAAAAAAATAAACCATAAATCAAAACAAAATCAAATTGTCATAAAATATTATACTCTGCCGAAAAAAACCAAATCAAAACAAAATCAAATTGTCATAAAATATTATACTCTGCCGAAAAAAACCCCGTGAAACTGATTATTTCTGAAATTTCTGATCACTGAAATATTTAAATTTATGTATGTCAATCATTACGAGCGCCCTTAGTAAACCTTATTAATTTCACCACATATTTCACCTTAATGATTCCCCTGTACGATACGAGTCCGTTCGAAGCCACCCATTTCGATACCCTAGAAATCTTCAGGGTCCGAAGGGTACCTGAGAGTACACCTTATCATCGTAACTGTCAGATCCGCCACCAGGGGTGACAGTAAAATCAATCAAACCTTACCGAACTTAACATCGCTCGCTTCGCTAGTTCAATAATACTGATTAACGCGTCGTAATAACACGGGTCGTCACGTCACGGGTGACGTGGGTAGCGGAGACTTTTTTCCGCCCTTAAGTTGGACTCGCGTGTTTTCCCCACCCTAGTACTCCCATATACCCCTCACATGCACCTTTGGGATCGAATGGACCCTGGCCTTGACCGATCACCACCTAGATTTCGATTTGTTATCCCCAAGTTTGTCCGCCCTCAAGTCGGACCCGCGTGTTTTCCGCGCCCCGATACATACTCCCCACATCCCCCTCGGATCCCGAAGGTATGTTGGGGATCGAAATGGGTAGCGGGGTCTACGCCCTCAGCAGGAGGTCGCTTCGCGGCCAGCGATTGCGAACTTTTCTTAGGGGTCTCCTATCTTTCTACCTTATCCCTTCCATACATTTCTTCTTCTCTAACCATAGACAGTATAATAATAGGTCATCTTTGCTCCTTCATAACCACAAAACTTCAATTATTTTTTTCTTAGAATGGGGGAGGCTCCGCACCATCCTTTCATAGGAGGGGGGTCCACTTCGGTCCCCCCTATCCCATACCCCCTATTAATCCAATTTGTGCTGGATTTTTCAAAATTATTATTTTGATAGGGCTGGTGTTATAATTCTTGAGTTGGCATATAGCAACCCTTACATATCGTGATGAATCACTTGGAACCTACGAATAATCTTCGTAGCTTGGAACCACAGATCTACTAATTCAATAGATTAAACACAAATTAAAATAAAACTGCGACGATATTGCTGTGTGCTTACGCAAACTAACCCTCCATATGAGAAAAGGAGATGACTCTATTCTTGTCAGTATGCCGATTTCATGCCCCGTACAGCCCTAAATGTCAAACTCTGGCCACCAGGGATGTGCCGTACAGATTTAATCGATATCGAAAGAACCCAAAAGCTGGCAGCTACCATAATTTAGCTATGGGCATGTTTTATCCTTACTATTCCTTACTTATTATTTATTATATCAGCTCATATACGTCCCCACCGATGGGCTCGAGCCTACCCTGAATCAGGGCGATTAGGCCTTAGTCGACCACGCGGGCCCAGTGCGGGTTGGTCGACTTCACACACAACGTTCGAGTTTCTTCGCAGGCCTGTGCAGGTTTCCTCAAGATGTTTTTGAAAAACTCATTGGTACTATTCCTTACTATCCTTAATCCTTAATATATATATATATATATATATATATATAAATAGGGCTATTCTGATTAGAAGTCCTCAACCAATTCTATACAAAAAAAACACTTCAGTCCGTAGCTCCGTTGCGACGCTGACGTGCGCGAGCACGGAAATGAGTTTTCACCAGATCCCACGGGAACCATGTAAGGATTTGCTAATTAGTAAATTATTTCATTTCCCACCCTCTCAGCCATCTCTGTGCAAAAAATCACAGCAATCCATTGTTCCGTTGCAATGTTAAAGAAACTAACAAATAAAAGAGTATATTTTCAGTTCCCTCAGGAACTGCATCGGACTATGCTATGCTATTTTCACGGGATAAAAAGTAGCCTATGTCCGTCTCAGTGACACAGACTACCTGCATGCCAAATTTCATCAAGATTGGTTAAGGTGTTGAAGCGTGAAAAGGTAACAAACAAACACATTTTCACATTTATAATATTACTAGCTTTTGCCCGCGGCTTCGCCCGCGTGGACATCGTTTTTATGACTGTCTTAGAGGGTGCGCAGTGCGCGAGCCGCAAGCGGCTCGCGAGCGTGGACATGTATATTCTCCAGATCACTCGGAAACTATGTCAGGATATGTGGCACTGGAAAAAATCCATGTCCACGCTCGCAAGCCGCTTGCGGCTCGCGCACCGCGCACCCTCTAAGACAGTCATAAAAACAATGTCCACGCGGGCGAAGCCGCGGGCAAAAGCTAGTATATATATAATATATAATAATATTATAAATGTGAAAGCGTGGATGTTTGTTACGCTTTCACGCAAAAACTACTTGACGAATAATCATGAAATTTTGAACACATATTCTGGGAGGTACTAGAAGTAACATAGGGTACTTTTTATTTAAAAAAAAATAAAAAAAAAATTGTCAACAAATATCAACATTTTGCTACTTTAGCGCCATCTAACATGGGAAATGACGTGATTTACTAATAAGCATATCCTGACATAGTTCGTGAGTGATCTGGAGAATACTCATGTCCACGCGCACCTCTAAGACAGTCATAAAAACGAGCAAAAGCTAGTAATATTATAATTGTGAAAATGTGTTTGTTTGTTACCTTTTCACGCTTCAACGCCTTGACCAATCTTTATGAAATTCTGCATGCAGGTAGCCTGTGTCACGGGGAAGGACATAGGCTACTTTTTATCCCGGGAAAATAGCATAATCTGATGCAGTTCCTGAGGGAACTGAAAAATTACTCGATTGTTGTGATTTCTTGCACAGAGATGGTTAAGTAGTTGGGAAACGACATAATTTACTAATCACCCTTAAAGACAGTCATTAAAAAGGAGTCCACGCGGGTGAAGCCGCTGGAAAAACCTAGTCATTAATAATTATTGTAAACATAATTCAACCGTTATCATTATGTACATGCCAAGTGAATGTAAATTAATGTGAATGAGGTGAAAAATAGTTACACCAACTGTGAGGTGGGTGTGACATACGCAAATACATAATATAGAAGTTGTCGATTTTGATAACTAAAATGACTACTTATTACTGTAATATATTAATTTACATTAGGGACGTGAGGTAAAATGATAAAATTACCGAGTTCTAGTTATAAAAGTATTTATATTTCTATAAAAAAACAAAGTAGTGTTTTTTTACACAAAAATCAAAAGTATTTAGGAACTATGACTTACTATCTAAAAAACTGAGATATTTTGACAACTGTGCACACGAAATTAAAAAAATACATCTGTCTAATATAATTTAGCTAAAAGATAACATAAAATCAACAAAAAATATTCTAATAACTTATTTTATGAGGTCGTGACTAATGACAGTTCGTAAATTGTATGTTATAAATATCATAATGAAAAAACATGAATCTCTCAATTTTAACCAGTATTTATTAAGTAAAATAAGACTTATTCCAAGACCATTAGAACTAGTTTTGCAAGGCACCAGTACAATACGTTAACAACTTTCTTATATAATACTGTGAACAAAAAAACTTAATATCTACCCTATGACTTACTATGAATGCAAAAAAACACGTGATTGAATGGCTAAAAATTCTAAACTATGAAGAGGTAGAAGATCTACTTACACACATATCCTAATTACAATTGCAAATTTACTCCCTCACTATCTCTTTCCTTGATGCACGCACACACACATACATATACACAAACACTCAGACGCTCGCGCCTTCTTTATATATAATTTAAATTTAATTATTATTATTTTTTAATCTGACTTAGAGTATCAAAAAACTATTTATGTATCCATGTTTTTGGTAAAGATGGGCGAATACTTCTGACACAGGCAGTTATTAACATTTCTTAAAAGAAGTATTCAGAAACTGTAAACTATTTTGTAAATTGAATGATGTTATAAACAATATTTTTTTTATACAAAAATCAACAATATTTAGGAACTATGACTTACTATCTAAAAAACAGATATTTTGACTACTGTGCACACAAAATTAAAAAATATATCTGTGTAATATAATTTAGCTTCAATATAACATAAAGTCAACATAAAACATTCTAATAACTTCATTTATGAGGTCGCATATTACGTACCCGCTGTGTTTTCGCAAGTGTAGTTCACTAGATAATGTTTAAATATATTAAAAAATCCCTTAAAATCACTCCTCGCGGCACCCCCTCCGGCTACCGAGCCAGCCGAGTTCCAGGAATCGCGGAGTTTAGAAATATTTAGTGTTTTATGAATTGATGGTTATGAGATACCCGACCTCATCCACGCCGGGTTGCCATGATGCCAAGGGCTTAACCAAATGAAGATAAAAAACCGGCTAAGTGCGATTCCGATAAGCACTCTGAGGGTTCCGTACCACCACGTCTCCACACAACTACATAGTATAACGAAATGATACCTTTCACATTACAATCAAAAGACATCAACGCGAGCGACAAATGTATGCTTTTTTTGTCACTCAGTTCGGACTTCTTAGCGCAAGTACGACTCACACTTGCCCAATTTTTATTATTTGTTGTGTTACTTCAGTATTAGTACTATAATCACACCAAGTATCACGCTTTTAATGTATTACCGTTTTTACAATAGAGCTAAATCAAAAACCTCTAAAGACCTATAAAAAACACATTTTTTTGTATGGAGACCCCCTTATTTTCTCCATTTTTTAAATCTTTTTTTCTTGTTTGGCAATGCGCCCTTCCTGCACTGCAATGATGGTACTCGTTGTCGTAGTCTCATCTAATAATCCCTGAAGGCAAAAGTTAAACTTGTCAATTACTTCAATCAATGCAAAAATGTGAATGTGCGTTTATCGAATTAATCGTAACACCAATTTCACAAGACCTCTCGGTAATACATTGTCTAATATACTATCTACTACTTATGCTGGACTATGGTTGTTAGTTTTTTGGGAAAACTATGACATAAAAACGTACTTAAATAAACTCATATTAATACTTTACACCTTAATATACATATATATGTACTTAAATAATTTAATAAGCTCTTTGCAGTGAAACACTGCAAATCGCTCATTATTTATACGTATGTATCTTATTTGTAAAATAATTAGCCTAAATAATTAAAAATGCTACCCAAAGACATTATTCCACGCGGACGAAATCGCGGGCACAGCCAGTATGATCCTTTCTAATATTATAAAAGCGAAAGTTTGTATGGATGTATGGATGTTTGTTACTCTTTCACGCCATAACAGATAAACGGATCTGGATGAAATTTGGTAGGTAGACAGATGCGGACCTGGATTAACATATAGGCTACTTTTTTCCACGCTCGCGAGTCACGTGTGGCTCGCACACTGCGCACCTTCGAACACAGTCATGAAACTATGTTCACGCGAGCGAAGCCGTTGGCAAAAGCTAGTATAATATATAACAATGTCGAATTCAAACTTTCTACGTAAAACAGTATCTGAGAAAAACGGGCGTGACAAACGGACAAATGGACGCGTAAGTAACCTTGTATGGGTTCTGTTTTTCCATAAGGAAAGTATACAACCCTAAAAGTCATTAGCTTACCATTGTTGCGGTTGCTTGTGGCGTAGGCAGGCAAGTGGCATTAATGCTATTTGGATCGCCAGCTATATGTGGCATGGAATGCTGAAAAAAAAAAAAACTTTCTATGTTAAAAAGTATCTGAGAAAAATGGGCGTGACAGACGGACGGATAGACGCGTAAGTGATCTTGTAAGGGTTCTGCTTTTTCTTTTGAGGTATGTGAGTGTGGTTGCAGTTGGTTGTGGCGTAGGAAGAAAATTGGCATTATTGTCATTTGGTTGGCTAGCTACATGTGACATGGAATATAGAAAAACTTTGAAGTACGATAAAATGTAAACAAAACAGAAATTTTAATGACTATACGAGTATGTAGACTGAAAAATCGAGCACGTGCGATGTTGTCAAAGGCTTACCGTGGTTGTGGTTTCTTGTGGCATAGGCAGCAAAGTGTCATTAGTCCTACTTAGTTCGTTAGCTACATGTGACATGGTTAATATCCTGAAAAATATATTAGACTTTGAAATACGATAAAACATAAACAGAAAACAACTAACTTTAAGTTAAGTGTACATTAAAAAACTGGCATAGTGCGAGTCAGACTCGCGTAAAATAGGGTTCCGTAGTTATTTAAAAAAAAATATGTTTATTTAAAAAAAAAATTTATTTTTTTTAGTTGGTGATATAACATTTTGTATGGAAAATCCATGAACTTTTTATAAATCGAACTGCTTAATATGCCAACAAATCTTTTTATAAATCTTAAGTTGGACGACTATTACTCCTAAACTAAAAAAGCCTACTTAGCTGTGATAGTTTTCCCTTTAAATTGATTATATATCCTACTATTTACATTTTTTTCCACATGTCCTGAAATAGAAGTGTAGCTAGTATTTATTATGATTTTGTAAAAAAAAGTTATAATACAGTAAGTGCTCGAATTGTGGAGAAAACTTCCTTCGATTTCTTACTCTACCACTTCATTAATTTATATACCCTTGCCAAATTACAGCTTTCTAGTACCTACTAAAAGTCTCTGACTTAGCTAAGCCAGGGGGGACATTGCGAAACTATAAGGGTTCTTCTTAAAGGGTTAATCTTTGTTGACTACGGAACCCTAAAAATAGAAAGCATGTGCTATATTATTGTCAAGAAATTTACCGTGGTTGTGTTTGATTGTAGCCTAGGCACAAAAGGCTCACTACAACTTCTTGGTTCGCTTGCTTTTAACATCGGGAAATCCTGAAAAAAAGTTTATTTAACATTGAGATACCATAGTTAAAAATAAACAAAAAAGTAGTGTTAATTGAAAAACTGGTCAAGAGCGCAAGTAGGACTCACACAAACAGGGTTCCGTATCAAAATTTTTGTGTCCGGTATAACAAGACCTCTAATTACATACATTGTCTCACATAATCAGAGATCTGCTTTTACTGGACAATGCTTTTATTTATTTTTTGAAAATCTAAGATAATAACGATATTCCAGGCAGTTTTCAAGTAATCTGTGATCTAAGTTGCAGTAAACTGTATTAATTTCAAAATTTTGGCTTCAGCGGTTTTGAGTGCGAATAGTGTTTTGGCAGATATTTTGAGCAATATCTCCAAAACAAACAAAGATAAAATTTGGAAGAAATACTATATGAATGCTTAGTAGTAACCTTTTTTAAACGACACTCAACACGTAAGGGTTCATATTTTTTTTTGTGATCACCAAACTTGCCACCTCCTAAATTCCCCAAAAAATATTTTTATTGTTGCAAAATGTGTGGGTTAAAACTATAGTTACGTCAAATTTTAACTTTCTGCGTTAAACAGTCGGTGAGAAAAACAAGCGTGACGGACGGATGGACGGACACGTGACTGGTCTTATAAGGGTTTGGTTTTTCCTTATGAGGTACGGAACCCTAAAAATGGAACGCATGTGTCATGTTATTGTCAGATGCTTACCATGGTTATGGTTGCTTGTGGCATAGATGAAAAAGTGTCATTAGTAATACTTGGTTTCGTAGCCCCATGCAAGATCGTAAAATCCTGAAAAAAAATATCAAACTTTAAAACGTGATAAAATAATAAACAGAAATTATATAAGTAAATGTAGTGTCTTGTATGCATAGAAAGTATGTGCGGATAAAACAGTGATGTAAGAAAAACTCGAAAAACGTTAGATGTATCTTTCTACTAAGATATTAAAACTCAAATTTTCATATTCACATTCATCAAGTTTCATGCGCCCCATATTTTCCAAGTTCACTTGTTAGCATGTACGTGGTAGTTGTGTGTGTTTTATGTGTGTATGTCCTCTTGGATCATCAAGACCCATGAAGCGTTATTTTATTCTTTTTTTAGGTAAATAAAAAAGTGGATTTTAGTTTATTTAATGCAAAATTCCACCCAGAACGAACAAATAAAAACATGTTAATAGTTGATGTCCTCTGACATCTGTACTATGAATTCTTACAAAAATATGCCACCTACATACTATGCCACTGGTCACATACCTATCAATCCATACATTTTAACCGGCATCCCAGTATATTCTTAGGAGTTGTATCAATCCATACATTTTAGCCGGCATCCCAGTACATAGGATTTATTTGATGACAAAACTTGTCTGAAATCTGACCATTTTTTTAAATAAATAATTTCCATTCAAAATAGATGATCCCTAACCTAGTCAAATCATATGCTAATTTTATGTCTATCAAACACCCACTAGCTTCTTAGCTTCTAGCTTCTTGGTACCCAAAATACGTGAACTGGTTGAGATAGATCAGTTGAGATAGATCAGTTGGTTGATGGTGACTGTACTTACAATCCGTGGATGACAGAACTTTGGGATTTTCCCTACTCTCAAAACAATATGTTTTTCTGTCAGATAACGACTGTAACACACACATTATATTAGTCATGTGAATTCCCGAACTAAAAATATGTAAACATAAAACTTTTTAGATAAGAGTGGTCGGCATAGGTACATCGCATTTATTAAGGAAAACCACACTTCAATAACAAGAGATAAATAGCTTACGTGGACATTTGATAGTTGTTTGAAAAACGGTTTTAAAAATATGCAATTTAAAAGTAAAAAGGACCCTAGGTCAGTCGGGCCAATGGAGAAAGAAAAGATAAGCGAGAGAGAGGACCTACTTGGAATCTGAAGATTGTCTGAAAATTTCATCGAAATCGGTCCAGCCGTTTTGGAGTCTATAAGGAACATTTTTTTTTCCTTCACATAGCACAGAGATAGACTGGATTCAAGTGCTAATAACTACAGCCTCCCTGATATAATAAAAGGATTTGAATGTAAATCACATGTTAAACGCTCATAAGAATTAGAAATGATTTGAACGATTAAAAATTATTCAAAATGATTACAAATCAAATCATTTTTAATTCTTTTTAATGATTTTGTTTAATCAGGGCTGTGATTAAAATAACTAAAAAAGAGATTATAAGGTTTTCTTATTTGTTTACTTAGCTTAAGTAATAAAAATATGTATCGTTTATTTAAGTAAATAAACTTTAAACAAAAAAAAATGTTATGAGAAAGTGGTAGCCCTAGTTTTGATAAGCATTGCTATTTAAACGGAGACGGAGGGTCGAAATGATTCATATTGTTGCAACCATTCCGGTCAAATGGAGTCCCAAAAAAAAACATGTATCAATAGGGAATTTTCTTATGACATATGTCACAACGTTCAAATAAATTTCAATAGATGGCGCTGATTTGCCTTGGTAATTTTTCTTTTAAGTAAAATCTTTTTTCGTAGGTACTTATAATAAACAAAAAACTGAACAGCAGCAATCATTTTGTTTGACGTTTCTACTTTTGTTTATTTGTATTGATTTAAAGCAAATGAGTGTATCACAGATCACTGCACTTACATGAAAGTAGCAAGCTGGTGTATTTAGGTACGTGTTCCCTTGTGGAGTAAATACGTAAATACGTGCCTTGAAGAACAAATGATAAGTATGTTACCTTTTTTTTTTAAACTAAAACAATAACTGTTTTTGTATGTAAATCATATTGTTTTAGGAAAATGCGTGGGCCATGTATTGTGTATGGGTGTAACAAAGATGGAGTTCACCAGTTACCAAAAGATGAAACAATAAAGGCCCAGTGGATTACAGCTGCTAAACTAGACACCAAACTAAAGACTGGACGGAGCATAAAAACATATACTTACGTTTGCTCTGAACATTTTCAAGACAATGATTTCTATTACACACGGCCACTGTTTGGTAAGTACTTACCCCTTCACCCATAGCATAGAAAAAAAGAGCTTCTAGTCTGTTTTCTAATCCTTTCTGCATGCTGCTTGTTAAGTTGGTTTTGTATTGCAACATATACCTTTTGGTTTTTACTAATCATAAGTCATTTATTAGTTCCTTTTTTATGTAAAAATTCTTATTTATGCACTTGTATTTTTTAGCTGGTGATAAAGGAAACAAGATATTAAAAAAAGGATCTGTTCCATCAATCTTTCCTTGGACACTTCCTCAAACAAGGGAAGCTGATGTCGCTGAAGTAGAAGCAACAACAAGTTTTAGTATTGATGATTCTGAAGATCATGATGTTAGGTTTGATCCTAGTCTTGTAGTAAATGACTATTCTAAAAACAGTTATCCAATAAGATTCGTTGAAGAAATACCATTTATTGAAGTAGAACCAAATGACATAACTGAAGATCCTTTGGAGTTAAGCGATGCTGAGAAACAATCTGATACATCAACTAGTGACTCCTTTTGTCTACAACTAGATCATATAGATTCTGATTCTGTAGCTATGGATATTGAAGTAAGTGGTTTGGAACCCATTATTGGATCTTGCGCATCCCCTGTTCGTGAAATTAAAAGTTATAATGATATATCTGTACAAACTATCAACAACTCACCGGCTTTTAGTGTACATACATATAAAAATGACAACAAGGTGATACATTTCTATACTGGCTTACAATCATACAAAAAAATGCTTTTTGTTTTCACAAGCCTGGGCAACGATGTTCAACATTTGAAATATTTTTATGGCTCTCCACCTTCTTCTTTAGACCCGTTAGAACAGTTCTTTTTAACATTAATAGTATTACGGAGACATAAAACGTTTGAAGAATTGTCAATGATGTATTTAATATCAATAAAAGATGTATCAAATTTAGTAATAACTTGGATTCGATTCATGTCATTAGTGTGGAGAAAAATAGATTTGTGGCTTGGAAAGGAAACTGTAAAATCATATATACCGTTTGATTTTAATGACAAGTTTCCCATGACCAGAGTCATCATAGATGCTACAGAATGTCCTATAAAGAAACCTGGTTTGCCAAGGGCCCAACAGATAACTTTCTCATCTTATAAAAATAAAAACACAGTGAAGTTTCTATTAGGTATAACACCGAGTGGTTTGATAACCTATGTATCTCCATGTTATGGTGGCTCTGCGAGTGACCGACAAATCATTGAGAGGAGTGAAATTTTAAACAGGTTTGATCCTAACGATGAAATAATGGTTGATAAAGGATTTAACGTACAAGACATTTTTATATCATATGGGGTAAAAGTTAATATGCCAGCATTTTTCAAAAAAGGGAACCAAATTGGCCCTGAGATGCTAAAGAAGAACCGGAAAGTTGCAAGTAAGAGAATTCATGTAGAAAGAGCTATTGGGCTATTAAAAACATATAGAATATTGATTGAGCCTATGAATAATACAGAAATAATATTGTCAAGCGACATTGTTTTTATATGTGCCATGTTAACAAATTTTAGAACTAATATAATAAGTAAAAATGCATAGGTTTTCATTAAAAAATCTTTAATATTTTTATATTGTACAAATGCTTTTATAATATAACCTATTTATAAAAGTGATTTATATTTAGGGTTCCTTACTCAAAGGTCACCCAAAGGGCAATGGAGCGTGCTATGCTCGGAGTTTCTCTGCGTAATCGATTTAGAAACGAGGAGATCAAAGAGGAAAAGCAAAGTCACCAACGTAGCTCTCAAAATTACTAAACTTAAGTGGCAGTGGGCGGGGCACAGAGAACAGATGGCCCCTGGGGTAGTAAAGTTCTCAAAGGCGATCGCGCACCGGAAAACGTAGCGCAGGTAGGCCTACCACTCGTTGGACCGGTGCCTGGTGAAGGTCGTGGGAAGCCACTAGAATTGGTTAGCTCAGAACCGGTTGTCGTGGAAATCCTTGGGGGAGCCCTATATCCAGCAGTAGACTTTCTTCAGCTGATATGATGATGACTCAAAGTGTTCCAATTGAACCTTATTACTAAGCTTACGCTGTCCACATGTTCAACTTAAAAGGCTGTACCTATTGAACCGTAACAGGTAGCAGGCTGAAATTTTCAGTGTTTTTTATGTAGGGTAAACTAACAAATAATAAATATTAGAAAAATTAAAATTATAATATAAGAAAAAATATTTTTACAGTTTTTTGTTTTTGCTCTATCGTGAAAACAGTAAATATACACGTGTTAAAATTGTCGATTCTAATACTAATTCTTAAGTAAATCAAATATTAAATAAAAAAGAAAAAGTAAAAATTAGAATACAAGAAAAATTTTACAGTTTTTTGTTCTTGCTCAATCGTGAAAACGGTAAATATTGATTCTAATACTAATCCTTAGGTAAAACAAATATTAAATACTGGCCAAGTCTGAGTCGTTCTCGCGCTAACGATTCCAAACTTAATAAAAAGTCTACTGCTCTCATTGATGTCTTGTTTAGAGAAATCATTGTTGAACTCACGCCGAGAAGTGTGTTGGTAAGGACAGAGCGCGCTAAGGAGTGCGCGAGTCCAACTCGCACTTGGCTGGTTTTTCAGTAATCCTACTAATATTATAAATGTGAAAGTTTGGATGGATATATGTTTATTATATCACGCTACAACAGTTGAAATTTGGTAAGAAGGTAGAGAGATTAGGAACTGGATTAACATATCTATAGGCTACTTTTTTACCATGCTCAAAGCTAGTCTTGGATACATCATTCATCTTTCTTAACATAAATGTGTTAGTTACTAAATTTTAGGACTAATGTAAGTAATAGGTAAAAATTTATAGGTAAAGCCCATTCGCTTAGATAGTGTCATTCGCCCTTTGTAAATACCGACACAGCGCGTGCCGCCGCGTGTCAAAGAACGCCGCCTTGACCTCAAATAATGCTGACACATGTGTATAACTTGATTTGTGTCTGTAAATTGTCTATTAAAGTAGATTTAATTCTTGCATTTTGTCTATAAACTAATGACACTATCTGAGCGAATTGACTTAAGATACTAAAGTTAACATTTTATTTCATATTGTACAAATACTTGTCTAATAAAACCTGTTTATAAAAATTTTCATAAAAGTGGTTTAATTTATCAGTCATATTATAGATATATAGAAATCTTTTACAGTGTAGACAAAAAAATAAGCTGTATTTCTGTTTGTACACATCAGTTGTCCTTGTACTTGGTAAATAATCACTGTTTTTGTCCAATTTAAAAAGTCCACTTCCTTCACATAGATGTAAGTAGGGTATATTTTCTCCAGTAGCAGCTTTGTTTCTTGCTGTATATGGGCACTTTACTTCAATGACTGCATTGTCTCCTACAAGGCCATCAGGTGTGCACCCAAAATATTGCAAATCTGGGTGCACTATGATTCCACATTTCGTTACAGTGAATCCTGTTTCTAAACAAAATTTTTGGATAGCAAATTTTTCGTTTTTTAATCCATGTTGAATTGCTAGTGATGTGAATTCTTCATCTTTTAGCAATGCCTTGGCCAGCTTTTCTTTGTTGTTGTTTGGGAATTTACTCCCAAAATCAGAACTCGGGAGTCTTAATTTTCTTTTCTGCTTCCAGAGTTTTCGGTCATTTTTTGTATTTTGCTGTAATTCCTCTTATTCGATTTCATTTAAAGTTAATGATTCCAGGTATCTTTTTTCCTCCGTCTTATTGAAGTAATCATGGTCTTTGTAAAGAGCTTTTTAATTTGCTGGTTTTCTCAGCTGAGCCATGGGCATTGTAACATTTTCTTGAGCACAAAAATTTATTGTCTGATTTATAAAATGTTCAGCATATTTATGAGAGCTTGAGCTTGATTCTTGAGAGCTCCCGGGTCGTGGGTCAAATTCAGCAATCTTCTTTGCATTCTTGATTTTTAAATTCAAATCTTCAGCTTTGACAGGATTACCTGAGTAGATTGCTGTTGGGTGATGGAATGTCTGAAGGGTTGATGTGGAGCTTGTACTTCTTTTAATGTTTTTGTTATCAGTAAAATCAATCAGACCATATACTAACACTAGTACATGCTTACATTGAGCATATGGGCCCATTCCAGCTGCACACTCACATTGGCCTTCCATTATCACATTGTCTTTTGCCTTTATGGTCACATTATATGTGACAGACTTTCTCATTTCTGAAGAGCACAAAGCAGTTATAAAATACTCGCTGCCAAAGTAAGCTACACGACTCATTTGCAAGTTTTTTGAGTTTTTTGAGCTTTTTAAATTTTCACGGTCGGCTAGCTGACTACAATGCTGTAGATCTTGCTCACATATAATTGGCAGAACACTATCTGAGATGACATCACGAAACAGATCAGCATTGGGTGTTTTAATATGGTACGATTCCTCTGGATCGTTAACTAAGCCACCAAAGATGGTGTCATAATCCATTAATCTGCAACCAAAAAATATAAACAGGTTAAAATAAAATTTCACTCATTTCAAATAAAGGTAAAATAAATTGTACAGCCACACTGAGCATACTTTCTTGTGAAGTCACACAAATTAACAATAAATACTCTAGGCTATATACAGTTATACTACCAAGTTTCATTAAAATCTATAGAGCCATTTTTGACATAAAAAAAAACACTGAGATATAAAAAGAACATTGTCCTAACCCAAATTTCACCTAAATCCATTCAGTAGTTTGGGAACTAGAGCAATGGACGGATGTAGACACACACACACACACACATTTTTTGTTTTTCTGCATCAAAATCTCAACTTTGATTTTGTTTGCCTTCACAATACCTTCGTCACTCCTTTCTCACTCGAAAGTAAACAATAATTAGGAATACCTGTAGGTAATGTATGATTGTTGAATACTATCTTTATTTTCTATTACACCTAGCAGATGATGACCTTACACTTCCAAGATGTGGCATAGCTGTTGTGGTGAATCAGACTGCTGTTAACAACCCATAAACGTCCCCACTATAGATCACTTTCTTTCTAAACTCGGGAAAGTCAGGCCATACTCTACAAACAGGGACCAACAGGTTGGTGCAAACACCATTTTCAAAAGTTTTTTAAGCCACCTGTAAGATATTCAACTAGTCTTAACGACTGCCATGTATTGAAATCAACTGGAACCAACAGCTTAACATGCCTTGCACAGCACGTAAACTGTTGAGAAAAATGCTATGAACAGTCAACCCATCCAGATAGTGACCGTGCTTCAGGTCAGTTAACCTACGTGATTGACCCAACCAAGCTGTACAAACCAAGTTGTACTGAGCTGTACAAACCAAGTTGTACTGAGCTACGAATGCTTCTCAATCAATTATGCTGAATCAAACTGTATTTTTAAGCGGGCCATACATGTTTTTATAACAATTAAAAACGCCCTTGTTTTCCAATATTAAAATGGCTAAAAGTCTCCTAAAATATACTAAAACTAACCGAAGTTTAGCAAAATACACTAACCTTTGGACAAGAGCAGCTTTTTTCCCAGTAGTTTTGGCATTACGTTTCCGCAACTCCTCTTTAAGTTGCTTGAGTGTCCACGATCCATAGTCCTTCGCCATGACTTCCAAACAAGAAATCTATGTCTCACTATTAGGCACACAAACTCTGAACACACAGCTATGAGTCCTGTCTCTGAAACTGCAAAGTACCCATTGATGTGCACAAGACCACAACTGAAATACGGAGAAACCGAAGCTCGACGCGACGCACCAGGAGTTTAAAAATTACACAAAATTAGGAAGAAACAAGTGGAAAATAAAACCAACAAGTATTTCGCAGTCATGAACTGGAATAAACACCACGGTCAACGACACTCGTCGATAACAGCAGTGACCACAGAGTGATCACTCTTTTTACCGAGGATTCTTTCTATCAAAAATACTGCTAAAATCTACCGAAACCTAAGCCGTATTTAAATACTATCTTTTGATGTTTTTTTAATTTAAAACAAAATAGTTTTTATTGACTTACTAGCAAGCAGAACATCTACCTACACCTACAGGTTAGCTTGAAAATTCATATATAATTCTATTGCTCGAAATTTACTACAAAGGTAGAAATGTGCTGAAATTGGTCATACTGATGACATTATTGTGTTCTCAATATCAATGTTGCCAATTTTCTAATTCCCAATGTTGATCAGCGCCATCTAGTTGATTTTTGTAAAAGTGGTGGAAAATTCCCTATTGTGGCAGAGTGTACGATTTCAGCCCATTTTGGAGGTGGTGCAGAGACTGCGGAATAAATAAATTTATCGAGGAGGAGAAGAAAAAAAAAAAAAAAAAAGTGTTAATCTTCCGTTCACACATCATGAATTTCGTGTCTAACATTTTTTTTGGTGTTTGTCTAAACGTACTATCCTCATAGATAGCAGTGAGAAGCCAGTGCTGTCGTTAGCTGGTAAAGATATTGAGTAAGTTAGTATTCTCAAGAACCTGGAAGCTATTATCGATCCGACTCTGCAATGATCTGAGAACAACCGGACTATACGCTGTTATCGCCGATTCCGGGTACATCAATGTACAAGAGCTCTTTTCTTGTCCTTGGAGTTGCTTTCTGGAACTTTGTGCCACCTGCTGTTTCAACTGCTGCTTCCCTGGATGAATTCAAGACGATGCTACAACCACTTACTTGCTATTGAGCAAGCTAAGTCGCGAGTGCATAGTTTCTGGTGTGTGATGTGCTGGTAGGGCTGTCAAGTGTTATATGATACAATACTTTTTGTAAATCGTTTTGTTTCTGTTTTTTTAAATGCCATGAGTTTTATATTATTTTTGTCTTTATTTTAAAAAAAAAGGTTGAGCTAAAGCTTTTGTATTTTGTAATGATAAAGCCTACTCGAGGGTAAGCAGGCTAAAATCTTAAAATATTAAAAATTTTAAATACAGAACATAATTATAAAAAGCGTCTGATTATGGAATCTATGTAAATGGAGAGGCATCAAGATTTAATTAATAAAAGGAAAGATACAGAAACCATAGATAAGATCTACCATGATTTAATTAAATTAAAATAATCTTTAAAAAGTACCGTTGTTACACTTTCTTGGTTAATTAGTTGGAAATTTAAATTTGCGTTTGTATTCATGTAATTTCAAAATTTGTAATTGTAAGTGTCTTTTAAACTTTATGATTATATTTATGTAGTTCAAAATTGACAACCCTGGTTATCTGGGTAGGTGATTTGAATGACTGACTGTATAATTTGTAATATTACCAACTGTACATAAGACCAGTGTTAGCACACGGTTTTGGCTGTCAGTTGACCAATAATAAGATTTATGAACGCATTGTTCATGTGACTTTATAATTTCTTAATATTATAGTGTTTTTTAACTAACGTTAAGATAATTAAAGTTAATGAATTAATTAATTAAGTTACATAGTTGGACTCACATGAGTTTATTTATTTTAATATGGTTCCAAATTTAACGGACAAAACAGGTTATAAGTATTCACCGCTATAACCTGTCCTCAGAACATTTTTTTTTGTTTAAAGTTTATTTACTTAAATAAACGATACATATTTTTATTACTTAAGCTAAGTAAACAAATAAGAAAACCTTATAATCTCTTTTTTAGTTATTTTAATCACAGCCCTGATTAAACAAAATCATTAAAAAGGATTAAAAATGATTTGATTTGTAATCATTTTGAATAATTTTTAATCGTTCAAATCATTTCTAATTCTTATGAGCGTTTAACATGTGATTTACATTCAAATCCTTTTATTATATCAGGGAGGCTGTAGTTATTAGCACTTGAATCCAGTCTATCTCTGTGCTATGTGAAGAAAAAAAAAATGTTCCTTATAGACTCCAAAACGGCTGGACCGATTTCGATGAAATTTTCAGACAATCTTCAGATTCCAAGTAGGTCCTCTCTCTCTCTTATCTTTTCTTTCTCCATTGGCCCGACTGACCTAGGGTGCTTTTTATATTAATAATATGTATGTTGCAGTCGTTATCTAACAGGACAAAGTATTATTTTGAGAGTAGGGAAATTCCGACGGAAGTACGGTACTGCTATTGGTTTCTGGCAATTGCATGACACCACCTCGTGGTCAAATAATATAAGTAAAATAGTCTTTTTCTTTCTAATTTAGAGGTAAGGGTTAATTTTAAGGGTCTTAGGAAATGAAAATGTAAAAAAAAATACATAAAAGTTATGCAAATTTAAAATATGCGACATTAATACCGTAGATAAGTTTATATAGTTCAGGATCGTGTATAAAGATATGCATAGAGCTACTGTTTCGTAATTAATGTTTTACTTAAGAAGAAATAGGTCATAGATATAATTATAGAGTAATTTAGGTTTCTTCTTTGTTTGCTAGTGAAAACTGCCAATGTCTTTATGTTATTATTTATTATCTCGAGTTGTAAAAGGATGTCTTTCTTTCTGAAACTTTATATGTGTAATTAGACATTATCTTCATTAAGTTTTTATAGAGTGTATAGACTTCCTTTGTGACATTTGATGTGTATTTTCGTTCATTCTCTAAAAAGCTACAAAATTTGCGAACTAGTCACAGATTTGTAAGCTCTCAGATACCATAAAATTCACTATTTATCAACCATTATGATTCAGCATAGAACGATAGCCATTCAACACAATAAATGGTCATTCTTTAGCGCCTACATGTTTTAGAATATCAAAATCCACTGAATATATGTTATGAACCTGATGTGATGTCTTGTTTACGAAAATGCCATTACTCAGCCATAATAAATCATTTCGGATAACATCTGTGTTTCATTTAACGCTCCCTGTACAATTATAAACAGTGCGCATGGTTAAATTTTTTATAAGAATTTTCTAGTTGTTTTCTTCTAATCTTTTGATGCGCACTCACAGAAAATCTCGTCGAGTTTAGTTAAGTCCTTACTTTTGGATCCGAATAAATTCTGAGGTATATTCTTAGGAGTTGTATCAATCCATACATTTTAGCTGGCATCCCAGTATATTCTTGGGAGTTGTATCAATCCATACATTTTAGCCAGCATCCCAGTATATTCTTAGGAGTTGTATCAATCCATACATTTTAGCCGGCATCCCAGTATATTCTTAGGAGTTGTATGGCAAAGCCCCGAGCTGAATGTATGTTTTCTATAGCCATATTCAAATGGTAAATTTTTATTTCAATCCCTCACAGGACAGGCATTGCTTAGTATGCGGTCAGCAGTCAGGTCAAAGCGAACACAGCGTCATGACCACAGACCGCATCCAGTGTGACAAGTCCTTCAGTGTTGGGGACAGCGTATACACATATCAAATATTGTAAATATCTGTCATGGCAATTGACATTTTATATTCATTTGAGCATAAAAAACTCTGTTCAAATAAAAAAACACACCGGTAGCACTCCGGGAGTGCCGGCAGAAGTGAAAACTTAACAATTCACATATACGAGTACACAACAATGTGGTTACTACACAACCACGGAGCACAAACAAAGAGGAGCTGGCCTAAGCAACTGTGCACTGTGATTTTCGTCAGGTGCCCATGTATCGAGACTCGCATTATTGGTGTGTTTTCGCATTTTTAAGAAGAAAAGGATGAAGTGTTGTGTTTTATCGTGTCGAAGTTATTCAGACAGACGTTCTGATGCTATGAATGGTATCACATTTCATTTGTAAGTAATTTTATACGTAATTATTAAAATAGTTCTAGAAAATTCTCGGCTTTCAAGTATAAATTATACTTCTCGACACTAGGTGGCGTAACTTTTGTGAATAAAAAATACGAGTACGTAAAGTTCCGCATTGGTATATAGTTATAATCATACGTGGATACTGAAAATTAAAGTATACAATAAACAATTAAACCTGAATACTTTTTAGTCGCCAAAACAGTACTTTAGTGATTTTTATAATTATATTGTAAACAGGCCGCCATCTATCGTCAACAAGAACAACTATTTTCAACGTACCAAATATCCAGGGCCGTAATTAGATTCAAATAATTTTACCGAATAACACACGGCTATGGTCAGTAATGAAATAACATTTTCATAGTAAATATTTTCAAGTAACAAAGATCTGAGTTGTATACATACTCGTACTATTCTCCGTGACTGTTCATGAATTGAAAGAACTTCGAATGTTAAATAATCATTTTATTCATATTAAGATAATTTACCACCTAGTTAATTTTATTTCTTTTTGTTTGTTTTAGATTTCCATCCGATGATAATTTAAAACAACAATGGATCACAAAAGTGAATAGACCGGATTGGACTCCGACAAAATATACAAAGATTTGTTCTTGCCATTTTAATGATGCAGACTTCATAGTGACAAAAGAAGGCCATAAAAAATTAAAGATGGGCACTTTACCTAGTTTAAAACTGGATTTGTCGGTTGGTTTCGGTATTGTTTGTATAACCGAGTTTCAATTATTTTAGGAGAATAAGTATGTATTTCATTTTATTTTTTAAATTACAGCTTTGACCAATCACCTGAATTGACTGTAAATCATATTATACTGCTGATTAAATCTTTATTAGAAAAATATATAGATATTCGTTTTAAGCATTTCGCAACCATTCAAAACGATAGGGCAACGAACCGACAACAACTAACTAAAACTGTTATTTTCGCAGGTAATTGAATTTTGTAAATAAAATTATGTTCGTAATAATAATTTTTCTATTATTTTGTGCTAGAAATTTTAAGTACGTCAGTACACATACAAAACAGTAAAAATGTTAACCCTCATTTTATTCATTTATTACACAAACTTTTTAAAGCTCATAGTTCTGAGTACGTCCCATTACTTTCTACACTTATTGACATCTAGTGTGAAATAGCTGAACTACGTAGTGACATCAATATGTCGATGTTAGGTCGCTAGGCGAGTAGTTTTGCTACTAACCGGCAGATGGAAAATTGAGAAAAGCGCCCTAAGCGGAGCAGCACACTCAGGCACGGTAGAAAGAGTGGGAGATACTTGTTCCTCTCCCTTCCCCTCGATCTTACGCTTTTTCGATCAGCATCACGTGACCCTGACGCGAGTTTGGAAGTTTTTACCCATCCAACAAAAAGTGCTCAGCGCCGCTAAAGAAGTTTTCACTTCAAAAACTAAAATTGTAATCTATAATTTATACTATAAAGTTCCTTACCACAACTGCTGTCTTATCGGGTAAATTCAAAGTGGGTGCGGCATCTTCTCGTACTTGCAATAAGTTTCCTCGTACAAAGCACTCGGGGCTGAAGTGTCTTGAGCACAATGTCCAAGATTTTTTATGCTTCTTCTCATTTTTGCTAATGGCGTCAAACCACCGCTAGCGAAATTGATCACTTTGGGGGAACCTTAAAGAAAATAATTAAAATGTAAGATACCATTACTATTACTAAGTGAGGTAGGCCTTTGTCCAGCGGTGGACGCCTTTCAGCTGATATGATGACTAAGTGACGCACATTTATCGACCATAATTTTCACGTCACTAGTAACCTAAAAACAGTTTTGTTTATTTTTACAATTTTTGTTCTTATTTTCACTCTTAACATTATAGTTTCATTTAGATTTGTAAAATGAGCCTTCATGAAAGTCTTGTCTCATTGATATCGAAACATTTCGTGGTTCATTTAACGAGAAAACGTATTTCTTTTACTCACGTGTGGAAACTGCTATTATCACTCGAGTTTTCTCTATTTCTCGAATGAGATTTGCAACCACGCACAATGCACGACATTCTCCATGTATTGTTCACTATTCCACAACCAAAAATAAACACTTAACTATTTCTTTAAGATTGTTTAAAACCTTTTTCGTCCGACTAGGCACCTTAAGACCGACGACGCAAATGACAACGCAACAAAATTTTAAAGGACTCCGAATGCTTGTTACCCTTTGGGCTAAAAGTGCCTTCTTTATTTGGTAGCTTGGACAGATATCCATAGTTATCCAATTGACAATTAGGGTGGTACGGTTTGACGTCATCAATGTTTAATCTATTGAATTAGTAGATCTGTGCTTGGAACCAACCCGGTATTGTTTTTTTTTTATATCAAAGCGAATATAAATAACATTTAAAGAAGAGAACCACGCAGATTTTGGCGGAATTTGTGGCAGACGCATTCGTAGTTTTATTTTGTTGTTTTTTCATTGTTTTCTGCTAGGATTTTTGTGCATTTTGGAGAAAATCGTCTAGTGCACGTGAGCAATGTGGAGAACAAGAAATAAAACGAAAGAGGACGTAAGAACCCAACTTGCTCTGGGAGCAGTTTTATAGACGCCCTACAACAACTGGGTGTTTCACCTCAGAATATAGCTGCTGCAAATGCTGTCAAGAACTTCAGAGAAGATTTGTAATGCACCGGCACTAGCATTACAAATGAAAAAACTAAAGAAAGCTTAAATACGTCAGACCTGGCTGTATGGTCTTAGTCACCTTTGCCTTCTCCGCGCTTTTGAAAGCCGGAGAGAAGAAAAGAAACCAAAAAAAAAAAAAAGAAGAGAACCCAAGAGAACCACTTGACGTTCACACGTTCACGTTTCTATTTCCTTTCTCACGGTTATACATAGTGTATTATATTCTCTTTGACATATGTATGTATGTAAGTGATTAAATTGTGGAGCATTTGTGGGGCGGGGCCTAAATCGACGCTGGCGAAGCTCTAGCAAAGAGAATGTAAACACCTAGCAAAATCAATGTAAACACCTAGAAAAAAGAATGTAAACACTCTAGAAAAAGTTATTTGAATGTTGGTTACTTGTCACTAGAGCTGAAAAAACCGGAACTGTAAGGACATTCATCTATGGTTCGCCCGGGTACCTACGCTTAGTTATGCAAGGGCGAAGGAGTTGCCACTCCCGCAGCGCCGGAACAGAAGCATTCCTAAATCGCTTAAAAGTGGATGAAAAGTTTCATAACGAATAAATAATAAATAACCTATAAATTTACAAATATCAAATCAAACTGCGTTTCCTCAATCCACCCTGAGCGAAGGAACCCTCCCACATTTTCCCTACCTTAGTACTTCCATATCCCCCTCGGATCCCGAAGGTCTGATAAGATTTCGTAGGTAAAGCGAATTTCTGCCCAAAAATGACCTTACAGTAAAAATTTGAAAATTATTTTCTTTAAAAGGGTGGATCCACGAACCCCCTTTCTAGGGAAGGGGTTTATCCCTCTCTCCCATTTAACCCCTCCCCCCCCCCCAATTTCAAGTACAATAATCTATAGCTGTACCAGATTTCTTGTCAAAGATGACCTTAGAGTAAAATTTTAATAATTAATTTTATTTGGGGAGAGGGTTAAAAAATTCCCCCTCACCCCCCTCAACTAAATATTTTTTTTAAATCTTAAAAAAATATAGACTATAGGCCAATTTTGGTAGTGTAATAAATATATGAGACTAAAGATGACCTATCCCACTAACATCGATCTGAAAGATTTATAATAGCGTAGAGCGTAGGGCGTAGCCCACGCCAACTACTTTGATCCCCAACATACAAACCTTCGGAATCCGATGGGGATGTGGGAGTATCAGGGCAAGGAAAGCATGCGGGTCCGACTTGAGAGCGTAAAAACTTGAGCAACTGAAACAAGCGATATTATGTACGGTCAGGTTTGATTGAATATACCTCCCCATCTGTGGCAGATCTACCAGTTACGAAAGTAAAAATTTAGGGCTCTCGCTTGTTAGAACGCGTTCACCTCCCTGCGTTCCCGAAGTCTTTTTTTATTCGAAGGCGCGAAAAAGGGCAGCCCCTGCCTTCGGCGACCAGCATCAGCCGCTGCGGTTCGCCCGGGTGCCAAAGCTTTGTTACGCAAGGGCGAAGGGGCTGCCATTCCCGTAGCACCGGAGCAGTCGCACTCCTAATTGCTTAAAAGTGAAAGCTATAGTGGAAGTAAATATAGCATAACATATACAATGATCAATGTCTCGAAAACTACGTTTTTGCAATGCACCCTGACCGGCCCCCACATTTTCCCTAATCTAATACGCTTACATCACCCTCGGATCCCGAAGGTATGGTTAAGATTTAAGTAGGTACCTAATCGCGAATTTCTGGTCAAAACTTCCATATCCCCCTCGGATCCCGAAGGTACGTAGGGCGCTACATAAGTTTTGTCGCATGCAAACTACATATAATAATATTGTGATTTGAGGCCACAGCCATAAAATCTAAGTAATTTAAAAACAACAAAAAACAAATTTAGTTGCAAGGAAACGTTTGTTCGATTTTTAAATTAATTTTCTAAATGAAAATGGCGGCAATTTCTCGTTATGATATTCGTGTAATTATTTCGTATAACTTAAAGCGTGGCTTGACTAAACAAAAATGTTTCGAGGAAATTAATAGTGCACTCAGGGAAACTTGTCCATCTCTGAGGACCATAGAACGGTGGTATATTCAATTCAATCGCGGCAATTTTAACTTGGAGGATGAAGCAAGGTCTGGCAGGCTGATAGAAGTGACTACCGATAATAACATTGAGGCTGTACGAAAACTATTGGATGAAGATCGACGTGCACAATATGTGCGACATATTGACAGATCGAGGAAACCCTCAACTTAAGCGCACCAACTGTTCATCGGATTCTTCACGACCATTTGAAAGTAGGGTAACTTTGTTATCTCTGGGTACCACACTTGATGACTGACGTGCTAAGGGAGCAACGTGTGACTTGGTCTCGTGATATGTTAAAAAAATTTGAAGACGGCCGATCTAACTACGTGAACTCGATTGTTACATGTGATGAAACGTGACTGTATTATTTCGACGTACCTACTAAATCCCAGAATAAAGTGTGGGTATTTGAAGATGAACCACCGCCGACGTCTGTGAAAATGTCCCGATCCGTAAAGAAAAGAATAGTTGCTGTATTTTTTTACTAAGAGAGGAATATTGGCTACGGTTGTGCATGATAAAGAGCAGACCTTTACTGCTGCAGGGTACACAGAAGAATGTGTACCTCGTGCATTAGAAGCTTTAAAAAATTAACGACCAAACTCAAGACTCGATACTTGGCTCTAGCATCAAGATAACGCCCCTGCACATCGAGCCGGCAAAACTACGAACTATTTGCACCAAGCTGGAATCAAATTGTTGGGACACCCTCCTTATAGTCCGGATCTAGCGCCATGCGACTTTGCACTATTCCCTTATGTAAAAAAACAACTAAAGGGACGCATGTTTTCGAGCGATGACGAGCTTATAGGAGCTTTTGAGGAGATATGCGGCTGTGTTCCAGAAGGATACTGGAACAATGTGTTCAGCACCTGGTTTACACGTATGAAGACCTGTATTACTGCCGGTGGTGACTACTTCGAAAAAAAAAATATTCCACAAAGTACGACAAAACTTATGTAGCGCCCTAGTATAATTAGATTTCGGTAGAAAAAGCGAATTTCTGGTCAAAGATGACCTTATAGTAAAAATGCGAAATTCATTTTCTTTAAATGGGTGGATCCACGTTCCCCCTATCTAGGAAGGGATTGATCCCACTCTCCCAGATTATCCCCCCCCCCCATAATTTAAAGGGCATTAATCTATAGCTGTAACAGATTTCTTGACAAAAATGACCTTATAGTTAAAATTTCTTAACTAATTTTATCTGAAGAGGGGGGTTAACGCACTCCCCCTCACCGCCCTCACCCCTCGACTTAATTTTAAAAAATCTGAAACAATGTAGAGCATAGGCCAACTTTGGTAGTGTATTATATATATGAGACTACAGATGACCTATCCCACTAACATCGGTCTGAAAGATTTATAATAGCGTAGAGCGTAGGGCGTAGCCCACGCCAACTACTTTGATCCCCAACATACAAACCTTTGGAATCCGATGGGGATGTGGGAGTATCAGGGCGAGGAAAGCATGCAGGTCCGACTTGAGAGCGGAAAAACTTGAGCAAGTGAAACAAGCGATATTATGTACGGTCAGGTTTGATTGAATATACCTCCTCATCTGTGGCGGATCTACCAGTTACGAAAGTAAAAATTTAGGGCTCTCGCTTGTCAGAACGCGTTCACCTCCCTACGTTCCCGAAGTCTTTTTTATCCGAAGGTGCGAAAAAAGGGCAGCCCCTGCCTTCGGCGACCAGCATCAGCCGCTGCGGTTCGCCCGGGTTCCTAAGCTTTGTTACGCAAGGGCGAAGGGGCTGCCATTCCCGTAGCACCGGAGCAGTCGCACTCCTAATTGCTTAAAAGTGAAAGCTATAATGGAAGTAAATATAGCATAACATATAAATTTACAATGATCAATGTCTCGAAAACTACGTTTTAGCAATGCACCCTGACCGAAGGAACCCCCACATTTTCCCTAATCTAATACGCTTACATCACCCTCGGATCCCGAAGGTATGATTAGATTTTGGTAGAAAAAGCGAATTTCTGGTCAAAGATGACCTTATAGTAAAAAATCTACTTAAATCTACGTTTCCCCTTTCTAGGAAGGGATTTATCCCACTCTCCCAGATTATCCCCCCCCCATTATTTCAAGGGCATTAATCTATAGCTGTAACAGATTTCTTGTCAAAGATGACCTTATAGTTAAAATTTCGTAACTAATTTTATCTGAAGAGGGGGGTTAACGCACTCCCCCTCGACTTATTAATTTTAAAAAATCTGAAACAATGTAGAGCATAGGCCAACTTTGGTAGTGTATTATATATATGAGACTAAATATGACCTATCCCACTAACATCGATCTGAAAGATTTATAATAGCGTAGAGCGTATATGAGACTAAAGATGACCTATCCCACTAACATCGATCTGAAAGATTTATAATAGCGTAGACCGCCAACTACTTTGATTCCCAACATACAAACCTTCGGAATCCGATGGGGATGTGGGAGTATCAGGGCGAGGAAAGCATGCTGGTCCGACTTGAGAGCGGAAAAACTTAAGCAAATGAAACAAGCGATATTATGTTCTGTCAGGTTTGATTGAATATACCTCCCCATCTGTGGCAGATCTACCAGTTAATAAAGTAAAAATGTAGGGCTCTCGCTTGTTAGAACGCGTTCACCTCCCTACGTTCCCAGTCTTTTTTTTATTAGAAAGCGCGAAAACAGGGCAGCCCCTGCCTTCGGCGACCAGCATCAGCCAATACGGTTCGCCCGAGTGCCTGAGCTTTGTTACGCAAGGGCGAAGGGGCTGCCATTCCCGTGGCGCCGGAGCAGTCGCACTCCTAAATCGCTTATAAGTGAAAGCATATAGTGGAAGTAAATACCGAAGGAAAATATACGGAGAGTATGTTATCCGTAAAACCCTCGGAAACTAGGAAAGAGGTGTTGTGGGAGGAAAAACCATCTCCAACCTCCGATACGCTGATGACACTGTTCTCCTCACCACATCCATTGAAGACATGAAGAGCATTCTCAATAGGTTAGAGTTTGAAAGTGGCATTCTGGGACTCGCAGTCAACCGACAGAAAACAAAATTAATGGTGATTGATCGTGCTGAGAAACTGACAAGGAGCCATAACATCCAAAGCATGGAAACAGTACAGGAATTCACTTACCTGGGTTCTCGGATATGCAATGAAGGCAACTGCGCTCCGGAGATTAAACGTCGCATAGGAATGGCCAAATATGCGATGACAAGACTCCAGAACATATGTAGAAACCGGGGCATTAGTTTTTAAACCAAAGACCGCCTAGTTAGAGCTTTAGTCTTTCCCATTTACATACGGAGTGGAAACATGGACTATACGGGCTAGAGAAAGGCAGAGAATAGACGCATTTGAAATGTGGTGTTGGAGGCAGATGCTAAGGATTCCTTGGACAGCTAGGCGAACAAATGCGTCTATTCTCTCGCAACTCAAAGTTCAAACACGGTTGTCTACCATCTGCCTGCAGCGCATACTTACCTATTTCGGCAACGTAATGAGAAACAGTGGCGACAACCTTGAAAAACTGATTGTTGTTGGCAACATTGAAGGAAAATATCCAGAGCCAACACGATGGAGTGATCAGATAAAGGGAGGCACCACATCTAACAAGCTTTTATCAAGCGGTGAGGGCGACTATGCACCGTAGTCGATGGAGACAAATTACGCGTCTCAAGGTCAATTTAGACCACGATCCTCAGTAATGAGGGACCGACCAGAGAGAAACAGTACCGAATCGCGAATTTCTAGTCAAAGATGACCTTATAGTATCCTGTATACTATAAGGTCATCTTTGACCAGAAATTTGCGTTGGTGTAGTGTATACAGGCTGACTTTTAATTAGTTCTTGATAACATAAGATATGCATGTACTCGTGATTACAAACAACTTTCCAAAAGAAACTCTATGTCAAATCAGAAAAAAAACATGTCTTCGATACATAGTAAGTTATCAAATGGGCAAAAATGTAGGCTCAATTTTTTTTTTCATGTTTGACATACAGTTTCTTGGGGAAAGTTGTTTGTAATCACGAGTACTTTCATATCCTTTACTATCAAGAACTAATTAAAAGTCACCATATATATTTTGCAAATTAACTAGGAATGCCTCGATACGCCTTTTTGCCGATACGATACCGATACTCTTATAAAAATATCGGCGATACTGATACCGATACGCTTATTGAATTCAAAAAGGAAGGTAGAATCAATAAAACACAATTAATTAATAGTTTTAGTTATCAAAATTAACTTTCATAAGATTTTTATTAAAAAAACAAAGCATTCTTAAGTTTTGCGGGCAAAGGCGATTTCGCAAGTCTGTTTGATTAAGACCTGCGGTGGAAAATAGCCTCTCAGATGCGACAGATGCCTCGTTTGCAACGAAATAGATGGGACAACACGCGCGTTTACATTACATTTTTAAAGCGCGAAATTTGAAAAGTATCGTTGAATCTGCCATAAAAATATCGCCGATACCGATATCGGATGCATCCCTAAAATTAACTTTCTCTAAAAGGGGAAGATTCACGCTCTCCCTTCTCCCCCTAATTTAAAAGGCATTTATCTAAAGCCCTATCAGATATCTGATCAAAGATGACCTTTAAAAAAAATCAGTGTTCATTTTATCTCAGGGAGGGGGGTAACGCCCTCCCCCTTCTTAGGGAGGGGTTTACTGCTCCCCCTAAATCCCTCGCCGCCCTCCCCCCGAAACCCAATACTTTTTGAAAAACAATTTTTCAAAATCTGGTAACAATGCAGTATATAGGTAATCTTTGGTAGTGTATTATTTGAGACTAAAGATAACCAACCAACCCCCCATCCATTTTGATACCAACAAACCAGATCCGATAGGGATGTAGGGGTGTCAGGGCGGGGAAAGCATGCGGGTCCGACTTAAGTGCGGAAAACTTAACGTGTCCTTGAAAGTTGTCCGCCGCCCTGAAAGATATTTTAAGCTTCTGGACAGGGGTGGACTCGGCATCAATATCAACGGCGAGTACATATTCCACCTCCGATTCGCTGACGATATCGTAGTCATGGCTGAGACTATGGAAGATTTAAGCACAATGCTCTATATCCTCAGTAAAGTCTCTCAACAAGTGGGTCTTAAAATGAACATGGACAAGACGAAAATAATTGTAAGTAGGAGATTAATAAAAAATTGAATAAGCACACATTTTTGTTTAATCAAATAAATCAACTAAAATCACAATTTATATGTACATATCTTAAATCCTGGTTGCGGTCGGACAGAGTTATTGCTTCTCCAGTTGACTTCAGCGGAATAGAAGACAAAATGAGCTCGCAAGGGCTTATATGCGGTCGGCTGGCTATTGCTCGCCCCACCTGGCTGGCTGGCAGGTGTGGAGGGGTGGTGAGGCGATGGCGTAGCGGCATGGCATTGGCTGGCTGGTTAGTGGCAGGCTAGTGAGGCACACTAATTGGCTGAGGCGTTGCGTTACATAATGTTAAATGTCCGTGTCGCACCCACCCCTCTAAAGGTTGGAGACTCTACACTGGAAGTTGTTGGCGAATATGTATACCTGGGACAAACAGTCCAGCTAGGCAGGTCCAACTTCAAGAAAGAGATCAATCGACGAATCCAACTCGGCTGGGCAGCGTTCGGGAAGCTTCGCAATATCTTCATGACCCAAATACCGCAGTGTCTCAAGACTAAGGTCTTTGACCAGTGTGTGTTGCCAGTGATGACTTATGGAACTGTGACATGGTCGCTTACTATGGGCCTCATAAGACGGCTCAAGGTCACCCAAAGGGTAATGGAGCGTGCTATGCTCGGAGTTTCTCTGCGTGATCCAATCAGAAACGAGATCCGCAGGAGAACTAAAGTAACCAACATAGCTCATAGAATCACTTAACTGAGGTGGCAGTGGGCATGGCACATAGCTCGTAGAACAGATGGCCGATGGGGTAGTAAAGTTCTCGAGTGGCGACCGCGCACCGGAAAACTTGGCGTAAGCAGGCCTCTCACTCGTTGGACCGACGACGTGGTGAAGATCGCGGGAAGTCGATGGATGCGGGCAGCGCAGGACCGGTCGTCGTGGAAATCCTTGGGGGAGGCCTTTGTCCAGCAATGGACGATTTCCTGCTGATATGATGATGATGACAGCAACATTTTACAATTTCGTGGCTTTTAAAATCTTAACATGACAACCCTAAATAAATGACAACACTGGTCTACGCATCATATTTAAAAAAAAAACAAGTCAAAACAATGCAAAGCGAATATAAATCCGATTAGTGATGGGACTCGAATCGAAAATGAATATTCGAATCAATTCGAATAACCCGGCAAAAATTCGAACCATGATCCGAATGATCCCTCGATTCGAATTGATTGATACATTCGAATCAATAAAATCGTTTAAAAGATAAAAAAATATTTAGATACGTAAAAAGTCCCAAACTACACTTTTTTTAACGGTTCTATAATTTTCAAATTGTTAGGTAGTTACTATGTCTTCACTGCGAAACACAAACATTTCACTTTATTTACACGCTTACGCTACACACACTTGTATTATTTACACCAAAAATACTTCACTATCAAAAACGTAATTTTAAAAATATTTCGTAAACGCTTTTTAAAGTCACCGTGTTCAAATTACTTCTGAAATATTAACTAACAAACCTCTATAAAACCACTTTTTAAAAAACTACGAACGAAATATTATAATATAACTAACATCACTTTTTAGAATTTCAACCGTCTCATCTATAAGTTAAGCTTACCGCGCAATATAAGATTCGAATCATCAATCTGATAGATGATTCGAATCAACATTGAATCTCATTCGAATCAAGTCTTCACCGTCATAAACGTAGTGATTACATGCTCGGTGACCGTCTTCATTCGAACCAAATGTGATTCGAGTCCCATCACTACCGTATTTTATTAATGTTTACAATTTTTTTTTACAATTAATCCTACGAATTACTAAACAAATAGTTACAAAAGTAATTAAATTTCACACTGCACAACGGTTTCGTCATAATGTCTATCAAATTCTCTTCACTCATAGACTGATAAACGTTTCATAATCACAATGTCAAAGTGATATTTGATGTCGGCTTTGCTCGTTTTGTGTTCTCACTGTTATCCATCATTTTAATCGCGCTTTCATTGTCACAATACATCACCACATTTTGCACAATACCGCCAATCCCTTCTTACAACAGTTCTCTCACACGTCTCGGCTGACATAGTCTGCCTCCGCTGAAGACAATGATACTATACCAGGATATCAGGTTTTCATTGTCCCCAGACTGAGTCACAGTAAGCATTGATCACGTTTTCTTTTCTTTCTTTCTTATAGGTAAGTATCCACCCTCCAGGTATCCTAAAATTATCTTGGCAGCTTTGCAGGTAGTCTTTGTAGGTTTATTTATGTATATGCTTAAGTATGAAGGTGCATATGTTATATCTGGTTTACTGATGGTCAGGTAAGTAAGACTTCCTATTATTTCTTTATATGGTACATTAATTATTATTTCTTCTTTTTCAGGAACTTCAAACTTATCTTCCATGGGCGTCTTCTCCAACTTACAGTCGTTCATTTTAAACTGTGTTAAAATTTTATCAATAAATTTTGTTTGTTATGTGTAATTTATTTTCTGTTCTCTCTATTTCCATACCTAAAAAAATATTTATCTGTCCTAAATATTTTGCTCTGAATTCTTCTTGTAGGTATGTAGTTACTGTATTTATCTATTTAGTATTACTAATGAAATCTCATAGTATTTCCTCCTTAATTAAAAAAAACTGCAACATTTAATCTTCTCAACTAAAAATAAAATTATAACATGCCAATGTCTACATTATAGATATTAAAGAAAAACTACTATAAAGGTCTTTATTAAAGCAAAAAAAGTCAAAACAATAATTTTTAGAATTTTTTCAAGATTGGTTGAGGTGTTGAATCCTGAAAAGGTAACAAACAAACTCATTTTCGCATTTATCTTCTATATATGTATTTATAAAAATCTTGTGTCACGGTGTTTGTGTTCGTACTCCTCTGAAACGGCTTGACCGATTTCCATGAAATATTTTGTGTAGTACTTGGGTAGGCAATGGGAATAGGTCGTAAAGTATATTTCATTATCGCAAATAAAGTTTGCACTGTCAGCTAGTAATATTATAGTAAAGGAATGGTTTTATGAAATATTAAGCTTTAAAGTGCAAATTTTTGTTAGTAAAGTGTCCACCCTCTACCCCCTCTACCAGCTAAACCGCTATTTTAGGACATCTGAAAAAAATAAAGTAAATAGTAGCCTAGTAATATTGAAGTCATTGATGATGACATTGACATATAATCAATTTAAAAGAAAAACTATTACGGCTAAGTATGTTTCCTTAGTTTAGCAGTAATAGATTTATAAAAAGTTCATAGATTTTCCATAGGTACATAATGCTCTAATTACTAACTACATAAACAATGTATTTTTAAATGAAAAGACTGAATCCCTACATAGCGCAAGTCAGACTCGTACTTGGCCAGTTTTTATATTAAATACCCACTGTGGAAGCACACAACTTTTTTTTTCTTCAAGTTCTGGGATACCTTACCTTATACTCTATGCGCCTCACCCAACTTTCTGTTAAATGCCCTCAATATTTTTATTTTCTTTGCAAAAGGTGCCGAAATAAGGCGTCAAAATAAGTCATCAGCTGAACAACATCCACTGCTGGACAAAGGAGTCCCCCAAGGGTTTCCAAGACGACTGGTCCTGCACTGCCTGCATCCAGTGATCTTCACTAGGTTGTCGGTCCACCGCGTGGGAGGCCTGCCTACGCTACATTTTCCGGTGCGCGGTCGACACTCGAGAACCTTACTGCCCCAAGGGCCATTTGTTCTATGACCTATGTGCCCTGCCCACTAACACATAAGTTTAGCAATTCTGTGAGCCAAGTCAGTTACTTTGGTTCTCCTGCGGATTTCCTCATTTCTGATTCGATCGCGTAGAGAAATTTAAGCATAGCTCGCTCCATTGCCCTTTGGGTGACCTTGAGTCTTCTTATGAGGCCCATAGTAAGCTACCATCAAGTCAAAATAAGTATGTAAAATAAACTAACGAAAATATAAATGGGCATTTTAATTGCAATGAATACCTACATTCAATTAACAAAAGAAAACCTACAATAAGTGAATCCTTGGCTTCATATTACTCTGTGTACAATAGAGACCATTTTCAACATTTGTAGTCAACAGACACACCCTTGTGTCGTTTTTATTCCCAACAGAGTTGCAAAACCACTTTTACAAATACACCAAATATAAATGGAATTCACATAGATCATCATCATATCAGCGGAAAGATGTCCACTGCTAGACAAAGGCCTCCCCCAAGGATTTCCACAACCGGTCCTGCGCTGGCCCCATCCAGCGGCTTCCCATGGCGTTCACCAAGTCGTCAGTCCACCGAGTGGGAGGCCTGCCTACGCTATGTCTCCAGGTGCGCAATGTATTCACAAAGATAGCAAGTTGATAATGGTAAAAGAATACACAGAATATATACATGTTTCTACATCCTTAAACGTTGCCGGAAGGTTGCACTCCTTAGGCAGTGGAGTCTAGACTATCTTCTGATGGGGTGCTGTCTATCATGGCTTCGCGGAAGGGGCCTCCAGCAGTCCAGGGCGAGAGGAAGGTGCCCATAGCCCAGACAGGACCAGAGCGCAAGGAGATCAAAGACCATGCTAACGTTGACAAGGCGGACAAGTAATTTTTGGTTAATTTTCGTCATTCCATTGTTTTTTCTATATTCGTCTTGTAAATTTTTAAGACTGATTAAGTTCTATTAAATTGTAAAAGGGACGCACCCCATTGGTTTGAAATCCATGTTCCAGATCTTCATGCAGTTTGAAATTAAGGCACCATCAATTTCCGAGCTTTTAAATGTAACAGGAAATGGTTCTGTATTTACAGGTACTAGTTCGGCAAAACCTGTTGGGTCCTAGTATTCTGTGGGCAGATGAAGTAGCTCAGAGTGACTTCCAGTTCCTCATTTGGTTGGGAATTCTGTTCTGACCATAACAGTTTACTCCAATGAACAATATTGTTGCTTGTTCTTGCACTTGTGATGATTACCATTCACCTAAACTGGAAGAGAAAACAGTTAAGATTTTACATGACAGATCATTCTATCACTAAACTGTTGGACTAACCAAAAATAAACAATACTGGACAATCAAGCTGTCACAAAGGATGGTTTGGGCTCTAGTTATCACTGCGCCATCGAGTACCTAGTTGAAACCAAGCACAGACAAATGAGAAAGTTGCTGCTTACATACATACTTTACTCTAAGCAGCAAAGTTAAGAGAAATTTCCTACTTACACTTGCTTGCATGCAGCAAATGCAATTAATTAGGTAAATTTAATGCGCTCCAAGCTGTTTGCCAGTCCATGACAGATAAGCGTGTCTGGAAGGTTTTTCTGCAGGTGGAATTGATACTCATTGATTTGAGTGCCATGCAAGCAGTGAGAAGAATGGTAACATTATAGGTATATTGTTGAGATATTAAACTACAAGTAAAAGAGATGGGCTCTGGTATAAGAAGACCATTATTGGGAGAACAATTAATATTAAATATAAAAAACATTGACACACGTCACCTACAAGTTATTCAACTGGAATGATGTGGACAACTCATTCTATAAACATTTCAAACTCGTGTGTCATGCGCAGTTCGATTGCAGATAACTTTGTTTGTGGCTAGTACGCATCGATCGCGAAGATATAAAGCTTATTTCAACATAGGTTTATTTATTTGCTTGCAAGTCTCTCCTATGGTATTGGGCTCCCGTTACGTCCTTCCAAAAGCACTTACCTAATTCTCCTGGGGCACTCACAGTCTCTTCCTCATTTTATTGGGTGCGTACTGCTTAAAGGCAAAGATTTCTATCTACTTACTACCTTTTTTCTTTCGATTTACCTAGCCTTCAAGACGCGACGTTCCCACTTCGCCACTTGGAAAGAAGTTGACTAAATTGCTTTAAATAATGTATGAGTTGCTTTTGCTTTAAAGATGCTTCGAAGTCTTTGATAGGGTTACTGACATCACACAAAACACCATTACACTATGGTTAAGGCTGGCTCTGCTGAGTCAAAATGTATGTACCTCTTCATTCGTAGTAGGTGCTCTAGCAAATCAAAGCAAATGAGTAGGTAATTATAAACTCTGGCTAGCTGGCCGGCGTGTGATGACGTCACAACTGGTAACCCATGGCAACCAGCGTCGGAATAGTCACAACAAACGTCATTAAGGTTTACTTTTGTTTGTTTCTTGATTGTCCAAATTTGTCACAACAGCCAACATTCAGAGAAAAAAATAGAGAGTGGAATGTTACTGATTCACAAAAAAATACAACGAAATTGGTGATAAAATTGACATGTTTAGTTTCCAGAGCCACAAAAGAAATTTAAAAAAAATACTTTTGAGATTGCTGTAATGGGTAATAGTTATCTGTGGCCAGCGTCGGAATAGCTGTTTCGCATTTGTGGAGTAATAGTGTTGCACTTTGGTTATTTTACTGTGGATTATTAAGAAAACATGGGCGAAGTATTCATTGAAACCGCGGCGTACGCAAAAATGATCCTTCACGCAGCGAAGTACCCCCACTGTGCTGTGAACGGTGTACTATTGGCCGATGGGAATAAGCTCCGAGATGGAGCCAAAAATCAGGATCTGGATATAGTGGACTCTGTACCCTTGTTCCACCACAGCCACAACTTATCTCCGATGGCGGAAGTCGCTCTAACACAGGTATTTAGTTATCATCATCATGATGTCTTTCAGCCGAAAGACATCCAATGCTGGACAAAGGCCTCCCACCTCCCCCAAGGATTTCCACAACGATCGGTCCTTCGCTGTCCGCATCCACAAGCTTCCCGCGACCTTCATCAGGTTATCAGCCACCGTTTAGGAAGCCTGCCTACACTTGTGTGCAATCCCTTATCGAGAACTTTATGCTCTAACTGCACTCTGTTCTAGGAGCTATGTGCTCTGCCCACTGTCACTTAAGAGTGCTGCCTATATTTTTAACATTTAAAAATTTTTTTAGTAGTAAAATTTTTTATTATTTAAAAATTTGAGTGCATTTGGCTGCACCTCACATGATAGTAAGTGCCAATGCAGCCGTGGAAGTAACACGCAAATAGTGCTTATTCACTGTTGACTTTAAGATTCCTAAATTATACGAATGAGGGAATACAGACGCCGGAAATTCCACTCCTTGGCCATTGGCATAATAAATGAAGAAGCAAAACATTTCTTTTATTAACATTTATTAGCAAAACTTTAACGATTCCACACTTGGTTGTCCAATGATGACTCTCTCTTCGAAATGAATCCTGTAGAACACCAATAGACTTTGCTGCGATGCTAAAGGGTTTGGAGCCTGTTTGATACAAGTTCCTTGTCGCCAATGAGTCTTCTGGCGCATCAGTCAATAGAATCCAAGGCATCTAGCTGGTAACAAGCTGATCCATCCCATAAGTGAGAGCAGTACTCCATACATGACCAAACTTGAGCTTGGTATATACTTTACCACACCGCCTAGATGTACTCCAACCCAGGGTTTGAACCATAAAGCCGCTCCAAGTCTTTACCCCTGGCAGGGTGACTACTGACTGACCTAGGCTGCTTAGACATCTCTGTTTTTGTAAACAGTATCAACTTGACTTTAATTCAGTAGCCCCTGCCAATCTTATGGCAATTCTGCCAATATCCAGAGTATTTGAATGTGCACTGTATTAGCCAACTACACAGAGCCAACTAAGTTTTAATGTTGTCATAGTGCTGCTGTTATCACCGCCCAACTCCCTAATGTTGCAGTAACAGTTTGCAGCCTAAATATTACAAATGCCTGTAACTACCCACTTCCCATCAAGGGGTGGTCAGCCTATATGCCAACTTTTACAACAACAAAAAAATTTTGTATAAACCTCCATTTTAGGCTGATTTTTGATTAGTCATACATTTTTCTGATGGTCTGGACAACAAGCAATGTTGCAAGGATTTTTTTTGCATATGTCAATTATGCTGAGACTGTACAACTTTATCTGGCCTGACATGCCTAAAATATGAATTTCTGGTTTATATGAGTTTTTAATTTATTTATCTTAGTTAATTTATACATATCATTTTAAGCTCCAAACCTGCTACGCTCAGTGAAATATATGTTTTTTATATCTATCTGTTTTGAGAAATCCTCAGATCTCTCTGTTTCTCAAACAGAAAACACAGTAATTGATAAAATTATTATGTAAGATAATCTGTCTACAAAACAGTATTCTGAGGGTATTTTTGCTCTACAAGGTGAAGGTTTTTTTTTCATATTTGTTAATTAAATCCAAGTTTTTAATTTCGAGCAGGCGAATCTTGGATTGAAGGTGCTAAAAAATGTTATTTTTGAAATAATACCTAAAAGGTTGACTCTATAGCAAGTGTTTATAAGAAACATAAAGAAAACGAAATTTCCTACCTTTTTAGGGTTTCGAAGTCAACAAGGAACCCTAATATATATATTTGCCATGTCTGTCTGTCCGTCCGTAGTACAATTTTAGAGTACCTCCCCTACATGTAAAAAAGGGGTAATTTATTTTTGTTGACATACCCTATTGTGTGGGGTATCGATGATTAGATCTTTCAAAGCTACTGAGGGTTTGCTAAATCTATTTTTCAATTCAGGGATCAGCTTGTGATATTAAGCTTTAGTCCTCTCTACCAGCCAAACCACTATTTATGGACAGCTGAAAAAAAAAATTGAAATAGTAGGACATATAATCCATTTAAAAGGAAAACTATCACAGCTAAGTAGACTTTTTTTGTTTGGGAGTAATAGTCAACCAACCTGGATTTGAAAAAAGTTCATAGATTTTTCCATACAAAATGTTCTGTTTTCTTTTATAATTTTTTTTCTATTTACCAATTTTAAATCAAAGTACAAAACAATCAATCATCTAGCACCATTAACCTGAATGGTTTGTCTAGGTGCTCACAGTCATCTAGGAGTTACATATTTACAATAACAAAAAAAAATATAAAGAATCAGATAAGTTATGCATTCGTACATCTATCCTTACCAACTTCAAATATAATTTTGTTTTTTAAAATATACATTTATTTTTTTAAAAGACTACAGAACTCAACTTTGCGCGAGTCCGACTCGCACTTGGCTGATTTTTGTTGATATGGTTATTTCATAAGTTTTATAGTTATAAAGACAATCAATAGAACAAACAGTATTTCCCATAAACTCTAATGCACTTAAAATTCAAATAAAAAAAAAATTGTAGAGAAGCCCGCACTAAACTTTCTCAACATTTATTTTTAAATTTTATTCATAAAAAAATTAAAAATTGAAATAATTTTGATAATTTCATGTTGCATGATGACCTTGTATGACGCTACTCTAAGGTTTGACACGAAGAAACTAGATTGATTTTTAAATTATTTCTGCCAATGAAATAATTTAAAACTCTTATTTATTCTAAATTTGGTACCACAAGGGTGCACGCACGGATAGACGGAATTTAGATGTTCAGTTTTTCGCTATGTGTTAATCATATAGAAATGAAATAAAATTAGCAAAAATCAGTTGCACCGCAGATATTAAAAATAATATTGCTCTAGCCCAAATTGTACTCAAATTCGTTCAGTTGTTTACCTGCTATAGCCCCAGACGAACACACAGTCACACACATACATACACACCATTTATACGCGATTGCGTCAGAAGGAGGGTTATGTTTTTCTGTGATATGTATGTTTATTTGACACACACACACATTTTATTTTTTTACATTACATTACTTTTTTTTAATAACATGCAGATAAGAACTACACTTCACGGTTTTATTTTACAAATATTTGTTTCAATGTCTCAATGTCCACCACTAAACCACCAATATATTTACCTATAAGCCGATGAGGGGGCCTGGAAACCCAAAAATACAGGAAATTTTATTTTCTTAGTTTAGGCTCCAGTCTCCCACAAACTACGTTATAATATTATAAACAAAAAATCTATAAATTAGAGACAAGTTTGTGGTGAGAAAATAAACAAAATTGAATTGAATTTCTTTGGCACGCTTCGTGGATGGATTTTGGAGTGCGAGGTGTTATTAGATTTGTCTTGATCCCGTCAGTGTCATAGGATACATTTTTACCTGACCAGCAAAAAGATTGTTAAGTTTTTAATTATTGTTATTTAGTTACAGTTTTTTAGACTATATTAGTCTAAGGCAATCGCTCCTCATCAAAATCTTTACAGCATTTTTAGGGTCCCATACCCAAAGGGTAAAAAGGGACCCTATTGCTAAGACTTCACTGTTCGTCCGTGTGTCACCAGGCTGTATTTCATGAACCGTGATAGCTAGACAGCTGAAATTTCCACAGATGATGTATTTCTGTTGCCGCTATAACAACAAATACTAAAAATTAGAGAAAGTGAGTCTCCATACAAAAAACGTGTTTTTATTTTGAAACGTGAAGAAACTAGCGCCATCTAGATTGATGTTACGGAACCCTAAGTGTGCGGTTCTGACTCGCACTTAGCCGGTTTTTTGCCATTACGATGCCTTCTTCACTCCTTCGTCACTTAACAAGATTCCTAAAATGTAACAAGTTATATAAGTACTTAGATGGCTTTCTGAAAAAACAATGTATTTGTTAAAAGTATGTACTTATTTGAAAAATTCTAATTTAGGTCTTGATTTATTTTCTTTTTGACTTTCTTGACCCCGCAGTACGATACGTACGTACGTAGGATAGAGGAAGTATTTTTATCACAAAAAAAGTTTTTCCAATTTTTGTGAAAATGTGTTCTATATCATTAACTCAATCGCTTGACTCTGCAGGTTAAATCTTTAGTCCGATTGGGATCGAATTTAGAAGTTAAGTTATTTCATCAAGGGATTATCAAAAGTTTGTTTGTACTGTCAAACCGAAGAGTAGCTGTCATACAACAAAATCTTTTTTTTTCTCAAAGATGGCAAATCAACAAACGTGTGAACACTTGCAGATAGAGAATTCAGCTCAGACCAACAACCGCATCATAGCGGGCTACTATGCAGCTTGTGAGAATTTCCATGACAATACAGTTGACAAGTGTCCCGGACAGAAGATCGCTGAGAAAATAGTCGAGCATTTCCCATCTGCTGTGTTTATTGTGGTGAGTTATTTGCATTAAATTATTGGCTTATTTCATACCTGCCTGACTTGACCTTTTATAACCTTTTTGTATGGTCAGCCACATGTCAATGTTATCTGATCTATGCTATAAAAACTATATAGAAACCTTAATATTTATGTACAGTCAACCACAATATTGACATATTGCGGTATGCTGTTTACTGTACCTATATTAAAGTTTAAAATTATTGACTGTTTTTCTAGCCTCTCTTAGGCTTAAATGGGTAGTAAGTACGAACGAGTATCACTTATTAATTTAATTATTATTTATATTTATAATCCGTTGCGACGCTGACGTGCGCGAGTGTGGAAATGAGTTTTACCCAGATCCCTTGGGAACTATGTCTGGATATGCTAATTAGTAAATTATGTCATTTCCCACCTCCTCAACCATCTCTGTGCAAAAAATCACAACAATCCATTGTTCTGTTGCGATATTAAAGAAATTAAACAAAAAAAGTTTTTTTTTCAGTTTCCTTAGGAACTGCATCGGACTATGCTGTTTTCACGGGATAAAAAGTAGCCTATGTCCTTCCCAGTGACGCAGGCTACCTGCATGCCAAATTTCATCAAGATTGGTCGAGGTGTTGAAGCGTGAAAAGGTAGCAAACAAACACATTTCCACATTTGATATATTAATAAGGATGGACTCCTATATGGGGTATTTTTCCCGATGAAATTACTGGTAGTCTCCGCCCTTAAAGTTTGGCAGGTCGAAACCGGGACACACTGTTCACTGTATTTGTATAGGTATTAGTACATCTTCATTTCATTTCATTTCATTTATTTATCTTACACTAAAGTAGCGCGACGTAGTACATCTTACACTAAAGTAGCGCGACGTAGTACATCTTACACTAAAGTAGCGTAACGCGAACTTGGCCTATTGTTTTGTTGATTTGTCCCTTATTGTTAGACAGTTGTAGCACTCCTGCTTGCTCGGCCTAGGGTTGTGGGTTCGATCCCCGCCCTTGGCAAACATTGGTGTGACGAACAGGTATTGTCTACTCTGTGTCTAGATGTTATTTAAACATATACTGTCCTTACTTAATATTATAAATGTGAAAATGTGTTTGTTTGTTACCTTTTCACGCTTCAACGCCTTGACCAATCTTTATGAAATTTGTCATGCAGGTAGCCTGTGTCACGGGGAAGGACATAGGCTACTTTTTATCCCGGGAAAATAGCATAATCTGATGCAGTTCCTGAGGGAACTAAAAAAATACCCGATTGTTGTGATTTTTTGCACAGAGATGGTTGAGTAGGTGGGAAACGACATAATTTACTAATCACCCTTAAAGACAGTCATAAAAACGATGTCCACGCGGGCGGAGCCGCGGGAAAAAGCTAGTAAGTATCAATAAAGAGCGTCGGTGGCGTAATGGCTAGGGCCGCCGCCTCCTGTCCGGGAGATCGCGGTTCGACCCTACCCTGCCACGTACCAATGTGATTTCGAATTTAGAATTCATATGTACGTTTCTCCGACACTCTTACGGTGAAGGAAAACATCGTGAGGAAACCTGCACACGCCTGCTAAGAAACTCGCAGGTTGTGTGAGAAGTCGACCAACCCGCACTGGGCACGCCTGGTCGACTAAGGCCCGCTCGCCCTAATTCAGGGTAGGCTCGAGACCCTCGGTAGGGACGTATATGAGCTGATATGAATGAATGAATACTATAAGTATGTGTTATGTAAAGTACCGGTCGTCGTGAAAATTCTGGGCCAGCAGTGGACGTCTGATATTTTTTTTAAACCACGATTGGTAAGCCCTTGATACCATCTCACCTGATGGTAAGTGACAATGATGCGGTAGATGGAAGCGGGCTTACCAAGATTCCCCAACGCAATGGGGAACTGGCTATCTTATCTTCAAGCTGGAAGACATCAATTCTGTTAACATTGATGCCTGGCGGCAAGACTTAGATAATATGGTGGTAGCTAGCCATGCGGCTTAACGCCTTTCCACCAATCAAACAGAGTCATACAAAGTTAGACCGTCGGGAATCGAACCCGCAACCTCCTGATGTGAAGCTAATGGATTTAAGCATTACGCCACAAAGGCGGTTAACATTTTTATGATTATGGTGGTGTAATTGTATCAGCCTCTGGTTCCCATAATACTGCGGGAATCCTAGTTTGAGGCCAGATAGCTGTGTGTGATTTGTCCCCAAATATTATTGCATCTAAGTGTGTAAATTTTTCAGTTGGATAACAAGAAGATAGTGCGGCATTTAGAGACTCCTGGCGTTAAGATCTACAAACATTCCGAGGGCAAATGGAAGCTAAAAGATGCCAAAATTATATTCCGTAAGTTTGCTTGACTAATAATAAGTTAAAGGAAAATCTAAAGTCTTTTAAGTACAAGCTTTTATTTGAAAAGAGTTTTATTTTCAAAAGACAAAAGCTCACGGCACGTTTCCAAATAAAAAAAAAGGCGAGCACTATATTTCCTACGCTTCTATTGAAAATAAAACACGATCCTTGGACCTTGATTCCACCTCCAAAGTTCATCATCAGACCAATTTCAATCAAAATACTAAAAGGATCTATCACCGGGAATACAGCTTAATACCAAATTTCAGCTCAATCCAAGGCCTGGAAGTCGCTCTAAAATCGATTTCAAGATTTGACCTTAACATACATATATTATACAACTAGTGGATGCCCGCAGCTTCGCCTGCGCAGATCCCGATTTTAGCGGTTCCCGTGGAAATTTCCCAAAATCATTTCTTAGCGGATGCTTACGTCATAACATCTACCTGCATGTCAAATTTCAGCCCGATCCGTCCAGTGGTTTGGGCTGTGCGTTGATAGATCACTATGTCAGTCAGTCAGTCAGTCACCTTTGAGTTATATATATTTAGATGGGGACGGGTCAATAAGTCCGTGACTTTTTAAATTTCCCGTCTCTACTGAAAGGACAACACTGCTCCTGTCAACAGGCATCTGTCAATTGACTCCTATCAAAATTTGAACAAGCTGCGTTATTTAATTTGTATTTTTGACATTAATGACAGACTAACTCGTGATTTGAGGAGAAAATGGAAAAAAGTGAATTTCGTACTAACATACTAACTCGTGATTGGAGGAGAAAATGGAAAAAAGTGAATTTCGTACTAACATACTAACTCGTGATTGGAGGAGAAAATGGAAAAAAGTGAATTTCGTACTAACATACTAACTCGTGATTGGAGGAGAAAATGGAAAAAAGTGAATTTCGTACTAATATACTAACTCGTGATTGGAGGAGAAAATGGAAAAAAGTGAATTTCGTACAAACATTTCAAGTTAAATAAAAACATTTAAAATGAGTTAGCTTGACATTCGCTCCAAGTCTATTTTGTAAGAGTCTACCTTTTATTATATAAGAATTAGCTTTTGAACACGGCTTCGACCACATGTGTATCATTTTTAGGGTTCCGGTCAAACTAAAAAAACCCTTGTAGTTTCGCCATGTCCGTTTGTCCGTTGGTATGTCACAGCTGTTCTATTCGGACTACTGCAGGTTATAAAGCTGAAACTTGCTATGGTCAAAGTATATATATTAGTACTAACATACGAGTACAGTATGGACACTCCCTGCTGCTCCCGAGATTGCGACCTCACCCCCTCGTCTCCCAGATTGATTCAGATTGGTTATAGTTTGGTTGTCGAACGTATAGGATTTCGCCGTCATTTTATTTTGTTCCGTCATTCGTTTTTTGAAATGTGATTTCTGGCCCGTTTTATGAAGTGTCCAGGGTGTGTTTGTTTGTAAACTCTTTATTGTACAAAATATACCATTAAATTAATGTATTAAAAAAAAACCTTAAGTACAAAGGCGGACTTCTCCCTTAGAGTGTTATCCTTATTAGGGTGTGCTATGTTTATACTAATCTGTGACGCCTAAAAATATGAAACCAAATCTGGTATACTTTTATTTGAGTTTTTATCCACAATTGGTAAGCCCTTGGCGTCATCTCACCTAATGGTAGTGACGATGATGCCGAAGATGTAAGCGGGCTTACCAAGATTCCCCAACGCAATGGGGAACTGGCTATCTTATCTTCAAGCCGGAACACAATGTTAACACTGAAGCAAGGTTAAAATTGGTGATTAGTCCTTAATTTTTTTATTGAAAAAGTGTTTTTATAAAATTGAATTTATAAACTAGAATTCATATTCGTTTGATTTGACAATTTTGATACTTACTATCTTTCTTTGTGTTTGTATGTGCTATGTGACACATTTTGTATTCAATTAATATTTTGTAATTTTTATTGAAAAAGCAATTGAAAGGGATTTTTATATTTTTTAGTTTTTATCTTTAATTTTCAATGTATTTTGTGTTCACGGAACACCCACCACTGCAGCTGTCTGCCAAGCATTTGCACATTTCTTTACCATGGGCTATTTCATCCGATAGACGTCCATTGCTGGGCGAATTTATAATAGACTATCAAGCGTGGACAACGTTTCTATGACTTCCTTTGAGAGTGCGAGCGAGCGTGGAAAAAAGCAGCCTATGTGTTAATCTAGGTCCTAATCTGTCTATCTACCAGATCCGTTCAGTAGTTTTTGCGTGAAAGAGTAACAAACATACATCCATACATTCTTACAAACTTTCGCGTTTATAATATTATTAAGTAAGACTTTCAAGCCGACGCAACTAGGTGCTAACTAGTCATCACCTAGTCATTGACCTGTGAACTGAATTTCGCTGTGGTTTAAAATAGTTTTCAACACAGTTGATCGAAAAGTGGTACTTTGTATGCTAGTTTACTGTGCGCAAAATAGATTTTGCCGCACACGTGCTTTTTACTTTGCCTTTTTTCTATTTCTAGCTTGGAGAAACAAGGCATTTCTAGCAAATAAAAAAATATAAGAGTTTCGGTGGTGCAACGGCAAGGGCCGCAACTTCCCATCCGGGAAGTCGTGGTTCGAGTCCTGCCACGTACCAATGTGTTTTCGAATTTCGATCTCATATGTATATGTTCGTTTATCTGAAGCTCTTACGGTGAAGGAAAACATCGTGAGGAAACCTGCACACACCTGCGAAGAAACTCGAAGGTTGTGTGTGAAGTTGACCAACCCGCACTGGGCCCGCGTGGTCGACTATGGCCCGATCGCCCTAATTCAGGGTAGGCTCGAGCCTCTCGGTGGGGACGTATATATGAGCTGATGTGAAAAAAATATAATAACCAAAGATACAGAATCTTCTTTGAGACTTTTAAAAGGAGAATTCCAAAAGATAGGTTGTTGCTCCGAGAAGTTGAGTACGTATACATTCTTTTTGGGTTATATCTTCGTGAATAAGGAGAATAAATTTGAATGAAGCGCTTAGGTTACATCAAGGAATTAGTCATCTTTTCCGATGAGGTTTTAATGCTAACAATAATATTATCCTCAGCCTTATTGTACTCTTTATGGTAATATTTAAAAAAACTTACGCATTCGTACGTGTGCCTAGCTAAAATATGGCGCAATCTTCGTAAAACTGAATTAAGTGCGGCCTCGGGCTTACAAATGTCACTCGTTTATTATTTACCTTTTTACCACCCTTGTATGATAAAGATAAATAACTATTTTCTACTCCCATTTGGTAATTTGCTTAATAAATAATCTCAAATCATATCACAAAAGTATTATTTCCTAGAAGTCGTATTACAATGATCATTTCAAAACGAGACAACTGTACTACAATATAAACATTTTTATGGCTTTGGCTTCAAAAATTCAATATATGATTAAGACAAAATTTCAATGTATTTTTATTTATTTTATGGTCGTAGAAAAAGTGTTGTATGCCACTGCAGGCAATTAGCCATTGTAACACTCGTGCTGTCTATTGTGCCACTAAGCTTTGCTTTGTGGCACAAACTAGCACTCATGTTACAATGGCTCTCATTACTTGATGATATCAGCTCATATACGTCCCCACCGAGGGGCTCGAGCCTACCCTGAATTAGGGCGATCGGGCCTTAGTCTACCACGCGAGTTTCTCCGCAGGCGTGTGCAGTTTTCCTCACGATGTTTTTCCTTTACCGTAAGAGCGTCGCATAAACGTACATTGGATTCGAACCACGACCTTCCGGACATGAGGCGGCGGCCCTAGCCGCCAGTTGTCTCATTACTGGCAGTGGCATAAATAACTATTAACCACGGCGAAACACAGATCACAGATCAAATACTTGGTCGCGACTAGTTAGCGCATAGTGGCGACGTCTATTAAAGGGCATAAAAACGTGCAAATGCTTAGCAGACAGCTGCGCAAGAGCATGTCGTTTCTGTGTTTTCCATGCCCATTGTTAATAAATTGTACAGCCACGCTGTGCATACTTTCTCGAGAAGCCTTCCCCGTCTGTCGTAGTCGGGTATACACAAATTAACAATAAGCCTTACTTATTAGCAAAGAATAAGGCTAGATTCACAAAGTTTTATTAAACTCGTTAGTCATTTTTGAGAAAAAGTTTGATACTTTTTCCTGGATTTGTATAGGAGGTACCTTATTCCGATTTTTCTTGGAACAAAGGACAACCGATTACTGAGTTTCATCTAAATCGTTAGAGCCATTATTGAGTATAAAAAATAGTGTTTTTTTACTATGATGGCAACCCTAAAAAACAAGATAGGGGAAATTTAAAATAAACGGCTGGAGATATAAAAATAATATTGCCCTAACCCAAATCCGTCCACTAGTTTGGGAACTAGAGCACCGGACGGACGCACAGACACATTCACACACACACAAATTTTTTATTTTTTGGACTTTATTAGTGAAAGGCAACTGATCCCCATCAAAATCTCAATTCTTTATTTTATTGCCATCACAATACTTTCTTCACTCCTTCCTTGCTTAAAAATAAAAAGGAATAAAAATATATGAAATAAACTTGTTTCAGAAACACCGCCACCTTACGCCCTTGAGACAGTCTCCCACCTACTTCAACGCGGGGTGCACCGCGATCTGGTGGATTTCGACAACTACTTGGACGATCTCACGCAGGACTGGACCAATCTCGGCATTGAGAAGCTCATAGCGCAGAGTTAACTAATAGTGAACAAAAAAAGTATGTAGGTTTGTGAGATACCAAATTCTTAAGTTGATTGTACTCCGCTCTAGCGCGAAATAAGCATTTTTTGTTTTTGACGTGACAACGTCTAATAAATCGATGGACGCCGGCTGCACGCACGAAAAAGGATGACTCATTGTCCCGTTACGCTCATTGTCCCGTGACGCTAATTGTAACGTTATGTATGCAATCATTTCATAAATTTTTTGTTATGACGTTGTCACGTTAAACTATCGTCCCTAAACCGACTTTACAGACAACCGTTTTTTTTTTGCAATTTATGGCTCCATCTGAAATGTAAACGTCGATCAATTGCAACAGCACACGACTACGAGCCTCCGCAGATGTCCTACTTTTTTGTAGGACGACTAGTGTGGGAAGTGCACGTCATAGGTATCGATTCTTTTAGAAAGACCGTGCATAATCGAAATATCGATACCTAAAACATGCACTTTCCACACTAATCGTCTGCGGGGAGCCTAAATCCCCTTACCCCTTACATGCGTAACCTTGAATTAGTTCTTTTAAGTGTGATCCTTCGACCATATATAAAAAAAAACCGTGTGATCGAAACTATTTTATACAGGGTGTAACAAAATTGGTGTAGGAGCCGTTAACCGGGGCTCTCACCCATTGGACCATAAAAAAAATCAAAAAATTGGTCAACCACCCGATCGTTTTTAGATTTTTTTTTACGTTTCAGCAAAAGTTGAATCAATAGTTATCCAGCTTAATGAGTAGAAGCCACAGTTAACGAGTCCTACATATTTTGCTACACCCTGTATAATAAGGGTATGTGTCTATGCTATGCATCCCTTTAGGGGTACAAAATGTCCAGTATTGGTCCCCATAGATGAAGACAAAGTGATATGCTTAATTAGACAATGATAGATTTATACTTACAATAACAATATTACTCACTAGCTGTTTCCCGTGGCTTCACCCGCGTGGACGTTTCTATGACTTTTCGGGGGCGAGCAGTGCGCCAGCCGCAAGCGGCTAAAGTGGTATAAAGTAGCCTATTTGTTAATCCAGGTCCCAATCTGTCGACCTACCAAATTTCAGCCATATCCGTTCAGTAGTTTTTGCGTGAAAGAGTAACACATACATACATACACATTGTTACAAACTTTCGCGTTTATAATATTAATAGGATGTACGAGTCCCTCGGTTCGAGCCAACTGCATTCCTTTGTTATTTTAATCAATAATAATTTTATTTATTCACAAATTCGCATTTATTTATAAGAAATATTTACATTGAGGTATGAAATACAAAACACTGTATTGAATGGTTACTAAGTTATATAAATAATAATTATAAGTTATTAAAGTAATCTTGGACTAGTTTTTTGCACTTATTAATTGCACCCAAATCCCCAGCTTTGCCTTGGAATTTTCCGTTTTTGAAGGCACCCTTGCCTTTCAGAAGGTCGGTTATTCTGTAAAATAAAGTTACAATATACCCATTACAATACCATTAACGATAGTACCGTAATTAATATTAGGATACCTTTACGATACCGCCATTGCGTTTCATCATCATATCAGCCGACGGACGTCGGTCATCGGTCCACCGAGTGGGAGGCCTGCCTACACTACGTTTTCCGGTGCGTGGTCGCCACTCGAGAACTTTACTGCCCCAACTGGCCGTTGGGCTGTTCTACGAGCAATGTGCTCCGCCCACTGCCACTTAATTCTGAGAGCTATGTCTGTTACTTTGGTTCTACTACGGATCTCCTCGTTTCTGATTCGATCACGCAGAGGAACTCCGAGCATAGCACGCTCCATTGCCCTTTGGGTGACATTGCCCATTGCGTTTAAGATTATTAAAATATTGCTTAAATAAAATTAAACAACACGGTACAAAGAAAAATGAGTATCAATTACTTTTTTCCAATTTTAATATTATATTAAATTTTAGGCCGTCGCGTTTTTGCCTCTAACCCTAACAAGCCGACTGCTAATATAATCTATGTCACTTATGGGATTAAGACGAATCTAACGACATCTCGTATTTACAAATCCTTGAAGCCGTTAAGCCGCTTTACACACGGCGGGGTGGGGCGGATCGGTCATTGCAATTTCGCCGCCAACGATAGCACAAAGGGAACCGTATACTACCAAAACACATGGAGGACAAAAAGACCGCACCGCAGGTGCCCGGCAGGCACTGGCGGCGCGGCATGTCCGTGGCTGCCCGCCATAGATCACACAAACCAGTTTGTATGCAGTAACGCAGACGACGGCGCGGGGCGGCAAGCTCAGTCCGCGCCACGCTTCACCAGAACGAACTGACCGCTTCTGTCCCTCGTGTGCTTTGTGTACGCGGCGAGGGGAGCCGCGGGCAACGACGGGCAGACGCGGTCTTTATTGCTTCGCGGTCAAAAATACTGCTTCGCCCCGTTGTGTGCAAAGCGCCTAAGGCTACATGTTCAGCCAAATAAACAAACATACATACAACACACATATAAACAACCAAAAAAATATTGCTTTCCTTATCAGGTAAACAAAACTAGGCAAGTATTGTTTTCACTCATTTTGGTATATATTTACACTAATTCCACAGAAATTAAATAAAACTACACATTATAATTTGTTAGAGATCGGTTTCGAACACCATCTTCAGGCAGACTATTTATTAACACAATATTGAGTATAAATAGTCTGCCTGAAGATGGTGATCGAAACCGGTCTCTGACAAATTATAACGTGTTACACTAATTCCACAGAAATTAAATAACATTGTGTTAATAACCTGAAGATGGTGTTCGATACCGGTCGCTGACAAATTATAACGTGTAGTTTTATTTAATTTCTGTGGAATTAGTGTAAATATATACCAAAATGAGTGACATAATGTTCCACCAAGAACCTACAATCAAAAGTATCAAGTATTGTTTTCTACTTACTGTTGCCCTAAAGCATTACAATGCTCCTCCGGCCCTTGTATCATGATCTGCCCTTCTTTGGGTTTATCTGATTCCTCCGAAGCGACAAAAACAAATACTCCCTCTCCTTCCAAACCTTTACAGATAACCCTGTTAAAATCAGGGGTTGCCTCCTTTTTGAACATAAACACGTATTTTAGTTTAGGGTTGCTACTCTTTATTTTGTCAACCTCATACTGTGCCAGTTCAGTTAACACGTTTTGGAGGTTTTTGTTAGCCATCTTGAGGTTCTTTTGCAGTTTCTGTACTAGCTCTTCGTGTCTGCTCGGTTCATTCCTGAAAAGGTAAATTGATTAGTCAGTACAGATTTGTTGTTTGTCCTAGTCCATAATAATAAAGTTCTTTGGCAAAAGAGAAACTTGCTGGTTTTTTCTTATAACCACAATGGCATCTTACGGGAAACGCGCGATCTCACCTGATGGTAAGTGATGCCAAGAAAGATGGAAGCAGACTTACTAAGATTCCCCAACGCAATGGAGAACCAGCTATCATCATCAACACATCAATGCTGTTAACAATGATGTTTGGCGGCACTACTTAAGACGGTGGTAGCTAACCAGGCAGGCTTAGAAAATGCCCTACCACCAACCAAACCGATTCGAATTCACGACCTCCATTGTGCAGCGAGTGGACTAACCACTACGCCATGGAGGCGGTTTGTTTGTTAAGAGGAAATAGTGGGATAAAATAAATAAATTATCTTACTTTAGCAGCCCGGTCAAGGCCCGCTCCCTTTCCAACATGGTCTGCAAGGTCTTTGTCACCCTGTTGCCCACCAGGAACTTAAGATTGGTCTTGCCTTTCTTTCCTGGCTCTGAACCCGTTAACTTGATCATTTGTAGTTGGCTGAAAATAAATGGCAAGTTAACATGGAATGTTTAGTTATTAAAGTTGTGTTAAACACTAGTTGTCAGCGGGGCAATAAAAAGTGGGAGTAGGACGCCATGTATAGAGCGCCCTGTCGCATTTACGGGCTTTATGGAAGGCTTAGTGATGCTCCACGCTCGTATCGATGTCACAGAGCAGGTAACGAGGCCCTTGTATGCACCAGCGCGCGCCCTCCTGCTTTCTTCTAGGAATCGATAAGCGACGAACTGCAGGCGCCTAACCCTAGCATATCGATGGTTTATGACCCCATGGGCAGCGAAGGCCTAGCTTTCTTTTCAATGATTCATACAGGGCTACTTTGGTCCCCCGCCACAACTTTAACCTCTGCTGATGCAACTGAACAACCTTCAATAAATACAGGCAACCCTGACTTCTGGGCCAAACGGCTAAATGCCAGAACAAATACTATAAAAAACTGGTAGATGCCCGCGACTTCATTCCCGTTTGTTTACCTATCCCGTGGGAATTTCGAAAAATCTGGCCTTATTCCTTGTCTACATCATAAAGAGAACCTCTGTGCAAAATTTCAGTTTTCTACGTCCAAGAGTTATGTCTGGGCATTTATGAGTCGTCGTTGGCGTAACGCCTAGGCCCTCTACCTCCTGTCCGGGAGGTCGTAGTTCGAATACTGCTGCGTACCAATGTGTTTTCCAATTTCGATTTTATATGTACGTTTATACGACTCTTACGGTGAAGGAAAACATCGTGAGGAAACCTGCATACGCCTGCGAAGAATAGAATAGAATAATATTTTATTTGCGTAAATGTGGTAGGTACAGTATGTTGATAGGTAAATTAATAGTCCAATACACATTTAGCCTTATTTCAAAGACATGCAAACAACAACTTAGAAAATAAAAATTTTTCATTTAAAAACTCATACACCGAGTAGTAGCAGTTATCAATAAGTATATTTTTTAGTGACTTCAAAAACTTGTTATTTTGTTAGTTGAAGAAACTCTAAGGTTGTGTGTGAAGTCGACCAACCCGCATTAGGCCCGCGTGGTCGACAAAGGCCCGATCGCCCTAATTCAGGGCGTAGCTCGATATTTATGAATCAATCAATGAGTGAGTCAGGACTTTTTTTTAGGGATCCGTACCAAGTATCGGTACCCTAATTCTACGCCATCCGTCTGTCCGTCATTTGAAGGGCTGTACCTTTTGAAACGTAATAGATAGCGTTGCTTTCACAGAATAAGTACGACGTGTTTATGGGGATTTAGTAAGAAAAAAAATAAAGTTTTGAAAAGTAAAAATTAAGGGGCACAAGAAATATTTTTAAGATTTTTTTTTGTTTTTGCTCTATCGTAAAAACATGAAACTTAGTGGGGTTATATTAAAAAATATTTCTCATTAAATATACACTAATTCTTTAGTTACTTTTTTTAAATAAAAAATGTGGTAATTTGACACTCATATTTTTTTACAAATTCCTTTCACATTTTTAAGTGTTCAATGTCTCAGAATGAAATTCGCTTCTTTTGCTTAGCCTGGATTTTTATAATAAATTTATTATTAAAATCGTTTTTTTGAACCCTGGTTATATTATTAATATTAAATAAATAAAACAAAAATTTGAGTCGTCCTCCTGCCAAGGATCCCGAACTTAATAAAAAAAATCATTTTTCTATCGCTCTCGCTAATGTCTTTGTATGAAATAAATAATTAATGTCATTCTTGTATTCGTGTAGAGAGGTGAGGCGGTACGGAACCCTCGGTGCACGAGTCCGACTCGCTAGGTTACCTAATATGAGCTGATATAATACTCATTTGTTCACAGACCTGATAGGTCCTTTTATAACAAAGTGGGATCTCAGGAGAATAGGCTCCTATCTCGAAGAAAGTTGTGCAGAATTCTTGAAGTTGTGGCGGGGATCAAAAAAGGTACACAAGTTCCTTATTTATTATCTGTCACCCTTTTAATCAGGGGTTCTACCCGTGGTTCTGAGTAACATTCCCTAAAATAGATACGTCCTTATCTCAAATTAGATACGTGAGTGCCACAGCACATGTTCTCGTCAATATTTGCATCGTTACCTCAAATTAGATACGTGAGTGCCACAGCAGATGTTCTCGCCAATATTTGCATCCATACGTACTTACCTCAAATTAGATACGTGAGTGCCACAGCACATGTTCTCGTCAATATTTGCATCGATACGTGCTTACATCAAATTAGATATGTGGGTGCCACAGCACATGGTCTCGTCAATATTTGAATCGATACGTCCTTACCTCAAATTAGATACGTGAGTGCCACAGCAAATGTTCTCGTCAATATTTGCATCGATACGTGCTTACCTCAAATTAGATACGTGAGTGCCACAGCACATGTTCTCGTCAATATTTGCATCGATACGTGCTTACCTTAAATTAGATACGTGAGTGCCACAGCACATGTTCTCGTCAATATTTTCTATGCAAACTATCCTTATTGTGTCCATACAGTCCTTTGGCAGTCCTCTTGTGTGTGCCTGGAAAATAGTGAAAACACCAGTTCATAAGCTATGTCTTACGTTAGCAGGGACAATACTCGTAGTTTTATAACTTGTTTTTCATAGAAAATATTTTTTTTATCCACAATTGGTAAGCCCTTGACATCATCTCACCCGATGGTAAGTGACGATGATGCCGAAGATGAAAGCAGGCTTACCAAAACATAGGGGAAACTGGTTATCGTATCTTCAAGCCGGAACATTAACACTGTGATCGTGACACGGTGCAGCGCCTGTGTAATTGGTTCCATCTGAACGGGTTGGCGCTAAACAGAGATAAAACGTATTTTATGCGTTTTAATCTCAATGGACATCTACCGAAGTCTTTAGAGATATTGGCTAGCGGTAGTAGGTGACAGACGCGGCTACTGGGCTGTTGACAGATCAGCTCGGCGTGCCTCTCCTCAAATTGCCTTGTGACGTCATTGTTGAATTGAGCTGAATGTAGGTCTCTCACTAACTCTATCAACTTCACTTCAAAAGCGGTTCTAACTAAAACTATAGATACAAATTACATCATATTCAATTGTCTGGAAGATACCGCTTCTAGCGATAAACGTGGTGTGCAATAAAGCATCCATACTGCAAAACCTACCTCATCCAAATCCGGATCTCCAATTTTACACATTTTCACTCTAACTGGTACTGCCTGGCGAATCAGTTCGTTACACCTCTCCTCAACTTGCCTGATGACCTCGCTGCTCACGTCAGTGGAGTCGAGTTCCACGTAGCTCTCCTCGGCGCCGAGCCACCAGCTCGTTGTTGGCAAGTTGTGTTCTTTCTCCAGAAGCGCCGAGAGAAGGTGCTGGCCTGTAAAGTGTAAATGTAAGATATATTATGAAAACATCTTATAAAAATAAGTCTTGAAACTTTCTTAATAGAGACCATCGGTCTGAGAGTGTCGGTGGCGCAACGGCAAGGGCCCTACCTCCTATCTAGGAGGTCGTGGTCAGAGTCCCCTGCCACGTACCAATGTGTTTTCGAATTTCTATCTCATATGTACGTTTATCCGACGGTCTTACGGTGAAGGAAAACATCGTAAGTAAAGCTGCACACGCCTACGAAGAAACTCGAAGGTTGTGTGTGAAGTTGACAAACCCGCACGCCCGATCGCTCTAATTTAGAGGCTCCCCCCATGGGTAGCAGAATGCTTCGCAGAAGAAGAAATCATCAGTTTTATTCGGAGTTTCGTAGTTTCGAACGCCACCGTTTTGCAAACCGGCGGATTCTACATAACGACTGCGGCATATATCCCATTCAACGACTTAGCTAAATGACGTTCAGCAAAGTCGTTGAACGTTACATTTAACGACTTGGCCAGTTGTCCTTTAGTTATTCAATTGAATGTCACCATTTAACTAGATGGCTACGACATAAACATTTATCTGTACCAGAAAATAATATACACTCTCATCTATTCAATAACCTTATTAATATCCTTTTAACTTCCTCAACAAATAGGGCGTAAACAACTGCGACACAGTTTCATCAACTACTGCAGTTGTTTACAACCCAAGTTGTTAATGTTATAACCTTGTTTTTTAAAGTTCAATAAAAAATCTTTAAATATCTAGTCAAGCTTTTGATATTGCACTTGACTACATAGTAATAATTATTTCAGTGTAATGCTATGACGAAGGTGGACAAGGACCGGTCATTGTGGGAGTCCTTAGGGAATGCCTATGTACAGCAGTGGATGTCTTTTGGCTGATATGATGATGATTATGCTATGAATAAGGCCACCATCACTAACTCAGCAATTGCTTAATAAATTTTACAATAACGTGTTTTTAACGTTTTATTTAACTTCACTTGTACTAGGTGGCGCAACAGTAATGACCCTATTTGGTTCAGCTATAAAATCTTTTCTAAATTATTAGTATATTATACTTTTATATTTGAGCTTCACGACGTCATTCCCCTTCTCCATTTCATCATCGGACGTCCACCCTTTTGTCGTCAATGTTCCCCCTTTACGCACGAAGCGTTTTGCTTCTTCGTTCATCATGCGAACGGCTAAGGAGTGGAATTCCCTTCCGGCGTCTGTATTCCCCGATTCGTACAAATTAGGAATCTTCAAGAAAAGACACTTTCATTCCGGAAGGATCTGAAAGCTACTTACAAGTCCACAACTACAAAACAGCCTCATGCTACTGTAGAAATGGAAGTAGGAGAGGTGGCACGGCAATACTTATAAAGAATTGCTTATCCTACAAAAAAATAGACTTTGTTCATAAGTATACCGTTCCTAAGTCCTTTGAATGTTGTGGCATCGAAGTTTCCTCAAATAACCTACTTATAATGTGCTTCTATAGGACTCCCGACAGTGATCCTATTATATTTCTTAACAGATTAGAATCTCTACTGCATGATGTATGCCTGAAATATAAACACAATAAAAGAATAATACTAGCAGGCGATTTCAACATAAATACGCTTCAATCAGGTAAAATAACAGATCATTATGTGGACATTGCTTTAAATTATAATCTAACCCAACACATAAAAGAACCTACACGTAAATCATCTTGTATAGACCACATACTCAGCAATATAAAAAAAGCAACCTCAGAAGTTATTCCCTTACATTTATCCGACCATGAGACGGCTCAATTCCTGAAGTTCCCTGTAAAGTCAAAAGGAGACAAACCCAAATCTTATAACATATTTCAAAGAGATTATTCAAAAGAAAATGTAACTAAATTCATTGAATGCTTGAATAGCTTGGCTTTTGAAGAAGTATTTTTAGAGACGGACTTAAACAAAGCTTTTGAGGAGTTTCATAATTTATTTACTTTATTTTATAAACTATGTTTTCCTCAAATTAAAGTCAAAATTACAAATACAAAAAAACAAAAATGGGTTACAAAGGGTCTTAAACAGAGCTGTAAAAGAAAAAGGTTACTGCGATATACATATTACAAGGACAAAACACTAGAAAACAAACACAAATACACACACTTTTCATCCATATTAAAACATGTTATCATTAAACTTAAAAAAAAATGTAATATTAAATTTATAAAAAATAGTAAGAACAAAAACAAGGCTTCATGGACGATTATAAATAATAACCTAGGCTGTAAGAAAAACAATCAAAATGACATTGATTACATTGAACACGATATCGGAATATTAACGAATCCTACCGAGATAGCAGGAAAATTTAATGACTATTACATTGAAAGTACGAATGAAAACACAAAAAAAGACTGTAAGCATTTAACATTACACAATAATAATTTGAACTCGATGTATTTGGCGCCTATGACAGTTGAGGAGGTAAGAAAAGAGATCATGTCACTCAAAAATACAAACTCTACTGGATACGACGAAATTTGCACAAAAGTACTTAAAGCTTCCTTAGATTGTACCATATTAGTACTTACTTATTTAATTAACCTTTCATTTCTAACTGGAACTTTTCCAGAAATCCTTAAAATCTCTATTGTTAAACCTTTATATAAAAAAGGAGACAAAGGACAAGTACAAAACTACCGCCCCATAACATTGATTTCAATTTTTTCAAAAACTTTTGAAAAATGTATGTTAAAGCGTTTGACACAATATTGCAATAAATATAAAATTATAAATCAAGATCAATTTGGCTTCCAAAAAAATAAGTCTACAACCTCTGCAACTTTTTCACTAATGACTGGTATTTTAAATGGAATAAATAATAAACAATTGACTACAGTATTACTCTTTGACCTAAGTAAAGCCTTTGACTTTGTAGAACACGATCTACTTATAAAAAAACTAAATTCTTATGGAATAAGAGGATTACCTCTTGATTGGATACGGTCTTACCTTTTAGAAAGAAGACAAAAAGTTTCATTAACTAAAATCAACAATAATAAAAATGAGGCTATCGTATATTCCTCTGATTACAGATACAATAGATGCGGAGTTCCTCAAGGAAGCGTAATTGGACCCCTTCTCTTCGTACTTTATATAAATGACATCCCTCATGTAACTCAGCACAAGTGCGTTCTCTTCGCTGATGACATTTCTATAGTAGTGACAACAAAAGGGAAAATTACTGACAATAATACAATTAACAATCACGAATCTGACATAAATAATACTATTGATGTTATAATAAAATGGCTGAACATGAATAACTTACAGATTAATATTTCAAAGACAAACTACATTAATTTTAACAACAATAGGTTTCGTAAATTAGAAATAAAACATGGAAGCATAAAAATTGATGAGATGTATAACACGAAATTCTTAGGCCTCAAAATTGACAACCAACTAAACTGGAAACCACAACATGAGAATGTAAGTGAGAGACTCAACAGATTTGTGTACGTCCTAAAGCGCCTAAAAAGTCTAACAAACATGCCCACTGTTTTGTCTGCCTATCATGCGTGTGTAGCTTCGGTGCTCCGTTACGGTCTTATTATATGGGGAAATGGGACCCACTGGAAAAGAGCCTTTATAGCACAAAAAAAATGTGTAAGAGCTATAGCTGGCAAGTCATCACGAGACTCCTGCAAGCCACTATTTAAGGAGCTTGGTCTGTTGCCACTACCCGCGCTATATATATTTGAGCTCTGTCTGTTTGTAAAGCAACATCTGCAATTATTTAAAAAAGCCAGTGACAAAACCACAAGAACCCTTAGAGATCCATACAGGCTAGTTTTTAACGAAATCCCATTGACTGAAATGTATAGCCGAAATTGTGTGTGTATGAGCGTTAGAATATATAATAACCTACCAATTGAACTGCGAAAGCTTGAATCGAAAACCTTTAAGACAAAATTGTTGAAATGGCTTATTGACAAAAATTATTATAGCGTTAATGAATACCTCTGTGACAAAAATAAACTTATTGACATTTGAATTTTTAAAGTTTACGTGACAAAATAATTATAATCTATGTTAAACATTTGCATGCCTTGCACAGGCGAAACATGATTGCACTAAAAATTATATTAAACATCCTACTACCATGTTTGATGCAAATAAATTATCATTTCATTTCATTTCAAGAGTGAATAAGCACTATTTGAGCTTGCGTGTTACATCCTCGGCTGCATCGGCACTTACCATCAGGTAAGGTGCAGCCAAACGCACTCAAATTTTTAATAATAAAAAAAACAATTTTGTACTATTATGATTCGAGGAAGATGTCTTTTAATTGGTGACCTCCAGAGTTGATGCACATTTGAGCCCTATTTATGACTTTTCCATAACTTGCCGCAACACTTCCTGGGATATGTTCCTTATTTCTTGATCAATGTTTTCTTTTAGGGCTGCGAGACTCTGTGGCTTGTTCACATACACCCGAGATTTAAAAAAAAAACCCAAAGAAAGAAGTCGGGACTGGTCAGATCGGGTGATCATGCAGGCCGAAGCAAATCGCCAAAACGAGAGATAACACGGCCTGGAAAAACGTCCTTCACTAAGTCCATAGTGTCGCGCGCTGTGTGTGCCATGGCGCCGTGTTGTTGAAACCAGATGTGCTCCAGCCCCAATTCATTCAAACTGGGTATCAAGAACTCACGTAACATGGTTCTGTAGCGTTCGCCAGTGACAGTTATCGCATTGCCTGCAGCGTCTTCGAAAAAATAGGGTCCGATCGCTCTATCAACACGAATGCCACACCTATACAGTAACTTTTAGTGGGTGTAAATGTGTATCTTGAATAATGCGCTGATTATTAGTGCCCCAGAACCGAGTATTCTGCTTATTGACATGCCAGAGAGATGGAAATGCACTTCATCACTCATAACCAATTTTAAAGAAATATATTTTCTTCAAGGTTGAGGTTTATGACGCGCTGGCTGCACTTACTTTAGACGAGCTAGGTGGTCAGTAGGCAGCAGCTGATGAGTCATCTGAATTTTATACGGGAACATCTTTAAGTCTTTCCTCAAAAATCATAACAGTGCAAACTGTTAGGTACTACATACGAGTAGGTGCGCCTAAATTATTAGGTACCTACCTACCTATACATATAAAAAAGGGAAAAGTTTTTTTTTCGAATACAAATACATAAAAAAATATCTGTTTAAGCTTGTGCCAATGAAGCCCTTTCATATGATACCCCACATGACACGGTTAACTCAATTCAAAATTTGGACTGCCGTTCCTTGCATAATTGATTACGTACTTTAATGAAAGTCTATATCTTTTTACGATTGAATTACAAATGTATCATCATCATCATATCAGCCGAAAATCGTCCACTGCTGGACAAAGGCCTCCCCTAAGGATTTCCACGACGACCGGTCCTGCGCTGCCCACATCCATCGGCTTCCCGCGATCTTCACCAGTTCGTCGGTCCACCGCGCGTGGGAGGCCTGCCTACGCTACGTTTTCCGGTGCGCGGTCGCCACTCGAGAACTTTACTGTCCCATCGGCCATCTAGTATAGTAAATGTATAGTTTTCAGATTTTTCCCTATATGTACTTGTAGTATAAGACGGTATTACTTGCCCAATTCTATAGTTCTCGGTCAATTACGTTTTTTGCGGCATAAACAGCCGTATCTTTTTTTTAAGTTAACTTAGAAGTTTGATTTTTTCACAGCTTCAAGCGACAGTAGACCGAAATATATGGTTTTAATTTCAAATCGATACCTCTACGCGTTCCAGACAGACAGTCGGACGGACAACAAAGTGATCCTATAAGGGTTCCGTTTTTTGGTATTGAGGTACGGAACCCTAAAAATATGTGTATTTTCTATAGTGCCAGTAATTTTGCGCCACCCAGTATGTATGTCCTGGAATTTTGCAATCAATATTTCACCCACTTCCACTGAAGCTATCAAGTTGAAAATTGACACACTCTTTGTTGGCAATGCATGATTGATTATTTAAAACCTTTTTTTTTTAATGTTTTTTCTTGTGTAATTTTTTATTGAAAATTTGAATGCGTTTAACATCTCACCTTATGGAAAGTTTTGATGCAGTCGATAATGGTACACGCAAACACAAATAACGCCTATTCACTCTCGCCATGAAGATCCCCAAATTGTAAGACTCGGGAAACACACACACCTTATTTCAAAAAGTGTGGATTTAAGGAATTTAGTTATGCATGTTCCTTGCTCATCCATCATAGTATGAGTTTAGGTACTTATCTTTAAATACATATACAGATAGAGAATAATATCTAACCTGAATGCTGCTGCATGTGGTCAAACCGCCTCTCCCAGTTGATCTTCTGAGCCACGACTGCACCGACCTCGATCGGCTCTTTAGTAAAGTGGATGGCATCATCCCCCTTTCGGAGCACTTGTAACACCTCCTTGTCATTCAACCAGCCCATGTCATGAGGCTGAGAGAGATGGAGAATGAATTGTAGAGCAATGTGGTAGGTGAATTAATTAATTGGGCTTGTTGGTTGATAGTCAGTTTGGAAGAGAGAGAAAAGCCCCAACAGTGGGGATGTATTTTTTAAAATTTGTGTGCAATTGAGTGTTTAAGGGTTGTTAACAGTCATTCAAGGTATTTTTGTCAAAAATCAACTATTGTTCTAAAAATGTTAGAAATAGCAAGGCGTGAATTGAAGACGTAATGGAAAAGAAAACCTGTAAGATTTTTAAATTTCAGTAGGTGAATTCAACAAATTTGAAGAGCGTCGGTGGCGTAGCGGCCTGTCCGGGAGGCCGTGGTTCGAATCCTGCCACGTACCAATGTGTTATCGAATTTGGATTTCATATGTACGTTTATCCAACGTTCTTAGGGTGAAGGTAAACATCGTGAGGAAACCTGCACACGCCTGTGAAGAAACTCGAAGGTTGTGAGTGAAGTCGACCAACCCGCACTGGGCCCGCGTGGTCGACTAAGGCCCGATCGCCCTAATTCAGGGTAGGCTCGAGCCCCTCGGTGGGGGCATATATGAGCTGAGAAGACTAAGGTGAATTTAGTGAACGATGTTTCGTTATTTTGTTTTTGATGCAGTCTCTGGATGTGTGAATGAGATGTAATTCTTATGGAGTCGGCAAAGATGAAATAGGGTGTTTTTGCCCACTCATCTAAATATATATGTCACCGATAAATAGCAAGAATCGTAAGTTGATCAATTTTCTAGTTAGTTGATTAACTGACGAAAAATAACAAACGTTAGTAGAAATGTATTATTTAACGCAGTGCATTTTAGCTAATTGGTCAACTTATTCTTATTTAGCCATACAGTTTTATGACTTAGTATAATAAAAGGAAAAATATTTTAAATAACAAAAGATACTTGAGCTCAGATATTAATTATCACTTATTAACCTAATAAGTATCATAGTTAGTTTAATCAGTAAGTACAATCAGTCTGAATATCAATTATTTGTACTTATTCGTATTTCACTTATTTATTACTATATGTTAATGATTTATGGCATCTAGAGTTACACAAAACTTTGGCTTTTTGGTGGCGGCCGGGTGGCGGGCGGGGAGCAGTGTAAAAGCAAGCACGTGAGTCGTTTAACCAATCAACGTACAACTCGCCTTCGTCGGATGATCTTACGACAAGGCGCCGTAAATTAATCAAATTACTAAAATACATACGTTAAATAATACATTTTAACTGCTGTTTATTATTTTCCGGGAGTTGATCAACTACCTTGAAAATTGATCAACTTACGAGTCTTGTTATTTTCCGGTGACATATATAACTCAAAGGTGACTGACTGACTGACTGACATAGTGATCTATCGCACAGCCCAAACCACTGGACGGATCGGGCTGAAATTTGGCATGCAGGTAGATGTTGTGACGTAGGCATCGGCTAAGAAAGGATTTTGGGAAATTCCCACGGGGACCGCAAAAATCGGGATCTGCGCGTGCGAAGCTGCGGGCATCCACTAGTATACAATAAAATTCCCTTTCACACATCTGTGTGACTGCAACTTTCTTTTCTTTACACCTCTGTCATAGTAAATAAGTACTTGGGGATGTACAAATGGGAAAAAAGATGTGATCATACAATTTTTTTTTCTTACTTACACTGCTTAGATAATCTACACTGAAGATCCCATGTATTGTGAAATCACCACACAGACAAAGGATAGCATTATAGGACTCACTGTAAGATAGAACAGGGCAGAACTATTTATTCTTCATCTTTTTCGCATAACCCATTCCCCATTCCATTGTTTGGCTGTATTTTATTCACTTTAAATAACAGATAGTCTGGTTCAAAGTATGAAACTATTGTCACCTAAAAGTGACACCCCATTTGTGCAGTTGATCTGAAATACACTCGATGTATGATGGAGGGAAGGGTTTATGAGCATGAACCTAATCCGGCCCCAATCGACTCCTATTTGACACATCTTGATGATTGTTGCGATCCCCAAACTGTGGGGATACAACTTGGAAGAAAAAGAAGTGAAAAATAAGAAACAATCTATTACAGTTTAAAATTGTGTACATTTTATTGTACCAATTGTGTACCAAACAAAAAAATTACAGAGGAAAATCACACAGTGATTTGGTCCCAAACTAGCATTTCCTGTAATTAGAACCAGAGACTGATATACATAGTTATTGAATTATTACATATAAAGATAGCACCTAGTCACATGATATACATAGTTATTGAATTATTACATATAAAGATAGCACCTAGTCACAGAGAAAACAAAACTGTTCATCACATGAATGTTTGCCTTAGTCTGGAATTGAACCCACAACACATTCAGGAGTGGTAACCACTACGATGCCACCAGATCACTTGACTTTGTTCTGTGCAGAAAAAATATTTTAAAAAGTTCTACTTACTTGGCCACCTCCAGCAGGAAATAAGATGGTATTTTCAAGAGTAATCTGATAGCCCTCAAAATTGGAAATCTTCCCATAGTCAACGAGCGGCTCTTTAGTCGCCTCACATTTCAAAACTTTAGTGGAATACTGAGAACATAATGCAGAAGTTTGCAGAACTCATTGGTGAAACACAGGCTCCTAACAAAAGTATTCTGAACTGCTTGTCAGGTACTCTCTTGCTAATCTGCTATCACAAAATCCCAATCATCGACAGAATACTGAAGAGGGAGCATTATAATGTACAGGAAATTATCGAAATTTAAGATTATTATGTTAGCTATTGTATATTTGAAAATCAACAAGAATGTAACCTTAAGTAGTAGGTGAAAAATTGGTCTAATTTGGCTTGTTTTGCCAAATCCATTTTGACTTGTCAGCTCAGCTTGTCCAAGTCATAGGCGGACTAAAGACTCTAAAGAGTGGTTTCTTATGACAGTGTGGCGAAGTATAAAACTGTGTTTTTCAATACGCATAGATGGGCGATTAGCAATGATCGGAATAGGTAGAGATTTTTCATGTACTTTTGCAACGTTGGCACAACATGGATAAGCTTAATTTTATCTGGTATCCGGTTTTTTTCATTTAGAAGCAATTAACTCAAGACTCAACAAAATTCTAATCCGTGTGTGCAAGGTTTTATTGAGAAATACTTGCACAAATATATTTTCCCCGCCCTGATACTCCCACATTCCCCTCAGATCCCGAAGGTTTCTTGGGGGTATTAAATGGGTGGCGGGGGCTACGCCTGGATCTTTGGGATTGAAATTACTTTGACTGATAACCCCCTAGTTTTTGATTTGTCGCCCCCAAGTTTGCCCTGCATGCTTTCCCCGCCCTGATACTCCCACATCCCCCTCGGATCCCGAAGGTTTATTGGGGTTTGAAATGGGAGGCTTGTTTGCCCATTTGTTTATTTACTAATTGTTATTGTATAATTATTGGTGTAATTTGTTTTAAATAAGTAATTTATGCATTTATTAACAATAAAAAGATGATTCCAAAAAAAGTTTTTATTTCACTTTGTAAGACCCTCAAATCCGGAAATCCGGATAAGCTTATCCATACTATTGACAACGTTATGACATAATTGCCGGAAAAAACCTATTCCGATCTATGGCGATTAGGTATCAAGCTAAAAATTTCTGTTATGACAATGTCGAGTTACAAAAATATTGGATTTTTACTAGTCGTCTGATTTTTGAGCGGCAGATTAGTGAGAGAGTATACTGTATTTAAAATAGGGTTCTACACAAGAAACTGATTAACTTTCTACAAGGTTCATGTAATTAAAATTTAATTTAAAAAAAGGATAATATTTAGTTGATTAACTTTGTTCATTCGTGCCATATAAAAAAAATTCGAGTAAAACAATAAACAAGCAAATTTTTTTGTAAATTGACCCTAGTCCCTAGGTGCATTTAGGCTCAGATGAGATACTAGTTACTTCTTTAGGTTCTTTGGAAAAAAGGATGGTAAAAGATGTCGTTTTCTGAGCAGGAGCGATGGCCAAATTCCTAATACTTAATTTTGTTGCCTACTTACCTCTTTTAGAAAACTATCTTCTTGGCATTTAAAGACCATTTTATAATCTAGTGTTTTGGATTACCGATATTACTACTGTTTTCAATAATTTACTGAATATTATTCAACTTTATCAGACAAATTTGCGAAGTAGCTATTCCTACGGGGCACAGATAATTTTTACCCATAAAAAATATTTTTTTTTGTTGCTCTGGGTACAAAATATATCAATTTTTTCACCAATTTCGGTGGTTTTTTTGTGAATCGGTAACTTCCAACTCTACAATATTTTTTCCTGAATGTTGGCTGTTTTGACAATTTTAGACAACTAAGAAACAAACAAAAGTCAACCCTAATGACGTTTGTTGTGGCTATTCTCACGGGTTGCTATGGGTTACCAGACAGAGTATCGTGACGTCATCACACCGGCCAGCTAGCCAGACGGGGTTGATTTTAAGCTTCACAAAACATAAATGTGAAAGGGAGCCAAGTTCGATATCAACAAATTACGACTGAATGGTTAGGTTTGGTACCAAGTTCTATAGTGGTTCTTAAATCATCTTTAAATGAAATATTAATTTTAGACTTCTCCAAATAATAAGGAATGTACAGCGGTTTTCAGTTGCTTAAAAAAAATGTGTTCTGTGCTACTACATGGTGTAACTTGGCAAGTTTTCACTATCCAATTTTATTTTACACACAGAACATAACACATTTTTCTAACCAACTGAAAACCGTTGTACATTCTCTATTATTTGGAGAAGTCTAAAATTAATATCCATAGCCATTATTCAGGAGCCACTATAAAACTTGGTACCTAGTCATTAAGAACGCTGTGTTTTTTTATATCAAACTTGGCTCCATTTCACATTTATATTTTGTTGGTAGGTATATCATTATTTTTTGTAAAATATTAATACAAAATCGTTATTCAAGTAATACACATACATATAAGATATTTTTGGTGGTACCGAACCCTCGGTGCGCAAGCCCAGAGTTTTTTGAACAATGCCAGTTTTTTGAATTTTTACTCAATGCGCCCAATTAACCATTTCAATGAACTTAACTCAAATTAACTATTTCAATTCCAAACCTCAAATTAAAAAGTCACCTGGAAGTGGTCTATATCATTATTCCCATGTGTTCTGCACCACCACTGTACGGAAAACAAATTTCGTGATTCCGACTCGCACTTGGCTGGTTTCTCTTTTTTCTTTGTATACGCCTATTAACCTACCAAAATGCCAAACTAGTATCTAAGTCACCTGGAAATGGTCTATAATGTGGTCGGTAATGGAAGGAACCCTAATTACGCATTTTTTTTGTATACGCCTAATGTAATAACTTACCTCGATGCCAAATTTCAAGTTTCTAAGTTACGTGGAACTCGTGGAAGTGGTCTATAATTTTGATACGTCAGTCAGTCAGTGAGTGAGTTATAAAAATAGTGATTTTCGGACGTCATTAACTCAAAAATGGTAAAAGATGTATTTATGAAAATTGGGATTTTAGGTGATAGAGTGGGTCTTACTAGACACGCGAAATCGCAAGTGTGTAAGTCAAACAGATTTTAAGTTACTGATATGTAGGTCAAAAGTTGCCCGAAATGGTTTGTGTAATAAAACTCACGGCCGGTGTCGCCTTGTTCTTTTCGAACTTGGCGGACACACTGCCGTGTGTCTCGATATTATTAGTTTTGATTAAACTTAGTGATTTCTATACTCTTTGGTTTCTTTAGTCGCCCAGACGCTAAGATAATAAAATAAAAACAGAATACAACTGTTTTACTTTACTACAACTAATTACTAATAATTTCACAACTTAGCGGACCTACCAGACACGCCTATCTGTCTGTGCTGTCGTGGCAATAGCAAACAAACAGCTTTGGGCGCATTCAATTAATAAATTAAGGTAATTAATTATCAGATTGCTGCAAGCAAGTGTAAGTAGTAAACTCTTAAACTTTGCTGCTTGTAGTAAAGTACTTACTGTAAGCAGCAATTTTCTCATTTGTCTGTGTTTAAGTTTCAACTACATGGTCCTAATGGGCCAGTGATAACTCGAGCCTAAACCATCCTTTATGTATGACAGACGGCTTGATAAATTAGTAGTTTAGAACGCTCTGTCATGTAAAATCTTAACTGAGAAAACAGTTAAGATTTTACATGAAATTTCTCTTCCATTTCAGGTATACTGTCGAAAGGATTAAGGAAGAGGAACTATGCAACCTGGAAATCAGTCGCATAACGGAGTACTGTAGAAGGAGTTCAAGGTTTGAGGTTGGGATGCCACTGGGGTCACAGTAACCATCGTACCACCATGGGAATAGGATGTAATGATTCCACTTAGACATGAACACTCGCCTGTACCCCGCAGGCGTCCCACCCAACAATAATAATATTTATAGTGTGACTGCAAGTTGGACCTGGAATTGGTGTCGGTACAGTAACGGCAGAATGAAATGATTGTGAGTGGACAAGAACAAGCAACAATATTGTACATTAGAGTGGAACTGTTATTTTCAGAACAGAATTCTAACCAAACGAGGAACTGGAAGTCAATGTGAGCCACTTCATCTGCCCACAGAGTACTAGGACCTAATAGGTTTTGCCGAACCAGTACCTAAAAATCCATCATTTTCTGTTAAATTTAAAAGCTCAAACTGATGGTGCCTTAATTTCAAACTGCATGAAGATCTGTAACATGTATTTCCAACCAATGAAATGAGATGCTCCTCTTTTAGGGGCGTAGATCCAAGTATATATTCCTTGTATTCTTTTACCATTATCAACTAGCCATCTTTGGGAATACTACTTGGAGATGTAGCATAGGCAGGCCTCCCACTCAGTTGACCGACGACCTGGTGAAGGCCACTGGAAGCCTCTGGATGGGGGCAGCGCATTACCGGTCATTGTGGAAATCCTTGGGGGAGGCCTTTGTCCAGCAGTGGACATCTTTCGGCTGATACAATCTTTGTGAATTCCAAGTATATATTCCTTGTATTCTTTTACCATTATCAACTACCTACCTATCTTTGTGAAAGTGGTATTACAATGCTGTTGGGAATAAAAACGAAACAAAGAAAGGGACTACAAATGTTGAAAATGATCTCCGTTGTGCACTGAGAAGCCAAGGAATCACTTATGTACTGTATGTTTTACTTTTGTTAATTGATTACTTACGAGTGCTTGTCATTCCAATAAAAATGCCCATTTTTATTTTTTCATTTGTTTATTACTTATTTTGACACCCCATTTCGGCTCCTCTTGCAAAGTAAATTATTGAGGGCATATGGGCATAGTATTTTAGCAGAGAGGTGGGTGAGCCGCATAGGGTATAAGGTTGATCCCTGTATCCCTGATCTTGAAGAAGAAAATTATTAACCTATGTGTAAGTATAAAGTTGTGTGCACATACAACTTTACCACAACCACCACCGTGGCGTATTGGTTAAACATATAGAAGATAAATGCGAAAATGTGTTTGTTTGTTACCTTTTCACGTTTCAACACCTAAAACAACCGCCTCCGTGGCGTAATGGTTAGTCCATTCGCATTAAACCAGGAGGTCGCGGGTTCGATTCCCGGTGGGTTCATCTTGTAACTCGGTTTGGTTGGTGGTAGGGCATTTTCTAAGCCCGCCTGGCTAGCTACCACCATCTTATCTAAGTCTTGCCGCCAAACATCAGTGTTCACAACATTGATGTGTTCCGGCTTGAAGATATGATATCCAGTTCTCCATTGCGTTGGGCCAGTATAATAAAGAGTACTGCGTTGGGGAATCTAGGTAAGCCTGCTTCCATCTTCGGCATCATCGTCACTTACCATCAGGTGAGATGATGCCAAGGGCTTACCAATTGTGAATAAAAAAAAGTGAAGTCAGTGATTCAACACGGACCTACTTTTGTCCCTTTGTTCATAATGGAATTGTAAAAGTAAGTGCTAAGTATTAAACTTTTAAGGACATGTCAAGTTTTCCGCCCTTAAGTCAGCCCCGCATGCTTTCCCCGCCTTGATACTCCCACATTCCCATCGGATTCCGGAGGTTTGTTGATCAAAATTGTTGGCGGGGGCTACGCTTATTATAAATCTTTCGGAACGAAGTTGGAGGGTTCGGTCATCTTTAGTCTTATATAATACACTCCAAAGATGACATACACTGCATTTTTTCCAGATAATTTTATTTAAAGGAAGTAAGGGGTAACGTACTCCCTTCTCGTAGGGACCTCCTCCCCAGCCTCCCCCTAAACTCAATACTTTTTCAAAAACAAACAATTTAGTGTATGTCATCTTTGGTGGTGTGTATTATATGAGACTAAAGATGACCTAACCCACTAACTTCGGTCCGAATTTTTTAAATTCTGTAATGTCTTTGCTTTCTTCTTTTCTGCTCGTTATTAAAATGGACAAGCGTTTCCTTGTCGATTGGCACAATAAATTAGTTAAAAAGGAAAAAGAGTCTTTTAACTTTCTCTATCATTATTAAGTTTTCTCATTTTTAACTCGAAATATCTCGGTACATATAACCATCGAAGTATTATGCACCACAACACAGTAGCAAAGTATATTATACAGTGTGATTCTTTATAAAGTGCACATATGAAAATAGACGAAACTAGGCTTATTTTTATCGACAAAAAAAAATGTTTCAAGGTTTTATGATTTTTTTATTTTTTTAAGTTACAAATGGGTACCTCATAAGAGAAATTGTTATAACTTTAGTTCTGAATAAGGTAGCAGGGTCAAACAAAGACTAGTGTGATATTAAAAGATGGACGAAGATAACTAAGTAGTAGTTTTATACAAAAACATAATTACGCAACTTTTTAAACGAAAATTATCGTAACCGATGGATCGGACGGAACGGTCCCGTGGGGTGGCCTGCGCGTTCCCCCGACATGACGCCGCTTGACTACTTTTTATGGGGAGCAATGAAGCAGAAAGTGTACGCGACCCCAGTCAATACGGAAGCTGAGTTTCAAACCAGGATTTTGAGCTGCGCTCAACAAATCAAAGAGGACCCGGAAATGATAAGGAGGGCGACACAACAAGTTTTGGTTCGGGCAACGATGTGTCTACAGCAACGAGGCGGGCACTTTGAGCATTTGATGCATTAGAATTAAGTTAGAAGTAGCTACTTAAGTTTAAATAAATAATTTTGCCGATTAACTGATTGTTTGAATTCATTATTCCCTCTTAAAATAATGGGTCACTTTAGAGAGTAATAAGTTAATTATTGTGTCTGTGTTTGACAGCTTGTAGAATTAGTTTTACGATGGTTAGAGGTATGAAATTTTTGGTTTTAGAAAGGCAATGAATTGAAGAATTGAAATAAGAAATAAAAATTACCTTTTCATGGGCTATTATTTTGAGAAATTTTGGTTTTACTACAAAAAACTAAAAAAAAAGGTTTTTCTAAAATACTCTTTAATTTTTCGTAAATAATTATGTTTTTGTATAAAACTACTACTTAGTTATCTTCGTCCATGTTTTAATATCACACTAGTCTTTGTTTGACCCTGCTACCTTATTCAGAACTAAAGTTATAACAATTTCTCTTATGAGGTACCCATTTGTAACTTAAAAAATTAAAAAAATCATAAAACCTTGAAACATTTTTTTTATTTTTTTTTGTGTTTTTTTTGTCGATAAAAATAAGCCTAGTTTCGTCTATTTTCATATGTGCACTTTATAAAGAATCACACTGTATATTAGTACTGACGTAGCAGTAAGTAGGGCAATAGATTAATGCCCGCCGATTAAGGGTGGAGTGCGGATAAACACTAGGAAACGTAGAGAGGTGCACGCGCAACAGGGGGGGGGGAAGGGAGCGAGCCTCACTTCGCGGGGCTCTTGACAGTATAATCATTCAAACCTAACTGAAACTAATATCGCTCTCAAGTCGGACCTGCATGCTTTTCCCGCCGTGATACTCCTACATCCCCTTCGGATCCCGAAGGTTTTTTGGTGATCGAGACGGAGGGCTACTAATTGACTCTAACCAAACCTTGCACCTAACGTAACCTCGACCCTGATCTTGGTATTGAAATTACCTTGACAGATTATCTGCCAATATTTCAATTTGTTACCCCCACGTTTTCCTGTAGTGGACCCTTAATTAAAAATCTTTCGGAACGAAGTTGGTGAGTTAGGTCATCTTTAGTCTCATATAATACACTACCAAAGAAGACGTATACACTGCATTGTTTCCAGATTTTGAAAAAATATTTTTCATAAAGTATTGGGTTTTGGGGGGAGGACGTTGAGAGGGGTTAGGGGGAGAGTAAACCAGATGTAAACTAAGAAGGGGAAGTACGCTATTTCCCTCCCTTATTTAAATTGAATTTTGAAAATATTCTATATGGTCATCTTTGACAAGAAATCTGGTACGGCTATAGATTAATGCCCTGGAATTTAGGGGGGTAGGATCCGGGAGAGTGGGATAAAGCTCTCCCATGGGAGAAGGGTGAGAGCGTGAATGATCCCCATTTAGAGAAAATGAATTTAAACTATAAGGTAATCTTTGACCAGAACTTCGTTATTACCTACCGAAATATTAATCATTGCCTTCGTGATCCGAGGGGGACGTGGAAGTACTAGAGCTGGGAAAATATAGGGGTTCCTTTGCTCAGGGTGGATTGCTGAAAACACAGTTTCACAAACACAGGTTTCGACATACTGATCTTTCTAAATTTATAGGTTATGCTACTTTTCATCTACTTTTAAGCGATTTAGGAATGCGACTGCTCCGGGACTGCGGGAATGGCAGCTCCTTTGCCCTTGCGTAATAAAGAGCAGGTACTCAGGCGAACCGTAGTGGCTGAGGCTGGTCGCCGAAAGCGGGGCTGCCCTCCCTCCGCGCCCCCAATTTAAAAAAAAAAACACTAGAGAACTTAAGGAAGTGGACTCGTCCTACCTAACCAGCCAGAGGCTCTTGATAGTATCATCAATCAAATCTGACAGAATCTGATATCGCTCGCTTCGCACGCTCAAGTTTTTTTTTCCAATTTCAAGTCGAACTCTCAAGCTTTCCCCGCCCTAATACTCCCACATCCCCCTTGGATCCCGAAGGTTTGTTGGGGCTCGAAACGGTAAGATGGGGCTTCGCCTTCGGAATGAGTCATTTAACCCTCACTGAACTCTGAATCTAACCTAACCTTGACCCTGACCTTGACCATGAAATGACCTTGACGCAGTTTACACAGTTTTTGTGACAATGATTTTTGAAATTTTATCGGATATGCTACTTTTCAACCAATTAGCGATTTAGGAATGCGACTGCTCTGGCGCTGCAGGAATGGCAGCCCCTTCGCCCATGCGTACTAAACCTCAGGTACCCGGTCGAATCGTAGCAGTTGAGGCTGGTCGTAGAAGGCGGGGACTGCCCTCTATCCGCGCCAACTGATAAAAAAAAAGACTAGGGATCGTAGGTGAACGTGTGCTAAGCAGCGAGAGCTATAAATTTATACTTTCGTAACTGGTAGATCTGCGATCTACGCTGCCTTAGCCGAGCACGGCTTTGACGCGGAGCACGGAAAGGCCATCCGGGCGCGCGCAGGACGCCCTGGATGCCTCTTTTACGTGAGATCCGGCGGACCTCCAACATTGCCGCCCTCTACACCATCACGGAGCTCCTGCACATGCCGGGCGTCACCATCGATGCCTGGCGTGGCAAGCGAGGACCCGCGCAGTGCCACCGATGTCAAGGATTTCGTCACTCCTCCCACGGCTGCCACCGCCCGCTGGCCTGCGTCCGATGCGGTGACTCTCACGCTGCCAAGGACTGCCCACGGCCGCGGGAGGACCTAGCGACCTGCGCCAACTGCGCGGGCCCGCACCCTGCCAATCACGTCTCGTGCCCGGTGTTCCACAAGGAGCTCCGGAACATGGGGGCCCGGGACAGTCGCCCGGATAACCACCACCCCTCGCCCTGAAGTGCCCACCGCCGCCACCGCTGAGCGCGCCGCACCAGCAGCGCCCTCCGTGCTGAGCGGCTCGGCCGCCGCAGACGCTCTCAGCCGAAAAAAGTGACGTAACCGCCGGAGGAGGAAGAGGCCCCTAGCCCCCGCTTCCGCCGCCCCCACTGCCGCCTTCACCACCGCCGTGCCCTCCCAGAGCGACCTCCTGCAAGCTCTGGGAGTACTCCAGCAGTTACTCGCCCCAAGGCCCCTGCGCCCACCAAAGGACCCGCTCATCGTGATGCGCTAAGGAGGCCTCGCCTCGGGAACCTTTCCCCGTAGCCCCCTTCGGGGCAACGAGAAGAAAACCACGGTAGATCTGCCACAGGAGGGGTGGTATATTCAATCAAACCAGACTGAACCAATCGGCGGGGGCTACGCATTATGTATACTTGTAATAAATCTTTCAATAGTTAGTGGGTAAGGTTATCTTTAATACTATATGGTATAATATACTACCATACTACCAAAGATGACCTATACTCTATACTGTTACCAGATTTAGAAAATTTAATTTTCAAAAAGTATTATTTAGGGGGAGTGCGGTAAGGGGAGAGTGCATTATCTCGCTCCCATAATAGATAAAATTAATTTTGAAAATATTCTATGTGGTCATCTTTGACAAGAAATCTAGTACGACATTAGCTTAATGCCCTTAAATGGGGGGGGGGGGGGGAGCGGGAGAATCCGGGAGAGTGGTATAAACCCCTCTCTAGAAGGGGGGAATGTGAATCCTCCCTTTTAGAGAAAATGTATTTTCAAATTTAAACTATAAGGTCATCTTTGATTAGAAATTCTCTTTACCTACCAAAATCTAATCATACTATCGGGATTCGAGGGGGATGTGGAAGTACTAGAGTTGGGGGACTCCTCCGTTTAGGGTAGATTGCGAAAACGCAGTTTACGTAGTTTTAGTTATTGGTTTTTAAAAATTTATATGTAAGTAGCTTTTTCCCGCGGCTCCGCCCGCGTGGACATCGTTTTTATGACTGTCTTTAAGGGTGATTAGTAAAATATGTCGTGACCACCTACTCCACCATCTCTGTGCAAAAAATCACAACAATCGAGTATTTTTTTAGTTCCCTCCGGAACTGCATCAGATTATGCTATTTTCCGGGTATAAAAAGTAGCCTATGTCCTTCCCCGCCCGTGACACAGGCTACCTGCATGCCAAATTTCATAAAGATTGGTCAAGGCGTTGAAGCGTGAAACGGTAACAAACAAACACATTTTCACATTTATAATATCAGTAAGGATGCTACTTTTTAGAATGCAAATGCGGCAATGGCAGCTCCTTTGCCCTTGCATAACAAAGCGCATGTTGTAAAACCCGGGCGAATCGTAGATGAATGTCCTTAAAGTTCCGGTTTTTTCAGCTCTAGTGACAAGTATACCAACATTAAAACAACTGTTTGTTGTGTGTTTACATTCTTTTTGCAAGAGTGTTTACATTCGCTTTGTTAGAGTGTTTACATTCGCTTTGTTAGAGTGTTTACATTGATTTTGCGCCGTACGAATAGGCCCCGCCACAAATTTGGGGTTATGGTGTAATTTGTAAGACCAGAAATAAAATAAAATTATAGAAAGAGATAGTGAATGAAATTTGCACAGGAAATTAGCGAGACGAATCTGTGGGCTGTGGCGTTCTTGCTTTAACTTTTGACAATGGATTATAAACGTACAATTTTTTTTATTGATATTTGAATTGTGAGTGAAGGACAGGGATATATTTAATTTCAGTACTAGTGCTTGATTACGTTTAGCTACCGGTTTTTTGCATAGAAAGGAAATAAAATAATTTCACAAACCGATTCCTAAATTGAAAAATGGTATTAACAAACCCTAAATTATTTTAAAAGACCTATTCAATGATACCCCACACGATAGGGTACGTCAACGAAAAAATTCACCAATTTACATGTAGGGGAGATACCCCAAAAAAATTTTCAAGAATTTGCTGTACCACTTAATAAATTGACGTGATTAATATGTATACCCATGCCAAATTACAGCTTTCTAGCCGCGAACAGACGGACAGAAAGACAACCATAGGTAATACACGTTTCCAAATTCAAACAAGTCGAGCACAGTATTTCCTACGATTATATTAAAATTTAATTAAGATCCTGGGACATTGATTCCACCTCCAAAGTTCATTATCAGATCAACTTCACAGGGAATACGGCTTTATACCAAATTTCAGCTTAATCGGATTTCTGGAAGTCCTCTAAAATCGTTTGTTAGATTTGACCTAAACAAACTAATATACATAAAACATTCAACGTTAAATAAAACCTTTTATAAAATAGGTACACATTGAAGCAAAAATATTTATTTCCGGAGAAAATTCCTAAATAATTAAATAAAATTAAATGATATTTTATATATATTTTTTTATTTACAGAGTTTTATTATTCTTTAGAAAATTCTTCAATGACTTGTCAAATACTGTTATAGCAAAATCCACGTTTTCCTTATTTATACACATCGGTGGCTTTATTCGAAGTACCTGGAAAAGATAAATTCTGTGAGCTTATAAATAAGAATATTTCATGATTAACGATAACAGGGAAAACTTCGGACCCTTCATCAAAACCTTAACTAAATAGATATAATTATTTGTGTCTATTTGATTTGACGATACTGTTATATGTTTAATAATTATTTAACTACTCTATTGATTTATATTATAACCTAAATCAATCTTAGTGGTACTTATGCAGGTAAGTTGTGGTTTTTGACTCGAGAAAATCTGAAAATTCACTTACGTTGCTCCATCTCCCACCGCGCCCAATGAGAACACCATAATCTTTGATGTTCTCGAATATATATGATACATGGTCAGCACTCAGAGGCTCCTTGGTGCCTGGCCTCACAAGTTCCACTCCAAGCATCAACCCTTTGCCTCTTACATCTCCGATTAGTGGATGGACCTTTTGCAGCTCCATTAGTTGTTCTATGAAATAGTTTCCTAATACCTTGCTGTTGTTCTGAAGTTTTTCTTCTTCAATTACCTTTAAATTATTTAAAAAAAATTAGTGAGCAATGACCATACTGCCTACATTGCTTTTTATTCAGTAAGTTACATATTAAATCATAGTTAACTTGATAAACCTACTCTAAATGTCAATCTGAAGCAGCCTTGTTGTTATTTTTTTAAATCTTAATGGATAATTGTAGATTTTTTAAAAACAAACCTCTAAAACAGCGTTACCAACAGCACAAGCCAAAGGATTACCACCAAAAGTATTAAAATACGTCGCTCTAGCGTGAGCTTCAGCAACATCTTTGGTTGTCACGACTGCAGCCATGGGAAAACCATTTCCGATACCCTTCGCCATGGTGACTATATCAGGCATAACGCCATGGGTTTGGAAACCCCAGTAAGCGTCGCCTGTACGACCGAATCCTGTTTGCACCTGTGAAATAACTTTATACAGTATCGGAAAACTTCTGGTATTTTTTCCTTTTTACTTTCGAGCGACGAAGGAGTATAGAAGGTATCGTGATGGCAAAAAAAATCGAATTTAAGATTTTGATGGGGTTCGAATGTCTCACACTAATAGTCTAAAAACAAACAAAATAAAATGTGCAAGAGTGTGTGTGTGTACGTCCGTACGGTGCTCTAGTTTCCAAACTTCTGGACAGAATCGGGTGAAATTCGGGTAAGGGCAATATTATTTTTATATTTCCAGGCGTTTTTTTTTTCAAATTTTACCTATCTTGATTTTTAGGGTTTCCACCATCCATAAGAAAAAATCACTTATTCTTTTTTTGACTCAAAAATGGCTCTAATGATTTTGATGAAACTCGGTGTATTACTATGTGGCCTACAGTACGCAGTAGTCGGTTTCTCCAAGAAAAATCAGAATAAGGTACCTTCCATACAAATCCAGGTTGTTTGTTTCTTTTTCTCAAAAATGGCTTTAACGATTCTAATGAAACTTTGTGAATAATTAGAACTTATTAAGGCCTACTGCACTGGGTACTTTAATATTCCAGGAATATTAAATATTATATTTCATGTAATTCCCATAAGTTCCCATACAAACCCAAACTATTTATAAATTCATCAAGTCTGATATACCTAGCTTTATTCTTTCTATGTAAGTGCAATGTTTATTGTTGATTTGTGTATTCCCGACTACGAAAAATGGTGAAGGTTTTGCGAGAAAGTATGCAATGCTGTACATTATTTGTTCTTAGTATTGACTTAAAATACAGCAGGTAGGTGCCTACGTTAAAACATAAAACTTACTTCATCAGAAATTAACAGTCCGCCATTTTTCTTTATCAACTGATGAGCTTTCTTCAAGTATCCTTTTTGGAACTGTACCGTGCCATTGACTCCCTGAATTGATTCCGCAAACAAGGCGGCAACTCTGCCAGCGGGCAGAGAATTCCCTAACAACTGTGAATAAAATGTACATTAATTTAATACTGTGAATGCATGTTAATGTTGGACCGATGACCTGGTGAAGTTTGCGGAAAGTCGCTGGATGCGGGTAGCGCAGAACCGGTCGTCATGGATATCCTTGGGGAAGGCCTATGTCCAGCAGTGGACGTCCTTCGGGTGATATGATGATGATGATGATGTGTTATGTGTTTATTTTGTAGGACTTCAGATCTTCAAAGGTATCAAATCAGTTATAATCGGGCCCCTTGCCTTCCGATATTGATAGGTAGTAATAATAATCTCACATATAGTTTTTTTTACTAAAACAGTTACATCACATGCAGTGTGGCACGGCTGCTACACTTAAGTATAAGCAAAGTTAACACCATCTGCAGTCATTAATTAAGTTCTTAAAGATTATAGAGCGTTGCAGATTTACCTACACTTAAGAACGACCTGTGAAACGTGAACTTAATATGCTAACGTTATGGCAATAATAACATGTTAACCTACATAGAGGACAAAAGAAACAGATGCATTCCACAATCACTTACTTCGCTAAGTTGCTCAGCGTATTTTTCGGCAGTAACGCAATCACCAGAACAAGAACATGCCCCGGGAACTTGGGATAAAGAGTCTCTGCAGCCTCCAAAGATGCCTCTAAAAGGCTCTGGCAGCATTGTCTGTAAAAACGCACTAAAAATCAATATGCTTTAAGATTTAAAAATATAAAATGTTAATAAAATTACTTATCCGAAAGTCTGCAGTCTAGCAAACGTACCGTAGAGGCTTTGACACACTATTTTGACGCTTATATACGTTAGTACTAATATATATACTGTGGCTTATACTTACGTGATAGAACCCAGGAGGTGCAGGTAAAGGCATACGATAGTTCTGGGTGGCAGTCAGTCCCATCAGCCCAGTAGAATAGCCATGGTAGCTGCTTTGCAACGAAATGATATCGTGGTTTCCCGTATACGCTTTAGCTAACATGATTGCAAGATCGTTCGCTTCTGATCCACTGTTTACCAAGTAGACGACCTAAAATTCAAAAATATTGGTCCTGTACCTACTTATTGTATTCTGATGGCCGTCTTTCCCATTAACTGTCTTAGATAGTTTACAAAAACCCACCTTTAAGTCGCCTGGCATCTTGGATGCTAAGTTTTCAATGTATTCGTAGATTTTCGGTTGACGGTAAATTGAAGTCGTATGCCAAAGAGTGTTGAGTTGTTTTTGAGCAGCCGCCACTACTTTTCTGTAGCAATTTTTTTCAAGATGAAAATGAAAATTCATAAACTAGACAAAAAAGGTAAATCTATACTTACAAATACTTGAATAACCCCGCAAATTCTGATCGTGGAAATCCTTTCGGAAGAATTAGTTGATACTTTGACTATGTTTCATTATCGTCATCAGACTCTCAAAAACGTTTTGTGAAAAGAGGCCATTTGAGTGAAATCTCATGGGCTCTAGCTGATACAGTTGCTCAAATCCAATCACCTTCGAACACAATTTTAGAATGGCTAAGTTTAACCAAAATTGGCCATAACTTGACTTTTAGCCCATTAATTTTATTTAAAGACTTTTTCCCTATAAAATCTGTGGGGTTATTTCTGAAACTTACGGGTGACAGTGACCTACGGAAACAGTTACAATACCGCCAAACAAATCCAAATATCTTTGTCCTTCGTGATCGAATAGCCATTGCATGCGACCTTGGTGTAGGAGTAACGGTTTCTTATAAAAATTATTCAATACCGGCGGTAGATTCTCAGATTTTATCTTATCTGTTTCTCCAAAACTAGGACCCTGAAATTCAGACGTGTTATTTAAATTTAAACATAAATGTTACTAAGGCCCTGACCATTGTTCCTATTTTCATTGGGGTCGGTCTCCCTAAAATCCTAAGGTTATCTGAAAGAGATTTCTTGCAGCAATGAGACCAATTTAGTAATTGTACATCTTATAATAATAGCGTCGTTGGCGTAATGGTTAGGGCTGCTACCTTCTGTCCGGAAGGTCGTGATTCGAGTCCTGCTTCCACCAATATGTTTTCAAATTTCGATTTCATATGTACGTTTTTCCGACGCTCTTGCGGTGAAGAAAAACATCGTGAGGAAACCTGCAAACGCCTGCGAAGAAAATCGAAGGTTATGTGTGAATTCGACATACCCGCATTGGGCCCGCGTGGTCGACTAAGGCCCGATCGCCCTAATTCAGAGAAGCTCGAGCCCCTCGGTGGGTACGTACATGAGCTGATATGATGATGATGATGACATCTCATAATAGTCTTAAGTGTTTTTTTGCTAATTACCTATAATTATTGTGCTGGTGTACATTTAAATAAATAAATAAAATCCTTAAGTACATACCAAAGTAGCTAATAATTAATGTCTAATCCTTTCTAATATTATAAATGTGAAAATGTGTTTGTTTATTTTTTACTTTTTTATTCATAATGGTAAGTGGTAAGCCCTTATATGTTTATATGTTTGTTACCTTTTCACCGTCGACTTAACCAATCTTGATGAAATTTGGTATGCAGGTAGCCTGTGTCACGAGGAAGGACATAGGCTACTTTTTATCCCGTCAATAAAGTCAATGCAGTTCCTGAGAGAACTAAAAAAATATTCTTTTATTGGTTCATCTCTTTTACATCGGAACGGAATAATGGATTGTTGTGATTTTTTGCACAGAGATGGTTGAGGGAGTGGGAAATGATGTAGACTGCTAATAAGAATAGCCTGAGCTCTTGCGGCATGCGCACCACTCACCCTCAAAGACAGTCATGAAAACGATGTCCACACGGGCGAAGACGCGGGTAAAAGCTAGATATCAATAAACTGTCTAAGTCTATGAAGGATGACTTGTAAAATCATTGAGTGAAATAATTTTCATTATATTTATGAGTAAACACAGGCTGTTTTTAACTATATTGCAAGCCGTTAACTCAACTCTACGTAGACTCTACCCTTTAAACTGAATAACTTTTCCCAAAGAAAATGAAAATTTAGTGTCGTAGGTTTCTTTAAGAAATTTAGAGGTCTTAACGACTTGCTTACTGCCAAAGAAACCATACTTAAACAAAAATTTAGAATCGTAGGTATTTTTTTAAAGTTGACGGGTCTTGACGGCTTGTAAACTGCCAAAGAAGCCATACTTACATAAATGAAAAACATCTTTCAAGAATTTAGAGGCCTTAACGGCTTTTACACTCCCAAATAAACCAAACTTAAATAAAACTTTAATATCGTATCTTTTGTAAATTTAAAGACCCTCCTAACAGCTTACTTACAAACTATTAAAAACATTCTTTCAATTCACTCCTGAATAGATATTAGGTACTTACTGTAGGAAGTTAGCCCATTCTTGACTTTAATTTATTCTCCTATGATGACTATGTAACTAAATAACTAACTGTAAGCTTGGTATAGCGAAAGAAATTAAGAAAAAAGTTAAGTTTAATGGAAAAATCAATCAAATATTCACTCACCTTGTATTTTTGTGGAGTAAAATTAGCAGGAGGCATATTTGGCGTACTGGAATTGTGCCTTACGCTTTGAAGACTACATCTTTTCAAAACTAAAAATTAAAATTATAGTTGCATTACTTTGAATAACTTAACTCACCATAGCTATTTAATCTAAAAAGTAAAATTAACATTTCTTTGTTATATTTTGTTTCAAATTTACTTTTTTGGTGCAATATAATATTGCTAGATATAGCAATATTTCACTTTTACTATAATAAAACAACACGATACAAATTGTATTTTTAAATTTTACCTAGATTATACATCATTCAAAAATACAATCTTATCGTCCGATGACAAAAATCTTACTGAATTCAGCTTGAATAATTTATTCAATTGGTGACCGAGTGGTGCCCTTGCATTAATTTACACAACATTATTACAACTCGACTGTATTTTACATCGTACATATATCAACATTACATCAACTTAAAGTTTTATTCATCGAAAACTTACTTCCTTTCGGTAGGTGATTGAGATGAGTAATTTAATTTACTACCTTTTGCCCGCGGCTTGGCCCGCGTGGAAATCGTTTTATGACTGTGTTTGAGGGTGAGTGGTACGGTCCCACCCCCTCAACCAATTCTATACAAAAAAAATCACTTCAATCCGTTGCTCCGCTGCGACGCCGAAGTGCGTGAGTGTGGAAGGGTGGAAGTGAGTTTTCTCCAGATCCCTCGGGAACTATGTCAGGATATGCTAATTAGTAAATTGTGTCCTTTCCTACCCACTCAACCATCTCTGTGCAAAAAATCACAACAAACATTGTTCCGTTACGATGTTAAAGAAATTAATCGACAAAAGAGTATTTTTTTTGCATCTGACTGCTATTACGGGATAATATATTTACGGGATAAAAATTATGCTATATTCTATTCCAGGACCAATCTATATGTGTGCCAAGTTTCATCGCGATCCGTCTAGTGGTTGAAGCGTGAAATAATAACAAACATCCATACATAAAATCTTTGACATTTATAATATTAATAGGGTTTATAATTCATTTAACACTTTTGAAGTTTATGAATGACTAGCTGTTTCCCGCGGCTTCACCCGCGTGGACAACGTTTCTATGACTTTTCGAGGGTGCGCAGTTCACGAGCCGCAAGAGGCTGGTGAGCGTGGAAAAAAGTAGCCTATGTGTTAATCCAGGTCCTAATCTGTCTACTTACCAAATTTCAGCCAGATCCGTTTAGTAGTTTTTCTGTGAAAGAGTAACAAAAGTACATCCATACATTCTTACAAACTTTCGAGTTTATAACATTAGTAGGATTTACTACATTTCCATTTTCCATACTTTGTTTTTCCGCTGCCACCACCCGCGCTACTGCTACTCAAGGACATGGCCAGGATGCATGTAATGTAAGCAAAATAAACTACAGAGTTTTAATAGTGATCTCCGATTGGTCAAAAAACTCCATAGTTAAATTTTGTGTGCAAAGTGTACCTACTGAGTGCGCGTTATCCAAGTTTTTCTAGGAAACTCGGGACTTCGGAGCACCCCAATCCCGACTCAGATGTCTAAGGTTGAAATTTGACATGAGAACCACGAAAAGAAGCCCCGAAGGAGCTCCGTTGAATATTGAAGCGCGCTTATTTATTCTAATCAGGTTTGGGTAAAAAATATGGATGTATCAAAATAATTATGTTTTTCATTATAGAATCGACACCTATACATATCGATGCCTATACCCTGTATGTATAGGTATCGATAGGACAATTTTGGTGTAGGACCCGTTAACTGAAGATTCTACTCGTTCCACTATACTATTATTTTCCCAAAGAGACACAGTCAATTCGTAAAAGTAAGTCAGACTCGCGCAAAATGAGGTTCCGAGAAGCCATTACAAATAATATATATTTTAAAACTAAGGGACCGATTGAGTTAAAATTTGGTACCTACACATAGAAAGTCGGTAACCCAAATATAGACAGTAAAGTAACGTAAATAAATTAATTTTGAACACTTTTGGGTGGAAATTTAGGAAATGTAAAAAAATATTACAAACTATATCGTGTATCATATTAAATAAAAGGGCTTGTTGTGAGAATCTTAAATATACTTTTTTTTATAATTTTAAGATAAACAGTTTTTAAGTTATTTAAGAAAATAGGCGAAAACTTATCTCCGAAACTAGGAGGCCTAAAATTAAAAAAATTACACAGTATATTAATGCATTTAATATCATATACTGTGATTTTTTCAAAATTTTAGGCCCTGTTATTTCGAAGATAAGGGGAAAGAATGATTAATTTTCGCCTGTTTTCTTAAATAATTTATCTTAAAATTAAAAAACCATACAGTTGAGATTCTTACAACAAGCCCTTTCTTCCTACATCCTACTATTATATTATAAACGCGAGAGTTTGTAAGAATGTATAGATGTATGTTTGTTACTCTTTCACGCAAAAACTACTAAAAGGATCTGGCTGAAATTTGGTTGTTAGACAGATTAGGACTTGGTTTAAACATAGGTTACTATTTTTTACGCTCGCGAGCCGCTTGCGGTTCGCGCACTTCGCACCCTCGAAAAGTCATAGAAACGTCCACGCGGGTGAAGCCGCGGGAAACAGCTAGTTCTGTATATTTTTATGTATGTCCGCCGATATCTCCGTCAATTGTGCACCGATTTTCAAAATTATTTTTTATTCAAAAGAGTATACTTCCGAGGTGGTCCCATTATCACCAAGTTAGGATCTGATGATGGGACCCCCAGGGAAATCGAGGGCAACCCTCAAATTGTATGAGCACGTATTACCTGTTTCATGTATTTTCTAAAGCTATTCAAGTACTTGCATCTGGTAATTAAACACATGCATTATGATTTGATGATTCCTGTTGGCGAATAAGTGATTGGGTTTAACGTTGTTAGATAGATAGCATTATAACTAAAAATTAAAATGAACGTTAAAAAAACTAAAAACCGATTTAAAAAAGAAATTCGTCTATAAGTATGAAATAATATTTTTATAAATAAATACAAAAAAAATATCAACAATAACGAAGTCAAAGGTAGGTTCGCATCAAATTAGGGACCTACAATTTTTTTGAGGTCGGTGCCAGTAGACATCGAATCTAAAATATTAGATAGGTAAGTAGATGTGTGCTGGTACCGACCTCAAAAAACGCTGTATGCCCCTAATTTGATTCGTACCTATCTTTGATTTCGTTATTGTTGGTTCATTTTGTGTATTTATATATAAAAATATTATTTCATACTTGTAACTGAATTTCATTTTGACGTCGGTTTTTAGTTTTTGTTTAACTTTTATTTTATTGATTGTAAAAAAAATAAGAAAGCTTAAATGGAAATGGTCAGGACACACAATTAAAGGAAGTGGAAAATGGTCAAATCTAGTCATGAATTGGTATACAAGAGACAAAAAGATAAAACAAGGCAGACGACCGTTTAGACGTTGGGCTGATGATATCAAAGCAATAGCAGGTGGAACGTGGTCAAGAGTGGCTAATGATGACAGAGAGAAATGGCGACAGCTGGAGGAAGCCTTTGTCAATAAGTGACATACAGACGGAGTCTATGCATAAAAGTGTAAATTGTATAAAATATTGAATGAAATTTTCTGTCTGAATAAAGGCTATTATTATATAAATAAGTACATACAAAATCAGTTGCGGAGGAGTGCAGGACGGGAGGAAAGGCCGGATGATGACTGCTTCAACTTGGATGAGACCACATATTTTTTATAATTTACTTTTTTTTAATTTCCATTTCATTGTACGTTTTTCCGACGCTCTTACGGTGAAGAACGGTAATATATAAGAATAAAACTTGGTGTGATTATTGACTATTTTGATGAGGGCTCTACTTGGTAAAAGAATATTAAATTTAGTGATGTCGATTTATATTAAAAATTTTAACTTTTAAAAGAGGTATATTTGCACCGTAAAGCCTCAGTATTTACCTGTAGGGTATGATATATGAACTCAACACATCTTCTAATTTGATTGTATTACTTAGATTGTTTACAGGTTTGGGTTTTTTCAGCTCGTCTAAATAAATAAAAAAGTAAATATTTGTTCGTTTAAAATCTTAAATCTATGAAAATTCTGCATCGATTACAGTTAAACTTTATATAGTTGTTATGGGCACGCCAGCAAAGGTTTTCGGTCAAAAAATTTGATTAAAGCCGCGGGGTGAAAATCTAGTTATATTTTATTAATACCTACTGTAGCACTTTGGCTACAATATAATAATTTTTGGGTTGTATTAGGTATTTATCGGTCTTCGATCTTTGTGTTAATTTGATTTTAAATTTGCCGAACTAATAGTTTTGTTTTTTGGAAGTGACTTGGTTATCGTATGAAGGTGCGAGAAAATTGTCTTGATTTTCTATTTAAAAATCAATATTTATTTTATTTTTGAAAAAAAGTCAACTTAATAAAATGCTTCGGTGATATTCCATACAAAAAAGTGCCCTCTTCAAGCGGCAACAGGTTCCACAGACCCGTGCTTTTTCATCTGAGCTTACGACCTAAAAACTATACGTTCATCTTCGAGGTCAGTCAAGCAGCGTGTGCTGCTCACCATTGGCATAGTATATATATTAGTACTAACGCCATTGGTTCCCGTGCTAAGCTTTTTCAAGAGCAGTATAAAATCTTTCTTTCACCACCAATTTTGTTGCGCTGCCAATGCCGGAACCTCAAGTACCTGAAACATTTCCTTATCTCAATAGTAAATCAATAATAGATCAAAATACTGTAAATTATTTTTTTCTCTCTGTTTCTTTTTATCAAGTTAGGTTTTTCTTATACTAATTGTATTACCGCATTCTCGTACGTACCTGGAGGCTAGAACAAATTCTTATTTTAGGCTGAATAATTTAAAAAATCCCATATGGATTCATTCTCAACTACACCCATTTTTTGTGGCGAACAAGGTTTTATTTTACATTTCGCACCTCCAGTATGAAAACGACTCAATTCAAAAAAGCAACTTCTCGGGAAATCGCTAAGAAAGATTGTAAATTTATGCACCTATAAATTCTTTCGTCGATTATTTTATAAATATTTAAGCTAGCATATAAGTTTAAACTGAAAATTTAAAAGAAAAGATTTAGCTATGAATCTGTTGAAAAAAAAAGTTATTATAAGCGACTATGATAGGAAAAAAAAGTTTTTTTATTATTGAGTCTTTATTAAACCGAAAAATACAACAAAAATTTTGACTGATTAGAAGTTATGTCCTTTTTTGATTTAAAACAATGACTAATGCTTAGACTGTTTACGAGTTATGTCTTTTTAATATTTATGAGACGACATAATATGTTGTAGTAAGTTTTTGACATTTTCATGATGGAGTCTCTATTATTCTAAAAAAATCAAAGATTTCTATTAACTTTGTGAAAATTGGGTCATAAAAAATGAAAAATGTACAGTGTTGTACAGTACATGTAAAACAAAACAGTCATTAGAAAAATAATGTAAGTAATTACTGTTAAAGTTTTCAATCAAAAATATTAATAACAACCACTTTTGGAGCATTGTTATCCTTACCGCTAGATAAAATCTTAGGCATTTTAAGTTCATATCATGTCAGCCGAAGGACGTCCACTGCTGGACATAGGCCTCCCCAATGGATTTCTACGACGACCGGTTCTGCGCTGCCCGCATCCAGCGGCTTCCCGCGACCTTCACCAGGCCATCAGTCTACCAAGTGGGAGGCCTTCCTACGCCAAGGTTTCCGGTGACCATTACTCGAGAACTTTACTACCCCATCGGCCATCTGTTCTACGAGTTATGTGCCCCGCTATGTCGGTTAATTTGGTTCTCCTACGAATTTCATCGTTTCTGATTCGATCACGCAGAGAAACTCCGATCATAGCACGCTCCGTTACCCTTTGGGTGACCTTGAGCCTTCTTATGAGGCCCATAGTAAGCGACCATGTCGCAGTTCCGTATGTCATCACTAGCAACACACACTGGTCGAAGACCTTTGTCTAAAGACACTGCGGTATCTGGGACGTGAAGATATTGCGAAGCTTCCCGAACGCTGCCCAGCTTAGTTGGATTCGACGATTGACCTCTTTGTCGAAGTTAGACCTACCTTCAAGGGTTTACCAATTGTGAATAAAAAAAAAAAAAAAAAAAAAACCTAACTGGACTGTTTGTCCCAGGTACACATATTCGGCAACAACTTAGAATGCAAAACCTCCAAGCGTGTGACACGGACGTTTTTGACATAATTTTCGTCTTGTCCATGTTCATTCTAAGACCTACTTGTTGAGAGGCTCTACTGAGGCCATCGAGCATTGTGCCTAATTCGTCCATAGTCTCAGCCATGCCCACGATATCGTCAGCGAATCGAAGGTGGGTGATGTACTCGCCATTGATATTGATGCTGAGTCCACCCCAGATTTTAAGTACTTGTAAAAAAATCAACTCTTGAATTTTAATGTTTCATTTGATGAAACCAAGGTCTTAAACCACTACTTTTTTCCATAAATTATTATTTATAAATTGTAAACCGTAACAATATTCTGATGTTTAATAGGCATTAACCAAAAGAAATAAAACCTTAAACGAGGTCGTTGAACATAATTAAGGTTTTTTTTAATATTATAATTATAGTAATAGAATTTTTACGGTTTATTAGAATAAGCAACAAGAAATAAAATTTAAAAAATAAAATAATTTACATATACATCGAGAAAATATGTGGCATGCATTATACTATTCTAATCTAGTACTTTTCTTTTTCTCTTATGGGATAGACAGAGTATCTGACTCCTAGAGTGGAGATTCTAACATAAAATTTCGTTTTTTTACTGACATCTGCCCTCATACGAGAAACAGCGCTTCTAGGAGGCCGTGTGTCAGCGGACTGATTGACAGCTTTGCGGGTCTGCCAAGTTTGCTCATGCTATTTGGCCGCCCGGAACTCTCGAATGTTAAGAGGTCAGTCGAGGTGCGTCGGTTGGACAGGCGTTACAACGCATATACATCCAGCATGTGCCTACTGTAAGTATACAGGTCATGGAGTGACGGCGTGTGCTGATTTCCAGGCAGGGGGAGAAGCGCCGTGGATTCGCCAGCAACGCAGGTGGTGCTTCAGCTGCCTAGGGCCGCATATGGTGCGAGACTGCCCTACTGTTCTGCTGATGGCTTTACCACCAGCTCCTGGGCATGAAACGGATTAAAGTGGCCACTCAAGAGCGGAGACAGTCTCTCGTATTGAAACGCGAAAGCAGGGGACAGCGTTCACCTCCTTCACCAAGACAATAAGCTTCTGGATAGGGGAGGATCGTACCCTCGCCGACGTATGTTCCTCCCGCACGCGCGGGATGAGCGTAGGTACGTACGTTATTACAGATCCCCTCCAGCGGAGCTTCGTGAAGCTGAAGCACGGGACCCGACTGGCGGGTGCGACATTTGTACACATGGTCAGGGGCAACACACACACAGGGCCAGGGGTCATACAAGCAAGACTAGGGGCCTTACTCAAGAGTATTCGGAGTTAGTCAGCACCATGCCGCCTCATCTGAACCCGTGCATATTTTCACAACTAGCGGAGCATCCCCTCATCTGTCCACGCACCTCCACCATTTCGCCGTATTCCGATGACATATTACAGACCCCCGAGGTGGCTCAGGTAAGTACGGTGCTCTTCTTTTCAGCATGGAACCCGGCCTGAAACCCCTATCACCGTTCCATGTTAGCCGTACTTACCGTCCTTGCCGCCCAGCTAGTCACAATACTCTTGCCCACTACTAGGAATTGCAATAGGGGATCAAATGGCAAGAAAATGTCGGTACGAGCTCTGCCAGATACAGAAGCTCAAGGGTGTATCGTCTTAAGTGAACTGGTGAGCAGGCTAGGCTTACGTTTAGAGGCAAAATGCCATAGGCATTGGAGGACAGGTTGCCCCTCTAAGGGGTCAGGTTAACATAATCTTTGAGCTTGACGGCGCTAGAGCTGTTCCAGGCATGTGTTGTCATACGATATCAGCAGTGTCGGGCAATGTGGTGGCAAGTGGCAAAGTTGTGCGAGAGCTGATCACAGGTCTAGAACTCGCGGATCTAGAGTTTGAAGTTCCACGGTGGGTGGATGCACTGTTAGGTACGCATGTCCGCAGGCTCATGTTGCGGAGCACCATAAGTAGAATAAACTAGTGTTATTTATTTACTAACAGTTAGTATGATATCTGCCTCATGTTTCATTTTCGAACACTTAAAAAAACATACTTATCCAATACCTACGGTCTTGAAACTAGTTAAAACGTTAATAAAGACATGTAGCACAAACATACTCAAAATTTACAAGGATCGAGACTAAAATAGTTCTGGGCAGATAAGGTATTAATTCGTTTTTGAATCAAGGGTTAACCTTCTCGGGAGGTACCCCAGAAGTTATTGGTTAATATCTTAATAATTTTTAATTAGTTTTTTAAGTAAAAGTATTTTTTTTATTTATAAAATTTATCTGTCCAAATAAATCTAATAAAATAAATAAATTATGATTAATATACAATAATAACAATTTATTACATTCTTAGGTTGTTTTCATTATGTTGCCTCTTCTTCCTTTCGACATTGTCAGTAAACTTTTTTTCAATTTCGTATATTATTTTGTTGTTAAAACGACACATTTACTAATGAACCTCCGACTTCTTATTTCAGCTTACTTAAAAACAGACCCAATAATCAATGAGACATATACAATTACACTGTGTTAAATACGATAATGACAAGATTTTGAATAGGTCAAATCAGACCACCATACATAAATTAATATTCGTTATGGAAATGACTTTAAAATAAATCGGTCATTAAAATGAACAGTAACTTCAAAACTAAAATGATGTAAACTTAAATAAGTCTTCGGATTTTTTGGTAATGTCGGAAGAAAACAATCACATACCTAAATCGGTCGTTTTAATACTAAATAAACTATGGTGAACCTCTGATGGTATCGGTATAAAAACGACTTAATCTGCGTTAGGTCACTATCTTTCCGTGTGCGTGAAGTCCTCTCCACACCAATGTCAACTCAACACTAAAAGCGTCGTTTTAGAACTGGCCACGCCCCGAAATTCTCCGAGTGGGAAAGAGACCAACACAGCGGTTTTGTCCTGTTCTCGCTCGAATGTGGCTTTTTATTAATTACAGATAGTTGGATGTGATTGTTTTAGGTCTTTTCACGAATATAACTCATTTTTCAAGTTTTTTGAATTGAGTCGTTTTCGTACTGGAGGTGCGATTTTATAAACCCTATTTTGGCTACATTTTGGCACCCCGTTTTTGTTCGCTGTCTGCGTTTTGCATTCTCTTTCTTCGTAAACATACGACTTGCAAGATTTAGATTCTCCTCATGTTGTTGTATTTTTTTTTAACTAGTGTGTAAAATAAAGAGTATTTATCTTTATCTTATTATCATAATTAAGATGTTTTGAAATAGGATAAAGTTCTTTTTTCTTGTTACGGGAGGGTCTTCCTTTTTTACGCTTCTCTAAGTTTTTCCTTCGGGATATTTTATGTTTGACTTACCTACTTGCCTTTTACGCGGTATGCTTTCTTTTTTGTCTTCCTTTCGTTCTTTCTTGTTTTATTTAGTTTTAATTAGTTGTTTAGGTTTGATCTGTTTAGTTTGATTAGTTGACTAGTTTTAGGCTGCGCGCACAGCAAATTCAAAAAATTCTTTAAAGAGGGGTTCAGTTCATTTAACTCAACAGCTTTACCCAGAGAACCTGTAATTAATAAGCAAAATAAATTTTTGACTTTCCATACTAAATTGATCAGCTAATGGCAAACTTAGAACGGCAGAACGTATGGCAGGTATTTTTTTTTACAATTTCAGTTTAGGTTCCTTGGGAACAATTGTTCAGTTTCATAAGCTGATCCCCCCCCCCCCATAAATTATTTGTAGGTATTTCAGAAGGACTCTATAGAGCTTATATGTTTTATTCTTGAAATCAAAACTATTCTAACATATTAATGCAGCTTTGGATAAGAATATCGAAATTAGTATCGATATTTTTTTTCTCTTAAAATTCGATACTTTTTACCCGACTACGAAAAAAGGAGGTTCATGTTTTTGACAGTCTATGTATGTATGTATGTATGTATGGATGTTCAATGTTAATTTATTGAGGAAACAATCGTTGTTATAGAAATTAAAAAATATTTAGAATAAACATCAATACAAGCTTTATATTAGCTTGCCGTGTTAGTGAGTATGTAGCAGTATATTGAGTGGAAAATATAAAAATACTGTAAATTTAAAAAAATAATTAGTCCTAAAAATAATATCACACTAATTACAAATTACACCTAAAATAAAATGGCTAAAGTACCTAAAATAGAACACCTATAATACCTAAAATAGAACACATAAAATACCTAAAATCACACCTAAAATAGCTTAAATAAAAACACTTATAATAACCCGTCCCTCGTCATCCCCGGTGCAAAGATGCCCATAACACTAGCTGCATTTCCTCGCTAAATGGCTATGGACAGCCTCTGCACCAGGAAAGATCCGGAGCGGGAGTCAAAGCCTCTCTGAACTAGGCGACGCCCTATCTCCCTTACAAATCGATGTGCCTTCACAGTTCTTGAATGTTCATCTGTTCCCTCGTATTTCCTAAACCACTTAACCGATTTTGACAAATGTGGTGTCTTTGGGTTTGCGCCATCACTCCGCGTGTCATAGGATATATAGCATCAAAAAAATCAACGGCGGCTTTTATTGGTGAATTAAACAACCAAAAATTAATGTTTTAGATATTCATATCATGTTTCGTATCAAAAGAAAGGTCTTGACGAGCACATTTTAAATACTCGAGAGCGATGAATCCGGGTCACTTAAAGAATCCTAAAAATCTCGGAAACTAAGAAGGCTAGCTTCATGAAATAAATTGTGTTTAATAGACACTTTAATACCCCTTATATGAAAGTAATAAAATTTACGAGTCACTACATTTTATTTACAAAACATTACATAAATATAAAAAAAACTGCTGATCTTGCCTTAAAATAAAAATAGGAAACATGACATTTTTGAACATTATTACGATTTACTTGAATTTTAATACTTCGTATTGCCTCCTCGTGCTTCCATCACTGTGTTTACGCGGTTGGGCATGCTGTACACCAAGTTCCTTATACAATTTTGGGGAATATTCTCCCATTCCTCTGTGAGAGCAATTTTGAGCTCACGAAGCGTGGTTGGGGGAGGGCTTCTTTGTTTTACGCATCTCCCTAGCTCTTCCCAAGCATGCTCGATCGGGTTGATATCCGGGCTGCGTGCTGGCCACTCCATACGAGTAATGTTCATCTCTTGAAGGTAGTCATTCACAATCCAACCCGTATGAGGCCGGGCATTGTCATGCATAAAAATAGCATCCTCACCCAAATTGACCATAAATGGACCAACGTGTTCATTGAGGATTTCTTCCACATATCTTTCGCTAGTTAAAGAGCCGTTTTCTATGAACACCAGTTCTGTGCGACTCTCAGAAGAAATTCCGGCCCACACATGTACAGACCCACCACCGTAGGCTACTTTTTCTTAAAAAAAATATATAAAAAAAAAAATTTAATCTGTTTATTTTTTGAGTTACATATAAAATAAAAAAGACAACATCACAACGCTAAATCTAATATTAAGATTGTGTGCGCCTGATGGGTCACACTACACACACGGGTTACTTCTTCGATGCATGCTTGCTTGAATCTTTCCCCTGGTCTTCTATACACTCTGTGTCTTCCATCGTGCTTGTAGAGCATAAATTTTGATTCGTCGGAGAACATAACTTTTGACCAATCTCCAATACTCCAATTTAAGTGGTTCTGGGCATATCTTAGTCTTGAAATACGATGGCCACGCTCCAGTTTAGGGCCGTTTGCAGGTTTAAGTGGTTTCAAGTAAGCTTCAGCAAGTCGTCGCCTTACTGTCCATGTGCTTGGGTTACTTCCTCCGAGGCGTCGAAACTGTTTTTTAAGTTCAGTTCCTGTGAGAAAGCGATTACGAAGCATTGTGTTCACCAAGTATCGAACTTCTCGTGCTGTGGTACACCTGGTTCTGCCTGTTTCTGGTCTGGTAGAGCCAGTTTCCTCGTAACGTTGGAGAACTCTTTGTACTGTTGAGAGCGACACACCGACAGTCGTGGCTGTATCGCGCTGACCCCGGCCGTTTTCCAGCATTGTGAGTATTCTGGTGCATTCTTCAGGTGTGAGCGACATGATTACTGCTTAAATAATAAATATTGAACACTATCAACATGGTTTATGTACCCACTTAAATGACAGATTAGAAACAAAAGCAAAAACAAAGGTAGTAATTTCGTAGTTCCATCTTCGGAAGTCTGCCTTTTTCAAATTTGATTTTTTTATGACATAACTTTACAATAACTAAGAAGTTTTAATGACGTCATTTAAGGAGTATTAAATTGTCTATTAAACACAATTTATTTCATTAAGCTAGCCTTCTTAGTTTCCGAGATTTTTAGGATTCTTTAAGTGACCCGGATTCATCGCTCTCGAGTGTATATACAGTGTGTATTGGATAGGGTTACCGATATTTGAAAGCCTTAATACACCACATTTATCGACAAAAAACCCCCCATGAAGTGGTCGCATCCATTTTTATTTTCAATTTTATTAGTAGCTGTTCATGAAAAATATGTTTTCTATTGAATTAATTAGCAGTACAGACTTCAAAATTGCCTCTTTTGAAAGATAATTGAATTTATCTGGTGATCCACACATAAAATTAACCGAACCATTTGTGGAAAAAAAACACAGAAAAGGATAAAGAAAAATGCAAAATATATGTATATATATATATATATTTAATAATTTTTTTAAATATTTTTTTTATTTATTTTATTACCAAAAACACAGTTAAACGATAATACAGTAAGTAGTGGTCCCCACAATAGGCTAGGCCTGTATCGTATATGTATACATATATATATTTATCATTTTTTTAACCTACTAAAAAAATTCATAAACGTTTTGTTTTTTCTTTTTAATCGATTTATTTTGAGCTAAACTATAAAACGACACCAAATTATGTAGGCCTCGGTGGAGACGTGTATGAGCTGATATGATTACCAAGGTGAGATGTCAGATGTTACACATCTTAACTCCTTGAGCGTGTTTTGGACTACCGGTAGGCCAGAAAAAATGTCTCCGTGGAGCGTGTTTTGGACTACCGGTAGACCAAATAAACTCTTATGTGATTGGTTGCCGTCTTACCGACCGTATGGGAACGAATCTTTTTATACACAAACTCTATCATGTTGTGACCTATTTTATCCTCTTTTTATCGTTCATCCATTCGAATATCATTCAAAAATAAATTATTTCCAAGCCGGGCGGCCATAGTCAGCCATATTGTTTTGCCGTGTCGTTTGTATTGTGAGAATAGTAAAGTGTGAAAATGAGTTTCAGACGTAAACGGTTCGTGTTGTTATATAAATCTCATATCAAATTACTGGGAAAAGAATGAAGATTATGTTAAAATGATTAGTTTTTGAAATAATTGCAAAATAATTAGTTAAAACTGAGACCAAGTTTTGGTAACGGCAAAATGGCGAATTTTATTTTTTTGAACAAATGAAAAATTAATTTCAGACGTAAATAGTATGTTTTGTTATCAATCTCATATCAAAATACTCGGAAAAAAATGTACATTATGTGGAAGTGATTAGTTTTTCAAATATTTGCAAAAATAATTTGTGAAAAGTACGAAGTACTGTGCAAAACGGCAGTGATGAACTCCGTTTTTTGTCGTTGGAAACTTATCCTAATTTTGTAGTAAAACTATTGTGATTCGAAGTGAAATATTTAGTTTATATACACTTATGAAAGTGTATTATGCTATGATACTTTTAGTTTTTGCGAAAATGTGTAATAAGGTTGTGTAAGTGGGTGCATTCAGCGACTAAAAGTGCAAAAATCAAGATTTTTTTTTGAAAATGATGATGAAAACCACAAAATGTCTTCATCAGGTGAGTTATTTCTAAATATCTTTTAATTTTAATACCTAGGCAATTTATTAATCTTTACAACGGTATATAACAATAGTATATAACTTAATTATATATTTACAAAAAACTTAAAAAAATAGGTCCTAGCCGAGTCTGAATGACGTCATCCATGAGTCAACACGCTCAAGGCACTTTAGCGGAAAAAATCGAATTACGCTCCACGGGTTAAGCGACTAGTAAGGCTCGCTCGTTTTTTTTTTCAAAACAATCATTTCTTTGCCATACAAAAAAATCATACATACATTCCTAAATTAGAACATTTTATAAAAAAAAACATCGACATGCTCTTCCACTTCGACAGTTTTACAATCTGTACCGGTTTTTTTCATTTACCGGTTTAACCACCACCCGCATCACTAATGACAAAACATTCCACGTCAATCGAGTTGGATGAAAATTGGCATTTTGAGTGCCTTTGCTTTGAGTTTTTTGTGCGGCGTTGGTCTATCTCAAAGTGAATGTCCTTTATTCTACTCTGGAACTCTCCGTAATTTGTAGTGATAAAACTATAGAAATGAAATTGTTATATCTAACTTTCCTGGTTCTACCCGCAGTCCTGCTCTGCTTCAATGGAGGTAAGAAAATGTTATTGAATATTCTAATTTTGGACGAAAATCTTTGGCATTCGTACGTGGCACCATTTCTCCTTCTAATTTTGAGTGAAAGTAGCTCAACTTTTGATGTTACTGTAATCCAGTAAACGTAATTATTAAAAGTAATGAAGTTCCTGAATAAATTATTGTGAAATGCATTGTGCTAGATTTCTAATTTCGAGCCTTAGTTTCAATATCTGCCACAACCTCAATTCATGCATTTTTTTTACAGTTTCACGTAGTTTTGTTTGATATGAGTAGGAAGATATTATTATCATTCATTATTTCCAATCTTAGACACCCTACAGGACATAGGCAGGCATAGGTAGTTTAAGACATACACATATGACATAACATACAAACATATACTCTGCTAGGTAAACTATCTCTAATCACTGCTGTATTTACTGGTACATAATTTACTTCGACTTATCTAAGAATGTCTAAAACACCAGTGAAGCAAATGTCTTAGATAAGGTTCAGTCACACCATATTGTACAGCTAATTGAAAATCATCACATCATCACATGGTTCGTTTTTTTTGTTTATTTCGAATATCTTTTTCCATATTACATGAGCTTGTTACATAAATAACTTAAAAAGTTAAAGTCCAATTGGAGATATTATCTACATCCTCCTTCACTAGAGAACAGGACTGTCAGTTATTATTCAAGGTAGGTTAAGGAGTTTTAACAGATTTTTTCACTGTCAAAAAACTTTCAAGTCAATATTTTATAGTGACTCGAGATCTTAATAATAAAGCTACTTTTCACCTCGCAAGTATTTGGCCAGTATACTGCCCCATCTTAGGCATATACCAGATTTATAATGGGGACAACTTTTTGAAAGTTGCAAACTAATAGTGATGGATTCGAGCTTGGCTTCAAAAGTCAGTGCCTACTGTGTGGTTGCAATTGCTACCTTTTCTGATATTTCTCATCCAAGGAGGTTGCATTTCATTATATTATACAAATCCCTGACTTGAACACTAAAGCTACATAGCAGATTAACCTTCATTGCAAGTTTTGTGTATGTAGAGAGCACCGTATGGGCACTATTCATAATCTTCTTTAGGTCCTGGGATACCTTGGGGTGCATTATCCATAATAATTAGATTATCTTAATCATTTGTTTATCGGGTCATGTAGGAGATTTTAAGCTAAAAAGTCTGTTTCCATCTGTCCCTCTTACCTTTATCTTTTGAACTGTAAAAGGTAGCCAGTTGAAATTTTCACAGATTATGTTTTTATATGCCGATTTCCCAACAAATAATAACAATAACAAATAGTAAAAAACTAGCCAAGTGTGAGTCAGACTCTCTTTCTGAGGGCTCTGTACCATCACACCTCTCCACACAACTTTGTCAATTATTCTTATTTACCTTACAAACAAGGGACATCAACACGAGCAACAGAAAAATATTTTTTTTTATAAAGTTACAACCTAGTGCGAGTATGACTCACACGCTGGTTTTTATTATTTGCTGTATTACTTCAGAATCTGTTAAATGCTTGTTTTAATGTGAAATAGTCTATTGTTATGCAGAAAAATTGTTGCTATCTTTCAGGTGACCATTTATTAGCACGAGCTGAAGAGGATGAATTGGATGATGTAGTAGACATCGAGGGTGAGGATACGCAGGTGGTGGGAGATGATGTTGCTGATGAAGACGACTCAATAGTGAAATCAGCTCAGGATGTGGATACTACTATACTCTTCACCAAACCAGTGACCAACTATGGAGACGTTGCCTTTGGTGAGTAACAAATCTGTATTGTATCTATCATTTTGAAAATGACTCTATAGGAAATTTAAAAATATGTGGTTTAGTTCTGACAAACAGGATGAAATAAAATAAGCTCAGATTTTTTTCACATTGTTGTTGCCCTCCTTTAACAAAAAAGAAATATGCACACAATATGTTAAATATGAAAGCAAAGATTTCATGATTGAAAACCATCATTGTTAATCTTATCAATTTAACAAATATGACCTATGCATTTGTTGAAATAGTAAAAATGTTTTTTATTTTCTTAAGAAAATATGTGATATGTGAAGAAAAGTGAGGAGATCTGTAGAACCAAGACATAACTCACAGAATCGCTAAAATTCAGTAGATTGTAGAACAGATGGCCGTTGGGGCAGTAAAGTTCTGGAGTTGCGACCGCCCACCCGAAGACATATCGTAGGCAGCCTCCCACTTGGTGGGCTGACAACCTGGTGAAGGTCACGGTGAGCAGTGGATGTCTTTCAGCTGATATATGATGATATTAAATTAATCTCCCTTTTTATATCTTTTATACCTAGGTCTATGTTAAGAATATCAAACTACAAGATAAAATGAACTCAATGCAACAAATTCTGTTTTCTCAGACTTACATGCTGGACTCCCAGTAGAATTCCTCGTTGGATTCATCAACAAGGGAGTTGAGGACTACATTGTGGAATCAATGGAAGCGTCTTTCCGATACCACATGGACTATTCATACTACATTCAAAACTTCACCGCTGTGCCATACAATAAGGAAGTTAAGCCAAAACAGGAGGCTACGTTTGCCTATTCTTTTATACCCAATGAAGCATTTGCTGGAAGACCGTTCGGATTGAATGTTCAGTTGAACTACAGGGATATAAACGGAAAATATTATCAGGTATGTTTGAGATTCTTCATAAGTCTAAGTCATAATATCAGCCAAAAGGCGTCCACTGCTGAACAAAGGCCTCATACAGCGGCTTCCCGCGACCTTAAACGGGTCGTCGGTCCACTGTGTGAAAGGCCTTCTTACGCTAAGTCTTCCGGTGCGCGGTCGCTACTCGAGAACTTTACTGCCCCTTTACTGAGTCAAAGTTTTTATAATAAACAAATGTTTTAATAGCAGCTTATTAATTTCACTTCAGCCTAATGTTACTTCTAACTCTAGTAAATAAACAATGCTTTGTCAGCATAATTATTTATATTTTTGGAATAGTTTCCTCAAATTATTTGTTGAAAATATTTTCTCTTGCACAAATTAATAATTATAGTTGATACTTTTGATAGGTTCTTGGTGGAACATTATATCACACATATTGGTATATATCTACACTAATTCCACATCTTTTTGACATAATACCATCTTATAAATTGATGATTGCTGGCTGCGTGCACAAAAAGAGTCACTATCTACATGCAAGCGAGAGCGCAGAACAAGCGATAGAGAGGCACGTTTGGCCTAAGCATTCGGCTTGTGATCAATGTTTTCTTAGGACGTTGTTCGTTCTTAGGGTGGCCCACAAATACGGTTTTTTTTATGTGGAATTAGGCTTAGCGCGCACTGCTTTGCGTTTCTTCAACGCATAATCTGTAAAATATGGAGTGTAATAGAAGTGCGCGCATTGCGGTGAAATAAACGCATGCGTTTTAATGTTTGTTGGCCGCCCGCTGCAAATTTGCGGCGAGTCTACCGCTCATACTTTTGTATCGCATAGAGATCTATGAAGTTTTTTACGCTGAATTAAATACATTATGCAGATAGCTTCTCTTATATGGTAGTCCATAACGAGGACGTGCGGGCACGACGGCTGGAGTTCGAATGACAAAACGTGCGTTTTTTTCGCGGCAGTCCGCGGACCCGTGACTGCGTTTAATCTACCGCACGGTAGAATAAACGCAGTCACGGTCACCGCAAAGCAGTGCGCGCTAGCCCTTAGTGTAGATATATACTAATATATATAATAATATGTGTAATATTTATCTGATCATGTACTATAAAATACAGGGTGTTCTATATTAATGTTGCACTATTTTGTCCCAATCAAAAAGAAATGAGAATATAGTCATCTTTTTTCCAATTTTTCCTACTGTTTATTTTACTAAATTTAAATGTTAATCTACAGTACTGTTTGATATACATTTTACATCACATTTAGTCTTAACAGTAAACATTAGTGAATGTTTTGTTTACATTAATGTATTGTTGTGTTGTATTGTATCATTCATACAACAAACACTTTATGTCCTTTTTTAACCTTTCCAGGAAGCTGTCTACAACCAAACCGTAAACATAATCGAGATCTCTGAAGGCTTAGACGGAGAGACGTTTTTCCTGTACCTGTTCCTCGGTGCCGCCTGTGTGCTGGCGCTGGTGGCCGGTCAGCAGGCTCTGTCATCGCTGGCCCGCCGGCGGTCACCGCGCGCCGCGCCCAAGCAGCTCGAGACTGGCACATCCAACGATGTGGACTACGACTGGCTGCCGAGAGAAGTTGTTAACCAGCTTAGTAAGTATCCTTACGTGTCTAATAGTGTAGTTGACTGTGTCTAAATAGGCACCGATGTACGGTAGCCGAAGGTTGCGTAGAGACATGAAAAGTGACAAAGTAAGTCCGAATTTATGCAAGAGCAAATGTACAGAGGCATATCCTGCCTCAGCCTGAGGCGGATTCTAATGCGTACGCAACTTTATTACTTGCTTTGTTTTCCATGACGCCTTTTTATGAAAATTATGACGTCACGCCTTTCGTAACAAACATTTTTAGAAAACAATGTCGTTTTTGGTGAGACAGGTTAAAAAAATAATTAAATGACAAAGTCAATACCGTCAATAAGTTTTGGCATTTATGCAGAACCATCCTTTGGCTGGGGCTTAGCCCACGTGGATATTGTTTTTGCCCAACTACGAAAAAAGGAGAGTTATGTTTTTGACAGTCTATGTATGTTCATCAGTTCCCTCGTATTTCCTAAACTACTTAACTGATCTTGACAAATTGCCATTACTCCGCAAATTAATTTATTAAAATTAAGCATTTTATTAATGACAGAAACACACAACTTTTTAACACACTTTTATTAGGTCGACTTGTATGTAACTATGTAATGGAATCTAAGGTAACTAATTTAACCATCTTCCAAAGATCGTAGCGTCATGAAAATTGGCAGCTGTATGTAGTTTTGATGACAATACAATAATATGGTACTGTCGAACTGATCTGATGATGGAGCCGGAAGGTATGAACTGGAACTTCATCATGGAACATCGTATCATAGCTGTGTTTGGACTTGTTAGAAAAGTCTTGTAATGAACTTTGACCACGATTAGGTTTCAAGTGATGATGAAGCCGGAAGATAGGCACTGGCGTTCCATAATGGAATATCGTATCATAGCCGTGTTTGAACTTGTTAGAAAGGTCTTATAATGAACTTTGACCACGATTAAGTTTCAAAGTCTGATCTGTCAAACTGATCCGACGATGGAGCCGGAAGATATGAACTGGTACTTCATGATGGAACATCGTATCATAGCTGTGTTTGGACTTGTTAGAAAAGTCTTTTAATAAACTTTGACCACAATTGGGTTTCAAGGTCTGATGATGAAGCCGGAAGATAGGCACTGGCATTTTAGTTAGAATATCGTATCATAGCCGTGTTTAAACTTGTTAGAAAGGTCTTGTAATGAACTTTCCCCACGATTAAGTTTCAAGGTCTGCTGATGAAGCCGGAAGATAGTCGTGTTTGCACTTGTGAAAAAGTTCACGTAATGGACTTTGAACACGATCAGGTTTCAAGGTTATAACAAACCTATTATAGAGGTATATTGACATGTAAATATTGAGTGTAAATATTGACATAGGTGCCTGTATAAAATGGAGAAGCACAACAATGTATTTTACGACATAAAGGCTCAAGACCAACTTATTGACGCGACCCGAAACCTTAGAGTCCATTATTCCCAGAGATATAAATAAAACGGGTGAACTACCGTGTAAATTAAGAACTTTCAAAGGGGTTAATATCATGTTGCGATCCAATATACTCGTAGACGTGGAGAAGGGGCTAGTGAATGGAAGTATCGGATTCATCTCGGACATCGTCTGGCCGCACTTTAGACGCGACCAAATGTATGAAACCGACATACCGTCCATCAAAGTTAATTTCGGAAATGATGGTGAGCACCTAATTCAGCCTTTAGGCATCCAATTCCCGGCCAAGTACAGCTACGGTACGGTAGAAAGGCGCATGCTCCCAGTGATTTTAAGTTGGGCATCTACCGTGCACAAGTTGCAAGGCTGTACGGTAGACCACGCAGTGGTGTAGTTAGGGTCCCGTACTTTTGCGTATGGACAGGCGTATGCGGCCCTAAGTCACAGTATATATATATTAGTACTAACTAAGTAGTGTAAAATCACTTAGTGGTCTCCAGATTGAAGAGCTAGATTGTTCTAAGCTGACAGGTAAAACGCCATGCAATACCGACGCACTGGCGGAGATGGAGAGGATGCGGGCTCATTTGCCTGACTTGAAATAAATGTATAAATGTTAAAAATATTTCGTTACCAAAGACTAAAAAGTATAAAATACTCGTAAATTAATAGTTTAAAAAACACTAAAAAAAACACGCTTTTATTAATGCACGTAAAAACCAAAAATAAATTATGCATCGTTCAAGTTGTCTCTATTTCTGTGCTGAAGTGTAAACTATGTGCTTTTAATTATAATATTAGATTGTAAAAGCGTGGGGCGCTAGAACAGGGAAAGGCTTTCTTGTTAACAAATACTAAAACTTACTTCCTGGCGGAAGCTGCATGAGGTCGCACAAGGGCATAACGTTTATGCCGCCAAAGGGTTACCAAAGGGAAAAAAAATAACTCGTCCACGAACAAGAACTCTACATTTTGCCACTTCTTTCCTTTTCCAGCGCCCCACGCTTTTACAATCAAATATTATACTTAATTAAAAGCACATGGTTTACACTTCAGCACAGAAATATAGACAACTTGAACGATGCATAATTTATTTTTGGTTTTTACGTGCATTTATAAAAGCGTGTTTTTCTATTGTTTTTTAAACTATTAATTTATTTTATACTTTTTAGTCTTTGGTAACGAAATATTTTTAACATTTATACGAGTACATTTATTTCAAGTAGGCGAATGATTTCCTTTAGGTCTGTGCCAAATTTCATCAAAATCGGTTGAAAAGTTAAAGCATACAAACCGCTATGCTGTGTTCCACTCTTTCCGCGCGACGGTGTAGTAACGTAAATTGGAGGCTTAAGTTTCGTGAAGTTTTGACTCGATATCTGAAAGCATACCTGATTTTTACTTATTTTTTTGCAGAAAAATCGCCCAAGACTCCCAAACAGTCACCACGCTTGAGGAAAGCAAAGAGATCCGCCGGCGACGACTAAGCTCGGCTCGATTGCGTCCTGAGAACCAGCTGAGACGATTGAGAATCAAGTGAAATAAGAATATGTCACTAGCTGCTAGGCTCTACACTAGTCCGTTTTAATCGAACCTCTTTAATTTAATCAAATTAATAGGAATAAATCAGAATAAAAGTAAATAATTCATGGATGTATAGTATGTAAATAGATGATTTCTCAAACATGCTTGGAAATTTGAGCATTATTTTGACAACCTTCTTCGAGATAAATCGAAATTGCTGTACTGGCCAAATACATGCGAGCAGCGGCCGGCAAAAGTTGTATGAAAATCCATATCTGTCGTGTTTAGCGGCCAAATAAATTACTATGTAAACTCATATCTGTTCCTGTAATTTAAAAATGGAACTATATTTTACTGCGAAAATGGCAGGCAACCAAGGAGGTAACATAACAAAGGTTTTATTTAAATTTCGAAACTGACTTGCAAATATAACTCTGAAAAAAAAAACAAATGAACACCGGCGCGTGAAAAATTTTCGCTGTTCGTCATTAATTTTGAAAAGTAATTATTGAAGTTTTAATTTCCGCGCATTATTTGAGAAAAGTACTATACAAGCCTTGGTCACAACTAGGCATTGGACTAGGTTTACATGTTCGTCCATCAATGCCTCTTGCTGGCCGCTGCAGTAGTGTACTATTTCTTCTTCAGTGTAATTAATCAAATGTTCTAATAATCATTTGTGATCCCTCTTTTAGGTTTTCACAAAAAAAAAAAATTTGGTTGTAAAAGTTTCCTGAAAGTTTACCAGATTTACTGCATGTTTGAATAGTTTTTTAGTGTCTAACTTTAGACTGATGTTAGTTAGATATTATACATATTGTAAGTTGAACTAAGTCACAGTATGTTCATCAATGTCAATGGCGTATTCTTTTTTACTTGGTTGTGTGTACAGACTTTGTGTTTGTAGTTTATGTGTGTTGTGAGATAAATTATGGAACAAAGTGAACTTGGAGTACCAACGTGCAAGAGATAAGACATTATTTAATAAAATGTTAAATTTTTACGAAACCATTTTAAACGGTTTTATTTTATTTCCTTTTGTTATTGTAGTTACCACTGTAAGGATTGTTTAGTGTTGAATATGAAATCAAATATAAGAGTAGCTGGTTAAGTCTATAATTAGGAAGTTAATTCGCGCTACATTGGTCAACGGTGGTCCGCATGACCTATTTCTAAGTGACTCCGTACACGCCACACCACAATGTGTGGAGGCATCGGTACTGAAAGGAGAAGTTACCGTAATGCACGTTAATTTTACCCTTTCAGTGTTATCACGTAAATGAGTAGGTACTTAGAATTACTTTAAATAAGGCCATCTTTGGTGTCGTTGTGTGATCAGGATCACAGATTGTGGTACAATATCAAAATAAGAAGTTTTTTTCATTATTTTTTATTATTCAACATTGGTAAGCCCTGATGAATCGACAGAACGTAAATCTACATTATGTGGCGCAAAATATATCCATAGACGACCTATTATATGGTAAATTGGTAGATCCTTTATCGTACCCAAAGTACATACATACTTAAACTATATATCTTCGATGTAGTACAAAATAAATGAAGTTTCCGCCGTTTTCATGGTCCTATCTAAAACCAAAGAGTTTCTGTATTATCTCCAGCCCTCTAGAAGAATATCTCTAAATTCTATGTCACGTAAATTGTCCCACGTTTGAGTATGGCATACGGAATACCCTCATGGGTTGTTGTAGTAGGAGTGAGATAAATATAGTGTAATTTTCTTACAGTTTATTTTTATCGGTTTTTTTTTAATCTGTAACTTGACTCCACTTCCTTGTCGAGCCGTGAAGATATTAATTCGTCTCGAGAGATAATAATATAGAAACCAAGGAGCAGCACTACGTAGTAACAATAGGTCATCGTTGACTATGATCTAACACAAGCACTCATTCTTCTTTGACTACAGGCACAGTCGAAAGTTTTAAAAGAATTAATATCTATTTTTTAGTGTTGCGACCATGCGCCAAAAGTAGATACTCCCAAGTGAAATCGATTATCTCTTGACTCGGTAAGCTTTTCTCGGAGGAATTAATAGAATGGATTGGCTTTTTTTTATTAAAAATTTGAGTGCGTTTGACTATATCTCACCTGATAGTAAGTGACGATGTAGTCGAGGATGGTACACGCAAACTCAAATAATGCCTATTCACTCTCGCCTTGAAGATCGCCAAATTGTAGGAATCGGGAAACACGCAGGCAAGGAGTTCCACTTAATCGCTGTCCGCATAATAAATGAGGATGTAAGCGTAATGCTTCGTGCGTATAGGCTGAATATCAACAACAAAGGGGTGGAAGACCGAAGGTGGAATGGAGCTGGGGAAATGAGGTCGTGAAGTTCTTGAGCACACTCCGAAATGAATTCGATAGAAAACCGAAAGACAGGCAACTTTGCGGCGATGCTCAAGGCTTTGAAGCTTGTTTTTGACAAGCTCATCATCGCCAATGAGTCTCCGGGCGCGTCGGTCGATAGCGTCCAAGGTATCCAGCTGATAGCGGGCTGATCCATCCCATAGTTGAGAACAGTACTCCATACAAGATCGGACTTGTGCGTGATATAAAGATAGAAGCTTTACAGGCGATAACATTTACAAAATGGCCGATTTTTGGCACCAAATTCAATTGTTTGGCTCGCTCTGTAGCCTACTAAACTGATTGATTGATTTTAGCTTCAAAGATGTCGTTAGATTCGTATTAATTGTGAAAGTGACACCGGGTATTAATTTTGAATCAGAACACAACATAAGCTGGGAGTAGGTACCTCCACGCAGTGAAGGCGGTAAAAGTTTAACTGGCTAAAACCCCCATAGTTGAATATCAATGCTTTCGGGCTTATGTTGTCGTCATTGTGTGTTATTTCTTTTTGATATACACCTCCTATTTGGCACGGTAGCCTACTCGGTAACGCAGGGGAGCAGCCATGTGGCATATCTATTTGTATTGACAAATAATTTATAAGTAATTATTACACAATCACACTGAAAAAGAACCTACCTCAAGTAGCTACATATTATATAGTATTTGTTGAGCTTCACCATCTTGAACTTGATCGATTAAAATTAATGGCTCTATTCCGGAAAACCACAAATAATAGAACAAAGATTGCAACATTGAAAAAGAAATCTCCTATTAAACGCAATAAACGTTTAAAAAACAAAGAGAGAGACGAAACGGGGGGCATTCTCAGTACATTGCGTATTGGGATTGGATCGCTAGTTATGTTACGCCGTACTATATAAATGTTAACCATGATCTAGTAAATGGCGCTATGGGCGTTATCCGAAAGTTTTAGTGGCTCGCTCTTCGCAGGGACCAAATGGAAACCGGAGAATTACCGCAAGCAGTGTTGAGTTCGACGACCGCACAATAAAAAATACCCAACTAGGAGTTGGTTTACGGATTAAACCGTGTACGATAGATTCTGACGCACTTCGAGGACAAGGAAAAATCGAACGCAGGAAGTTGCCCTTAATCCTGAGTTGGGTTATAACTGTCCACAAACTTCAGAGTTCTACACTCGATCGGGCGGTTGTGGACCTCGGCTGACAAATACTATTTGCTAAAGGTCAAACATATGTAGCTCTTAGTCGAGTTAAAACATTAGCTGGATTGGTTATCAGTAATATTATTCCTAAAAAACTTTTGAATCGGTCACACGATCAGAATTCTTTAATAGAACTTCAACGTTTACGAGAATATTATTCTATCAACTGATAAGTTAATTATACTCGAGTTTCGTCCTCGATATTAGTAACTAGAATTTATTTTACACTATGTAGTAACGCAGTAAGTGTTTACCACTCATCACTTGTTTAGAGGAAAAAAGTAGCCAAGTATGGCAGCACTTTTTTTTTTATAATACCTCCCGCTCTTCTCGTGCCAATCCCAACTTCGCAGTTCCTTCATTCGCATTTTAGTGCTCAACCACTCCACTTGGATCAAAAGTTCGTGTTTTCGACGGTGCAACGTGTCTGTTTCAACATGACGAAACGGAAAAACGAGGAAAGCGTTAAATTTCTTTCGAAACGCCTGATAACTCGAAAGATATTTGATCGCAGCACGTCTTATACGACGTGGTTCGGAATCATCCTCCTCGTCATCATCCTCGGGTCCCACATCGGGTTCCTCGTCGTCATCTTCGCAGAGCGAGCAGATAATTCCGGATTACCATAAGGTTAGTATTTAAAACTACCCTCATATTTTTTTACAAAAATAATAATGCATTCAGGGTAGCCTCTAGGGCCATTTCACGCATTATAAAGAAACCCATGTATTCAGATCAGTCTGCGGGACTGTTTCGCCACATGGTAGTTATCGGCATAAATACACAAAAATAATGCACTCAGGGTGATATATGGACCATTCCGCTGCATTACAATAAAGATGCCGTCCTATTTATACGTCCTTTCATAAAAGCACCCAGGGTGGTCTACAGGATCATTCCGCCGCATTTAACAAAAATATTATGTTGTACTAAACTACCTTCATATTCTTGTACAAAAATAATAATGCATTCAGGGTAGCCTATAGGGCTATTTCGCCGCATTATAAAGAAACCCATGTATTCAGATCAGTCTGCGGGACTGTTTCGCCACATGGTAGTTATCGGCATAAATACACAAAAATAATGCACTCAGGGTGATATATGGACCATTTCGCCGCATTACAATAAAAATGCCGTCCTATTTTCACGTCCTTTCATAAAAGCACCCAGGGTGGTCTACAGGACCATTCCGCCGCATTTAACAAAAATATCATGTACTAAACTACCTTCATATTCTTGTACAAAAATAATAATGCATTCAGGGTAGCCTATAGGGCTATTTCGCCGCATTATAAAGAAACCCATGTATTCAGATCAGTCTGCGGGACTGTTTCGCCACATGGTAGTTATCGGCATAAATACACAAAAATAATGCACTCAGGGTGGTATATGGACCATTCCGCCGCTTTACAATAAAAATGCCGTTCTATTTTCACGTCCTTTCATAAAAGCACCCAGGGTGGTCTACAGGATCATTCCGCCGCATTTAACAAAAATATCATGTACTAAACTACCTTCATGTTTTTGTACAAAAATAATAATGCATTCAGGGTAGCCTATAGGGCTATTTCGCCGTATTATAAAGAAACTCATGTATTCAGATCAGTCTGCGGGACTGTTTCGCCACATGGTAGTTATCGTCATATATATTTAAAAATACAAAAATTATGCATTCAGGGTGGCATATGGGACCATTTCGCCACATTACAATAAAAATGCCATCCTATTTGTACCTCCTTTCCTAAATGCACCCAGGGTGGTCTATAGGACCATTCCGCCGCATTTAAGAAAGATATCATGTACTCAGATCAGTCTGTGGGACTGTTTCGCCACATGATCTATCTTGCCTTGCGACAAAGTGCTTACATGTATATACTATATATATATATAGATATACTCTCGTACTCCCAGACCGTGAAGCAGCCGCATCCGCATACGAAGACGTACTGTCCGATGCGCCACCGCCGCCACCTGCAGTTGCCACCCAGCAACGCCAGAGCCGCCGAGCAGATCGCTGGTCTGCCAAATGTATTACCACCAACTGTAATTACCTAGTGCCCTTGATTCCCTGTACTGAGGAAACGGGCGAGTCAAATGTAGATGGTACTGGTCAATCTGAATTACTAGACATATTGGGCTCTGATCCATCAGTAGCTTACGAATTCGGTGACGAAATTAACAAGGAGGTGGCCAGTAGATTTGACCATAATATAGCCACAACAGGTTTAGAAAAGCAAGAGATTGGACGTATACTTTGCGACATACAGCACAGTAAATCGTCGGCTCTTAGAAATTTCGCGCTGTACTCACTAGAAAAGGATTTCCGTGAACAATTATCGACTACCAAGATAGATAAATATCTCTTCGGTGTAGATTTACAAGAAACTTTAAAAACAACTAAAGCTGTTTGTGAATCTGGCACTGACATAAAGGATGTACAGAAGCAGAAGCAAAAACCGAAGACTTTTAACTGGAAGGCGGGACCCTCAGCTGGCAGACAGCCGAAGGTCTGACACAGAAGACACAGCCTGCAGCACCAGCCAGTCAGCGCGCAACCTCGTCGCACAAGTCATCAGATCGGCACAAGTTGACTCGCCGCCGCTAGACCCGGTACGTTATGCTGGCCGCCTTGCAAATTTCTACCAACAGTGGTCATTGATCATCACACAAGACGAAACTGTTTTGTCTTGGGTAAACTGATACCAATTGACCTTTAAGTCACCAGTTTACCAATCTGGTTATCCCACAACTGTATCAACTGACACTGACGAAAAATGTAACTTCTCTGACGCGATCAACAATCTTTTATCAATATGCGCAGTCTCAGAATGTGAACCATGTTCAGATCAATACGTATCTAAAGTTTCCTTGGTACCCAAACCCAATGGGAGCATGAGATTTATTATCAGCTTAAAAGAGCTTAGTAAGTTTATACCTACACAACATTTCAAGTTAGAAGACCTGAGAACGGCCTTAAAATTAGTCTCAAAAGATTGTTTTGTGGCGACCTTAGTTTTGAAAGATACATACATACATACATCGGATCGTACGCGAAATATAAAATTTTAAACAACTAAAACGTTGTAAAATCTGGAAATTGGCACTGCTAATAGGGTTATTAGTATCCGCTTGCCCAGCCGTCGAATACGGTTGGCTTTATACAAAACAAATAAAACGAGTTAAATATCTAAATCTACTTGGCCATGATGATTACAATAGATTCATGAACATTCCTGGCACTCTGCTTGCCGATTTTAATTGTTGGCTCAATGCTTTACGCAAACGGAGGCATCAAATAAAATATTATTTTTCAATTGAAATATTTTCTGACGCTTCAACTACGGGGTGGGGAGCGGCCTGCGGTGATCAGACAGCTAGTGGCAGGTGGTATAAAACAGAAGGTTCATTACACATTAACCAGCTCGAGCTGCTGGCAGCCTTTTTTGCTCTTAAAATATTTGCCAAGAATTGCCATGACTGTCAAATACTTTTAAGGGTAGACAACACCACGGCGGTATCTAACATACAAGACGGGTGGTATTCAGTACCCCCATCTTACATAAAATCCTCTGATAACGTTACCGCGGAGAGTCTAGACGCTCTCACCCAGATATAGAATGAGAAATTTCATTAGATGGGTATCGTTAACTAAAACATTTGGAAAACCCAATATCGATTTATTTGCGAGCCGTATTAACAAAAAATGTGACGTATAATGTGTCTTGGAACAGGGACCCTGACGCATACGATGCATTTACCATTGAATGGTCAGGTTCTTTTACGCCTTCCCTCCAATGGCTATAATTCTTAAGGCCCTAAGAAAAATCATTTTCGAAAAGGCTGAAGGTATTATGGTTGTTCCAGTTTGGCCTACACAACCGTGGTACCCTGTATTAATGAAATTTGTAGTATCAAAAATAATAAGATTAAATCTCAACCATATCATAATATCCAATTCCAGCAACCGAAACATCAAGTCCAGCGTTACTCTGGTTGCAGGAGTCTTATCAGCACGGCGCTGCTGCAGCGTTGCGTCCCCCCTTCCGCGGTAAATATCATGTTAGCGTCCTTATCAGAGAGTACATTGAAACAATATGATGTGTGCTTTAGACGCTCGTATACATTTTGCATAAAAAATGAAATTGATTTATATAACACATCAGTTCCAATAATTGTTGAGTTTCTTACCGATTGCTTTATTCTGATAGCCAATTAGGTACCATAAACAGTTATCGGTCAGCCCTCGCACTTATATTAGGGCTAATATCTGATGACGATCGCTTCAAAAGATTTTGTAAAGGTGTGTTTAGACTTAGAATTCCGATGTCACGCTATAATATCACATGGGATGTGGCAAAGGTTCTAAATTATTTGGAATCCGTTTTTACCAAAAGATTTATTGCTATTAAACCAACTTTCCATGAAATGCACAATCTTGCCTGCGCTTGTGACAGCTCATAGAGCTCAAACACTTTCTAAGATCAATCTCAATAATATAATGATTCTGTCAGATCAAATAGTAATTAAATTCTCAGAAGTCATAAAAACCTCTATAGCAGGTACTAATCAACCAACTCTTTATTAACCATTCTTTGAAGAACAACCTCAAATATGTCCAGCCAAAAAAGAAATGGCGTACAAAAATAAAACAAGAGATTTGCGCAAATCTGATTATTTTGTTTAAATAATAAACATTTAACTATTTTTTAAAAAGGTGCTTATATCAATTTTGATATTTCCTCATATAACTCTCAACATCTACATAGTGTAAAATAAATTCTAGTTACTAATATCGAGGACGAAACTCGAGTATAATTAATGATTAAACGAACTTACCTGTAAGTGAAGTTCTATCATAATTATACGAAGGGTTTCGTCCTCGATATTAGTAACGTACTCCCGCCCGCCCAAACCCATTCGGAAATATCATAATGTTCTGTTAGAAGCTTTGAACTAAATGAAGGAACTGCGAAGTTGGGATTGGCACGAGAAGAGCGGGAGGTATTATAAAAAAAAAGTGCTGCCATACTTGGCTACTTTTTTCCTCTAAACAAGTGATGAGTGGTAAACACTTACTGCGTTACTACATAGTGTAAAATAAATTCTAGTTACTAATATCGAGGACGAAACCCTTCGTATAATTATGATAGAACTTCACTTACAGGTAAGTTCGTTTAATCATTAATAATCTGCGTAATCTTAATGTATTTGTGTGTGTGTGTGTGTGTATAGGTTACTATACAAACTCATCCAAAAATAAAACTAACAAAAAAAACGGTAATTTAAAAAACTAAAAAACCCGACAGCGTTTCTGTGTAATTTGGAAATGAAAAAACCCTAAAACAAGAAAGTTGTAATACCCAATAGCACTTAACTTAAGAATCGCAAAGTTGCTAAGGCGATGCTTATGAGCGTCAAATCCATACAAAAATGTCAATTTAGACCTTACTTATCTTTACGCGCTTTAAGAAGTTTAGTGCTAGCGAGGACTCGTCTAATAGGGGTAGGTAAAATATAGAACAGGAGCTCATTGTATTTTTAACAATATTTTTAAATACAAGAAAAATTGTAGCAGTCGGGACCCATTGCTCATTTTATATTAATGTAATTTAAACCATAAATTTTTTAATGTTTATAAAAAAATGATATTTTTATGTATTAAAAAAATTGAAATATAGAAAAAAAACTATTTTTCCGTGTCTCGGTTTCAGTCTTGATTGAGAAATTATTTTATCATCGGTCTCGGCGGAGATTAAAAAGAACAGTCTCGGTCGGACTTTACTATTTTATGACCACTAGAAAGAGTGTAATATGCACCTATTTTGAATGAATATTTTGATGCCTCTTACACACGCTTACCACAAACCACGAGCTACAAGTATCTACAAGCTCGGCTAACTGAGGCGCCCCAAACGTCAATATCCACACGCTTGTCGAAAGCGCTAGTACTTCCTTTGACTCGTGCAAAAAACCGACAATCGATCAGAGCATCGGCAAGCGCTCGCAATTCTTCGCGAGCGATGCCTCGCTCTACATGCTTATGGGCGCTCGTTGTAGCTCGGCAAGCATGTCGAGGCACCATGAAATTTACAGTCATGCTTAGCCTAAGCATGACTGTAAATTTCATGATGCCTTTTGGTGTTTATACATGTCCATTATATCCTTGTCATTTACATAACGTCATAAAAATATCATCTAGAGCACAGGCATTTCTCTACATGAGTGTTCTCATGTTCTCTGGTAATCTAGAATAGTTACATAATAACAACCAAATGACGGATACAATGATCAATGAACCCTAATCGATTTCCACGTCCACACAATGCAACCAACATTGGCAGTTGGCACAACACTACAACTGTCACTTTCTTTTCGATACACGCCAGCTTTGGTGCACGTGTATTATCATCAATTCGTTTGTTAACTAGCAAATAAAATGGATAAGCCCAACGTTCTCGCCCGCGTTGTGAAGGTTCTGGGCCGCACCGGCTCCCAAGGGCAGTGTACCCAGGTGAAGGTCGAATTTATCGGGGAGACCTCCCGTCAAATCATCAGGAACGTGAAGGGTCCAGTCCGCGATGGAGACATCCTGACTCTCCTGGAATCTGAGCGTGAAGCCAGGAGACTGAGATAAATGGTGAGGATAATCTTTTTGTTTTTCTTTTGACAAGCTCCCGCCAGTTGTCATGTCAGCGTGATTTTGAGGTTATGACTTTCGTTCCGGCTTTGTAGTCGTCAAAAAATACAGCGAAAACATCATAAAATACAGTAAACGTGATAAAATGGAATGAAAATGTATTTATTTTAAGTTTTACGGTAAATTACACCATGTACCAAAGCAAACGATGAATGTGGCAAAATTGGTAAGAGTCATAGTTCTGGCTCTTTTTGTTCTATATTTCATGTCATTTGTGTTTCTATTTTACGTGCAATTCATGGTGTGATAGATTTTGACGAATTTTGAAGGTATGATTTCATTACGATTTTACTAATAGGAATGTCAGGTTCTTATGTCAACAAAAATCAATCAATTTAAAAATATGTAACTACAGATTGTTGACCATGAAAATGCACCTTTATATTGTAGGTAGGCAATACAGAACATAAAATTTCTTGTCAAAACACAGCTCACTATTTGCCGAGGTGCATTCTTTTTTTAGTATCTTTCTATTGTTTTCGTATTGCATTCTTTTTTTAGTATCTTTGTATTGTTTTCGTACACTATTTGCCGAGGTGCATTCTTTTTTTAGTATCTTTCTATTGTTTTTGTAAACAAAACGAACCAGTCCTGGACCCTGGTTTTATACATCAATTTATAATCTTTACGCACTGAGAATTTAATATTTAACTGGCTCAATGTCATATTTAACGCAGCAAGGTAAATCAAACAAACATAATCACTTCATTTTCAGCCCCAGTACTTGTGGTTTTAATTTAATTTAAAACAGTGAACTTTATTCACATCGCACATCCTACAAAGAATTACAAGCAAGCTAGCTTACAGAATCTACTCTAGTCTTGGTCCTTTTAACTTTTTATTCACAACTGGCAATTCGGAGAGCTATGTCGGTTACTTTGGTTCTCCTACGGATCTCCTCGTTTCTGATTTGATCATACAGAGAGACTCCGAGCATAGCACGCTCCATTGCCCTTTGGGTGACATAGATAGTAAGCGACCATGTCTCAGTTTCGTATGTCGTCACTGGCAACACACACTGGTCGAAGACCTTGGTCTTAAGACACTGCGGTATCTGGGACGTAAAGATGTTGCGAAGCTTCCCAAACACTGCCCAGCCTTGGTGGATTCGACGATTAATCTCAGTGGCGTGGGCGGAGCACATAGCTCATAGAACAGATGGCTGTTGGGGCAGTGAAGTTCTCGAGTGGCAACCACATACTGGAAAACGTAGCATAGGTAGGCCTCACACTCGGTGGACTGATGACCTCGTGAAGGCTGCGGGAAGCTGCTGGATGTGGGCAGCGCAGGACCGGTCATCATGGAAATCCTTGGAGGAGGCCTATGTCCAGCAGTGGACGTCCGTGGGCTGATATGATGATGATGATGATTCACAATTGGTTAGCCCTTGGCATCATCTCACCTGATGGTAAGTGAATGGATTAAGATTTCAATTTTCTTTAGAACAGAGGTGAAGGATTTTATTGCCATATTGAAACAAAATTCTAGTGGTTACATTCATCAGCTCAAATTTTGTAAACCATAACCACCATGTAACCAACTATTTTGTAAACTTTGTTATGAAATCTTTTCAGACCCAGGTTTATTTATATTATTTAGCTTCTGGTGCTATTCACATTTAACTTTATGACATCTCTAAAATTAAAACTATTTCCTTTTATTTCAGGTCTCGTCAGTTCTACTTCATTAGGTTAAGGCAACATGTAACATTTATCCAAATTATTGTAAACATCAAGAAACCGTCAAAGATGACCATCTATGTTAACAGCTCGTAATATGTATTAATAAATGTAACTTAAAATATAGTTGTTTTATTTTTTGTTGAATATCCACTTTTATGATCTAAACCATTGGTCTCTTGGTGAGTTGGTTCAGTTTTTATTCACCTCCTCAAAATATGTATCTTATTCAAACATTCAGCCTATTTCCCTAAACATTTCACCAGAAAACAGCTTGGCTGATTCGAATGACTTTATCTTTGTTCGTTTGCTCATTTAACTGCATCTTTGATGAATGTTGGCATCGGCAGCGGCGACAGTCAAACACTCCGATGCAGGGGCCGCGCTGAATTCAATCGTGGCCGCGTGCTTGAACTCAAGGCGGCCTCTTTGACAGAGTGTTTGTCACGAGCTGTCAAAGCTACAGTTAATTCGGCAAACGAACTTTACCTAAGCTCTTAAATTAAAATAATAGCTGCTTTATTTAGATTATTGATAAGAATAGATTTATTGACCCAGACAACATTTTTATTTCAGGTTAAAACCGTCAAATAGAGTTCCATTTTTGTCGTATAGGAAAACCATTGCATTCAAATTAATTTGGCTACTTGATAATGATAACAGATGGTGCTTGCTTAAAGGAAGTTTTACATTTGGTAAAGCAGCTAGGCTGGTTTAATTTCCACAGACATAGCAGAGGGGGAGATTATAATTTTGAAAGAAATTACTTACAGCCTGTTATTGTAGGTCAAGGTGTAAACTTTACATCAGTGGTTTAATTTTTAATAGGATTCGAGAGGGTTATGGCCATTGGGATAGTAAAGTTCTCGAGTGGCGACCGCACACTGAAAGACGTCGCGTAGGCAGGCCTCCTACTCGGTGAACCGACGACCTTGGTGAAGGTCGTGGTGAGATGCTGGATGCGGGCAGCGCAGAACCGGTGTTGTGGAAATCCTTTGTGTGGAGGCCTTTTTCCTTTTGGCTGATATGATAATTGATAAGATTTTAATTTTTGTTCCTGTCCTTACCTACCTAAATGAGAGGTACCAAATACTTTAAAATAATGATTATGGTGAAATAAAGTCCAGCAGTGAACGTGTTTATTATGTATGATGACTAGCTGTCACACTACACTACCACTACCACTCCCACTACACTACTTTGTAGATATTTCAGGAATTTTTAGGTCATTTTTTACACCTTGGGGTTATATTATTCGAGATATAGTAATTTATATCTATTTTTTTATAATATATTATAGGTAATAGCAACTGCGGATAATGTAGCTTCCCAACGGTGAAAGAATTTTTCAAATGGGTCCAGTAGTTTCGGAGCCTATCGGATCAAAACAAACAATCAAATCATTCCTCTTTATAATATTAGTTACGAAGTAACTATTTAGTAATCTGTGATATTAGTATAGATGACACTAGGATGTATTGATAGTTTCAGGTAATTCAATCAAATTTAACATATGCCCAAAACAACTTAAAAATAAAAATGTACCTAGTTGCTGAAAATCCACAAAGATTCATCACATCACACATTGTATACCTATCACGGTTCATGAAATACAGCTCGCTGACAGGCAGAGGGACAGCACAGGCTTAGTAAGAGGGTTCCGTTGGCACCGTTCAATTACGGAACCCTAAAAAATACTTCCTTTTACACCTCAACCAACACCCCATACCTTTTAACTGACGGTGCTGATCATGTAACTAACAATTTTGCTTAAAACTAAAAAAAAAGAACTTTTTGTACAAACTTGGGTTACTATCAAGTTCAATTTTTTTTTAGCGAGCGAAATTTTCTTTTGCGATTTATGCAAAGTTGTGTAACAAATAAAGTTGTTCAGTAGAATCCCTTTAAATTATTCATGACTAAAATAGTATCTAAGTAAATCAGTTTTTAAATCACCTGGGATCTGTAGTCTGTCTGAAAGAAAAGGATGTTGTAATCCCACCATTTTATTTTAATACAAATTATTATAACAGTTTAGGTATCACGTTGATAGTGCAGTATTAACAAAGAATAGATAAATACTAGTAATTGGTATTAATAACTAATTCATGTTGTGAAAATGGAATATTGGTCTGTCCAAACAAAATAAAGAATGTCAGTTTTAGGCACTTGTCCTACCGTCGACGGGAAAGCGACACTATCGACTATTTTCTCGCTCAAGAAATGTACAATACTTAGATGTAGATCCCGTGTCAATGAAAGAGATACATATATTAATAGTTATTCGCCGGCAGTGTGAACAGTCAGCAATTAACTACTAATATATGTATCTCTTTCATTGACACGGGATCTACATGTACGTTTTTTGAGCAAGAAAATAGTCGATAGTTAGTCGCTTTGTCGTCGGCGGTGGGACAAGTGCCAAATAAGTAAGTTCCCCAAGAACCTTGATGGAGTTAGTTGTGTGGGAAGACAGGAGAATCTTTACTGGTACAATAATCAATCATGTTGTTGAATGTTTTTTAGGCTACATCCACACATTGTGCTAAAGCTTTGACCCTATACATGATCGACAGGGCCAACACTAGGTTAGAAGGGTTATGTTGTTTGTTATATATAACCTATAGCATTATCTGTGTTATTCGGGTGAGGGACCATTACAACATTCTGACCAAATGTGTCGATTCTAAGCTCTTACATACATACTTTGATACCTATATATATTATCCCTTTCCAGCCCAAACTTGAAGGGAAGGTAGTTTTTAAATGAATTAATTTTTATTATTTATCGCCGCAGCATACCTATAAATAAGTCATTTAATTAACATAAAAAAACTTATACAAAAAAACATGCTTTTTAATTTCTTGAATAACAGATTTTTTAAAATGAAAAACACACTGTATAATAATAAAGCTCAAACCCAAAGTTCGAATGCATGATCATTTAAGGCAGGCCGGAAAGGGTTAAAATAAATATTGGCAAATTTGAGCATAGTTAGATGGATTTTACTTACATTATAGAACAACTTTCTAGGTCAAGAAGACTAAAACAAGTCAAATGCTTAAACTTCATAGGTACAAATTCTGTAAAAATTATAATTTATGTATATTTTTCTTCAGGTGCCATCCTAATGAATTTACATGGTAATTAATAAGTAGTAGTATGTGTAAAGCATGTTAGATGTTACATATAAATTGACTGGAATATCTCCAAGTGACAATTTATTGGATGTACAATGTCCAGAGGCTAGCACATCAAACTAGACACTCATAGTGCAATTCTGATCCATATGCACACGGCATAAGAACTACAAAGTCCAAAGTTTCTAGTTTAATGTGCTGGCCTCTGTATAATAAAATGTAACCCTTTGCAACCGAGAGAATGAATTCTTGAATTAAATAAATATGATATACTCTGTGGTTCTTCTATAGTATAAAGAACCCAGAAAAAATAATGTAAAAATTTTTTTCAGGCTGGTCTCCAGGAATCAAGACCCTCATGATTGTGAGGTTTTGGTTTTCGCACAAATTTTAGATTGTCAATATCTGAGATGTCCCTAATTACCCAGAGGTCAAATACAATTTGTTCATCCACCATTACCATTATAACAAATAATAAAGCAATGAAGTAATCAAACACAAGTACAATAACGTAAAAAAAAAACTAACAAAAAAATTATAATCGGGGCTCAGAAACTACAACCTATACAGCATGAACCACCAAAAAAATGACCAGTGAGAATGCAGCCATCAGTGGTCTCAGGGAGACTGACAGGGACACAGAAGCTTGCACGTTGTAGAATATTTTTATCCCACTCTTGCTTTGTCTCACAAATGTTCAACGCGGGTTACATTCACAAAAGTAGTTTTCATAATCGCATATAATTTTCAAAGCCAATATTATAATTCTTTCAGCTGGGTTGCAAAGGGGTACTTATGTTAAATATTGTTTTCTTAATGTGAGTAAAATATGGTGAATAACTTCCTAGCAGTTAGTGCATCGCACTCCAAGAACTAGTATAGTAATCTTCTGTGGAGCATAATTTATATGGCAGTAAAGAATGGCCAGATTAGCTCATTATTTAACATCAGCATTATACAAGTATTAACAAACCAGGATTACTAGCAATAATAACCACTAACAAGAACTACAACCTTTTTATAAATAACAAAAAATCAACAACTGAGATACATTAGGTAAGTACAGATCGGCACATTTTACATTTCCATTTTTGGACATCATAAAATTAATAGAAGACATTCTAAATTAGTCTAAATTTTTTCTTACAAAAATATAGCACAAAGATCTATTGGAACTTTTCCTTTTTCTTCATTTGACTTCGTAAAAGGCAATGATAACAAAAACTATGCAGCCCATTGCAGTGGGGTTTGAAACTTTGTTCCGCCGCCGCGTAGGAACACATCGTTACACACTGAGCACTTCGGTAACTGGAAGTTTAAGCCGGATCACTAGGTGTCGTACTTTTCAGCTTCGCAGTGACTCGCCCAAAACAGGCAATTTCCTATGCCACTGTAACAGATCAGTATGACTGCTGCCAGGAAGACGACGCTGCAAACAGTGCATGGCTTTCTCTCGAGGAAGAATCCTATGAGGTACAACACCATGAACATTACGTGGGTGTTGACTAAAGCAGGGTTGACTGGTTTCGGAATGAGCAGCACGGGGATCAGCCATTGCAAGCAATACATGTCGCCGGCACCGACAAACAACACCCAAACTACCGTATATTGTTATCAGCAATTAACGTCGGTATCGCAATCGTCATATTTCGCAAGATAATTTGATTTAGATTACAACAACACAAATATAATGAAAAATCTGTACGCGGCGACGATTTTTGCGTTGCAGTGCAGTGCGTTTTTTTTTTGTTTTTGACAAATGATATCAGGGTTGCCAGAAGAGTGCAAGTAAATTGTGGCACCGGTATTCGAAAATTATCGTACCAGATGAAAAATTATCGTACAACTGCCAGAACCGCGTAAAACGCGCTATTTCGCAAAACATAAAACAAAGTTAGTCACTTACCAAAGTTGAAAGTATGGTAATCCATATAATTTGGAACTTTTTAACAATTTTAAACATTTTTTTTACATTTACACTCGGCTAGCGAATTTAACTTTGAATCTAAGGAATAAGCATTTATTATGAAATGAACTATCATTATCATTCGTTCGTTGATATGGTAGATTCGAGGTGAAGTCCCCGACCATAGACATTATTTTATATTTTTAGATGATTTTAAGGCACTGGATACTAGTATTTTCACTCCACTTCGTGACTTGACGTACGACTTGGTGTGATATTTCTTTGACGTACGATAATACTTATAGTATCGTACATCGTATAGTGCAAAGTTATTGTACATGTACGATAATTATCGTACGTCTGGCAACGCTGAATAATATTAAGATGTATGTATGGTTTGATTTCGTGTGTTGCCATTTAAAATTTGGGATTTCTACTGTGGTAAAGTAATCTAAAAGTAGTAACTTACATTCGCAAATAATAAATGAGCATAGAAACATAATAGTATAATTAAAAGAAATAAACATATGTTTTAAAACTAGATACACATAATAAATATACTTACATAAATACTCATTAAATAAAACTTGACTGTAACTGAAATTGCAAAAAAAAACTTTAATCCAAATCGATCAGCTAATCTACGAATGTTGTGCTTTTTTATATGGACACACGACTGGAGTTTACTCGTTACGAACAATTATAAATGTACTGAGGGATGCGCAAGATAAGTTGCGCACAAATATAATAACTATATTATTATATAAAACATGTGTATACATGTACACTCACGTGCACGCATGTGCACACATGTGCCTATATGTGCACATATGTACACACAACACACACGTACATAATACATACATACAGACAGATAGACATACATACGTCCATACATACATTCATACATACGCCCATACATACATACATACGTATGGACATACATACGTACACACATACATACATACTAACTAACTATACTATACAACTATCGCATAATATGTCATACATAACGCATAACGTTTTGATTTTACTCCCCATAGATTTTTATACCCCGGGCTTAGGTATACAGGATGACTTTTAATTAGTTCTTGATAACAAAAGATATGCATGTACTCGTGATTACAAACAACTTGTCCAAAGAAACTGTATGTCAAATCAGAAAAAACATTTTTGGTCCTCGATATAATTATGTTATCGAATCGGCAAAAAATGTATAATAGACCTTTTTTTTTTTCATATTTGACCTAAATAGTTTCTTTAGGAAAGTTGTTTGTAATCACGAGTACATTCATATCCTTTGCTATCAAGAACTAATTAGAAGTCACCCTATCGATTCTTAAGTTGGTAAACTCTAAAAATCGAACAGCTAATATATATGTAGGTACCAATGTTGTGTTTTTTTTTGTATGGACGGTCTAATTTTTTTTCAGAATTTACTGAATTCCTTAGGGAAAGTGGTTCAGTAGGTATGATAAAAAGAGACCCCAGGTAACGGGTTCTTTAGGTACCAATTGGCTTTGTTCAGTTTTTATGAACCCCACTTATTAAAAAACGTTTTCAATCCATAGGTTCTGCGGTAATTTTCGCATTATTATAATACAGAAATTTTGAGTGATTTGGTAAATACTTTGTAAAAAATATTATTTGCCGTGGGTTTGCCTACGAGGATGTCTCTATGGCATTACATGATTAAGTCCATGCATGTTTGATTAAAAAAAAAGCAAAATTAAGGTTTATACAGATGTAACTCTCAAGTGTAACTAAATTGGTATAGCACCCGTTAACTAGTGGTTCTACTCATCATACTGAATAACTTTCCCCAAGGAATCCATAGTCAATAGGGATGACGACAGCATCAGAAACAAATTATGAACTCTTAATCACTAAATTGCCCTCCTACTTAAACTTTGGAAAACCTTACTCGTTTTGTTTTCCATCAAGTCTTCGATTTTTAATTCACCAAAACCACAAAATGAGTACATAAATGACGCTGCAAAACTATGACGTCACGCCTAGGTATTTCAAACATTTTTAGAACAAAATGTCGTTTTCGGCAGACGACAAAAAGTAAATCAGATGACTACCATTCGCCATTCGCCATCCCTATTCTCAAAAAAAATAATTGACCCTCCATACAAAAATGCACAAAATTGGTCGATCAGCTGATCGAATTGTAAATAAAAAAATGAATAAGCCTTTTTATTCCTGAATTCCATAACGCACCATACCGCATGCTTATTTTAAAAAGTATGTGATAAAAATGTTCTAGTTCCTTTATCACAGTAAAATAAAAAGTTCACAATAAAAAAAATAGAAAAGGCTAGATTCTTACAAAAATAAGTGAATTCCCAATTGTCACCACACACTATAAAATAAAATATGAAATTTCATTTTGGTGACAAAAGAGATAAAATATTTATTACTCTGCATCATCATATCAGCTCAAATACGTCCCCACTGAGGGGCTCGAGCCTACCCTGAGTTAGGGCGATCGGGTCTTAGTCGACCACGCGGGCCCAGTGCAGGTTGGTTGACTTCTCACACAACCTTCGAGTTTCTTTGCAGGCGTGTGCAGGTTTCCTCACGATGTTTTCCTTCACCGTAAGAGCGTAAAAGCAACATATGAAATCTAAATTCGAAAACACATTGGTACTTGGCAGGATCCGAACCACGACCTCCCGGACATGAGATAGCGGCCTTAGCCATTACGCTACCGACGCTCTGCATGCATGAAATTAATGAGGAAGTAATCAATTTAGTACCCCTATGCGGGGAAAGGCCTCCTCCAATCGTTTCCATTTGGTTCTTTCGCCTGCCGTCACTATCCAGTTGCTGCCAGCCACACTCGATACTTCGCCTATTTTTTTCCGTGGTTTTCCTCTTTTTGACGTGAAAACGTCTAATAAATCGATGGACACCGGCTCCACGCACGAAAAAGGTTGACTCATTGTCCCGTTACGCTCATTGTCCCGTTACGCTAATTGACTCGTCATAAAAGTATGCAATCATTTCATCAATGTTTTGTTATGACGTAATCACGTTAAACTATTGTCCGTAAACCTACAGACAACCAAAGTAAAGTTACAGACAACCAATTTTTTTCTTGCCACCGGGTCCTCTCCATGTTGTTGCTAGCTTTGTTTATCTTTGGTCCGTGGCGCGAGCAAACTGGTCGGCCCGCCTCCATTTTAATGTTTGTAGCCTGTTGTAGAGCGTCATTTCCCAAGCTGTGTAGAGCGTCATACTCGTAGTTATTCGTTAAACAAGAGTGCAAAGTTGCTTTTTAACCGCGTGCTCAATTTTGATGACCGAGCAAGCGAAGGATTCTAAAATTAGAATCCTGAGCGTTAGCGAGGGAATCCAAAGAGCACAAGGTGAAAAATCTTTGCACTCGAGTGCAACACTTACCTTTTCATCCCAGCTCAGCGAGGAAATGACTAAATGCAAAAAAAAAACCATTTACAATCACAAGATACTTTTATTTCAATTCAGGTATTATCTACTACATTATGATTGGTAAGTATTACAGAATAATCTTTGAATTATAACAAATAATACTTATATAAGAATAATTGAAAGTAACGTTGCTACAGTTACTTAAGTTGAGTGTAATATTTTTGTTAGGTACATACGGTAATGTTGGTGTTAGTGACTTGTGTAATGTTTTTTGGTAAACTATCTGTATACGTATGCGCCTTATGGTTCCCGGCTTAGAATAGTCATCCTATTTCAACCAATAGGTAGGTGTCGTAAGAGCCGACTAAGGGACTTTAAACCGGAGGATGGGCAGCAGCGTCTTTCCGTGACTTACAGCTAATCTGCAACCACACCGCGATCGCCAACCCGCCTGCTAAACGTGGCGATTACGGAAAAACCCCCTAATGATCTACACAAATAAAAAACGGCCCCTAGTCCCCTGCGGCCCCGCTATTCCTGGCTCCGGTAGCGGTCAAGGTAACGGCGGGGCATGGGGTGCTAACCGGTCGTCGTGGAGATCCTTAGGGGAGGCCTATGTCCAGCAGTGGACGTCCTTCGGCTGATATGATGAAACTATCTGTCATACTTAATAGTTGTACCGATTCATCGGATTCCCTTGGCGTAAATGTTGGCGAGGGAGGGCGATTGGTGTTTCGTACCGGCTCATTTTTGATGTACAAGGGCCAGTCCAAGGATCTATAAAAAAACTATATAGAGCAATGACGTTATCAGTCAGACACATCGCAACTGATATTGTTTTCCGGCAATCTATGTGTTAATGTTAATCGTTAAAAACTTTGTTAATAAAAGTGGTCATTTTAAAGAGGAAGGCCGAAAATTGTTAGCCACAGAATAAATACTATCTCTTTTTTCCTGTAACTATGTAAAAATTTCAATACATATCTCCTTGGTGAAAATCATTGGCCACCTATGTGGAGTCCAACATCCCAGCTGTGAGGACTTTATGGGTTATGGTGTATGTTAGAGATATGCTATATATGATATATAGGGAGGTAGATATAGGCTACATGCGTCCTAAAATCAAACCTGGACACTTCATACAACGGGCCAGAAATGATATTACAAAAAAGAAATGACGGAACAAACAAAATGGCGGCGAAATCCTATACGTTCGACAACCAAACTGTAACCCATCTGTATCAATCTGGGTGACGAGGGGGTGTGGTCGGAATCTAGAGAGCTTCAGGGAGTATCCATACTGTATGAAAGTACTAATATATACACTTTGCTAAAAGTGAAGCAAATAAAAAGATGCCAATTGGCATCTCTTTTCATAGTAATATTCGGTGTAACGAAAGCGAACTATCTATTATAGATGACGAACAGCATCAGAAATAAATAATTGACTCTTTATCACTAAATTGCCCTCCTACTTAAACTTCGGAAAACCTTACTTGTTTTGTTTTCCATCAAGTCTCCGATTTTCAATTTACTAAAATCACAAAATGAGTACATATATGACGCTGCTAAACTATGACGTCACGCCTAGGTATTTCAAACATTTTTAGAACAAAAAATCGTTTTTGACTGATGTTAAAAAGCACTCGTCATCCCTATAGTGTGTGTGTAAATGGGTTCGATTTTCAAATGTTATTTGTTAGAGCATAACCCATCTGTGGTAATTAATCTCTGGTGTATGTCCTATTCGTCATGATTTTCTTTAATTTTGTAAACGGTGGTCCGGGTTAACAAGAGTTTGGTAACTGGTTGTAGGGACAGCTCGAGGATTTCAGGGAGTGTGAAATTATTTTCACACTGTCCGATCAGATTTCGATATCGGACGCCAAAGGCATATTACCAGAGATTTGTTGTCATAGATGGGTTATGCACTAACAAACAACACTTGAAAATCGAGCCCATTTACACACACAATATTTTAGGTATTTCCCTTCCATTACACCGAATGCTACTAAGAAAAGAGATGCCAATTGGCATCATTTTATTAGCTTCACTTTTAGGACGCACGTAACCTATTTACCTCCCCTTATATAGCACATCTCTGCTTATTACCTAATCTGTGTCAATGGTCGATATCTGTTACCAAAATGTTCTTCACACATACCTATACCTGAAATCACATTAATAGCGCCGGTACGTTATAAGAATTTTTCACGCACACGCCTGCAGAAAACTCGTAGTTGTTTTACATATATGTATACATTAGAAGATTGTTTTTTGATTACTCACTGGGAATTTACAACATGCCCGCTGAAATTGTTGCGTATAATGTGGAAAAGCGGGTAAATACATGTTTCCTAAATTCTTGGCACGATATCGAAGCTTCGTCCGGTGTTCGATATCGGATCGGACTATGTGAAAACACTCTAAGGGCGCACGCATGCGCTTCGTGAGATACCCGCCCCGATTGGTGGCGAATTTCCCGCCAGTTAACCCCGGACCGCCCAGCGGAGCCTATCCCGCTCCGGCCGCGAGTGAAGACAAAAATATCACCCAAATATTCTGCCTACACACCCTAGCAGCCAAACACAGATCTAAACCTATTGTGACGTAACATAATCGATCTCGTGGCGACAATAATGACGGCCATCCCCAAATCAATAGCAAGACCGTTACATCTCGCTTCCAGAATTAAACTAGCCATTATTATCACATGGCATTTAATAGTTTCCATTATGTGCCATGACACGGAGGTAGACTCCGTCTAGAACCTCTAGGATAAGTCCTTAACAATAACGATGACAATAAAACTAAGACAATAAAATTAAAATACTGTTGGAGGTAAAATTAGGTTAATTGAAATGGCGAACACAGCACATTTAATGAGGCGACAGAGCTCGCGGGACCTGTACGCTCAGAGGTCGCTGGAGCGGATGGAAATGAAGGAATTACGGGGACGGCTGGTTAGCATGGAGAATGGTCACCCATCCCATCGCACACACGTCATGTACGGCGCCACAAATGAGGCTTTCGAAGATACAAGTCCGAACCGTCGCTCAGAAACGCCCACCAGCAAAACTAGTTCAGTAGAAGCTGGCGGAATAAAACCCGAAGGGGGTGTTGAAAGGGAATCTTGGGATAGCAAGCTTACATTCTTGTTAGCTACCGTTGGCTATGCTGTTGGACTTGGAAACGTGTGGCGGTTCCCCTACCTGGCGCAAAAGAATGGAGGTGGAGCATTTCTCATACCGTACTTCGTCATGCTGGCTATTGAAGGCATTCCAATATTTTACTTAGAGTTAGCGATTGGGCAGCGATTGAGGAAGGGTGCTATTGGCGTTTGGCACCAAGTTTCCCCTTACCTTGGGGGTATAGGGATAAGTTCGGCTGTCGTTTCGTTCAACGTGGCTCTGTACTACAACTCTATTATCGCGTGGTGCCTCTTCTACTTCGCGCAGAGTTTCCAAGCAGAGCTGCCCTGGTCCGAGTGTCCGAAGAAGTATTTCAGCAACGGATCTTACATCACTGAACCGGAATGTGCTGTAAGTAGATTTTTATTTATTATTACATGTTTTGTTCTTTTTTTCTTTATATCGACAACTTTTTGATATAACCTTTATAGATTTACATAAATAAATTAAAAATTATCATTAACTTAAACAAAGCAAAAAGCAAACCAGACTCTTAGAAACAAAAACAAAAAAATAATCATACAAGACTAAGTATCCAACTGAAATAAGGAGATAAAAATATGCATATTGGGACATATGCATTAGTGTGTTATATGCGTGCGTGCGTGTGGGTACGTGTGTGTGCCTTGTGGATAAATGAAGAAAAAAAATTTTGCGGCAAAAATGTTGTTTGTTTCACGCTCAATTGTTTTTCCTTCATGTTCGGATATGTACTTCTTTGTTCGCTTAATAAAATACGTACAAACCAATGATCCTTTTCCACAAGCGGGCTATGGAGAGAGCTATGTGTGGAGTTTCTTTACTTGATCGAATCCGAAATGAGAAAATTCTTCATCATCATCATAAGAAACAGCCCTTTAAAAGTAGGACAGAAGTACAGGTGGACGGCTTAGACCTAGTAATAGGATCCCGTTGGCACCCTTTGGGTATGGATCCTTAACCTTTCGCATAAAAGGTAGGGTCTTTTAGACCCCAACGGTTTTAAAATCTAATATTAAAAAAAAACGTAACGGCGAGGGCTGTATTTTTGAGTAGCTGTGTTTGCGGCGTTGCCACGTCGACCTGTTGGGTTAATTCAGTGCTGCGCGGGCGCTTGACTGTGATAGAAGTGTTTAGAGTCAGTGAGATGCATATTTGTTTCGTAAAGATTCTCTTAAAAATGAAAAAAATATACCTGGAAGTTACCAACACTAGATTCTATTTTAAGATTTAATATTATTTTCTGTTTTTCTAACATCATTTAAGTTTAAACGAGGTTTTAAGACTGATTTGTCTATGCTTAGTTTTTCAGTTTAAATGAGCCTCATGAGCCTCATATTTCACTGCAAAATTAAAACAAACCATTGATTGCAAGTGAAAATTGTCTTTTTGTTGTCGTTTTTACTATCCTCTAAATTGATAAAAACGCATTTTTGAATATATTTTTTAAAGTATATTTACACAGGAGTCACTTATGTTCGGGTCATTTAGACCCCACCTTGTATGGCACGTAACTTTTTGTTACCTTGTATGCGAAGGGTTAAAAATATAGATATCAGTAAACAAAAAGTTGAGTAATCAGTCCGCTACTGCGATGTCTACGCCACCGTCTGTGTATCTAATGTTGCCATAAACTGTTCGCAACAGTCCCTACCCACATTTCTATTCTTCTCATAATAAATGTAACGTAATATAGCTTAAATCCATTATTACGACACAATCCATCAATCACCCACATTCAACGCACATTTTCTCGTGCTACCCGCATTATTCCTGTTGCGTAACACCATACATAACAATGTGTCGACTAATGATATGTTCATATTGTAAAGCGGTGTAAATAAGTATATCTACCCAATTATGTTGGGATGTATGTGACGAAGACAATCTTTTTAGTTTTTGTATCATCTTTTTGTCTATTTTTACGTTTTGTTATTCGTTTGTTTTTAAAAATTGTGATTGAATTCCAATCCTGATCATCGCCCGTATTGTAATTTTCCAATATTTTTACGTATATCTCTTTTTTTTCATATTTTTTGCCATTAATATATTCAGTTTAGGTGGATTTTTCTATTATAAAAGAACTCTGATCCTCCCTTCATTAATTACGATTTATCTCGTGTGTTGACGGCGTAGTTGGAGGGTGCGCCTGACGCCACACATACATGTTTTCAAAGGTCTTTCTAAACTTTTACATGGAATTCTTTGCTTCTACTCTCTTCTCTTATCGTGTGGTACAATTAACCGTGCTATCCAAGAGACAATTCAATTCAATTCAATTCAATTGAATATATTTATTCAAAATAGGTGAAAATTACACTCTTTCTAATAGTCATAAAATAATAATAACAATGTCATTTGTGAAGAATCAAGAAATAAACAATAATTAGTTAATAACGTCAAAATTAAATCCTTGATATAAACCAGATTATGTCATTAGAACATGAAAACAATATGACACGAAAAGTTATACTTATAAATAATTGAATGCATTTAACAAGAGTAGGCCAGTTCACACGGACAGTACGCGGTCACGTGTATAACGCGAGAGTCAGTCATCGCTCCCATCAACCATATCTGAGGGAAAGGAACGACCCGGCTCCCGATGCGCCACCATCCGGACGAACATTTAAGCGAGCGACAGACGGCGGTTGCCTGGTGTTGCACTTAGCATCACCTGCGGTCACATGTAGGGCTTTGCTTCTACTACAAGAATATAGTCATGAAACTAAGAATGCTAGATGTAGCAAACCCAACGCATTTCGCTAGCTATCCAGCGGAAGAACGCAGCACGCGTCATGGGCAAGTTTTGGCAGGGGTCTCAGTTTCAGTTTTTTTTTGTTTTGTTAACAAAAATATTTCTGTTCGAAAATATAATATGTACAATTCAATAACTTAAAGATAAAATTCCAAGATAACAATAAAAGTAGTGTGTAGTTTTATGAAACCACGGTAAAAGTGAAACTTTTTTTCACATTATAGACATTTACAGAGCACGAAACGATCACGGGTGCTCTCGTCTTGGAGCTACGGTACAGAGGGCGAAACGATCATACCGACCGTCATGCGACACACAGACGGGATGTAATAAATGTTTCACTTTAAAAGTAATTAAGATAAGTAACATTAATTGCCGTATTTAAAAAAAATCGTGCAAAGAATAAAAGCACTTTCAGCAAGAAAGCCCTAAGTTTTGCCTTAACACTAGCCAGCGTGACGTCACCCTTGAACTCTAACGGCAGTGCATTAAAAAGACGCACCCCATTATAGCGAGTACTAGGCAGGAAGTTAATTTCAAACATGTTACACAAGTTGTTTGAAATTATGTCTAAAACATAATATGATCTCTTGCACTTTGTGTAAGCTATGGTAGCATTAGAGATGTGTTTCAAAGTCGCATAAAGTTTTGTGTTGGAGGATGATGGATGACATTAATTATCCTCCTTCTGATAATGATAGTGAGGGATTTGCCACCAAAATATATTATAAAGAATATCTTTAGACAAAAAAAAAACTGTTTTTTGTGCTTTTTATTATATCAGCTCATATACGTCCCCACTGAGGGGCTCGAGCCTACCCTGAATCAGGGAGATTTTTGTGCTTATTTAGTTTTTATAAATAGTTCCAATAAGGTACATTTGCTGTCTAAAGGTACAATAGGTATGTCCTAAGGTACAAACATATGCTGTATCTTTGGACAAATATGGTAAATTTTTAAACTCAGATTTTAATGCATATGATAATAATAATTCTTAATTAATAAAAACCGATTATTTCATAAGATAAGTGTGCCATTGTGTTTCCTAAATAATAAAAGTATTTCTTGCAAAAAATTGTGAATAAAAAAAAAAATTGTTAAAAATTCTGGAAATTGTCCAATTATTTTGTGCACTTAATCCTACAAAAAAATAAAAGTAAAATAGAACTAAAAATAGACTTCAAAAAGAAATTCACTCAAGTATGAAATAATATTTTTTTTATGTGAATAAACAAAATTAACCAACAGTAACAAAATCAAAAATTAATTAATTTTATTAAAGAGACGATTGAGCACAACAAAGGCTCAAAAGTGTTCGCAAGAGATCTGTCTGTTGGACAAAGCCAACTGACCAAGCTGAAGACTGAGGATGACAGGATCATATCGTCTAAGACTGAGTTGCTGGAAGAAGTTTTATGGACAATTGTACAAGACCACACGTTTGCCTGTCAGCGATCTGGCTAAGGAACCAAGAGCCAGACTAACCCGACACTTTACCTAAGATATCCCGGACGTCAGCCTGTACGAGGTTAGTATGGCTCTCAAACAGCTCAAGAACAATAAGGCACCGGGTTCTGATAGAATTGCGGCTGAACTTCTGAAAGCAGGTGGGTCACCGGTACTAAAAGTTCTTCAGAAGTTATTTTATTCCGTTATATTCGAGGGACAAACGTCTAAGGCATGGCACAGAAGTGTGGTCGTGCTTTTCTTTAAAAAGGGTGACAACACCCTGCTGAAGAACTACAGACCCATCTCACTTCTGAGCCATGTCTACAAGCTGTTTTCGAGAGCCATTTCGAATCGTCTCGCACGCAGGTATGACGACTCTCAGCCTCCCGAAAAAGTTTTAGTACCATAGACCACATACATAAGCTGCGGCAGATTATACCGAAGACTGAAGAGTACAGTCAGCCACTATGCTTGGCGTTCGTGGATTATGAGAAAGCCTTTGATTCAGTCGAAACCTGGGCTGTGCTACAGTATCGGATAAATTCATCGACGAAAAACCCCCCATTAGCGGGTCGCATCCTTCTGAATGGCAGCCATTTTTAATTTCATTTTTTTGTAGCTTTTCATGAAAAATATATTTTCTCTTGAATTAAAAGTGCAGACTTCAAAATGGTCTCATTTGATAGGTAATTTAATTACTCTTGTGAAAAAAAAACATAAAAAAAACAAAATAATAAAAAAATACATAAAAATAACCAAAAAATTTGAGAAAAAAAGTTCAAAAAACTGAAAAGAAAAAAATGGAAAATATGTAATTTCATTTTTCTTTATTTGATCCTACAGCAGAAATGAGGTCTATAACGTCGTATTTTTCTTTTTAATCAATTTACTTTGAGCTAAGCTATAAAACGAAAACAAATTATGTACAATAAGATTATTACTTAGTTACTACGCGACCCTCGCGATTTGTTACTTGGAAATGGTCATACGGGACACACAGATGGTCAGAAAAGAAGAGAATGGAGGCAGTTACTTAGAACAATTGTTTTAAGAGGTGTTTGAGTTTAAAAATGTGAAAATGTCAAATAGTTGTGAAATTACAATTAAAGGATTGTCACAACTCCGCACGAGGGTCTCTTAAACATCAATTTGCATCATTGCGTAAGTAAGTAATCCCTTCCCTACTAATATTATAAATGTGAAAGTAACTCTGTCTGTCTGTTACGCTTTCCCGCAAAAACTACTAAACGGATTTGGCTGAAATTTGGTAGGTAGACAGATTAGGACCTGGATTCAGACATAGGCTACTTTTTACCACACTCGCGAGCCGCTTGCGGCTCGCGCACTGCGCACCCTCGAAAAGTCATAGAAACGTGGTCCACGCGGGTGAAGCCGCGGGAAACAGCTAGTATGATATAAAATATTAAGTAGATATCAATAAATTAAGTTTACCTATACCCAACCTCCAACCTTTTTGCAATGGCCGCTTGCCACGGCCAACTAGATTGTACCTAATCGAGTTGGTTGGGAAAAAAAGAGTGTTATGTTATGAACATGGCATTATGGCGCGCAGCAGAATAGAGAAATGATTTAAAATTTTAATCTTCTGTAATTGTGAAAAAATAGACCAACTATAAAATGATTTAATATCAACCTATAGATCGTAATAAACACGTCGTTTAATGCATAGTTGAGTTGAGATATATAAAAAAACCTCTTATTTTACTGTAATTTAATAATTTGATGTAACTCAATTTCTTCGACTCCGTGGCTGGCAATTAAAAAAAAATTACTTTCCTCCCTAGGGATGGAAAATCAATGTTCCACCCGGCTATCTACTCATGAATATTAAACTTTCCTAACAGGAGAGATCCTAATCGCTTGATAGATTTTGTAATGTACACAGGCCAGCACATCAACTTTAGACTTTTTACCTTCTTATGCCGTATGCGTATAGATCAGAATCGCACTACAAGTGTCTAGCTTGAAGTGCTGGCCTCTGTACCTATATGACTAACTCGTTGGTCCAGTGGCATCGTCATGGCTGCTGGGCTGAGAGTCATGAGTTCGAGACCTCTGTGCGTCGCTATAAAATCGATCGCAAGATTTAAACTACTCGTAAACAAGCATACATACACACAAACATTGCAAGTTAAATAAAAGCTTTTAAAAAGACTCTTTTTTCGGTTGATTTCTTTAACGTCGCAACTATGGATCTGTGAAATACTCATTTCCAGTCTCGCGCGCATTGGCGTCGCACCGGATCAACCAACGAATTGATGTGATTTTTTGCAGTGGAGGGGGTGGGAAGTAAAATGGACTGCGAATCAGAAAAGCCGAGGGTTTGGAGTCTACGCTCGCGAACCACTTACGGCTCGCGCTCCACTGAACCTCAGAGCCTGTCATAAAATCCATGTCCATGCGGACGAAGCCGCGGGAAAAAGCTAGTGGTAGATAATTTAGTGTTGTTATGTAGCTTAGGTTCAAATCGACCTAGTTTTTGCAGTAGATTCAAACAAAGATTTTTTTTACATTATTTTTTCTTTGAATTTTTTTGTGTTGTTTCCTCAAATGTTTTGGTTAATTTTATGTTGGATCACCAAAAAAATTAAATTACCTTTAAAATAGTCTAGATGAAGAACGGGTTCTAAATTTTTCTACAGTATTAAATATATTTTATTAAACATGCATAAACAGGAAAAGCGGAAATCGAGGGATTCGCAATTAATTATTTATGATACAAAAGGAACGTTAAATCAATTTTAAAGCATATTAATGCCTCCTTTTGTTATTAGGATTAGTAAACTGACTACATAATACAAAGTTAAATCACACTTCACACTAATATTATAAAGGCGAAAGTTTGTGAGTGTGTATGTTTATTACATCTTCACACAAAAACTACTTAACGGGTCTGGCTGAAATTTAGTAAGTAGACAGATTAGGACCTGGATTAACACATAGGCTACTTATTTCACGCTCGCGAGCCGCTTGCAGCTCGCGCACTGTGCACCCTCGAACAGTCATAGAAACGTTGTCCATGCGGGTTAAGCCGCGGGAAACAGCTAGTTGTTAATATATTGTTAACTAGCTTTTTCCCGCGGCTTCGTCCGCATGGACATGAATTTTATGACAGGCTCTGAGGTTCAGTGGAGCGCGAGCCGTAAGTGGTTCGCGAGCGTAGACTCCAAACCCTCGGCTTTTCTGATTCGCAGTCCATTTTACTTCCCACCCCCTCCACTGCAAAAAATCACATCAATTCGTTGGTTGATCCGGTGCGACGCCAATGCGCGCGAGACTGGAAATGAGTATTTCACAGATCCATAGTTGCGACGTTAAAGAAATCAACCGAAAAAAGAGTCTTTTTAAAAGCTTTTATTTAACTTGCAATGTTTGTGTGTATGTATGCTTGTTTACGAGTAGTTTAAATCTTGCGATCGATTTTATAGCGACGCACAGAGGTCTCGAACTCATGACTCTCAGCCCAGCAGTCATGACGATGCCACTGGACCAACGAGTTAGTCATATAGGTACAGAGGCCAGCACTTCAAGCTAGACACTTGTAGTGCGATTCTGATTTATACGCATACGGCATAAGTACGGTAAAAAGTCTAAAGTTGATGTGCTGGCCTGTGTACATTACAAAATCTATCAAGCGATTAGGATCTCTCCTGTTCGGAAAGTTTAATATTCATGAGTAGATAGCCGGGTGGAACATTGATTTTCCATCCCTAGGGAGGAAAGTAATTTTTTTTTAATTGCCAGCCACGGAGTCGAAGAAATTGAGTTACATCAAATTATTAAATTACAGTAAAATAAGAGGTTTTTTTATATATCTCAACTCAACTATGCATTAAACGACGTGTTTATTACGATCTATAGGTTGATATTAAATCATTTTATAGTTGGTCTATTTTTTCACAATTACAGAAGATTAAAATTTTAAATCATTTCTCTATTCTGCTGCGCGCCATAATGCCATGTTCATAACATAACACTCTTTTTTTCCCAACCAACTCGATTAGGTACAATCTAGTTGGCCGTGGCAAGCGGCCATTGCAAAAAGGTTGGAGGTTGGGTATAGGTAAACTTAATTTATTGATATCTACTTAATATTTTATATCATACTAGCTGTTTCCCGCGGCTTCACCCGCGTGGACCACGTTTCTATGACTTTTCGAGGGTGCGCAGTGCGCGAGCCGCAGCGGCTCGCGAGCGTGGTAAAAAGTAGCCTATGTCTGAATCCAGGTCCTAATCTGTCTACCTACCAAATTTCAGCCAAATCCGTTTAGTAGTTTTTGCGGGAAAGCGTAACAGACAGACAGAGTTACTTTCACATTTATAATATTAGTAGGGATAAATAATACATTTCCTCACAGTCGAAATGAAAAGTAGAGTGTTTAACTTGGGTGAAATGACTCAGAAATATCTCGAGTGAAATGGGTCACTTTCTTCCCTTGATTAACAATGTACTATTTGGTCCCCCCTTATACAGAATGGACACTCCCTGCCGCTCTCTAGATTGCGACCTCACCCCCTCGTCACGCAGATTAAAACAGATTGGTTACACTTTGGTTGTCGAACGTATAGGATTCCGCCGCCATTTTGTTTGTTCCGTCATTCGTTTTTTGAAATGTCATTTCTGGCCAATTCTATGAAGTGTCCAGGGTGTTCTCTCGGGTAAAAACCAAAACTCGACTAGAACTCTTCGTACAGGAAAAAGGTGCCCTCTTTAAAACTTGTAAAGGAAAAAGGATCGTTTCAAAGGCGGCCATGTCTTAACTTATTGTTCTGAGAGAGGTCCTTTAGAAGAGTAGCCATTCGGCTGTTGTTGGACCCTGATAATTGGGGTTTATAACCAGCTAGCTTTTACCCGCGGCTTCACCTGCGTGGATATCGTTTTTAAGACTGTAACTGAGGATGCTAGGAGGTGAGCCGCAAGCAGTTAAGTTTTTCTCAGATCCCACAGGAACCCGAGTTGATATAGTTTTCAGGGTTCCATAGTCAAACTAGGAACCCTTAGAGTTTCGTCTGTCTTACGGTATGTCACAGCCGTCTTTCTCAAAGGCTATTACAGCTATAAGGCTAGAATTTTGTATGGTTTTACAAAGCTCTATAAAGATATCGAATTAAATATATTATACAATTTTTTTTGGGTATGTACCTCTCTCACATGTGGGTTTTTTTTTACGCAACCTATCGTGTGAGGTATTGTTGAACCTCAATTATCATCATAATATCAGCCACAAACCGTCCACTGCTGGACAAAGGCCTCCCCCAAGGATTTCCACGACGACCGGTCCTGCGCTGCCCGCATCCATCGGCTTCCCGCGATCTTCACCAGGTCATCGGTCCACCGCGTGGGAGGTCTGCCTACGCTACGTTTTCCGGTGCGCGGTCGCCACTCGAGAACTTTACTGACCCATCGGCCATCTGTTCTACGAGCTATGTGCCCTGCCCACTGCCACTTCAGTTTAGCGATTCTGTGAACTACTTCGGTTACTTTAGTTCTCCTGCGGATCTCCTCGTTTCTGACCAGTTTTTCAATATAACATATCATTTTTCGGATAAACGTTTTGTATACTGAATATATAGTTTTGAAGTGATTTTTGAAAGAGTTGCATGTCCCAGTAAACCACTTTTTAGGAAATTTGAATAGTATTGCAAATCAATTTTATAGTATAACTAGCTGTTTCCCGCGGCTTGACCCGCGTGGACAACGTTTCTATGACTTTTCGAGGGTGCGCAGTGCGCGAGCGTGGAAAAAAGTAGCCTATGTGTTAATCCAGGTCCTAATATCTCTACCTACTTGAGTAGTTACTTTTGCATGAAAGAGTAACAAACATATCCATACATACATTCTTACAATATATGTATATATATAGGGTGACTTTTAATTAGTTCTTGATAGCAAAGGTTATGAATGTACTCGTGATTACAAACAACTTTCCCAAAGAAACTATATGTCAAATATGAAAAAAAAAATTTGGTCCTTCATACATTTTTGTCGATTTGATAACTTGTTATGTACCGAGGACCTAAAATTTTTTTCTGATTCGACATATAGTTTCTTTGGGAAAGTTGTTTGTAATCACGAGTACATTCATATCCTTTGCTATCAAGAACTAATTTAAGGTCACCCTATATATCAAACATACACACTCACAAACTTTCAGCTTTATAATATTAGTGTGATTATTAGGAAGTAGGATAGTATAATCAATAAAAAAAAATTCACGGCTGAATATAGGCTTGCTTAGTTTTTTTAGTGCTAGTCGACCAACCTAAGATGTGCAGTTGGAGTTGTAAAAAGTTCATAGATTTTCCATACATGCTCTATACAGTTTTTTATTTATTTATTTATTGAAAGGACTACAGAACCCTTTTTAGCGCGTGGTCCGAACGTACTTGGCCACTTTTATGACTGTAATCGAGGGTATAAGCGAGCCGCAAGTACACTAAGGGTTTTGTACCACCACATCTCTCACCACACCACACCACCTATTCATTCATTTTTTTAATATTTTTTTTTATTCACAATTGGTAAACCTCAATGTGTGTAATTTCAAACAAACGACGAGCGACACAAAGATGATGTTTTTTTATTCTGTTCGGACTCCTTAGCATGCGTAAGAGTCATACTTGGCAGGTTTTTATTACCTGTTTTTTTAGTTTAGAAACAGTATGATCAAGATTCAAAATTCATAAGATATTTATTCAAAAAAATAGGTGCAAATTACACTCTTTCTGATAGTCCTAAAATAGTGATTACATAATTACATTTGTAAAAAATCAAGAAATAAACAATCATTAGTTAATTACGTCAAAATACAATATGTGATATATAAAAAAAATAATGTCATTAGAACATGAAAACAATAATCACACTAAGTTTTACGCTTGTATGTGTTATGTTTTGATGAAATGTATAACAAAAAACCGAAAATATCAAAAACACGTTTTTTGTACCTCATTATCATCATCATCATATCAGCCACAAATCGTCCACTGCTGGACAAAGGCCTCCCCCAAGGATTTCCACGACGACCGGTCCTGCGCTGCCCGCATCCATTTTTGTACCTATGTGGTATTAATGATTTACTTTTTGAATTTCAATTGTTTGACAGTAAATCTCCCAAAATAACACAATATGTTCTGTAAAAAAAACAGCCGGATACTTATTACGGTTTAAAAAAAAAGTGTGTTTGAATGCATCTCCCTGATAGAAAGTGAAGGTTAAATAGATACAGCCCTTTTAAAGTATGATAGACAGATGAACGGACGGGCGTACAGACGAACGGAAAGCGTAGGCTTTGGGTCCCGTTACATAGTACGAACCCTTTTATGAATTCACAATACGGGTATATTGGCAAACGCTGTTCAGTTTCATAATTGGGAGTCTACCCATATTGGTTTACAACATAAAAAAAATAATTATCCTCAATTGATAAGCCCCTGGCATCATCTTGCCTGATGTTAAGTGACGATGATGCCGAAGATTGAAGCGGGCTTACCAAGATTCCCTAACGCAATGGGGATCTTGCTATCTTATCTTCAAGCCGGAACAAATCAATGCTGTCAACAATGATGTTTGGCGGCAAGTCTTAGATAAGATGGTGGTAGCTTGCCAGGCGGGCTATGAAAAAGCCCTACCACCAACCAAACAGAGTCTTACAAAGTTGAACCCACCGGGAATCGAACCCGCGACCTCCTGGTGTGAAGCGAATGGACTAACCATTACGTCACGGAGGGGGTTAAAAACAATGGTAAAACATGTGTATTTATGAAAAAATCCATATCTTTAATCAGTATTTTAAGTACGTAAAAGCACCAATCAATGACTCTAGACGATTATTGATATCTAAGACCCAAATAAGTATCCTTATGGTCTTCCTTACATGAAAATAGACCATAGAATCTATCACTTCTATTACGAATCTTAATAAATACTATCAAAGACAAATAGTTTCCAAGTGATAAATTTAACAGCTATCATCAGAAGATCTAGATGAAATCTATAATTGATTTTTAGGGATTATTAGTCTAGGATAAAATTTCTGAGATATGCTCGTTTTAAATAAGACAGCTGTCATCAGAAATGATGATTTAGAGAAGATTTAGTAGTTTAGGATCAACAGTTTCCAAGATATAGCAGTTTAAAGTTTGACAGCAAGATCTCGAAGATAACTATCATTTCACATATGGAACTAGTAGTGTAGGATAAACAGTTTCGAAGATATAGCTAACTAAATAACTAGTATATTAGGATTAATACACAGTTCTCGATTTATATTGGTTTCAGATTTCACAGCTGACATTCAAAATATAAAAAAATCCATCAATCAAATCAACCATATCGACCAAATCTTAAAGTTCTAGAAAATGTTGACCCTCCTCGCTATATTCTTAGTTCACGTTTAGAATTCTATTGGTATGGACTTTGGTCTTTTATAACTCCGAAGTCCTGATGATATTCAGCTGGAGAGATGAAAATCTATCATCGGGCAACCAAATCTACCAAATATTTGGAATGTACCAGAAAATGTTGACCCCCCTCGCAGTATTCTTAGTTCACGTTTAGAATTCCATTGGTATGGACTTTGGTCTTTTATAACTCCGAAGTCCTGATGATAGTCAGCTGGAGAGATAAAAATCTATCATCGGGCAACCAAATCTACCAAATATTTGGAATGTACCAGAAAATGTTGACCCCCCTCGCAGTATTCTTAGTTCACGTTTAGAATTCTATTGGTATGGACTTTGGTCTTTTATAAATCCGAAGTCCTGATGATATTCAGCTCGAGAGATGAAAATCTATCATCGGGTAACCTTGGACTAGTAAACGGCACATTTGGTTTCGCTTGAAACTCATTACCACATGTTAAAACGAAACTAGTTTCGTAACTATTTAATTAGTACGAGTATTTACAATCCAATATATTATAATATATTATACATACTAGCATTTATAGTTAATTACATAAAAATTTAAAAAATAAAAAACATATTTCACCGTTAGGTTCGTCAGTCAAAAAGACCACCTCTGATCCCTCCCGGCGCAAAGGTGCCCCTTATACTCGCCGCGTTGCCACGTTGTATCGCAATGGACAGCCTCTGCACCAGGAAAGAGGAGGATCGTGGGTCACAACCATTATTATGCATCCGGCGACCTATGTCCCGGACTAATTCCTTCGCTTCAACAGCCCATGGTCCACTCGTCTCTACGGCGAAAGGGATGAATATATAGGCTTGCCCCAACTAACTATTTTAGTATTTAAAGTTCAAAACAGCACACCTTGTCACACCGACTTATGGGCTTTTGCTCAAATCACGTGAGGTTCGATAGGGTGGAGGGGGGTCACGAAAAAATCACGACAGATCTCGTTGGGGGAGGGGGGCGTTGGATAAGGAGATCTCACTTATATTTTTCTACAGTGAAAGAACAAAGAAAAAAATCTAACAAATGAGTAGATAGTTTTTATCGGGTTCATTAAAAATAACTACAAAATAGAGAGTCTATTTCGAGAGTCGGCCTTGACCGTGCTTGACCCCGCCCGCTATAAACAATACTATTAATCTTAAAATTAGATTTAATTAAAAAAATACACGTGAGGTTGTGTGGGGGAGGGGGTAGCCAAGAACCTCACCAAATATCACCAGGGGGAGGGAGGGGGTCAAAAAGTAGCCGAAAAAAACCTTGCGTGATTTATGCCAAATATCACCAGGCCCTAAGTCATTATGAATCCAAGTCAAAAAGATACTTTTTATCGTAATATAATAAGAGATACAATGATCAGCATAAAACATTGTCAAAGGCTATTAAGGCTTATAGGCGCGCGGCCTTTGATGTCTGAAATATGACGATGAAAATATGTATCGCTAATGATGATTTATTAGTTTTGTTCTTTCTGTACTGAGCTCAATTCCACAATCAGCGTTTTGTTTGGTTCCATGGGTCTTTTAAAACTAAGATTGATTGGGAGATTGAGGTATTTGTTATTCAAATATAATATAATTTTCCTATTTAACAGGCTGACCATTTTCTTTGAAATTACTACAGCCACGCCTCTTTCACATGCACTAGCTTTTGCCCGCGGCTTCGCCCGCGTGGTCATAGTTTTTGTGACCGTCTATGATGCTGTGTGGTGCGCGAACCGCAAGCGATAAGCGGCTCGCCAGCGTGGAAATAGGTTTTTCCAGATCCCTCGGGAACTATGTCAGTATTTGCTAATTAGTAGTTAATGTTACTTCCCACCCTCTCAACTATAAAAAAAATACACGTCCATTAGTTGCTCTGTTCCGACGTAAAATAATGACACTCAAAAAATGTTTAAGAATATTATGTTTAGTTTACAAAATGTTAAATTCTCAATAATTTAAGGCTTTAATCCGACCAGGTTAAAACGTGTTAAAATAATACCGAACATAAGTGTGTTCATTTTAAGTTCAAATCAATGCGGGATTCAACGCGGCTGTTACGTTAAAACCTAACGCCCAATCCTCGATTTTTACATGTTTTTATTACTTTAAAATAAGTTTAAAGAAAATGTGTTCAAATAAAATGAAAGGTGTTAAAGTCACTAATTTTGGTGTGTTGGTTTCATGTAACATTAACTATTTGTTTTCGAGAAATTTTGTAATTAATGCCAAAAACAGGGTCTACAGTATATATTTTTTTGTATCAAAAGTGGTAATATTTTTAAAATTGTATTTATTTATTTAATTTTTTTATTACTTTAAGTATATTACATATTTTTTCCATTGTGATAGCTTTACACAGTCTTTCAATAATTTAAACTTAATATGATCATTTGACCCATCTTAAGGCCTTAAACCCTAAAATGTGGTTTTCTTATAAAGTAATTCAAGGTATTTATTCAAAATAGGTGCAAATTACACTCTTTCTGATAGTCACAAAATAATAAAAACATGATTTCATTTGTGAAAAATCAAGAAATAAACAATCATTAGTTAATAATGTCAAAATGCAATCCTTGAAATAAACCGGATATGTCACACACGAAAAGTTATACTTAAAAATCATTAAATGTCATTGATGCCTTTGACAACTGAGTAGGCCAGACCTGGTGAAGGTCGCGGGAAGCCGCTGGATGCGGGCAGCGCAGAAACGGTCGTCAATAGGCATAGTTTTCAAATTAAAATTTACAAAGAATTAGAGCTCAAAATTAAAAAAAAAAACTTTAACAACAAATGTTACCAATAAAATCATTTTCAGCGAATCTATTACCGTTACTCCAAAAGGACATTTATTTTCAAACGAAAACTTGGTCATGTGAAGCAATAGAACAATATCCAAACGTCTATTTTGCGCGTTACGTTAATTTATAAGATTGCGTAACTTGTGATGTAACCAAGTGTTGCAACGTGATAACGAAATTCACGTGACATTTTCGTTCTAATATCGAAATGCACTAACATGTGTTGACTAGAATATGCTGTTAGTATAAACCTAAAAAGTTGCTGAACATGGTCAGCAAATTAGCATCTAATTCAGTTTCTCCGCGCTCTCAAAATCGTCGCACGCACACTTATAAAACCCTGACAACTATTCAAAACTCTAGCGGTGATGTGACAACATTCAGCCACACCTCTGCAGTCATTTCGTCACGCCAAAGGGCGCGGCTACGCGTAGGTAACGTCAGCGGCCTGTAGGTTCGTTGTACATTGCCTTTGTTCATTACAAAATTAGACTTGTCCGTGTACACTGAGTTACATAAGAAAACATTATTTGTATGATGAAATTTTAAATACAAGATTTAAAGAGCACTCACACATGCACGATATGCAAAATAAATAAAACCAAGTGACATGGATTGGAAAAAGTTTTTTGGAAAAAGTGGAATATCGAGGGGTGAGTATTATCTGTACCGAAATTGTTATTCCCAATCTCAGAAGTCCCGAGATACCTCACTGCGTCATTTTCTAGGCCAGTCAGCCATTTTAACAATCTAGATAATTTTCTTCGTTATCTAGATAATTTCGTTCAACTGAACGTTCGGAACTTCAGGTACATATTCATGCGTCCTCCTTCTATCTAGCCTTCGTGGTTTGAAAAGATTTATTTATAAAAACTTACATTACAAGAGATGAATATCTAAGGGATGGAAACCGAATCGATGATAGATTTCCAGGATAAGGCGCTTTTGTTGCGCAATTTCGGAGTCGATTCTAATTATTTCTTCTTGGACAGCAGAAGAACGGGGTAACTTCATCATCTGCTCCTTAATTCGTTTTAAACCATCAATTCTCCGAAGGCGCACTTTTATTTCTGTTTTTGTGAGTGATGTCATGTATTCCATATTTTGCTGTAGAAAGAAACAGGTTCTTGAGTGCATGTTCATAAAAAAACTTCGAGCTGAACTGACGAAAAAATAAAATTAGTATGCTTACATTTTGTGCCATTGTGATTTTTGGAAGGTGTCGATAACAATAGTCACTTGATTTCTTATCAACACACGTCGTTTCTTTGAGAAAATTCGTTTATAACTGGCAGTTGCTGGGTGAAGATAAGATGACTGAACTAGTTATCAAAAATATTCATGACCTAGTTATCGGATATCATCGAAGGGGTCAGAATTGCTTTTTTTCAGGTAATTTTATATTCGACTTATAAAATAGCTGCTTATTAATGATATGGAAAGTAAAACTCAAATAAGTGTTCTTAAACATTTAATAATTAAAAAACTGAGTCACAACAAATGAATATCCATGGGAAAGAAATTACTGCTACTGTAAATCCTAATCAGCGATTGTTTATAACTTTCAATGTCACGGTCGATTTGACTTATCTCATTCCTTCTACTTGCGGAATCCGTCTGCTGAAACAATTTATGTATTTTCTTCAATCCATCTGTGAATTTTGATAGCTCCATTTCTCCAAAAGTTTCTGGGTCAATCCGTCTGCGCGTATAAAGTGTACAGCAAGTCACAATGTCGGCTAATGGATAATTCAAAGACCCGTTTGTGTCTCGCACCAATTTAACGATTTACATATTATTATTGTAGCCTGTGTTCGCTTGAGTTTTGTGTTACTGTTAAAGGCTATCACTAGTGATGTGAAATGACCATCATTTAAAGTTTTGGTCACAAGACGGTCCGCTGACGGTCTTGTGACTGACGGACCGTCAGACTTTTTTTGTCACAAATTTCGTCAGTCGCATTTAGCTAGATGAGCTAGATGACAATTTGTGACCGTCACGAGATTTTGGTCACAAATTTTAGCTTGGTCACAAATTTGGTCAGTCACATCTAGCTAGATGATTCCTGACGGTTTTTTTGAAAAATAATTTTTATTTACTAAGAGTAATTTTTTAACAGCTTTTCAGAAAGAATAATTCGTTATTAGAAAATAAATATTTTAATTTTTATCAGAAATTATTCTTTTTCTCATCAAAATTTTAAAAATTATCCTAATATAAGTAAAAAAATCGGTAGATGTCATATTTCATCGGTACATACCACATTTCATTTGGTTTTTAACTTCCGTAGGCATTTGAATACTAATTATTTTGGTGATACATACAATTAGATAAATTCTGATTATTTTTCGAATTCGAATAAATTGCTTTAGTGGGCGTCTTTAAACAGTCTTTAAAGAAGATATTTATATGCAACTTGTGTCTATAAATATGCGCAGCCGCAACTAGTATAATTTGCATTTAGACACGCACAGCGCTGAGTATAGTTCGGATATGCTATCACATGTTCAAGTGTGTATTGCGTCATTTAAAGGGACAATCCACATCAATTTATTGGAAAAATAGTTTGTTTCGCTAAATAAAAAAATAAAAACAATTAAATCTTCGTTCATTGAACTTATACATTGAATGACTAAAACTGTTTAAATCTTTGACTTGCTGATCAATACTTAAATACCTCTTACATATAACTTTACGTTAATGACTGCTCATAGTTTATGAATGTTGATTCAGTTCTCTTATACATAATGCCATTAATATTAACTGGCTGTTACTTGTTCAGTCATTCTGTTCAGTTTTTGAAAAGCTCTTTAGAATATCATAAAAGTATTCTATCAACACCCTCATAATACATTGAATAATCGCAATTTGTTTATTATTTCAATTCAACTAAACAATGAAAGTCTCTTCATAAAATTCCATTCGAAAAAAACTAACTATAACTTGATAATTTCTAGGAATTTGTATGATGATTTATTGGATTTTTTTTAATGCGCATGGAAGAAATATTTACTTATATTTCTCCACGTAAGCATTCGAAATAGACTGAAGACATTCAAGTTTTCCTAAATTTAAAGATTAAAATAATTTCTTGTCATGGAAATCCTTGGGGGAGGCCTATGTCCAGCAGTAGACGTCCTTTGGCTGATATGATGATACAGAGTGACTGGTGACACGACAGAGGTATTTCAGGAGGTGAATGAGATGACGAAACTGAACAACAATTTTTTTTAAGGAACCAATTCGCAAAAAATCGAACTTTACATACAAATTAGGAAATAATTAAGCCAAATAAGCCACTAATTTAATAAGTCGATTATTTTGAGAATTGACCAAGGTTTCTCTGTCGGCCGAATTGCCCATCGTTTGCATATAAAATATTTATGCCTGTTAGTGGTTATGTCTTTGTAGCGCTGGGAATTTGTAGCTCTTGAAACCATCTTTACGTGTCACTCTTCCTGTGACGTCACTGCCGCCGTCGCCCACTTAAGTCTATCAGCCCAATTAAGGCTGAGTCAGTACCGTTTTGGTGCACAGTACAGCCATTTTTATAGTTTACTAGTATTCCCGGCGAACTTCGTACCACCTTACACTACACTACACTACACTACCCTACCCTACTTAAGAACCTTCTCCTGACAATAACGAACTCGAAAAAAAAAGAATAAGCGAAATCGGTCCTGTCGTTCACGCGTGATACCGTGACCAAGGGGAATAGGGATTCATTTTTATATATATAGACTAGCTGTCCCGGTGAACTACGTACCGCCTTACATTACATTACACTGCCCTACCCTACCCTACCCTACACTACACTACACTACACTACACTACACTACACTACACTACACTACACTACCCTACCCTACACTACACTACCCTACCCTACACTACACTACACTACCCTACACTACCCTACCCTACACTACTCTACCCTACACTACACTACCCTACCCTACACTACCCTACCCTACACTACTCTACCCTACCCTACATTACCCTACCCTACCCACATACACTACACTATACTACCCTACCCTACACTACACTACCCTACCCTACATTATCCTACCCTACCCTACATACACTACACTACACTACCCTACCCTACACTACCCTACACTACACTACACTACCCTACCCTACACTACCCTACCCTACCCTACATACACTACACTACACTACCCTACTCTACACTACACTACCCTACTCTACACTACCCTACCCTACCCTACCCTACATGCACTACACTACCCTACAATACACTATCCAACCCTACCCTACACTACCCTACCCTATACTACCCTACCCTACACAACCCTACCCTATACTTTCCTACCCTAAAGTACACTACTCTACCCTACACTACCCTACCCTACCCTACACTACCCTACCCTACACTACCCTACCCTACATACACTACACTACACTACCCTACCCTACCACTACCCTACCCTACACTACCCTACACTACATAAGAACCTTTTTAACCGCCTCCGTAGCTCAGAGGCAAAGTTCACTGGGTTTACACAGGAGGTCGCGGGTTCGATTCCCGGCGGGGTCAATTGTAAGACTCGGTTTGGTTGGTGGTAGGGCATTTTCTAAGCCCGCCTGGCTAGCTACCACCATCTTATCTAAGTCTTGCCGCCAAATATCAATGTTGATATCATTGGTGTGTTCCGGCATGAAGATAAGATAGCCAGTTCCCCATTGCGTTGGGGAGTCTTGGTAAGCCCGCTTCCATCTTCGGCAACATCGTCACTTACCACCAGGTGAGATGTTGTCAAGGGTTTACCAATTGTGAATAAAAAAAATAAAAAACCTTCTCCTGACAATAACGAACTCGACAAAAAAAGAATTAGCCGTTCTCAAGTTATGCGCTTACCAACACATTTTGCGATTCATTTTTATATTATAGATTTCTATCGTTTGTAAAATGTACCTGGAAATCGTTGTACATACTGTGCTGTTAAGAAAAGATTTTCTATTCTATTCTGTTCTGTTCTATTCTATTACAAGCTTTTATTTAATTTGCAATGTATGTTTGTTCGGGAGGAATCTTGCAAGTTAAATTTGACCCACTTCCCGGTTTCCGATTGAGAGCTGAAATGTTGCATGCATATGTATATCGCGTGACAGACAATGCAATATTAAAAGCTTGTACCTTAAATTATTTAGGTTTTTCGAAAATTATTTCCTCTAACTTTGACAGAATAGTTTCTGATGAAATATAGATTGATAACCGGTCTCTTACATGATCTGTGGAGCTAGTTGACGGTATGCAAGCCTATCACTAGCAAGCTTGCAAACATTCGATTAATACTTTTTTTTTGATTCGTAACCATTTTGTGGCTGTAATTTTTCCGAGTTATTCGATGTTTTATTTTAGGAGAAGGTGGGCACACAATTTTCCTATATTTGGCCAAAAGAATACGCCACACAGTTTGCTAGTCAGCTGATCGTATTTAAAAACCCATAAAATTTAGTTACCTACTTACATTGATGCCTATTAATTTTTTGCCGAACAAAATTTTCGTTCTTTCTTAATAACCTATTTTTTGTTAAAAAAAATAAATAATAAAATAAAAATAAAATTTGATTCCTAATAGAAAGCTACTCACCACAATATATGGCAACAAAATCGCCAGTTACTGGGTTATAAGTTATGTTAGGAGGGGAAGCAAAATTACCATACCACATATATTATTTATTTAATTTAGGAAACAAATTGTTACACTCGTATATAATATAGGATTAAATATACAGGTTGTAACATAAAGGTGTGGTGATACTTTAAGGTGGGCTTGTACTCATAAAACTGAATCACTTTTGTTATGCAACTTTCCTGAAATCGCGAAATTTTTATTGGATTTTTCATACAAAACCGTTTAATCAGCTGACCGATTTGTACTAAAAATAAAAAATAAAATATTTCGATTTCAGCAAAGTTGCAGAACAAAAGTTGCAGAACAAAAGTGGTTCAGTTTGATGAGTACAAGCCCACCTTAAGTATCACCACACCTTTATGTTACACCCTGTATATTTTAAATTGCGAAGGACCTGCATTTCCACTTAATAACAATCAACCATAAAATAAACGAGCCCTGAGACAATATCAACTGCATATGGGGTTGTACTAAGGTTAGTTTCAGCTAATAGTACAGTAGAGTCAATAATATTATTTATTATTTTGAATAAGAAAATTTCATCGTGATAAACCCTCCTAGACTTCAGAAAGACTTGGCCGCCGTTTTGTAGTCGGAGAACCATGTACCAGTGCGATAGTCGAGATTTTAAAAAAAATATTTTGTACCTTTTCTATTCTGGTAATATGGACATTATAACAAGGATTCCACACAACACATCCAAATTCAAGGAGGCTACGAATAAATAAGAAATATATTTTTTTTAAAGTCTAGTACTTTAAAAAAAATATATTTCTTTTAAAGTCTAGTACTTTAAAAAAAATATATTTCTTATTTGTTGAAATGGTTGAGACACCCTTAAAATCAAGTGTGGCAAGATTAACCGTGCTATCCGAGGGATAGACGGCGGTTTTCTGGTGTTGCACTTAGCATCACCCGCGGTCACGTGTAGGGCATTAAATTTACACCTACGGACGCGTGTTACGCGAGCTTCATACACATCTGGATTCAGATGTGCAGGTTTCGTCACGATGTTTTCCTTCACCGTTAAAGCAATCAGTTAGTATATGTACGTAAATTTTGAAAAACACATTGGTACATTGGCCGTCCAGATTTGAACCCGGGACCTCTGGTTAGGAGGACCGAGTCGTTACCGATTGAGCCACCGACGCTTTTTACCCTTAAAATAAAAAAAAAGCCTTGGTGTTAAACTCTTAAAATAAAACCAAGGTTTTTAAAATATTTGGCTATTATCCTACTTAAATAATAAATGTGAAAGTTTGTATGTATGGATGGATGTTTGTTACTCTTTCACGCGTAAACCACTGGACGGATCGGGATGAAACTTGGCACACATATAGTTTAGGTCCCGGATAAACATATAGGCTACTTTTTATCCCGATTTCTTAAGTGGTTCCCGTGGGATAGCTATTAACTCTCTCTTCTTTGTTAATTTATGTCACGTCGCAATGAAGCGAAGGATTGACGTGCTAATTAATACTGATTATCTAATTGACTTCTAATTAGCATAGCCCGACATAGTTCCCAAGGGATCTGGAGTTGACTCAGTTCTCACGCTCGACAGCAGGACAGACATAAAAACTATGTTCACGCGAAAACTAACTAACCACTGAACATATCTGGCTGAACTTTGGTAGTTAGACAACTTGTTAGAACGCTTGCGGCTCGCGCACTGCGCACCCTCGAAGACAGTCATAGAAACTATGTTCAAGCGAGCGAAGCCGCTTGCAAATCTAGTATGATATATGTGTTTGTTATAATGTAATTTGCAGCTAAGGATAACTCCTAAATCCCGAAATTTTGATTAACTTTTCACCGAAATAGTAGTTAGTAACTATGGGTGATATTTACGTGTGAAAGTCATAGTATAACACTTTTCTATATTTAAAATTAATTGAATATCTGAGCAGTAACTAAGAAAACTATTTAAGTCATTACTCATTATGAAGTTTTGAACAATCATCAATATTAAAACTACTTTATAAATTTTTGAGTAATCCGCGTACATTAAGTGACAAGTATCGCTGAAGATATTACCTACATCATTTAAGTATAATAATAAAAAAACCGGTCAAGTGCGAGTCGGACTAACGCAAATTAGGGTTCCGTTGTCATTTCAAAAATTAATGTTTTTTTTAAAAAACAAAATTATATTTGCATTTGGTAATAGAACATATTGTATGAAAAATCTATGAACTTTTTACAAATCGAACTGCACATCTTAAGTTGGTCGACTATTTCTCCTAAATATGAAAGCCTACTTAGCCGTGATAGTTTTCCTTTTAAATTAATTATATAGACTACTTTCAAGAATGTTTTCAAATTTAAAAATACAGCGGTTTAGTTGTTAGGGTGTGTGGACACTCGACTCCAACAAAATTTAGCACTTTTAAGCCTATTTTTTCGTTAACGGAACCCTAAATTATAAAATGGTTCTAAAAGACTCACAACTATTTTTTAAGCTCTAACCAACGATACACGACTGTGTTTACGAGAAGAAAAAAAATCATCCCCACTTTACTTGTTTGGGAGGTACCCTTAAAAAGCTTTTTTTTTCCAAAATTTTTTACAGTTCTCTCCGCGTTATTATACATATATTTGCTTACTTTCAGCTCTTAACTACTAATAGTCTAGGAGCTAGGTCACGGGCAGACAGACGGACAGGCCGACAGCCAGACATGACGAAACTATAAGGGTTCCTTGTTGTACTACGGAACCCTAAAAACTGACCTCGGTGTGATCCTTGAGGTACGCTTGAAGGGACGTTGTGAAATTCAGACTGAAATCCTTTTATTGATACAGGTTGCAAACGGTGTTCTATATATGATTTAAGCCATCTAAGGAGATCGCCGTGCACACCGAGTTTCAGTAATTTGTTTATAAAGTCCATAAGTCCATTATAAATTGCCCGACGGCATAATAGAAGGAGGGTTATGTTTTTCGGGTGTATTTGTGTGTGTAAGTAAGTACCTTAGTATGTTTCTTTGGCTGAGCGTTTAGCCTAAACGGTTTGATAGATTTTGGAGTGCGAGGTGTCGTTAGATTTGTCTTGATCTCGTGAGTTATATAGGATATTTTTTTACCCGACTCCTTAAAAAAGGTGTGATGTTTTTATTTAGTCAAGCTTTGACGTGATAACGTTTTATAAATCGATGAACGCTTGCAGCACACACGAAAAAGTGTCACGTCCCGCCAGAGCCGAGCGTGCAAGCGAGAGCGCGGAACAAGCAAAAGAGAGGCACGATCGGCCTAAGCGTTCAGCTTGTGACACGTTATCACGTAAAATTATCGTCGGTAAACCGACTTTACAGACAACCAGTTTTTAATTATAGAATAAGATTCGAAATTTAAATTTTTGAGGTGTTAACGTTTTATAAATCGATGAACGCCGGCTGCACTGACGAAAAAGTGTCACGTCCTCATTTGTCACGTCCCGTCTGAGCCGAGCGTACAAGCAAGAGCGCGGAACAAGCGATAGAGAGCCTAAGCGTTCGGCTTGTGACATGTTATCAACTTATCACGTAAAATTATCGTCCGTAAAACGGCTTTACAGAAAACTAGTTTTTAGTTTAAAAAAATATTGAAATTTTGTAAACACGTTCTTTTGACTAGACACTAATATCAGACATTGTCAGATTTCCGTAAAAAATGTCATTTAAAAATTCATTTTTTTAAATTCCGTATTTTTTTAAATCCAAATTGTATATTATATTAAAAATATCAATAACTTTAATTAATGTTAATTAGAAACTTAATTACATTTGTATGGGAGCTTGCTATGAATACAATTATTACTTCAAAATAAATATTACCGCTTCCAACCGCGTCGTAATCACTGATTCATAGTACATTTTTCCAAAGGTTCTATATTTTTTCCTCTTTTCGGTTGAGCGGGTCCAAATGGTTGAGAGTGCTCTCACAGAACCTTCAGGAACCCTTTAAGACAGATCAGGAATCGTGGATATTATAATGTCACTAATTCACACATGACTTGCCGCATAAAATGAGGCAAGAAAGAAAGGAATATTTTATGTAGGAAATGAGAAGAGATTTATGTGGGACTAGCTGTGCCCGCGGGAAATCTTGAATTTTCCGGGATAAAATGTATCCTATATATTAACCCGGACTATAAGGAACCACCGTAAAAAATTTCATCAAAATCGGCCCGGTAGTTTTTGAGTGATGCGCGAACATACAGACAGAGAGATAGACACACAAAAATTCCAAAAAATGTTGTTTTTGTTTCTGTATCGTTAGTAATGTCCACTACAGTTATTATTTTCCAATAATATTTCATGTAGAGACGCGGCCTCTTTACAGTTTTATTATATGCATAGATTTCCGTTTATGGAAGTTGTTGCGTGAAAATAAATATCTAGTAGATAGTTATACCTACCTAAAGTTCATAAAGGCATAGCTGATTGACATAATTATTCTATCGACCTTCTGTGATTCGCGGGAAGCCGCTGGATGAGGGCAGCGCAGGACCGGTCGTTGTGGAAATCCTTAAGGGAGGCCTTTTACAGTTGCTATTAGTAAAACTGCATAACTTTTTAATGAAAAAAATATGCACCAGAAATCATAAAAACAACCAAGTACCCTCTCCAAAAATTGTACCTATGAAAGAAATGATATCTACTTTGCGACCAAGTAAACATATCTAGCCTAAAACTTCGCCATTTTTAATAGCTATTTAAAAAAAGCACAGTAAACATCAAAAATATAGTAAGTAAGTAAGTAAATATACTTTTTAATACTCTTTTAGTATAGTTTCCTAGTACAATTTAAAAGTTTGTTTATTTATTTAGTTTAATATTGCATATTTGACGATCACGTTTTATATTATAACCTGACATGTATAATTACAAATTTGTGAAATGAAATAAATAAAACTAAATTAAACTATTTTTCCTTTTCAACAAATGTATTATCAGTACATTTTTGATATCCTTGATAACGAAAGAGAGGAATACCGCCGTAAGCCGTCGAAGTCAAATGCTAATGCAGGATCCGGGCCCCGAGCAAGTCAGTTGCTAAAGCTGCTATCGATCCGACTCTACTACTTCCGACTTCGCGAGTTCCGTCCGGGACGCGTATTTAAAAAGGCGGCTGCAACACAGACACCCAAAGCAAGGTATATATATTAGTACCAACATGCAGTATGTACACTGCCTGCCGCTCTCTAGATTGCGACCTCACCCCCTCGTCACCCAGGTTGATATAGTCGAATAAGTATTTTGTTGTCGAATGTATAGGATTTAGCCGCCAATTTGTTTATTCCGTCATTCCTTTTTTCAAATGTCATTTCTGGCCCGTTGTATGAAGTGTCCAAGGTGTGCACGCACATAGACTGTGCTGCATTACCTCGCGGATGGCGTAAAGCAGTTATTTTCTGTCCAAACCCAGCTGCAACACAGAGGTCTGTAGTGCAGCCACATTTGTATCTACAAGTCAACGCAAAGGGGGATTCATCACAGAAACCCATTGTCTATAAGCAATTATTTTTACAAATCAGTAGAATCAATAAAACCTGACCGAACCTATCATCGATCCTCGGCATTTGAAGATATGAACAGTTAAACTGTTCTGTATTGCATCCACTTTTGTTAAAATAATGTCTTTCGAAACCGATCACAGTACAGACTGTTTCTACATGTCTGTGGTGTAGTCGTGTTTGTAATCATTTATATAGTGTGTATTGGATATGGTTACCGATATTTTAAGGGCATATAATACACCATATACAATATTTACGGTTCCATCTTCGGCATCATCATCACTTACCATCAGGTGTGAATTAAAAAATATATATATTGAAGACAAACCCCCATGAGGGGATCGCATCCTTCTCCCCTCTAAATGGCGGCCATTTTCATTTTCAATTTAGTTTTTTGTAGCTGTTGATGAAAAATAGTTTTCTCTTGAATTAACAGTAGTACAGACTTCAATATAGTCTCATTCGAAAGGTTCTCTGATTTCTCTGGTGATCTACATATAAAATTAAACAAAACAATTGCTTACCAATTGTGAATAAAAAAAAATTAAAAAAAACATTTGTAAATAAAACACAAAATCGTTTAAAGAAAGAAAATGCAAAAAGCATAATTTTAATTTTCTTTTTTCTAGTCTACTGCAAAGCTCATTATTAATGTCTTGTTTTTTTCTTCTTAATTGATTGATTTTTAGCTAAGGTATAAAATGACACCAAAAAATCGACCATTAGTTACTTACACAATGATGCAAATTGATGGTTAAGAAACCCTTGTGACAATCCTTCAATTGTAATTTCTCAACTGCGTAACATTTTCACATGTTTTTATCTGAAACACTACTTAAAACATTTATTCAAGGTGAATGCATCTATTCTTCAGACACGTAGCTCTCACTACAACCTGCTGTTTGGCCCGACGATATTTATTTAAACTTTTTTGTGTTTTTTTCTCAATCTCTTTTGGTTAATTTTATGTACTGATCACTAGAGAAATTAAATAACCTTCAAATGAGACTATTTTGAAGTCTGTACTGCAGCTCATTCAAAAGAAAACGTATTTTCAATGAACAGCCACAAAAATAAATTAAAAACAAAAATGACAGCCATTTAGAGGGGAGAAGGGTGCGACCCTCTAATGTGGGGTTTTCGTCGATGAAATGTCTTGTATTACATGCCCTTAAAATATCGATAACCCTATCCGATACAAACTGTATATACGAACCCGGCTACATTACAGAACAGCTCCTGTCTGTGTTGTAGCCGCCTCTGTAAATACGCTTCCGGGCCAGTGCAGTGTGGAAGGGTTGAGTCATTGATGTAAACGTATAGACGAGCCATTGCGAACAATGTCTTGGCCCAGCGCACAATAGTAGTGTAGAAATCATCTGCCATTCCTACTATTAAGAGCAAAACGAGAAATTTCCGTTAGTCGAGGTAGTATGGTCCAACCGTTGATACTTAGAAATTGTATATATTTATAATTACTAGAATAGTGACAAATGGTAGTTTTTACTCATAAAACTGAACAACTTTCCAAAAAAAATATAAGTGGGGGATAAGAAGTGGAAATGTGTTATTTGATCAGTCAATTTGCAAACTTTGTATGAAGCGTCCTTCATAAATACCAGAAAAAAATTATAAAAAAGGGGTCCGGTTTATGAAACTGTACAAATTCCGCAAGAAACATATACTCGAAATATTTTTTGAGCTTCCAATTGGCTTACCAATTGTGTGTAAAAAAAACTATTTAGTATGACAAATTCTTTTATCATTGTTAAATAAGTTAATTACGTACTCATTATTTGGGAAACTTTTCCTTGTTCAGTTTCCTGAGCTGAATGAAGCTCTACTTAATTATTTTTAGGTGTTTTAGAATAACCCCTCATACAAAGTTTGCAAATCAACTGATCAATGTATTATTGACAGTTTGTATGGGAAGTCAATTATTTTTTGTTTTGCTTGTATAGATTTCTTGGGAAAAGTTGTTCAGTTTCATGGGTGAAAACTAAAATTTGGTGAAAAATAAAGACTCACCCCGTAGATAGTGGTACAAGCAAACAGTGTGTGCCTAAAATTCTTTCTAAAAAAATATTTTTATGCTTAGTGGGCCAACTGGGCTTATTTTATTATATGAAATGCCCAAAAATATTTCTTGCGATGGATTTTTTTTTATAATTGGCTTAGGACCCGTCAAATAGTGATTCTACTCATCATACTAAACAACTTTCCGCAAGGAACCCATGATCGGCTCAAGCGATTGTGATGAAATTTTCAGGCAATTTTTAGATAAGCACACCGGGTGATACTGTTAAAAAATAATAAACGTGAGTGAAGCCGCGGGGCATGTTACTAGCATTCATATAAGATCCAAACTTCGTTTATATGGAGCGCGCTAAGGAGAGATACACTCCTCTTAAACTTTTATTATATTTTGGCGCAAACAATAAATAAAGTGAAGGAAACTTGTACGATACGTCAGCTTTCCTCAGCAAAAACGAGGCGCGAATAATGTATTTCAGCCACTCAAAGTTAGAAAAAGTTTTTATAATGTTGGTGTGAGTAAGCATACCTATACATATATGTATAGATAGCATACTTAACCGCCTCCGTGGCGTAATGTTTAGTCCATTCGCTTCACACCAGGAGGTTGCGGGTTCGATTCCCGGTGGAGTCAACTTTTAAGACTCTGTTTGGTTGGTGGTAGGGCATTTTCTAAGCCCGCTTGGCAAGCTACCACCATCTTAGTAGGCCTGCTTTCCATCTTCTGCAATAGTCACTTACCATCAGGTGAGATGATGCCAAGGGCTTATCAATTGTGTATAAAAAAAACATACTGCGCGCTCTAATTATCACCTTGGCGTCGAGTCTTAATTGTTCTCCACCAAACGCCCTGGCAGTGTCCTCTCACTGTGGCCAAGACACCTTAAGCAAAGTATATATATTATTACTAACATACAGTATGGACACTCCCTGCCGCTCTCTAGATTGCGACCTCACCCCCTCGTCACCCAGATTGATACAGATTGGTTACAGTTTGGTTGTCGAACGTATAGGATTTCGCCGCCATTTTGTTTGTTCCGTCATTCCTTTTTTCAAATGTCATTTTTGGCCCGTTGTATGAAGTGTCCAGGGAGTGCCTTAAGCCATCAGCCTTTTGCTGGTCAGTCGGCGTTGGTGAGTCTGCCCGACTGACAGTGAGAAACCCCCATCCAACGCAACCTTGATCCTTCCCCATCCATCTGTTGCCTTAGGTCTCCTGGTAACGCATATCCTGCATTTGTATATAAAACAAGCTGTCCCGACGAACATCGTTCCACCTCACACCACCCTACCCTACCCCACTCCACCCCACCCCACTCTACCCTACCCTACACTACACTACACTGCACTACACTGCACTACCCTACCCTACCCTACATAAGAACCTTCCTCTGACAATAACGACCTCAACAAAAAAATAATTAGCGAAATCGGTCTAGCCGTTCACGCGTGATGCGATAACCAGAAGAAATAGGGGTTCATTTTTATATATATAGATATCTGTTTCATGGTTAGATTAGGGCAAGCAGGGCCCTAGGGACTTAGGGTTGTAGGTCTGTAGGACCTTAGCCTTTGTTGGTCTACCCTCTCCATAAAGTCAGTCATTCAGTCTCAGTTCGGACGCGCGGGCAGTCGGACGGTATAAATATGGCTCAGTCCATTGTTAAGTGCGCTACGTGCAATATAGAAATAAATGAGTTATAATCAGAGATTTGTTACCATAGATGGGTTATGCACTAACAAACAACATTTGAAAATCGAAGCCATTTACACACACAACATTACAAGCAGTTCGCTTCCGTTGCACCGATGCTACTAAGAAAAGAGATGCCAATTGGCATCTTTTTTTTGCTTCACTATTTGGATGCACGTAACCTATCTACCTCCCCTTATATATAGCATATCTCTGGTTATAATCATTCATTTAGAACAAAATAGACGTCACAGATGAAGTTATTTTAAATTAAATACGTTGCTACTAAGAAAAGAAATGCCAATTGGCATCTTTTTTTTGCTTCACTATTTGGATGCACGTAACCTATCTACCTCCCCTTATATATAGCATATCTCTGGTTATAATCATTCATTTAGAACAAAATAGACGTCACAGATGAAGTTATTTTAAATTAAATACGTTAGTGTTTTTTCCACAAGTGAAATGGCAAAGCCACTGCTAAAGATATCACGTCGTAAAAACAAAGATCAATCGAACGTTGAGGATTTAAGGCGGTAAAACCATCTTCTCTTTCCATATTTGTGGACAAGGAGCTTCATAAAATTACTCCTGTCACCTTTGACCACATATAAATGCCACGAAATTCCTAAAAGATTTTGATCTTTTGAAAAATGAATTACAATAGATGAAGGATACTTACACTTACATCAACTTTGATCAACTTGTAGAAGTTAAAATGGACCTATGAAGTTTAAAAACGGCATCCTTAGTAAATGATTTTGACTTTAGGGTCAACGTAAATAAGCGACGAGGTGCCTTTTTTGGGGACAGCGTCAGGCCCCCATCACTCGGTCGAGCTGGCGAGATAAGTACCTACACATTGGCGCGCCCTACAAGCCACGCTCCGCTCGTCAGCGCTAGAACGCCGTACAGTCGCCTCCGCAATTCGCGCGCCGTCCTTGTACGCAGTTATAACCGCTAAGTCGAGCGCCTTAATACCCATGTTTCCGTTGCCTGATAGTGGGAAGGAGTAGGTGAATAAATGCGTAGGTATTTTCGTTTTATAAGGAAGTGCAATATCTGTTACGAAATAACTAGTATCTCATCTGTGAAAGCGGCCCGATTGGTATTCCACACATATCAGCGTACGATAAAAGCGAACACAGCAATAGTCAACCGTTAATAATCCAGAGCGATGTACAAAATAATAACAAATCTTCTATTGTGTATCTAAAAACAACAACGGATGAAAATAATATGGAATTACCCTCAACTGCGCCGCCACCACAGCCGTTGCGAGCGGCAGCGACCGCACCAAGCGCTGATAATAATACGTGCGATTTGTCGGAGAATAAGTCCATGGGCACGGTGATAAGAGCGGAGCGGGTAGCGGGTAATACGAGAGACAACATAAAAACGGACAACAGTATGAAGACGTTAGCTGACATTGTTAGTAGCGAACAGGAATGGAAGGAAGAAGAATTAGATGAAGGTTGTATTTTAATGCAAAAGAGGAGGCACAGGAACAGAATGGGAGTGTAAGGGGCAAAGCTTCGACGCTTCCAGAGAGTGAAAGGTCTCCAGTAATCACAGACATAGTTGACGATTTCATACGTGTTTTATTTATTTTGTTGTTAAATTACAATCACAATCGTCATATTGAAAATCGAATATCGTGCAGTCATAAAGTTTCTGATCAAAGAACAACAAACTCCTCAAGAAATCAAAAACGGATTGGATGGTGTATTCGGGAACGGAACAAACAAAATGGCGGCGAAATCCTATACTTTCGACAACCAAACTGTAACCAATCTGTATCAACCTGGGTGACGAGGGGGTGAGGTCGCAATCTAGAGAGCGGCAGGGAGTGTCCATACTGTATGTTAGTACTCATATATTATATACTTTGGTTTGGGTTACGAGTCCCTCGAAGACGAAGATCGTGTTGGACGTCCGGCCGATTCGATCACTTCGGAAAACATCGCTCTTTTAGTAAAAAATGTTCTTAATGATCTTTGTTTGAAAGTGAAAGAACTTTCTGAAATGTCTAATCTTTCCGAAACAACCATTCATCGGGTTCTTCACAAACATTTGGAAATGAATAGACTAAGCGTGCGTTGGGTTCGAAAAGTCAACCAACGTAAGATGTGCAGTTGGATTTGTAAAAAGTTCATAGATTTTCCATACAAAATGTGCTATTGCCAAGTGCAAAAACAATTTTGTTTTTTAAAATAAACATTAATTTTTTGAAAAAACTACAGAATCCTACTTAACGTGAGTCCGACTCGCTTTTGGCCGGTTTTATGACTAAAAAAAACAATCAAATTTTTCTGTTATTTTTTGACCAGCTGTTTCCCTCGGCTTCACTCGCGTGGACAAAGTTTCTATGACTTTTCGAGGGTGCGCAGTGCGAGAGCCGCAAGCGGCTCGCGAGAGTGGAAAAAGTAGCCTATGTGTTAATCCAGGTCTTAATCTGTCTTCCTAACAAATTTCAGTCAGATCCGTTCAGTAGTTTTTGCGTGAAAGAGTAACAAACATATATCCATACATTCTTACAAACTTTCGCGTTTTTAATATTAGTAAAGTATTATATCCACTAAAGATTTTGACTTTTTATAAAATTTATTTTCTACATTAAGGCACTCGCCATTACACACTTTTTGATATTTAAATTGATACAATACCCCAAATTTTTCAGAGTAAATAATTACCAGAGTAAATAGTACCAGATTAAAAAAAACATGTTATGCCAAACTTTTCACTTAAAAAAAAAACAAAAAATCATCTATATATATTTAGAAATATGTATAAAAGTGTCCTTTCTACACTTTTCAAAACGGTTTTCACGAGTTTTTTAAAAACTGTCAAACTTAAAAAAAATATATCACGTAGCCTTTCAAGAATCAGATACGCATCTTCTGACACCCTCGAAAAAACATTTTCAATGTTAAAAGTTCTCCTCGTAGTGCCCCTTGCCGAAAAGTGCCCATGGCGTATGCTGCATTCCGGGTTGGGTAGCCAGCGAGATGCTTTGGAGATATTATAATTTTTGGCAAATTAATTTCATATTAATTTTTAATCTGATTTGGTTTAATATTTATGTAAATCTTATGTTTGAATTTTGTACTCTATGGGTTTTTGGTCTGACAATAAATGAATAATTATTATTATTATTTGGGCTAAAAAAAGGAGCCCGACATCGGGTCTAGGCCCTTTTCCCTCATACGACGCGCTATACATAACGTGACCATACGTCCCGATTTGGGCGGGACAGTCCCGTTTTTAGGCTGTCTGTCCCGCTGTCCCTACCAAGGACAAAATCGTCCCGCTTTCGCAAACAGACCAAACGATAAATTAATTTAAGCATATACCTATTATTTTTGCACTTGCAAACAGTCATGTGCCTAAGGCTTAGTAACTCAACTAAAGTTTACATGATATGTACTAAAAGAAACCTAATTATTATTCAGTGTTCATCATATCAGCTCATATACGTCCACACCGAGGGGCTCAAGTTTACCCTTAATAAGGGCTAACAGGCCTTTGTCGACCACGCGGGCCCAGTGCGGGTTGTTCAACCTATTCAGTGTTATTCATTTTCTAATAAATGCTAGTAAAATATACTTACTTTCAGTTGATTCCATCTGAAAATAATGATACAGAAAAAATCCCATTTTGTCGCACGCAAAACAAAGGGTTGGGCGTGTAACAATATTGTAACGGAGCTACAAATGGCGTAGGCGGTCCGTGCTACGGAGTGTGGTGACGTAGGCAGCTACGGCGCGCGTGTAGGCGTAGTTATTTTTACTACGGCGTAGTCATCGTTGGTTGGTTAGAATATATTAACTTCTCTGGGTACAAGCCCTTTTGAGACAGTCTTCATTTTTCGTCTTAATTTCTTTTTTGATTTGAAATGCTAGTGCCAGTGCATTACAAATCTTCTCTGGAGTTCTTGACAGTATTTGCAGCAGCCCCATTCTGAGTTGGAACACCCGGTCACAGTAGGGCGTCTATAAAGCTGCACCCAGTGCAAGTCGGGTCTACACGTCTTTCTTAATATTATTTTCTTGTTCTATACATAGCTCACGTGCATCAGACGATTTTCGTCAAAACGCACTACTTTATGAAACAAAACTCTAGCACAAAAAAAAACCATAAAAACAATAAAATAAAAAAACGAATGCGTTCACCACAAATCCCGCCAAAAAACTCTGGCGTAGTCATCGCGTCAAAATAAAGCGTCGGTTGCGCAACGGCAAGAGCCACTACCTCCTATACAGGAGGTCGTGGTTCGAGTCCTGCCACGTACCAATGTGTTTTTGAATTTCGATTTCATATGTACGTTTATCCGACACTCTTACGGTGAAGAAAACATAGTGAGGAAACCTGCACACACCTGCGAAGAACTCGCAGGTTGCGTGTGAAGTTGACCAACTCGCACTGGGCCATATATATATAAAAAGTACTTTGTGTGGTCGACTAAGGCCCGATCGCCCTAATTAAGGGTAGGCATACATAAGCTGATATGAGTGAATGAGTCAAGCTGATGTGAGTGAATGAGATGTGTTGCGATTTGCTGAATGGGTTTGATTGTTCGTGGTGTTTATCTCGACCGTTTCCAGTTGCGAAGTGCACGTTAAGGCGTTGTAATCAATAATTGCTACGTATTTAAATGTCATAATTAATAATTACTGAGTTGACATCAAAGGTCGCCACTGCTGGGGCACGAGTTTCTCTTCAAACCCGGAAAGGTTTTTTTTTTATTAAAAACTAGATGTTGCCAACGGCTTTGCTCGCTTGAACAAAGTTTTATGACTGTCTTCGAGGGTGTGCAGTGCGTGAGGCGCAAGCGGCTCGCGAGCGTGGAAAAAGTAGCCTATAGTAATTAGTAGTCAATTCGATAATCAGTATTAATTAGCACGTTAATCCTTCGCTTCATTGCGAAGTGACAGAAATTACCAAAAAAGAGAGAGTTAACAACTATCCCACGGGAACCACATAAGAAATCTGGATAAAAAGTAGCCTATATGTTAATCCAGGACCTAACCTATGTGTGCGCCAAGTTTCATCCCGATCCGCCCAGTGGTTGAAGCGTGAAAGAGTAACAAACATCCATCCATACATACAAACTTTCGCGTTTATAATATTAGTAGGGTTTGAGTGCGTTTGACTGCAACTCACCTGATGGTAAGTGATGATGCAGTCGAGGATGGTACACGCAATCTTAAACTCATTATATATACGAGTGCGTTCACCACAAATATATTATGCGTGGTCACCACTCGAGAACTTTGCTCCTCTCTCTCTCTCTCTCTTATTGTGTGGCACAATTAACCGTGCTATCCAAGGGATATACGGCGGTTGCCTGGTGTTGACTTAGCATCACCCGCGGTCACGTGTAGGGCAATTAGATTTACACCTACGGACCTTCATACCCATCTGGAATCAGATGTGCAGGTTTCTTCACGATTTTTTCCTTCACCGTTAAAAAAATCATTGGTAAATTGGCCGTCCGGATTTGAACCCGACACTCTGTATAGGAGGATCAAGACGTTACCAGTGGAGCCACCGACGCTTCTAAGTTTGCTCCAATGGTAAGGAAATTCTAAGTATAACTAGGTGTCTATGCCTCCGCTGAAATGACTATTGCACTCGCATATCAAACTCACACTTGGACTGCTATACCTATTTTAATATTCAATAGACAAACGACTAATTTTTAATTCACACAAACGTAAAAGATATAAAAAACAAGATACAAAAAAAATGTAGAAACCAAAAAATAAACACAAAAACAAGAAACAAAACGTACAAATCGGTGTAGTGCGATGTCAAAATTGACTTTTTTTATCCACAATTAGTAAGCCCTTAACTAATCTCACCTGATGGTAAGTGACGATGATGCCGTAGATGGAAGCGGCCTTACCCAGATTCCCAACCCATTGGGGAACTGGTTATCTTATCTACAAGCCGGCAACATCAATGCTGTTAATATTTATATAACACCAGTTTTAATAATGTGTTTATATTTTCTTTAACTAGTGTGTACAATAAAGAGTTTTACGAGTATCTTGTCTTATTGATGCTTGGCGGCAAGACGTAGCTAGCCAGGCGGGTTTTCTCAGCATTATGCTGCAGGGAAAATAACAGCGATTGTTTTTAGAAAAGCTCTTAATGTCGTGTCTGCGAATAAGAATATTCCCGCATTAGTATAAAGTCTCCTTTCTCGGGCACAAAGTAACAAAACTTTTCCGACCTTTCAATCTGGCCAGTGTTTTGCGGTACAAAGCGGCTTCGCGGACGGACGGACAACTTTTTGATCAATCCATCTTGTCTGCTCTGTAGTTTGGTCGTGTTGGACCGACAAAGTTAAACCAAAAATAGTTCAAGAGCTAGGTTTTATTAATGTGTTTTTAGTTTAGTTGGTGTGGACAGACAAATCTAAAACTAATAAACACGTTAAAAAACCGATTTCCATCGCAACAACTTAATAAATTTTAGAATTATTATTTTTGGTTTTTGTTAATTTTCTAATAAAGTACTGAACCGATTTTGATAAAATTTATATGGGACTACACGGAAAGCACTAGCTTTCAAATAAAAAGAGAATCATTAAAATCGGTTCACCCAGTCAAAAGTTCTAAGGTAACATTTATATAAAAAAAACATACGGTTGAATTGAGAACCTCCTCCTTTTTAGAAGATGGTTGAAAAAATAACTAAAAACATTTGTTAACTGTGAAAAGACTCGGTTTGGTTGGTGGAAGGGCATTTTCTAAGCCCACCTGGGTAGCTACCACCATCTTATCTAAGTCTTGCCGCCAAACATCAATGCTAACAATATTGATGTGTCCCGGCTTGAAGATAAGATAGCCAGTTCCCAATTGCGTTGGGGAATCTTGGTAAACCCGCTTCCATTTTCGGCATCATCGTCACTTACCATCAGGTGAGATGATGCCAAGGGCTTACCAATTGTGAATATAAAAAAAATATTTTGATCCGTCGATAGTTGGCTAAATTTTTCACATAATTGTGTTATTATAGATTCACAAAATAAAATAAATTAAGGGATCCCCCATTCACTTAGAATAATGGGATCCCCATACAAGAAACGTTAAAAGTTTTTTTATAATTGCTTTATCCTAAAAACGGTAGTTTCTTAACAGCAGGCTCCCAAAATTAGTGCATTTTTGCTAGGATATGTTGAGTCGGCCGCAAGCTTGCTGAACGTGAAAAACTACACAGCTGATTCTTTGAACTTTCTTCTTTCGTATGGCTAAACAAAAACATGATTTATTGTGTTTCGCCCGATACTTTTTATTTTGTTAAACTATGTAGTTTTGCGAGATTATTGGATTTTTTTCCTACATTGACATAAGGTAGGCGCTCGAAATAAATACCGACAGAAAGAGAATAATGAGAAAACGGCTAAGAACAAATTTTGATAGAATATTTACCAAGCTAGCAAGAACCAAAAAAGTGCACTTACGCCCGAACTAAAAGACGTAAGTCACGTTAAGACACTCACGTGAAATTCAACTGTAAAGCTGATTCCATAAGATTAAATCAGGTTGTTCGCCAGTGCCGCTGCCGCGCCGGGAGCCTGCTCTTAAATAAACACAACCGTAAAAGTTGTGATTATAGTACTAATCCCAAAGTAAGAGAACAAATAATAAAAACCAGCCAAGTGTGAGTTGTGCTTGCGCTATGGAGTTCAAACTAAATGAAAAAAAAATTTTTTTTTCGTTCACTTTAATGTCTTTTATTTGAATAGGTATCATTGTTGTACTGTGTGTTTAGAGGTTTGATTGTACGCGACCCTCTGTGCGCCAGTCCGACTTGCACTTGGTCGGTTTTTTAGTTTAGGTGGTGTGACTCGTACTATAATAGACTTACGGTTTTTTAGTTTAGGTGGTGTGACTTGTACTATAATAGACTTACGGTTTTTTAGTTTAGATGGTGTGACTCGTACTATAATAGACTTACGGTTTTTTAGTTTAGGTGGTGTGACTCGTACTATAATAGACTTACGGTTTTTTAGTTTAGGTGGTGTGACTTGTACTATAATAGACTTACGGTTTTTTAGTTTAGGTGGTGTGACTCGTACTATAATAGACTTACGGTTTTTTAGTTTAGGTGGTGTGACTCGTACTATAATAGACTTACGGTTTTTTAGTTTAGGTGGTGTGACTCGTACTATAATAGACTTACGGTTTTTTAGTTTAGGTGGTGTGACTCGTACTATAATAGACTTACGGTTTTTTAGTTTAGGTGGTGTGACTCGTACTATAATAGACTTACGGTTTTTTAGTTTAGGTGGTGTGACTCGTACTATAATAGACTTACGGTTTTTTAGTTTAGGTGGTGTGACTCGTACTATAATAGACTTACGGTTTTTTAGTTTAGGTGGTGTGACTTGTACTATAATAGACTTACAGTTTTTTAGTTTAGATGGTGTGACTCGTACTATAATAGACTTACGGTTTTTTAGTTTAGGTGGTGTGACTCGTACTATAATAGACTTACGGTTTTTTAGTTTAGGTGGTGTGACTCGTACTATAATAGACTTACGGTTTTTTAGTTTAGGTGGTGTGACTCGTACTATAATAGACTTACGGTTTTTTAGTTTAGGTGGTGTGACTCGTACTATAATAGACTTACGGTTTTTTAGTTTAGGTGGTGTGACTCGTTCTATAATAGACTTACGGTTTTTTAGTTTAGGTGGTGTGACTCGTACTATAATAGACTTACGGTTTTTTAGTTTAGGTGGTGTGACTTGTACTATAATAGACTTACAGTTTTTTAGTTTAGATGGTGTGACTCGTACTATAATAGACTTACGGTTTTTTAGTTTAGGTGGTGTGACTCGTACTATAATAGACTAAAGGTTTTTTTTAGTTTAGGTGGTGTGAATCGTACTATAATAGACTTACGGTGTTTTAGTTAAGGTGGTGTGACTTGTACTATAATAGACTTAATTCATCATATCAGCCGAAAGAAGTCCAATGCTGGACAAAGGCCTCCCCCAAGGATTTCCGCAACGACCGGTCCTGTGCTGCCCGCATCCAGCGGCTTCCCGCGACCTTCACCAGGACGTCGGTCCACCGAGTGGGAGGCTTGCCTACGCTACGTCTCCCGGTGCGCAGTCGCCACTCGAGAACTTTACCGCCCGAAATCTGTTCTAGACTTATTATTATTATCAATTAATTTAAGTCTACGACAAATGAAGTATTAATATGTTTGGAACTAACTTCCTGCCTAGTCAAAAAGCCCTTCCCGCAGTTTATTTATACAGATAACACTAATCTATTTATTCGTTTGGTTAGCACGAAATATTCAGAGCATTTGCGCATTTATGCGACGTGGCCGAAGTATACATTAGTACTAACAACGTACGTACGTGAAATGACGGTACGGATAATGACGTCTTGACTAAATTTCAATTTGGTCCAGCTGTTGAACTACAGACCTAAGCTAGAACATTGGTACCTAACATTTTAAAGATGATTCCGGGACTTAGCGATCAAAATGGCTGAAAGTCCGAAATACTTGCATTAGCTTGAATGCCTTAATATACGAGGAGCAGAATACGGGTGTAACAAGATTATTGTTGTAGGACCCGTTTACTCATGTATGTCCCTACTGAGGGGCACGAGTCGAGCCTACACTGAATTAGGGCGATTGACCCTAAGCCGACCTCGCGGGCCCAGTAACAGTTGGTCGACTTCACACACAACCTTCGAGTTTCTTCGCAGGCGTGTGCAGGTTTCCTCACGATGTAATTCCTTCACCGTAAGAGCGTCGGATATACCTTTGTTACTAACAATAATCGATCCATGTTATCCGAAATAAAGGAATAATAATATATATAATATATATTCACATCAGCTCATATACGTCCCCACCGAGGGGCTCGAGCCTACCCTGAATTACGGTGATCGGGCCTTAATCGACCACGCGGACCCAGTGCGGGTTGGTCGACTTCACACACAACCTGCGAGTTTCTTCGCAGGCGTGTGCAGGTTTCCTCACTATGTTTTCCTTCACCGTAAGAGCGTCGGATAAACGTACATATGAAATCTAATTTCGAAATCACATTGGTACGTGGCAGGACTCGAACCACGACCTCCCGGACAGGAGGCGGCGGCCCTAGCCATAGCCACCGACGCTCTTCGATATAAAATACTCGTGACACAGTGTTAGTTGCCATACTCTTCTGCAACGGCTAGACGGATTTCCATGAAATTTTCTGTGCATATTCGGTAGGTCATAGAATAGGTTACTTATAGAAAAATTTTCACCGGGATCTGAGCAGGCGAAGCCGCAAGAAACAAGTAGTAGTACATACTATTTTCAGATCTTCACTTTATTGGACCTCAATGTTGTCCTCTAGAAACCCCGAGCATTGACCTGCTGAGTGGCGCCTTTTATCTTTTGTGTCCAGCCCTAGAGCGCAATACACACACCTACGAGCTAGGGATAAAGACATCTACCCGGGATTAAGCTCGGTCTGGCACGAGCTGTTGTTAGCATAAGGCTAGCTCTACAGTGGAAATGTAGGCGGAGGAGTCAAGCGGAGCGGTAATCTGACTCCTGTCGATTCAAAAATTATTTGAGACAGATTCAGGGTTCCGAAAACGCAAAGGGTGACCAACGAGACCCTATTACTAAACCTCCGCCGTTTGTATATCTGTCTGTCAGCGGGCTGTATTATTTCATGAACCGTATAATTGGTAGACTGTGTGTGTGTGTGTGTGTGTTTTTTCTATTGCCGGTAATAAAATATTAAGGCCCAAATGACAATATTCAATTCAAATTATTGAAAGACTGTGTAAAGCTATCATCTTATCAGTTCATATATAAGGTCTAACAAAATAAGCTGAAACTATTTTAAGGGCAAGTTCAGTAAACGAAACTGAACAACTTTTTCTTCAGCGACCATACCGAATTCTAAAAAAAATCGCCACATTCCATTATTGCCTACATAAATAAATAATATTCTCGTAATACAGCCCTGTTTTGTTTACATCGCTGGACTCGTGCCGCGTTGCAATGAAACTGTGCACTGTGCCCGGCCGTTGACCTTTGCTAGTTCTCTCAATCCATTCCTATTTAAAATACTTAAAACCTTACAGTTCCTTTTAGCTGTAGGTAGTAAAATACAACCTAACAGGTATTTACACTTTACGAAAAAGAAGAAATTGAAATTGAAGGCGGCGGCTCCTTCCTTTGAGGCGTTTGAGGTCGTTGAACGAACCACGCGAAATGTACGTACCTACGAGCAAGCGCCTACAAGCAACTGTGATATTGCTTGTTACTCTCGCGCACTCATTGAGTTACGTTGCTCAAAGCCTAACCTACGACATTTTACAATTCAATTTTTGTATTGTGCCTAAGTTAAGTGTTTTGTTGTGAAAATGCCGTACAACAATATTTGGACATGGTGGTGTGCTATGAAGTTTGTAACCACAAGTTTGGGATGTAAGAAGGAAGGCTCCGGGTAAAGGATCGGAATGATCGGAGCGGAGGCTTGTGCTATTATTATCATCTGTGGCGGAGGCGCGTGGGCTGCGGCTGCTACGGTACGATGGCCAGTGCCGCATTCATTAAGATTTCTTATTTTTTTATTGTAGATTTTTTTTTCTCAGATTTCAGTACGGTCGCTGAAGAAAAAGTTGTTCAGTTTCGTTTACTGAACTTGCCCTTAAAATAGTTTCAGCTAATTTTGTTAGACCTTATATATGTCCCCACCGAGGGGCTCGAGCTTACCCTGAATTTAGGCGATCGGGCCTTAGTCGATCACGCAGGCCCAGTGCAGGTTGGTCAACTTCATACACAACCTTCGAGTTTCTTCGCAGATGTGTGCAGGTAAAGCTATTACTATGGAAGAAATATATAATATACTTAAAGTAATAAAATATCGATTTAATTGAATACAATTTTAAAAATACCACTACTTTTGATGTAAATAAACTGTAGACCCTGTTTTTGGCATTAATTGCAAAATTTATCGAAAACAAATAGTTAATGTTGAATGAAACCAACGCACAAAAATCGGTGACTTTAAGCGACCTTTCATTTTATATGAACACATTTTTTTAAACTTATTTGAAAGTATAGAAAAGTACCACGCACCGGAAAACGTAGTGTAGGCAGACCTCCCACTCGGTGGACCGATGACCTGGTGAAGGTCGCGGGAAGCCGCTGGATGCGGGCAGCGCAGAACCGGTCGTTGTGGACGTCCTTCGGCTGATATGAGATAGAAAAATAATAATAACATGTAAAAATCGAAAATTGGGCTTTCGGTTTCAACGTAACAGCCGCGTTGAAGCGCGCATTGATTTGAACTTAAAATATTACTTACATTATTACAATAATTATTACTTACGTTCGATATTATTTTAACATGTATCAACCTGCTCGGATTGACGCATCTTAAAGCCTTAAAAGTAGAAATTTTTTACACAGTGTTTTTTAGATTAAAAAATTGAAAGAGGTTTTTTTTGTCAGCTCTATCGTAAAAACGGTAATACAGAGGTACAAGCGTGAAATGTAGTATGATTATTAGTACTAATTCTGAAATAAAACAAAAAAATATAAAAAAAAGGATTGTGTGGTTTTATGAAACTACGGTAAAAGTGAAACTTTTTTCACATTATAGAAATTTACAGAGGACGAAACGATCATGGCTGCTCTGACGAGCGCCTTTTACTTTATGCCTACTCTGCGGCCGACCGTCACGCGACATGCAACACACAGACGAAAAAGTTAAAAAAATATATTTTCTGTCGCTCGCGTTTGTCTTTTGTTTGTAATGAATAGGTATAGTATCCCTATTAGCGATGACGAATGCTAGTCATCTGAGTTACTCTCATCTGTCAAAAACGACATTTTGTTCCAAAAATGTTTGACATACCTAGGCTTGACTTCGTAGTTTTGCAGCGTCATTTATGTACTCATTTTGTGATTTTCGTGAATTACGACTTGAAGACTTGATGGAAAACAAAATAAGTAAGGTTTTCCAAAGTTTAAGTAGGAGGGCAATTTAATGATCAAGAGTTCATAATTTATTTCTGATGCTGTCGTCATTCCTAGTTGTGTGGAGGCTGTGGCGCAACTAAAACTAATCACATCTAATACATCTAACATTACCTTTCATATGTTATGGTGTGTTCCCAGCCTTATGTTTGATGTGTCAGGGTGTTGGAGATCTTCAGATGTCAACTAAAATGATGGTTGCGCACCTTATACTCTTCACGATGCTTCAACGGCACTCAGTAACGTTTTCAGTTGGTAAATAAAAAAAAGAAGGAGGCTCTCAAATCGACTGTATGATTTTAGGGTTCCGTACATCCAAAAGGTGACCAACGGGACCCTGTTACTAAGCCTCCGCTGTCTGTCTGTCCATCCGTCTGTATGAACCGTATTGCAGCTAAGAAGCGTCGGTGGCGTAACGGCTAGGTCCTGTCCTGGAGGTCGTGGTTCGAATCCCGCCACGTACCAATGTGATTTCGAATTTAGATTTCATACGTACGTTTATCCGACGCTCTTACGGTAAAGGAAAACATCGTGAGGAAACCTGCACACGCCTGCGAAGAAACTCGCAGTTTGTGTGTATGTGTATGTTGTTGTGTTGTGCGTATGTTACTTTATATCTTCGCTTATTGTGAACCAATTTAAATGTTTCTTTAACGGACTTAAAAGAAGAGTTTTAAATTCGACCTGTATGTAAGTAACAATGTTGGAATTTCACAATTTTCGTGTATGTTAGCATAGGTGGGCTTCTAAATAGGGGTGTGCTAAATTTGATTAGGCCTAAGGCCCGATCGCCCTAATTCAAGGTAGGCTTGAGTCCCTCGGTGGGGACGTATATGAGCTGAGTTGATGATGTATGTATGTTTATCTACGCATTTCTTTGAAACTAGAAAAAAAAATGCAATAATCTCTTTAAATTGGATTAGATATCTCTCAACTTAGGGAATATTGCAAAATTCATTAAAATCGGTTCAGTAGTTTTCAAGATATTGTACTGTTATATGTGTACCAATTACTAAAAAGACACCTTCGTCGATTTAACGACGCATTTTTTTAAATATATTCCGTTGTTCTTAACGTTTATTTTAGCGATGTCAATTATTCTTATATAAATTTTATCAAAATTGGAAATTAACTAAATTTCCTTAAAAATTACTAAACCGATTTTGGTTCAAATTGTTAGTGGTTGTTGAGATTAAAGACAGTTTTTTTGAAAGTGTAGCATTTAAAATTATTAGATGTTGGTATGGGTGTGTAGGCATTTATTGTATAACTAGCTGTCCCTGCGAACACTACCCTACCCTACACTACCCTACCCTACATACACTACACTACACTACCCTACCCTACACTACACTACCCTACCCTAACCTACCCTACACTACCCTACCCTACACTACCCTACACTACACTACCCTACCTTACCCTGCCCTAACTACACTACACCTGCACTACACTACACTACCCTTCCCTAAGACCAATAATTTTTTGACTAATATTTTTTTTTATTGAAGAATATCATATTTTAATACTTATTGTCGTATTCCAGACGAAGACAAACGCAAAATCAGAAAAATTGGTCCAGCCGTTCTTGAGTTATAAATGGTGTAACTAACACGAATTTCTTTTATATATATATATATATAAATAAAAGAAAGATGAGGCTGGATTGGTATTTATTTATTTAAGAGGACCGAGTATGTACACAACTTGTTTGTTTAGGCTGTGGCCAAGCTGCTGAAGAAAACCTTCTTATCCTCATTCATTATTGATCGACCAACTTAATGCGTCAAGAGATTTTTTTTCTGCTTTTTAGGGTTCCTTACCTCAAAAGGTAAAAATGGAACCATTATAGGAGCACTCGTGTGTTTGTCTGTCTGTCCTTCCGTCCGTCACAGCCAATTTGATCCGAATCTACTAGATCGATTGAGTTAAAATTGCACATTTGTAAATCGGTGACCCAAAGACAGACGTGTAACAAAAATTAATGAATTTTTAACATGGGGGCCACTTTTTGGGGGTTAATAATAATAGTAGTTCATGAAACTGTTGCATAATAAGAGTTCTTAAAATACGAGTGTATAGCATTACACGAGTGTTTTTAGACCAAATTATGTGCAGTTTCATACACTACTTTAACTAATCTCATACTTTGGGATTAAATCAACTAAAATACAAAGATCAAAGTTAAGAGTAATAAAAAATTCCCACGAAATTCAGTAAGTACCTACAACAAAACGTGTCATAGCGCTGATCCCAGCGCATCACCGCGCTTGCACTGAAGCGGACGGTGTCACAGACAGGTAAAAACAATGCTTTCACTGATCTAAGTCCTTTTTAAACAAGAATGAAAATTATCCACGAAATTCAGTATAACAGATACAAGTTAAACCAAAGAGATAATATCACCAACGAAGTTCCATAAAATTATTTTTTTATTGGAACGCATATGCGGTTCGCGCCATTTTTACAGCAATACAAAAAGTTTTCATTTCAATTGTTACTTGTCTGTGACAGCGCCCGTTTTAAAGCATGCGCGGTGATGTGTTGGTTTTTCATTGAATTTTGTTGTACAGGATGGTACTCAAATACGTTGACAAAAGTTTTCTTGAATAATTAAAATACAATAACTTTTATAGTACAAATAGTGGTCTATACTAAAAATAAAACTCTTAACTAAAAATAATTTTTAATGACTTCAAAATATCAGCCCTTGACTTTGATACATATCACTAAACGTTTTTAAAAATTTTCGACTATTCTCCGCACCTCTTCCGTACTTATTTTTTCCCATTCTTCGAGAAGTTTCTACTTCAGCGATTTAATACTGCTATGCCTTGTAGCACAGGCCCGTGCCTCCAAAATAGACCACACACTGTAATCCATGGGATTTAAATCCGGCGAGTAGGGTGGCCATTCTTCAGAGCTTATAAAATCCGGAAAATTGTCTTGATACCACTTTTGAACATTCAGCGCCCTATGTGCAGGAGCAGAATTCTGTTGGAAAATCCATGACTGATTTTCAAAGTACTGCTAACTCCAAGGAAGAACTACAGACTCGAGAATATCTCGACGGTACATATCTTGGTTCACTTTCACCCCCTTTTCAACGAAAACAAGGGGTGTTTTGCCCGTAGAACAAATACCACCCTAAACCATGACTGACTTGGCCTTTTGGCGATGAAGAATAACTCCGTTTGATCCAGGACGACTACAAGAGTAAATCCTATCATTTTGGTGATTTGAGCTTGCTCTATCGAAAAAAAAATTTTTACCGGTAAAAAGCACATTTTTCCAATTTTCAGTTGCGGCACGCTGCCTTAGCAAACGGCATCTTTTTAGGTGATTTTTTTTATCTTTGTCCTCCAGCAGTTGAGCTTTTCGCAACTTGTATGCCTTTAGATTTAGTTTATTTTTGACAATACGCATCTCTGTTGATCAACTTATTCCTATCTTTGTGGATATTTTTCTCACCTTAGCATGTGGATTACGAGTTAACCTTTGTTTGATGATGTGCCGCACCCGTAAAGTGTTAATGGTCCTCTTCCTGTCTCTTCCTGGACGGTCACCAGTGTGGCCCAACTCGTTATAACGTTTGATGGCCATAGAAACCAGTTGGCGGCTGACGCCGAGGGCTTTGACTATGTCACACTGCCTTTTTCCAGCCAAGAAATTATCGCTTCACGATGTCTAGACATGGCGAAATTAAATAAAAAATCAAACGATTTTAACAAAATTTGTACTCCAAAATGGCGGGAAAATATGTGACATTTAAAAAGTCAAACCAAAAAGATCGCATTTCTTTCGAATTCCGAAATGTTTGCATTGAAATTTTGTCAACATATTTATGGACCATCCTGTACAACAAAATTCAATGAAAAACCAACACATCACCGCGCATGCTTTAAAACGGGCGCTGTCACAGACAAGTAAAAATTGAAATGAAAACTTTTTGTATTGCTGTAAAAATGGCGCGAACCGCATATGCGTTCCAATAAAAAAATAATTATATGGAACTTCGTTGGTGATATTATCTCTTTGGTTTAACTTGTATCGTAATGGAAAAAAAATTACATTATAACATTATTTCTCTAACAAAATAATGTTATAATTATATTATATCAGCTCATATACGCCCCACCGAGGGGCTCGAGCCTACCCTGAATCAGGGCGATTAGGCCTTAGTCGACCACGCGGGCCCAGTGCGGGTTGGTCGACTTCACACACAACCTTCGAGTTTCTTCGCAGGCGTGTGCAGGTTTCCTCACGATGTTTTCCTTCACCGTTAAAGCAATCGGTAAATGTTATAATGTATTTTTTTAAATTACGGTATTGTGTTTAAAAGTATGCCAACTTGTTTTGAAGTTGATGATGCGAACTTTACGATATGAGAGTAGATAAAATAAAATAAAGGTTTGCAAACTATATCATGTGGTATATTAAATGAAAGGGATTGTTGCGAGAATCTCAAATACACTTTTTTTATAATTTAAACCATTTTAGGCCGCGTTGTTTCGGAGATATGGGGGGAATTTTAAATTTTTGCCTAGGTACTCTCTTAAATAACTTTAAAACTATTTAACTTAAAATAAAAAAATATGTATTTGAGATTCTCACAAAAGCCCTTTCATTTAATATGTCACACGGTGCAGTTTGTAAAACTTTTTTTTTTACAAAATATGTACTAAGAGGTCTTGTTCTGTTGGTAGTTAGGTTTTGGTGCGGGACCCTGTTTGTGTGATACCAAGTCGCACTTGGCCGGGGTCTTTAATATTGGGTTCTTGGGGAAAGGTTTTCAGAATCACAAGAAGAAGCCCTGTATAAAATAATGGGTACCTAAAAACTAGATCCCAAGTTTCATACAAAAACTTGAAGAAAAATTACCAAGTGCGTGTTGGACCACGCTTCAAGTAGAGGTCCGTAGTTTTTGCAATAAATCTATATTTTAAAAAACAAAGTTACTTTTGCAGATGGTATAGAACATTTTGTATGGAAAATCTATAAACTTTTTACAAATCCAACAGCACATCTCAAGTTGGTCGACTATTACGCCTAAACCAAAGTATACATATTAGTACTAACATACAGATATGGACACTCCCTGCCGCTCTAGATTGCGACCTCACCCCCTCGTCTTTTTGGTTGATACAGATTGTTTTAAGTTTGGTTCTGGAACGTATAGAATAGAGATGACGAATGCTAGTCATCTGATTTACTTTCTATAATCTGTCAAAAACGAAATTTTGTTCTAAAAATGTTTGAAATACCTAGGCGTGACGTCATAGTTTTGCAGCGTCATTATAGGTACGTTCCACTTAACGCCCGCAACGCCATCGACCGCGACCGCTGAAACTGCCGTTCCACTAACGGAAAAAGGCCGCGGGCGTTGTAGGCGAATGTTTTAGATGGAACGCACATCTTGAGCGCTGTGTGCTCGCAATATGGCGGCATGGTGAAAGTTTTCTGTTTTCTCGTATAAATAGTTCAATAAATAATCGATATTAAATCTGAATACTATAGATTTTTTTAACTGCGTATGAAAACTTACGCATGCGCTTCCTCCTCTTCTGATTTTTGCCGGAGTCTCTTCTTCAATAGGGAGGCCACATTCTCTTTGGTGAAAGCCCACTCTGACCCACCAATATTTTGTGGGCGATGTGGTCGCGAACAGTGACGTCATCTATGACGTCGAGCGATCGCTCACGACGACCACGGGCCTTAGGTGGAACGATACAGAGGGTGTTACAATCGTTGCGGGCGTTTAGTGGAACGTACCCAATATGTACTCATTTTGTAATTTTGGTGAACTAAAAATCGAGGACTTGATGGAAAACAAAAACGAGTAAGGTTTTCCGAAGTTTAAGTAGGAGGGCAATTTAGTGATCAAGAGTTCATAATTTATTTCTGATGCTGTCATCATCCCTATTTCGACGTGATTTCATTTTGTTCCGTCATTTGTTTTTAGAAATGTCATTTCTCGCCCGTTGTATGAAGTGTCCGGGGTGTGCCCACCACAAACCACAAACCACATTCTGGACACTTCATACAACGGGCCAGAACTGACATTTCAAAAAAACGAATGACGGAACAAACAAAATGGCGGCGAAATCCTTTACGGTCGATAACCAAACTGTAACCAATCTGAATCAATCTGGGAGACGAGGGGGTGAGGTCGGAATCTAGAAAGCGAAAGGGAGTGTACATATTGTATGTTACTACTAATATGTATACTTTGCCTAAACTAAGAAATACTACTTGGCCGCGATAATTTTCCTTGTAAATTAATTATATGACTTAGTATTTCTTATAAGTAAGTAAGTAAGTAAATATTATTGCAAGCCAAAAAAACAATACAGGACTTATAATTTGTAAAGTACATAGAGTGCAAAGGAGGCCTTATCGCTTTAAGCGATTTATACCAGGCAACCTTAAGTTAGGGATTGAAAGACAGGTAAACTAGTACAGGATGGCAGCAAATTCAACTTTTAAACGATCTAACTTATTATTATAACTAATAGAAGTGCTATAACTAAAAGTAATTAAATAAAGAAGTTTATAAACTTATTTAAATACTAAACAAAAATACATATATACAATATAACATACTAAAATACATACATACATACACATACATACTATAAATATATAAACACGCAAAATATCAGTGAACAGTTTCAGTAATTACAAATAATTAATTATAATTACTTATACCTATAGTTCAGCTGGTAGGGGATGCAAATCTATAGTATGAGGACATGCAAATCTACCAAAAATACCACTTTTAAACTTTAATAAAAGAATCATTTATTATCGGATAAGTAATCTTAGCAAACGCTCAGTAATTTTGACAGACCTAAGTAGGTATCAAGATATCGCACACGATAGGGGTAAGTGAACAAAAACAACAGATCAATCAATCTGATCACAATCTTTTAAACGTAGGAGAAGGAACCTAATTTTTTTACAGATTTTATTCCATAACCTTATAGGGCTCCTCAAGCAAATAGTGGTGCAGTCCATCGCTCCCTGAAGTTTTCCAGTTCGGAGCTTTGCGGACCGCTTGCAACACATCATCGACACTAATGGCCACGGGGTTCATAGGTTCGATGCGAGCACACGCCTCCTCCAGCTCAGCCGTCCATTGCCCCTCGTTGTGTTGCACAGGCCGGGACCACAGGTTGCGCAAAAAGGCTACAATACCAGCATGATCCGGTCTCTCGCATGTGTCCAACACAGCAGGTCGGTCCAGTGACCTATAGAATTTCTTCTGATCACTCATCAAGAGGCGATTCTGGTGAAACCGGTCTACCCGCTCCGAGTATCGCCCAATACGGTTTGCCCACGCAGCTATCCGTTGCTTCAGATCGTCGATGCGCTCTGTCACTAGCCGCATGGCATTAAGTCCTGCGGGATCAAAATCCGATCCTGCAAATGTGAGCTTGACAAAGCGCACCACTCGGGGCCTACTGTTACCCGATCTGAAAGCAATCAGTTTGCCAATGAGGACTCTAGCCTCAGCAACACCTCGACGGGATGTGCGAGCCAGTTCTGGCAATTTGGCACCGATAAAACGGTAGACTGCTATTGCAGCGCCAAAAAGGACTGAGTTCGTACTACTGAGATCGCTGCCATTCGCCAGATATTCTGGCAGCATGCGGTTTACGGTCTCAATGAATTCCCGATTTCGGACGCTTAGGGGTAACCGTGGAAGCCGCGGCCTCTCCTCGGGAGGCAAAATACGGAATTCCTAAATCGCCTTCTTTAGTGTACTCCTGACCGGCTCCGATTCCTGGGAAAGCGTTTTAGTCTCATGATCCTCGCCAAGTGATGGTGGTGGCGGTGGGTCTGAAACTGGTTCAGCCACTTGCGAAACAAGTGCCGATAATCGGCGCGAGCCATTTAATGAGGATCCTGAGGCAAGAACGATCTCGCGTCGTAGTCCTTCGAGTTCGGTCACGCTAAAGATGTTCGAGCGCAATATGTGCCGGACTCGATCCGCTAGCTTTTGCTCCGAGACAAACAATGTAGGCTCTAATTGCATGAATACTTGGGGCAGCCTCGCTCAGTAGCCCGTCCGATAAGTTTCTCCCCCCTTTGCACTGTAAGATAAGATAAGATAACATTTATTCGACAAATACTGTAGTAGTTTTGAGACTTAGTCTATCTCATGCGGCGTACTCCATCAGCTGCGGGCGCCGCTTGCTGGGTCTGAGAAGATCCAGCCGGCGCCAAGCGCACTGGTGATGACGATGGATGAGACCGGCCAGATGGTCGGGCCGGTCGTGGAGCGCCGACTAATATTCTGCCACGCCTGGCATCAGCGTAACCAGACGCGCCCCGGCGGCCCCCGGGCAGCGACCCTATACGTATTTCGCTGTCGTTGTCCATCATGATTTTTACGAATGACCGTTACTTACCCGTATATTTTAGTACCCGGGGTCAAACTGGAGCTCAGCACGGTCAACACCGACTCCAAGGGGTACAGACTGGTTACACTGACGAAGTGGCTGTCCTGTCACTACAGTCACTCGACGGAGTGGCAATGGGGTCGTCACATCCCTTATTTTTATTATTAATAATTTATTCTCAATTAACTTAATAGTACTAACAGTACAGACCCATACTTAAATAAAAACTTACAAAAATAACGTAAAATAGATACTATAAATATAATACAATATAGGTATGTTAGTATCTAACATAACCTATGTTAGTAATATTTGGTGACGCGTGGATTGCCATGGTGCCTCGGAACCGCCGAAACACGCCGTCTTTCGACCATTTAGTTCGCCAATTTCGACATAATGTATGATTTTAATTTTACTTTGTGATTTCGCCAGGTTGTACTATTTTTAAGGTCGTATTCTTTATTTTCTCTGTTGGTTGCACCAAAGTGGCCCCACTTTTAATAACAATGTGGCCATCCTGATGAACTTTAGGTTTTTGGACAAACGCTAATTACAACAGCAAATGAAATGAAAGTTTGCACTTGATTTTGCCTGCCAGCTATTGTCATAGTCGCCACGCCGCCTATTGTTATGCAAATTTCATGGCCCTTAGAGACGGATATAATTAGAGATACCAAAGTTTCATGGTAAAAGGGTTATTTAATTGAATTTAGTTTAGTTTATATTTTAAGTTTTGTAAAGAACGGAGATAAAGTATTATTTAGTAATTTTGTATTTCAAATAAACCTACTTTTATCTACCGAAGCCAACTATCTATCTAAGATACTGTATAACCGGCTTCAAAAAAAATTTCACTACTAAGGTATTAGTGTTTAATCCCACTTTAGCGATTTTGCCAATTATATCAATTCCACTTCATATTAATATGTGAAATTTTAAGTCAAAAACAAATATCATCTTTCAATGTAGTATTTTTTACATATGATGCGAATCAAGACCGTCGTCGGTGGCGTAATGGCAAGGGCCGCTACCTCCTGTCCGGGAGGTCGTGTCGTGGTTCGAATCCTGCCACGTGCCAATGTGTTTTCGAATTTCGATTTCATATGTACGTTTATCCGACGCTCTTACGGCGAAGGAAAACATCGTGAGGAAACCTGCACACACCCGCGAAACTCAAAGGTTGTATGTGAAGTTGACCAACCAGCACTGGGCCCGCGTGGTCGACTAAGGCCCGATCGCCCTAATTCAGGGTAGCCTCGAGCCCCTCGGTGGGGACGCATATGAGCTGATATGATGATGCGAATCAAATTTTTCTTTAAATTCAAGGCGAGCGATGTCCTGATAAATGTACGTGAGATTCACGATACCAACGTAAAACTTACGCGACTAACGCGACCACCGCAAGTTCGCGCAAATTATTTCGCGAGCACTATTGCGATCATAGTACAGACAAATAGTAGACCTAAATTTTAATAGACATTCGCGTGTTGACCGCGCTAATTGAGCTAACATCCCCCGTTAAGGCTTAAGATGGGTCAAATGACAATATTCAATTAAAATGATTGAAAGACTGTGTAAAGCTATCACCTTGGAAAATATGTAGGGTGACTGAATTAGTTCTTGATAGCAATGGCCATGAATCTACTCGTGATTACAAACAACTTTCCCAAAGAAACTATATGTCAAATATGAAAAAAAAAAGTGTGTGTGTCAGCTCCGACGCACGACTGGAGTTTACTTCTTAAGTACGATTGTCTAAACAGGCACAAAACAGGGCTTGACTTTGGTTTTAAGTTTACTCTGCGCAGTTTTTATAACTGATGGATGATTCCAATTTCCGGCCTCTTTTCTTAGCTGATGTGTCAGGTGTTTTAGCTCCCATGATCGCAGCTACTAATGATCCATCTGGTGTTTGGCAGCAACTAACCTAATATGCTTTGGATGCGGTTATACAAGCATATCTTAGGTCATACCATAAAGGGCTCTTACATTGATTTCAAGTTGACTCTTCAATTAAATCAAGAGCATTTTTGTTAAGTTTCTCTTGTAATGTTTCTAGTAATTTGTGGACATCATTCTTTATATCATCACTCGCTTGAATAAGGAAATGATGAAGTGAAAACTTTCTAACATCACTGTGTTTAAAGTCGTTCTGATACTTCAAAAGTTCACAATTCATAATTTTCTTCTTTTTTGCTTCTTGAAGAAACTCGTGGAAAAGGTCTGTGCTGGTTTCATGATGTGGAGCTGTTTTTTTGCAAATTTGACCTACAGTGACGTATTTTATAGTAGTCCCTACTCTCGAGAGGATGGGTTTTTCCAGTAACATTCAACCTCGGTGCAGGAAGACCGCGACGATGGGTCCACATTAAAAATGTCACTGCATGCTTACAACCACCAGTTGAACCTGCACAGTCCAAGCACTGGCAACTGACGATTTCACCTTTAGTCTCGTCTATCACCATAGTGACTCTGTATGAACTAGCCCGCAATTTGTAATAAATATACTGAAATTATATATACAGATCAAAAATAGTAAAGGCGCGTCTCCTCCGACCTGTTTTGCAAAACAATACACAGATACAGTACAATTATACTCCCCGCGCGGGTGGAGAGGGGAAGGATTTGTTTCATTTTTCTACAACTGCCGTGTCGCGCACATTTTTTGTTTCAGAAACATTTCCCTGTAGCAGGAGACGGCTTGAGTATGAAAACAAATGTTTTTGTTTCATGTTTTCTGTGTAATGTTTCAAAAAAGCGGGCGCAGGAGACACGCCTTAAGACTGCAACAATGACAGAACGTCATCTTAGATTCAGCCTGACTGTTTTGTATCACGTGACAGAGGTGCGCACAATAGGTTGCGCGTAAAAACGTAACGCGCAAAGAGAATATAACAAACTACGTTTTCGATCACTAGATTTTACTCCTCATATTTTTTTTTCATACCGGGCGCCTTATATGCAAATCGATTCTTAAGGAGTAAACTCCAAAAATTTTTTAGTCCTTCATACATTTTTACCAGCAAAAATGTATGAAGGACCAAATTTTTTTTCTTCATATTTGACATATAGTTTCTTTGGGAAAGTTAATTGTTTGTAATCACGAGTACATGCATACCTTTTGTTATCAAGAACTAATTAAAAGTCACCCTGTATTTAACATCTTAAAGTAATAAAAAATCGGTTTAATTGAATACAATTTTAAAAATATAACCAATTTTGATGTAAAAAAAAATATACCGTAGACCCTGTTTTTGGAATTAATTGCAAAATTTCAACGTTAAAGCCGCGTTAGACTTACTTAAGATGAATAGACTTAGGTACGACATTATTGAAACACGTATCAACCTGCTCGGATTGAGTGATATTAGCGCCTTAACGAGATCTACACTAGTTTTGTTACACTCTGTATACCTATTATCTGTATACTAGTACAATTGAAAAGTTTCTGGCCTGACATAGAAAAAACATTTTTTCGGTCAGATTTTGTCTTATTTCTCAACATGATCTCCTTATAAACCTATACACCTCTTCCAGCGAAGCTCCCATTCATTTAACCCATCCAAATATTAGTTGGCATCTTGCTCTGCAAAATAGTCATTTACGGAAACAATAACCTCTTCATTACATGAAAACTCTGGCTAATACCACCATCCTAACTAAGTCTTGCCGCAAAACATTAATGTTAACAACATCGATGTGTTTGCGTTGGGGAATCTTGGTAAGCCCGCTTCCATCTTCCGCATCATCGTCACTTACCATCAGGTGAGATGATGCCAAGGGCTTACCAATTGTGAATAAAAAAAAACCTCTGTCCACCGAGCCAAACTTTGAGTCTAGAGAACAGGAAAAAGTCACTGTGCTGGGAGCCAGGTGAATATGGTGTATGGTCAATCATTTGATTTGTGACAGGGTGCGTTATCTTGATGGAAAAGCACTTTCTTTTTCCGCAATTTCTGTCTTCACCTTATCAAGTAGCGAGCTCCAGGTATTGTTTTTCTTTTTTAAGATAGTCAACTCATATAATTCATATGCTTACAGCTTCTGCTATCTCTGTAACCTTAATTCGACGATCGTCCCTATGCTCGATTTTATTCATTTTTCAACAAAAAGTTAAACAATAGACAATGAAGCAAAAAGGTCACAAACGTCAGACTTTGATGTGAAACATCTATAGCCGCAAGTAAAACCGATTTCTGATGTGGCGACGCGTCGCCACGATATATTATGGTCTTTAAGTAGTAGTGTGTGTTTCACATCTGCCAGGCGTCTCGTGACGGCTCATTTTTTTTATATGTAACGCTCAACGAAGAAGATAATGTAATACCAGAGGTTTTATAAAAAATGTTGTTATTTCATAGTGTGGTCAGAAACTTTTCATACGACCCTTGTATGTAAATATATGAAAAACCGGCCAAGTGCGAGTCGAATACGTGAAAAGTAGGGTTCCGTATATTATTTAAAAAATAAATGTATATTTTAAAGACCAAAATTGTATTTTCAGTTGGTAATCAAACATTTTGTATGGAAAATCCAACTACACACCTTAAGTTGATCGACTATTACTCCTAAACTAAGAAAGCCTACTTAGCCGTGATAGTTTTTCTTTCAAATTAATTATACATTTATCCTACTACTTTCATTTTTTTTTCAGATGTCCTTAAATAGCGGTTTAAGGGTTGGGGGACACTTGACTCTAACAAAAAGAACACTTTAAAGCTTAATATTTCGCAAACCGCTCCTTGAATTGAAAAATGGTATTACCAGTAGTTTTGAAAGACCTTATGGTGGCTTTTCATAAAAAAAAACGCTTATATACCTTGATATATCTATAGTCAATTTGAGAGAGGCTGTAGCACAGCTCATCAGGTTTTGACGGCAATCAAGTGTTTCTCATAGTCCACAAACACCAAGCATAGCCCCTTCGATTTTCTGTATAATGTGCCGCAGCGTATGTATGCGGTCTATGGTACCAAAGCTTAGGAAGAAGATGGATCTGTAGTTCTTCAAGGTGTTGTCGCTCTTGTTTAAGAGGAGCACCACCACACTTCTGTGCCATACCGCAAGCGTTTGTCTCTCTAGTATACTGGAATTGAACTACTTCTGAAGAGCTTATAGTACCTGTGTTCTACCTACTTTCAGAAGTTTAGCCGTAATTCCATCATCACCTGGTGCCTTGTTGTTCTTGAGATAAAGTAGAGCTATTCTAATCTCGTACAGGTTGACGTTAGGGATACTTCGGTATAGTGTCGCATTAATCTAGCTCTTGGATCTTCAGCCAGATCGCCGACAGGTAGATGTAAGGTCGTGTATAATTATCCGTAGAACTTATCAACCTCTTACAATAACTCAGGCTTAGAAAATGCTCAGTCATCAGCTTCATCAGTTAGCTTTGTCCAATAAGAAGATCTCTCGCGAATTCTATTGAGCCTTTGTTGTGCTCAATTGCCTCTTCAATACAATTTGTATCTGCTTGTTTAGTTGCCGATACTGAGTAGCGTCTTCAGAGGATTGCGAAACCATCTTTCTTTAGTGAGTTTGTTGGTGAAGTCTAAGTTCTGTTCGATTCCTTAAGAACAGCGACTTTTAAAAATCTTAGACTCAACCGCTGAGCAATTTACATGAACCTTTTAATATAATCGTCCACATTTTCGCAGTGATTATGCGACTTGAGCTGAAATCTCTCGGGGTGTTGGAGCTGAATAGACGCTGGACGGAGCGTAGACTTCAACAGTCGACATCTTTTTATCTTAGTTTAAAAAGCAAGAATTAAAGATTCAATATGCCTCTTACCATTCGGTGATCGTTTTCTATATTTTTACTGAATTTATCTCAAAATTGAATATTTGCCTCTACGTCGACTAGATAAACTTATCTTATACCTAATAAGAATTCAATTATTATTTATTGTAAGTATAATATCGCTACGCTATCTAATTGAATAGATTTCAGTAAAAGCATCCCTAAAGTTATCCAATCTCTCATCGTTAGACGAAAATATTAGCGGTTCGGAGAATAGCGATGTATGATACGTATATGCTATTTGTATGTTTTCAACCGACTGCAAAGCAAGTAAGGGTTATGTTAATGTGGCATTGCGGAATTATTAGTTCTTTCGTAGTATCCAAACGGCTGGGTAATTTAATTTGTAAGGACGAGGTGTCGTTAAATTTGTCTTGATTTTCTGATGCGCAGTTGCACAATCGTTCATATTGAATATAAAGTCTCATTGGTGCCAAAAAATAATATGTTTGATATCACATTAGTGATTAATGGCAGATTAAAATGCTAATGATCGTTTGTGCAACTGCCATAAGATACATTTAACCCTTCAGAAAAATGCCGATATTTTATAAAGTTTTTAGTTATAATACATCGCGCGTTCCTACATGGCGTCGGTAGTATAATGGCTAGCTAGGGCCGCTACCTCCTGTCCGAGAGGTCGTGGTTCGATCCTGCTACGTACCAATGTGTATTCGAATTTAGATTTCATATGTACTTTTATCCGCTCTTATGCAGTGAAGGAAAACATTGTGAGGAAACCTGCATACGCCTGCGAAGAAACTCAAAGGTTGTGTGTGAATTCGACCAACTCGCACTGGGCCCGCGTGGTCGACTAAGGCCCGATCGCCCTAATTCAGGGTAGGCTTGAGCCTATCGATGGGTACGTATATGAGCTGATGTGATGATGATGCGCGTTCCTATAGCTTTCTAATATAATCTTAGACTAGAGGTCAGTTTACCACCCCTCCCGTCCCGTAGATCTCCGCGTACGCGCGTCCGAGTAACACGCGTGTAAACAATTTAAATGATAAACACGCTTAAAGCAGTACTTTCATAAGATAAACTTAATCTTTTTAGGAGCTTGAAAAATAAATACTTTCATATGATTAATAAACAATGTTAAAAAATAAAAGTAAAAAAAAACACTAAAAACTAGTCGGTTTTTAGATTTTTTTTACTTTTATTCTAATTTTTTAATTTTTAGTGATTATGCTATCAAACAATCTTAAACCCAATCACCCACTCGCCAAAGGATATAATTAAATCATATTGCATGTGTTTTATTAAACGATACACAAACCTTCCATCATCAGCTTACCTGAATGATCTGATAAAAAATTACAACTATTGGTCTATATATCATATCAGTCTCTGCTGAACAAAGGCCTCCCCCAAGGATTTCCACAACGACCGGTCTTGCGCTGCCCGCATCCAGCGGCTTCCCGAGACCTTTACCAGGTCGTCGGTCCACCGTATTGGAGGCACGTCTACGATACGTCTTCCGGTGCGCAGTTGCCACTCGAGAAATTTACTGCCCTAACAGCCTTCAGTCACAGTATATATATTAGTACTAACGTACTTCAGTTCTACGAGCTATGTACCCTGCACACTGCCATTTCAGTTTAGCGATTCTGTGATTTTTATTTATAATTTGATAGTTTTTATTTATCTCCTACAAATAGTAGTATTTGCCAAATACATGCAATCGGATATCCCTAGAGCATTACTTTATTTAATAATTATTGAAAACGCAAAACACGTTAAAACCGACTTCTATCGCAACAACTTAGTATAATTTCGCACTATTATTTTTGGTTTTTGTAAATTATCTAATAATGCACTATACTGATTTTGATAAAATTTATATGGGACCAACTCGAAAGCATACCCTATCGAATAAAAAAATAATCTAGAAAATTTGTACATAATCTACGAAGATATCGCGTAACAATCATTAAAAAAAACATACAGTCGAATTGAGAACCACTCCATTTTGGAAATCGATTGAATAATAATTTATAATAATTATTTCGAGTCAGTCAGACCCACCAGGCATATGGCGTGATTTCAGTTAAGGGTTAAGCAGTCGGATTATAAATGTTTAGGGTTCCGTTCCCATAAGGAAAAACGGGACCCTTTTACCACACCCTGGACACTTCATACAACGGGCCAGAAATGACATTTCAAAAAACGAATGAGGGAACAAACAAAATGGTGGTGAAATCCTATACGTTCGACAACTAAACTGTAACCAATCTGTATCAATCTGGGTGACGAGGGGGTGAGGTCGCAATCTAGAGAGCGTCAGGGAGTGTCCATACTGTATGTTAGTACTAATATATATACTTTGCTATTACTAAGACTTCTGTCTGTCTGTCACCAGGCTGTATTTTTTTAAAAATTAAGAATTTGAGTACGTTTGGCTGCACCTCACCTGATGGTAAGTGCCGATGCAGCCGAGGATGTGACACGCAAACTCAAATAGTGCCTATTCACTCTCGTCTTGAAGATTCCTAAATTGTAAGAATCGGGGAATACAGACGCCGGAAGGGAATTCCACTCCTTGGCCGTTCGCAAGATAAACGAAGACGCAAAACGCTTCGTGCGTAAAGGTGGAACATTGACGACAAAGGGATGGAACCGCCCTCCGCGCCTGGTCGTCCGATGATGAAATGGAGAGGGGGGAATGAGGTTGTGAAGCTCCAGGGCACACTCTCCGAAATGAATCCTGTAGAACACCGATAGACAGGCGACTTTGCGGCGATGCTCGAGGCTTTGGAGCCTGTTTGATACAAGTTCCTCGTCGCCGATGAGTCTCCTAGCGCGTCGGTCGATAGAATCCAAGGCATCTAGCTGGTAACGAGCCGATCCGTCCCATAAGTGAGAGCAGTACTCCATACATGACCGAAATTGAGCTTGGTATAATATTAGAAGCTGCTCTGGTGTGAAGTAAAGTCTCACCTTCGAGAGTATACCAAGCTTTTTGGCTGCCGTTTTTGCCTTGGATTCAATGTATCTCCCGAAATTGAGATCGGATGTTAAATCTACGCCAAGGATCTCAAGATGGTCGGAGATCTGGATAGATTCATCTCGGAAAGTAGGAGTCAGGGTAAAAGGACTCCTTTTAGCAGTAAATAGACACGCCTGCGTTTTAGAGGCATTAAACCTAACAAGATTGGCATCGCCCCAGTCAGAGACTGCCTTGAGTGTTAGGTTCACGCGCTCAATCATGGCCTCTCTCTGAGATTGTATATCCGGACCCCTAGCTCGAGCACTAGACAAGTATCTCTCCGCAACCGTGCTGTCGTCTGCGTACCCAAATATACCGGGTTTCAGCAGATCGTTTATGTGCAGCAAAAACAAAGTTGCGGAGAGAACTGAGCCCTGAGGTACCCCGGCATCAATAGCCAATAGGTCAGACGAGCAGCCATCAACGACCACTCGAATGAACCGTTCCCTCAGGAAGTCAGATATCCAGTCGCACAAACCAGTAGGTATTCCGTAGGAAGGAAGCTTACCAATAAGGCTAGCATGCCAGACCCTATCAAATGCCTTAGAGACATCGAGAGATACGGCAAGAGCTTCACCGTGCTTCTCTATGGCTTTACCCCATACATGCGTAGCATACACTAGAAGATCTCCCGTTGACCGACCCCGGCGAAAGCCATACTGACGGTCACTCAGGAGGTCATTGTCTTCTAGGTATGCTAAGAGGCGGGTGTTCAATACACGCTCCATAATCTTACAGAGTATGGAGGTGATTGCAATAGGTCGATAGTTTGATGGGTCAGCACGACTACCTTTTTTAGGCACGGGCTGCACGTTGGCAAGCTTCCAAGACTTTGGAACTATACCGGTTTTGAGAGAGAGGCGGTACAGGCGTGTCAGCACAGGAGACAACTCAGGAGCACAGTTCTTTAGAACTATGGCAGGAATACCGTCAGGACCGCTGGCCTTGTTCACGTCTAGACTGCAAAGAATTTTAAAAACCTCTTTTTGGCGAATACGAAAAGAGTTCATTACAGTACCGCATGGAGGTATCTGAGGTGGTGTATTATTTGCAGTATCCAGACGCGAATTTTCAGCAAACATACAGGCAAATAAATTTGCCTTGTCTGCAGCGGAGTGTGCCAGTGATCCGTCAGGTTTTACCAGTGGAGGCAAAGACGAGCGGCAGAAATTCGACTCGACCGACTTAGCCAAGGACCAAAATGCCTTACTCCCAGAAGGGTAGGAGGCAAGTTTTGATCCAATATGGCTTATGTGGTCAAAGCGTGCCCTGCGCAGTGTCTTTTTGTAGGACTTGGCAGCTTTATTAAAGGCTTTCTTCCGGGAACGCTTTTCCGGAGCTTTGCGAGCTCGAGCGTCAGCCCAGGCTTGATAAGCCGAATGCTTCAGGGCCTCAGCCCTGGTACACTCAGCACCAAACCATGGGCGCGCTTTGTATTCCAGAGGAATGTCGGAAAATGGAATGTAGTATTCCATTGCACGACATATAACCTCTGAGACTGCTGTCGCGCAACTCGACGGGTCGCTGGAAGAAAAGCACGTTTGCCGCCAAGGATAAGATGCAAAAAAGTGGCGCATCTCATCCCAGTCTGCTGACTTGTACCGCCATACCCGTCTAGTACCCTTAGGACTATGATCAGGAGGTGAACATGACAGCACAGATTTCACCAGACAGTGGTCAGAGGTACCCAAAGGAGAGGATACTGACACACTATATCGGTCTGGTTCCGTTGTCAGCAGAAGGTCCAAACAGTTAGCCGTTTGGTCGTCAACGTCAGGTACACGCGTTGGCTGGTCGACCAGCTGGGAGAGATTTAGCGTTAGGGCAAGTTTGAACGCCTCTCTTCCAGCGTGATTAGTCTTCTCGTATGGATAGAGCCACTGTTGATGGTGGGCATTAAAGTCCCCGAGAAGAACCAGCTGCGCGGTTGGGTACCTGAGTTGAGCCTCATCGGCGGCCTCACACAGATGTTCAGTTAGCCTGGTTGTCTCCTGGTCACCACTGTGCGAACGGTAAACACTACCGTAGATTATTTTTTCTACGCCGGTGTCAACTATCACCCACATAGTGGAAAAACAAGAATCTTCAATGAATGTGTATTTCATGAACCGTGATAACTAGACAAATAAAATTTTCACAGTTAATGTTATTCTGTTGCCGCTATAACAACAAACACAAAAAAATTTGAAAAATGAAAAAATAAGGGGGATAGGGTCTCCATACAAAAAACGTGTTTTTTTACCGTGAAGAAACTAGCGCCATCTAGTATGATGGTACGGAACCCTTTGTGCGTGGTTCTGACTCGCACTTGGCCGTTTTTTTTTGTACACACCGAAAACTACTTTGCCGATGATGATGGTGAATGTGTAAGCAGGCTTTCAAAGGAAGGTGTAAGCAACTTAAATTACTGCACAATAAATGACTTGAACTTGAACTTTCCAAGATTTCAGGGAAACTGGCTATTTTATCTTTAAGCCGGAACACATTAATTTTGTTTACATCAATAAGGGTTGTTTGCATTGATGTTAATAACCTAACCAATTTAATCACACCAATATTATAAAGGCGAAAGTTTGTGAGTCTGTATGTTTGTTACTTCTTCACGCATAAACTACTGAACGGATCTGGCTGAAATTTCGTAAGTACACAGATTAGGACCTGGATTAAAATATAGGCTACTTTTTACAACATATGTCAGTCAAGAATAAGAATATAGTTTTCTACTAATAGAATAATTTTCAAAATCGATTCAGTAGTTGCAAATATTACTTCTTACAAACTAACTCACAAACCTTACCTCTTCATTATATTATAAGTGTAAATGTAGATCAATATCATGTACACGTTGGCCTATGTAACTATAATAGGGTTCCCTGTGAATGGTTCTGAGGCACGATCCAAGTCCGTGCTTTGTGTTTTTTTAGTAGGACTAGGGCGATCAATTAAATATATAATGTAGTATTTACTTAGTATCGATAAATATTAATAACTAGCTGTTTCCCGCGACTTCACCCGCGTGGACAACGTTTCTATGACTTTTCGAGGGTGCGCCCCTCGAAAAGTCATAGAAACGTTGTCCACGCGGGTGAAGCAGCGGGGAACGGCTAGTTAAAAATAACAAAATACCTGAATGCATAAAAATGTTACCCCTCTTTTTGGGAAGTCGGGTAAAATGTATCCTATGGCAGTTCCGGGATCAAGACGAATCTAACGACACTTCGCACTCCAAAATCCATCAAGCCGTTTAGGCTACAAGCTCAGCAAATAGACATACACACATAAGTCAGAAAAACATTACATTATGCGAGGCCCAATGTCAATTAGCATAATAACTCCGTAACCGTTCATTCCAGACTTTTTGTGTCACTTATAAAAGGGCTCGAGAAGAGTTATCGAATGGGATTTTTTCAAGAATGCGAATTGCTTTTTGCTGTTTCAGATCTAGGCCGAATTTTGGATTAGCTCTAATTATTGGCATGAAACTGCGGAGAAACTCGAAGGTTGTGTGTGAAGTCGACCAACCCGCACTGGGCCCGCGTGGTCGACTAAGGCCCGATCGCCCTAATTTAGGGTAGGCTCGAGCCCCTCGGTGGGGACGTATATGAGCTGATATGATGATGATGATTGGCATGAAAAATGGGTGCGCCCCTCGAAAAGTCATAGAAACGTTGTCCACGCGGGTGAAGCCGCGGGGAACAGCTAGTTAAAAATAAAAAACCTGAATGCATAAAAATATTACCCCTCTTTTTGGGAAGTCGGGTAAAATGTATCCTATGGCAGTTCCGGGATCAAGACGAATCTAACGACACTTCGCACTCCAAAATCCATCAAGCTGTTTAGGCTACGAGCTCAGCGAATAGACATAGATACATAAGTCAGAAAAACATTACATTATGCGAGGCCCAATGTCAATTAGCATAATAACTCCGTAACCGTTCATTCCAGACTCTTTGTGTCACTTATAGAAGGGCTCGAGAAGAGTTATCGAATGGGATTTTTTCAAGAATGCGAATTGCTTTTTGCTGTTCCAGATCTAGGCCGAATTTTGGATTAGCTCTAATTATTGGCATGAAACTGCGGAGAAACTCGAAGGTTGTGTGTGAAGTCGACCAACCCGCACTGGGCCCGCGTGGTCGACCAAGGCCCAATCGCCCAAATTCAGGGTAGGCTCGAGCCCCTCGGTGGGGACGTATATGAGCTGATATGATGATGATGATTGGCATGAAAATTAATTTCTGGAAGTAACATTTTTTGCTGATGCCTATTCCACTGGAATATTTTTGTGCCATTTTTCAAGATAGCCACCATTCAATATTGGTGACAGACGGACAAACACACAAACGGAAGGACAGCGGAGTCTTATTAGTAGGGTCCCGTTTTTACCCTAAAAACACACACAGCTCGCGCACAGAGAAATCACTAATTAATTATTATAAAAAGGTAAAGTTTGTTTGGGTGTAAACTCCGAAACTATTCATCCTATTTCAAAAAATCTTTAGAAATGTTTAGAATGGACCTTCAGGATCAACATAGGCTAAAGTTAGAAAAGCATTTACAAAAAAAAAATCGAGCGAGACCTACAGTACTCGCATATGATGTGTAACATGTGACAAAATACTTTATAAAAGGACGGCAAAGATACGGCAGACTAGGCTGTATGGTCATAGATACCTTTGCCTTTTCCGCGCTTTTAAAGCCTGAAAAAAGGACGGCAAACATACGGCAGACTAGGCTGTATGGTCATAGATACCTTTGCCTTTTCCGCGCTTTTAAAGCCTGAAAAAACGCGACTCCCTGTTACACATTTCCGTCCCATGGGACACATTTCCGTCCCATTTCACGAAATCACTCCCACAAATTGCAGGAAAGCGAGAGCAAAGATGTTACACATCAAAAACCGGCCAAGTGTCAGAAGCGCACACAATGGGTTTCGTACCATCATACTAGATGGCGCTAGTTTCTTCACGTTTAAAAAAACCAAGTTTTTGTATGTAACCCTTATTTTCTAATTTTTAGTATACAACATATACAGCAACAGAAATACATCATCTGTGAAAATTTCAACTGTCTAGCTGTCACGGTTCATGAAATACAGCCTGGTGACAGACGGACAGAAAGAAAGACAGATAGCGAATTCTCAGTAATAGGATCCCGTTTTTACCATTTGGGTACGGAACCATAATTAAACCCGCCAACAGAAAAACGTTCTTACGAGCAAATTTATTCATCCGATTGAAATATGTAATATTTCGTTTAAGTATATATTTGTCGTTTGTTATTTATTTATCGCATTTTTAATTGAAACCACCAAAATAGGTTGCACAGGCACGTTGTGCAAACTTTTTCACTTAGTTGCGGCATACATAAATTAAAATTAAAATTTAAGATGTCATACGAGCAGGTTGATACGTGTTAAAATAATATCGAACGTAAGTCTATTCATTTTAAGTTCAAATCAATGCGGCCTTCAAGATGGCTGTTACGTTAAAACCGAACGCCCAATTGTCGATTTTACTACTTTCCTTGATTATTTGATTACTTTTCTATACTTTCAAATAAGTTTTAAAAAAATGTGTTCAATTAAAATGAAAGGTCTTATAGTCACCGATTTTTGTGTGTTGGTTTCATTTAACATTAACTATTTGTTTCGAGAAAATTTGTAATTAATGCCAAAAACAGTAGATTTTTTTACAACAAAACTGGTAATATTTTTAAAATTCAATTAAATCGATATTTTATTACTTTATGTATATTGCATATTTTGATACCAAACGCGACCAGTTAAAGGCCCGACCACCTGCGACCATTTCATGCAATTACGAGGGTGGCCCTCAGTGCGCGAGGAGTTTCGCTGCGAAGATTGGCTACATAAACCATCTTCGAGCGCACGCGCGGCAAACCGACTAGGAGTCGAAGTGGTCGCGATGACCGAAATCGGTCGGATAGATCATCATCATCATCATCATCAATGCATATTTTCCATAGTGATAAAGCTTTACTTACACAGTCTTTCAGTAATTTGAATGGAATATTGTCATTTGACCTATCTGAAAAATTTATAAATAATGTATTTTTTTTATGGAATAATGAACTCCTCAGTGTAGTAGGCCTCATTAAGTCTTATTACTCGTTAATGAAACAGTTTCATAATGAAAAAATAATTGATAATTTATAATTAACTTCGCAGTGTTGTAAGTCGTATATAGTGGCAGTAACTTACTAAGTTTTATTGAAATTATCGTTGCTATTTTTGAGAAAAAAATAAAGTGATTTTTTTACTGAGGTAAAAAAATCGAAATTAGAAAAAAAATATGGATTAGAGATGAATAGTAGATTGTATAACAAGAGCATAAAACAAGCCATTTTATCCGAGACGTTTTATATAGCCACCCGGGTCGATAGGGCTAGGGTGGAAGTCACTTTGAAGCGGTAATATGGGTTTTATGCTCGAGTATAACACTCTGCTTTTTACTTCGATTGTAAGGAAATAATAAATATTCAACCGCAATACAACAAATTTAACTAGTTTTGACAAATAATTATTTTCCCACCACACAACTTTTCCTAATTAAAAAAAAAACAACTTGAGAGGTCCTTAATGCCTAATAATAATAGGTCATCTTTGGCCAAGTTAGTTTTTACGTAAATGTACGCCCGTATTAATCTTAAATTTGTTTTTAGATAGTAATACATATGTCGTAATGAAATATAACCTAAATCTCATAAAACATATCTATTGAATGAAGATGTATTGTGCATGTGGAATGTGGATGTAAGGCCTAATTGCCATAGTATTAAAAGAAGAACTTTTCTAAAAAAGGAATCACTTTATGCCCAAGAGGACGAACAACCATTTTATGCAGCCTTCTCTTGACATAAATAATAACTTTACGAGCATGAGAAGTGAAAATAACGTTGCCCTAACCCTTTCACCACAATCTGTTTAGTGGTACTGAATCCCGTGGAAATTTAAATTATGAAAAGTTACTGTTTGCTTTTTTATGTTTTTATACAGTAAACTACAGAGAATACAAAAACCTAAGCGTTAAAGGCTGTAACCAGCTGTATTATAGAGTGCGAAATAAAAATAGGTCTGTATTAATAACTTAAATCTATTTTGATGTCACATACGTTATATAGTGTGGCAGGTTGCGGCTGTTAAGGGATAGGCTATATACGGTTGTACGATAGATGAAGATTGCGAGGAGAAGATGAAAAGTGAACTAGTTTGCAGTTCACGAAAGTCCGAATTTATTAGAATAGAAAAGGATGATTTTATAGAGAGAAGTTGTATTTAGGTTAGGTCAATAACGAGGTGCGGGTAGGGAACGACTGGCGAGTCTTGCACAGTGCATTCGGTAATGGCTTACGAAACTAAAATAAAATAATTAGTAAGTTACATGTCGCTACACGGCCTTTAAGACTTAATTTTTCAAGTTTTTTAAAAATTCACAATTGGTAAGCCCTTGGTATCGTCTCACCTGATGGTAAGTGACGATAATGCCGAAGATGGAAGCGGACTTACCAAGATTCCCCAACGCAATGGGCAACTGGCTATCTTACCTTCAAGTCGCAACACATGAATGTTGTTGGCATTGATGTTTTGGCGGCAAGATTTAGATAAGATAGTGGTAGCTAGCCAGGCGGGTTTAGAAAATGCCCTTCCACCAACCAAACCAAGTCTTACAAAGTTACACTCCGCCGGGAATCGAACCCGCGACCTCTTGATGTGAAGCTTATGGTTTGAACGACGCCACGGAGGTGGTTACCATGGTTCACAAACATAAACAGGTTCAGTATTTTGTGCAGGGTAATAACGGAAACATACATACTCGTACATACATGCATACATATATACATAGCCTCTAAGATTCATAACTCTTCCTGTTGGCGAGTGAAAAAGATCGTGTGCAGCTTGTGGCCCGCGCAGCGAGCACCCTCGATATCCACGCAGGCTAAGCCTCGGGATGCCTCGGGCAACAGCTCGTAAATATATTTAGGCTTATCATTAACTAGCTGTTTCCCGCGGCTTCTCTGACGTTTCTATGACTTTTCGAGGGTGCGCAGTGCGCGAGCCGCAAGCAGCTCGCGAGCGTGAATAAAAGTAGCCTATGTGTTAATCCAGGTCCTAATCTGTCTACCTACCCAATTTCAGCCAGATACGTTCAGTAGTTTTTGCGTGAAGAAGTAACAAACATATACACTCACAGACTCTCAAACTTTCGCCTTTATAATATTAGTGTGATTCATTGACTGAAACGCTGTCAACAGGACGCTTTCATTTGTTTTTCAACGGACGTCTTAGGCGCCTTACAACTACTAGGTAGGTGTGTTAACCGACATCGACCGTCAGTTCTAAAATTACTATTTTACTAAATCAAGTTTTAAATAACTCTCTCTTTGTTGCAGGTGAGCAGCCCAACACAATACTTCTGGTACCGCACTACTCTCCAAGTCTCCGAGGACATTAACTACCCCGAGCCCTTCAACTATAAGATCGCTCTCGCCCTGGTCATCGCCTGGATCCTGGTCTACATGTGCATGATCAAGGGAATCGCCTCTTCTGGCAAAGTAGTCTACGTCACTGCCACGTTCCCATACATTGTGCTTGTTATATTCTTCTTCAGAGGTATTACTCTGAAAGGAATGGGAGACGGACTTATACACTTATTCACACCTAAATGGCACACAATCTTAGATCCAGTAGTTTGGCTGGAGGCGGGCACTCAAATATTTTTCTCTCTTGGCCTCGCATTCGGAGGCTTAATAGCGTTTTCCTCGTATAATCCCGTTGACAATAACTGCTATAGAGACGCGATAATGGTATCAATGACAAATTGCTTGACTTCAATGTTCGCGGGGATTGTGGTTTTCTCGATAATTGGTTTCAAAGCCACGATGTTGTACGAGAAATGTTTGGAGACGAGAAATGAGACTTTATTGGAGATTTTTGGACCGGCCTATAAGTCAATGGTGTTACCTGATGCCGGAGAGATGGTGATGCTAGAACTGAATGGGACTTTAACGAAGTTAATGATGCCTCAACTGCCTGAGTGTGATCTGCAAAAGGAACTGGATAATGTGAGTGTTGTCCCTCTCTATTTACTAAGTGCGAGTAAGTTAAATACGAGCCTCGAAATGTGATCTATCTCATTCAACCATCTAGATAATGCTCGTCTTGCTTGAGAATAAAAACCTACTTTGTGGTTAGGACGTGTTATGAATTTTCGGTCAAGGCTTTAACTACTTTGGTGATACTTCCTTACACATTGCCTAAACACAGATACCTATTTATCAAGTACTATTATTTATTTATATATTTACTTAAATAAGTCATCAACGTGAAACCAACCATACAAACCTAATATCGCTCGCTTCGCACGCTCATTTACAGTTTTTTTACTCAGATGTATATCGTATTTAGCGTGATTGGTATTTTGCTTAATTGATGTTGGGTGTTAAACTACGCATTAGTTAGTGTTTTGCTAAACTGGTTTTTTGCGTTGACTTGGCGTTTCGAGTTTATGGTCTTTTGCCTCGAAAGGAATCATCGAGATGCTCTTCGACAGTACATCATCAAACCTTACAAACCTATTATCGTTCGCTTTGCTCGCTCGTACGTACGGAGTTGAAAATATGTCCACGAAAGTAACGCAGAATCAGCAAAATAGTCAAACTGATTCGGTAATGGCAAATTTAAAGGCAAAACAATCGAATCCAATAGACTATGTCGCCGATAACGTGTAACGAATCAAACTCTAGCCGTTGTGAACCATAGTCTGGACCATAACTCCCCCCTAAGTTGCCTTCTTCTTCTTATCATGTGGCCCATTAACCGTGCTATCCAAGGGATTTAATGGTATGGAATTGATTGAATGGAATTTGAAATTCGGAAATTGGAATCCTTGGGAGAGACCTTTGTCCAGCAGTGGACGTCTTTCGGCTGATATGATGATGATGATGAATGGAATTTGCGAGTAAGCAGGGCGCCCCTTTATATCTAAGTCGTTAACAACACATAAACTTCTCCACTGCTGGGGAACGGGGCTTTTTCTAAAATCAGGAAGTTCAGGCCATACCCCACCCACGGGGGCCAAGTCCGGATGTTGGAAGTAATAGGGCTGGTGGCAAAGCCTACTGTCAGAAGTTCTTCAAGCCGCCTCTATAAGGCAACTAAAATAGGTTAAGATTACATTATTATTTTTCAATAACATTGACACACATCTATAGTAATTAAATTTATTTATAGTAATGTAATCTTAAAAATTAATAAAGTACGCTTCTAACTTTACTGATAAAAATAGCTTAAGACTGCTAATCTAGTGATATCAACCGCGCCCAATGGCTTAAAGTGCCTAATAACGTTATGTTATGAGATTTTAGAGCTAAATTAGTAGATTTTTTCTCTAACATCTGGTGGACCCCATTTTGTATTCGAATTTACTGCGTAAGCTGGAATAAACCCGATGTCCGAACTTATTTACCTTTTCCTAAATGGAGATCTTCGGATCTCTATAGAAAATAATATATTTCAGCTTTATCTTGTTAATGGTCCGTAATTAAAAAAACAGGCCAAGTGCCAGTCGGTCTTCCACACGAAGGGTTCCGTACCATCGTACAGAAAAAAAAACCTACTTATCTTAATATATATAAATCTCGTGTCACAATGTTTGTCCTCAATGGACTCCTAAACCACTTAACCGATTATAATAAAATTCGCACACCATGTGCAGTTCGATCCAACTTGAGAGATAGGATAGGGTAGGGTAGGGTAGTGTAGGGTAGGGTAGTGTAGGGTAGGGTAGGGTAGGGTAGTGTAGTGTAGTGTAGAGTAGTGTAGGGTAGGGTAGTGTAGTGTAGTGTATGTAGGGTAGGGTAGGGTAGTGTAGGGTAGGGTAGTGTAGTGTAGTGTAGGGTAGTGTAGGGTAGTGTAGGGTAGGGCAGGGCAGTGTAATGTAATGTAAGGCGGTACGAAGTTCGCCGGGACAGCTAGTTAATTTATATTTTTTGTTTTAGCGACAATACAAATACACACTATGTGAAAATTTCAACTGTCTACCTAATACGGTTCATGAAATACAGCCCGCTGACAGACATTCCTTATATGGGCCCGTTGTGAACCATCATTTTTAAAAATTAATAAAGGTTCCGTACCCAAAGGGTAAGAACGGGTTCTATTACTAAGACTCCGCTGTCCGTCAGTCTGTCTGTCTGTCCATCTGTCACCAGGCTGTATTTCATGAACCGTGATAGCTGTACAGTTGAAGTTTTCACAGATGATGTATTTCTGTTGCCGCTATAACAACAAATAATCCAAAATTAGAATAAGTGAAAAAATAAGGGGGTCTCCATAGGAAAAAAACAGTTTTTTTAAACGTGAAGAAATTAGCGCCATCTAGTATGATGGTACGGAACTCTTTTTACTAGCGCCATCTAGTATGATGGTACGGAACCCTATGTGTGCGATTCTGACTCAGACTTGGTCGGTTTTTTAATTCATTTTATTGTATTGATCTTTGTAAGACCGACAATAGAAATACACACTTAGGGAAAATTTTATCTGTTTAAACAATATTTTTTACACACAGAAATTGAGCAAGAAAGGAAAACAGGGTATTAATATTTACTTAATGGATGTAAAGTCAATTCCGTGACAATAAGCTAAGCGATCTACATTTCGTGTACAATAGGTAGCATAAATATCGGACCGTTTATGCCTAATATCCAATGATATACTAAAATTACCTGGAATTCAGGCCAAAAAGTTTTTCAAATAAAAACCTTTAGACAATTGGGTGGGGTATCAGGCTTAATTCCTGACCTACCTAAACAAAAGAACTTTTCTGACGAAAATTAATTAATTAGCAGTCAATAATAAATACCTCGATCAGAAAAAAAAATCGAACTTTCGAAAGTACGTTGCACGATTTAAATACGTACATGTATTTTATTTTTAAATAATTTTGTTAAGATTTGGAAGCAGTCGCGCTTCTACAGTGTACTTTGCCCGCGACCCAGTTTAGAGTGCATTGACGCACGACGACTTAGCATATTTTTTAATTTTTTAAATCAATTAGTGATCTATCTGACGAGACCATTGAATTTCATTTGGGACCACCTCTAGGACACTCACTGACATTGACATTGCATATACTGTACAATATTTTTTGGTCCTTCGAGCCGGAGCGATAAAAACACCAAACAAGTGCGAGTTAGACTCGCGTAAAGAGTTTTTTTTTATTATTCACAATTGGTAAGCCCTTGGCATCATGTCACCTGATGGTAAGTGACGATGATGCCGAAGATGGAAGCGGGCTTACAAAGATTCCCGAACGCAATGGAGTACTGGGTATCTTATCTTCAAGCCGGAACACATCAATGTTGTTAACACTGTTTTTTGGCGGCAAGACTAAGATAAGATGGTGGTAGCTAGCCAGGCGGGCTTAGAAAATGCCCTACCACCAACCAAACCAAGTCTTACAAGTTGACTCCACCGGGAATCGAACCCGCGACCTCCTGGTGTGAAGCGAATGGACTAACCATTACGCCACGGAAACCGTTTACCCTAAAATTTAAAAAAATATATTTGAGATTCTTACAACAAATCCTTTCATTTAATGAAACAAGATATAATAGTCTTCAAAACTTTTTTAAATTTTGTCCGTCTAAAGATGATAAAAAATCATTTATTTAAGCTAAGCGACCGTCCTTGGGTCCGGACTTACATATATGTACCATATTTCAACGAATCAGTCCATTAGTTTCAGAGCCAATTGGCTGTGACAGATGGACAGACAGACAGACACGCAAGTGATCCTATAATGGCTTAATTTTATCCTTTTGAGGTACAGAACCCTAACAAGTTCCATGTTTTTTTGATTCATGACTGGCTCGGTGGGGCGAGTCACGCGTAGTAGAATCAGAGAGGTCAGCCCTTCTGCCTGCTAGACCGAGGCATGCTGAGGACTTTTGCTTGACCTGGATATTACGAGGGGTATAAAGCAAAAATAATATTTTAGAAATGATTCATCTGAACCGTGTCTATTTTATAACTTCTTAAATTTTTTTATTAAAAGACTATCTGAAAGAGTGCTGACTTAAGGCGAAAACACTAACTTATCCTTTAAAAAAATAATCGCGAAGTTGAGGTAATTAATTACACAAATGTAGACATTTGTGTAATTAGTCACCTCAACTTCCAAGGCATGCCGAGGGCTTTTACTAGATAGTGACCTGGATATTACGAGGGGTATAAAGTAAAAATAATATTTTAGAAATGAGTCATCTGAATCGTGTCTATTTGATAACTTCTTATAAAAATTGGATAAAAGAATAAATGAATGAGTGCTGCCTTAAGGCGGAAACACTAAATTTTTCTTTAAAAAAAATTCGCGAAGTTGAGGTAAATAATTACACAAATGTCAATCGTGTACTCATTTTAAACTCGTATAAAAGTCGCTAGCTCGATGATTGAATGGCGACATTTAATTGAATGACTAAAGGACAACTGGCCAAGTCGTTGAATGCAACGTTCAACGAAACTCCGAATAAAACTGATGATTTATTCTTCTGCGAAGCATTCTGCTACCCTTGGGTCCTCCCATTTAATACATTTAGGGCGACATTTAATTGAATGACTAAAGGACAACTGGCCAAGTCGTTAAATGCAACGTACAACGACTTGGCTAAACGCCATTTAGCAAAGTCGTAACTATGAAACTCCGAGTAAAACTGATGATTTCTTCTTCTGCGAAGCATTCTGCTACCCATGGGGGGAGTCTTGACTCTATAATCAACCGAACCTGACCGAACCTAATACCGCTCGCTTCGCTCTCTCATTTACAGCTTTTTACTAAGTAGATTTTTTAAATCCACAATTGATAGCTCATGCTACACACTACAAATTCCATACAACGAAAATGGAGTTGGCCATGGGTAGCAGAATGCTGATCAGAAGAAGAAACGCTACACGCTAAGCGAAACACGCTAAACCTACGCACTATACGCTAAACCTACGCGCTACACATTAACCGTACGCGCTAAATGCTAAACCTATGCGCTAACCTAACCTTACCTAACCTAACCGTACGCGCTAAATGCTAAACCTATGCGCTACACGCTAAACCTACGCATTAAACGAATAACAGCGCGCTACGCGCTACATGCTAGGCGCTAGTCGCTATGAGCTACATGCCACGCGCTACACGCTACACGATATGCGCTACACGCTAATTGATTTGTGTATGCCCGACTACGACAGATGGTGAAGGCTTCGCGAGAAAGTATGCACAGTGGGACTGCACAATTTATTTGTTTTATTTTTGCTATCTTAAAAACGGTAATATACATACAAGTCTTACTCACCATCTTATCTAAGTCTTGCCGCTAGATATCAATGTTGATATCATTGGTGTGTTCCGGCATGAAGATAAGATAGCCAGTTCCCCATTGCGTTGGGGAATCTTGGTAAGCCCGCTTCCATCTTCGGCAACAACGTCACTTACCAACAGGTGAGATGTTGTCAAGGGTTTACCAATTGTGAATAAAAAAAATAAAAAAAGTGTGAAACTTGTTGTAATTGTACCTAGTTAAAAACGATAGTCCTAACCAAAAGTAAAACACGAAATAATAAAAACTTGCCAAGTGTGAGTCGTACTTGCGCTAAGGAGTCCCAACCGAACTTTCGATCTATTCAATAACAACCCCATTTTTGCGGCTTCCGCTGTATTTTCTTAGGGAATGTCAAGTTGAAAATCGTCCAAGAAAGAGGACAAAAATTATTCATTATACGCCCTCTTAAAACACTTTTGATTTGGGAAAATGTATTGGAGACGTATCCACGCAGAGGTACTGCGAGACTAGTGTATTTTAGTTACTTCCATAGTATAATGTCTTATGGCACCTTACTGTGCGGCTGATATAGAAACTATTTTCATCTTGCAATCTATCAAATGCGATCACGTGAGTCGTTACAGAATAAGTTCAAAGAAATCAATATCCGACTGTTGCTAGTCAATTTATATATGAAAACATTATGTACGTTCGTAAGAATTTGCATTTATTTCCTAAAAACAGTGACAGGAATAATTTGAATTTAAGAAATGTAAATAAAATAGATATAGCCTTTTCAAGACTGAGTAAGGTTAAAGAGTCATTTGTGGGGCAGTGTATAAGATTCTACAATAAAATTCCAGAAAATGTAACTAGTTTGTCAGAGAATAAATTAAAGACACATGTCAAAAAATGCTTGTGCTCTAAAGGATATTATAAAATAATAGATTATGTAAATGACAAAGATATATAATACGTTGATTCTATAACAAATACCATTACCTGAGACTGTAATCTGAATCATGACGCACCTATTTAAAATAAATTATTTTGATTAGATGAAACTGTCGTTGACTGCATATTATTCGAAAACTATTTATCGCAGGATATCTGGATTATTTCCATTGTAAGTATTGATAGTTTGATGTGTATTCTTTCCACGTACTGTCACACTACGCCACGATCGATATTCAATTTCCTTCGGTACAGTTACACCGAAATTAGAGATGCTTATCTGTGGATCACGGTTAGCGTCTGTGGCCGGGCCAAGAAGGCGCTCACGTCTCACAAAAGAAGGGCTATGTTTTTGACATTCTATGTATGTATGTATGGATTTCCTCATATTTCCTAAACCACTAAAACGATTTTGACAAATGTCGTGCCTTTAAATTCGTGCCATTACTCCGCGTGTCATAGGATCATCATATCATCATACCCTGAATTAGGGCGATCGGGCCTTAGTCGACCACGCGGGCCCAGTGCGGGTTGGTCGACTTCACACACAACCTGCGAGTTTCTCCGCAGGTTTCCTCACGATGTTTTCCTTCACCGTAAGAGCGTCGGATAAACGTACATAGGATAGGATATATAGCATTAAAAAAAACAACATGGCTGATTATATAGGTGAATCAAATAACCAAACACAATTTTTTAAAGATATTCCTATCATGTTTGGTATCAAAAGAAAGGTATTGACGAGCACATTCTAAATATAGATAATTACATATACGATTTATTTTTTTGAATTTCTTAGAAAATGATCTTACAAGCGATATGAGACGGCTCAATGTATGCACGCAACCACGCATTTTTTTTTCTTGTCTGTGCACCCACGCACGCGACACGACACGCGGCCGCGGGTAGCACAAAAAATATGGAAATAAAATAAAGGTTAAAAATCTAAAACCCAACTACGGAAAAGTATGAAAACAAGTGTTTCCCGCCTGAAATTATAGCCTTTATTTTTCCCTTCAATAGGGGTAATAAGCATGACATCGCAAGCACTACGAAGGGAAAAATAAAGGCTATGATATCAGGTGGAAAACTCTCGTTTTCATACTTTTCCGTAATCGGGTTTTAGTTTTTTATTTATTATTATTATAATAACAGCTCATATACGTCCTCACCGAGGGGCTCGAGCCTACCCTGAATAAGGGCGATTAGGCCTTAGTCGACCACGCGGGCCAAGTGCGGGTTGGTCGACTTCACACACAACCTTCGAGTTTCTTCGCAGGCGTGTGCAGGTTTCCTCACTATGTTTTTCCTTCACCGTTAAAGCAATCGGTAAGTATATGTACGTAAGTTTTTGAAAAACTCATTGGTACATTGGCCGTCCAGATTTGAACCCGGTTTTAATTTTTTAACTTTTATTTTATTTCGCCTATATACTCTACAACCGAAAACAGGACTTATTTAGCGTCGGTGGCGTAATGGCTAGGGCTAGGTGACCCCGTCTATATAGAAATTTCACTTCAAAAAAAAAACGTAGCCGACCGATGACCTGGTAAACTGGACCACTGGATGCGGGCAGCAAAAACCGGTAGTCGTGGAAATCCTTGGGGTAGGCCTATGTCCAGCAGTGGACGTCCTTTGGCTGATATGATGAATGATGATGATGCACACACGTCTGCTTGCTGTGGCAGCTGGTTGGCAAGTGACGCCCGCTCCCCGCATGCAGTCGTGAGACGTCACACCTAGCACCTACGACGCGGTTTGCGGGTAGACTAAGCGTGTTGTACACAGAATCTGTTTGCACAGTATTATTTAATATCTTTTTTTTTGTTCCAGACCGCCTCAGGCACAGGACTTGCCTTCATAATATTCACAGAGGCTATAAACCAATTCCCTGGAGCCCAGTTCTGGTCCGTGCTATTCTTCTTGATGCTATTTACCTTGGGCATAGACTCCCAATTCGGAACTCTGGAGGGCGTCGTCACCTCCATAGTGGATATGAAGCTCTTTCCGAACCTAAGAAAGGAGTATTTAACTGGTGGTATATGTCTTCTCTGCTGTTTATTGTCTATGGGTTTCGCCCATGGATCTGGAAGTTATATTTTTCTGCTCTTCGACATGTACAGCGGAAATTTTCCGCTGCTTATAATCGCTTTTTGCGAGTGCATTGGAATCGCCTATGTCTATGGTGTTAAAAGGTGAGTTGAGAGTTTTTGTATAATAGCCTTGTTGTTAAATATAATAGATCAATTCATAAGATACTAAGAGCGTGCTATGCTCGGAGTATCTCTGAGTGATCGAATCAGAAACGAGGAGATCCGTAGGAAAACCAGAGTAACCGACATAGCTCTCAGAATTGATAAACTTTAGTGGCAGTGGGCGGGGCACATAGCTCGTAGAGAGGCGACCGCGCACCGCGAAAACGTAGCTAGGCAGTCCTCCCACTCGGTGGCCCGATGACCTGGTGAAGGTCGCGGGTTTCCGCTGGATGCAGGCAGCGCAGGACTGGTCGTCATGGAAATCCTTGGAAGAAGACTATGTCCAGCAGTTGACGTCCTTCGGCTGATATGATGATGATGATGAGATACGAGAGAGAGAGAGATAAATAAAGTTACAAATAGACAGCCCTTCTGAAATACCTAAAAAAAATGAAAATTACAGGGGCTTTGCTTATAAAACTGAACAACTTTCCTCAAAGCATCTAAAACTACTCAATTAGCAAATAAAATGTTTTGATATCCCATACAAATCTGATCAATTAGATAGATAGATTAACTGTTTTATTTGTTGATGGGGCTGCCGCGCTATTGCAGTGCCTCGGAAATGTTCGCGAAGGTGCGCGTAGACTGTTTCTATGCCCCAATGCGCAAAAGGTGCGCGTCCTTAGTGCGCAGAGTGCGCGGTAGTGCCAATAACATCCTGGCTATGATAGCGGACAGGTTTGATTGCTGCTACATGAATCATTGTTGCAATGTTCATGTGCCGGCAATCAAACCTCAAAGAAGTTTTTGATTTTATGTTTATGATACATTTTTACTAACATTTAGTGTTTAAGCTTAGTTTGTAAGATTACTAACACAAATTGATCCTAAAGTTGGTCGTAAATAAATTGATTATAATTATTTGTATGTGCAGACACACACACACACACACACACATACGCACAACCACACACACACACACTCATGATAAATTAAAAAAAGAAAACATGACAATATAGAATTTACGGACTAACAAAGTAAACACAAAATAAAAACTTAAAGAATAAAAACAGTAAAAAATAAAAAGAACTATGGTTGTGCTGCAGCAGTGCATAATGCATATAGAGGAAATTCACTCAGGAACAAATACCCGAGTGAAATGCTGTCTTTCTGCTATAACCCAGGAGGACACTGGAATTACTTTTATTAATAATCGATTCATCACTACAATTTAGTATAATTTAATATTTTTACGAACAAATCCCACAGAGTATATTATGCTCCTTGGGGAAAGTTTCATGAACTGAAGCCACTCTTGAATTTTTTCAAGTATTACAGAAAGAACCCACAAATTAAAAAAAACCGATCAAGTGCGATTCGGACTAGTACTCCGAGGGTTCCGTACCACAACACTTCTCCACACAACTACACAGTATAGTGATAATGATACCTATTCACATTTCAAACAAAAGACATCAACGCGAGCGACAACACTATGCTTTTTTTGTCATTGAGTTTGGACTCCTTAGCGCGAGTACGACTCACACTTGGCCGATTTTTATTATTGGTTGTTTTACTTTAGTATTAGTACTATAATCACACCAAGTTTCAAACTTGTATGTATTACTGTTTTTTCGAACAGAGCTAAATCAAAAATACTTCTTAAAACCTATAAAAACACATTTTTTGAATGTGAGACCATATTTTTTCACTTTTTCTAATTTGTAGTATTTGTTATTATAGTGGCAATGGAAATTTGAACTGTCTGCCTGTTACGGTTAATGAAATACAGCCCGTTGACAGACGGACAAACAGAGCGAAGGCTTAGTAATAGCACACCCCGGACACTGAATGCAACGGTCGTGAAATGACATTTCTCAAAAAAGTGACGGAGCAAACAAAATCACGGCGAAATCCCATACGTTTGAGAACCAAACTATAACCAATCTGTATCAATCTGGGTGACGAGGGGGTGATGTCGGAATCTAGAGAGTGGCAGGGAGTGTCCATACTGTATGTTAGTAGTAATTTTCCGTTTGCACTTGCATTCCCTATCGAAAGACATAGGCTCAATTGTGTGCCGAAAGATTTTGAAAAAAAAATTACATATATATTGCCACTATGCCACGCTCCCATACAACAATTTTCCGACCCCTTTACAACTTGTGTCAATTAATAATAACAAGGCGTTTTTAATTACTTTTCTCTGCAATAAAACGTAGCATAACAAGTTTCTTTTCAAAGTAGAAATACCATTAAGGACAGAAAGTCACGTTTAACAGATTGAAGTAATTAAAATCCTTATTCCTTAATCTTAATCCCCGCTTTGTCTTTACTTAACTTCTATCAATATTAACACCGGGTTACTTTGGGACCTTTTAATCTTAATGTCTTAACTCATTAAATCGATCAACATTATCTAACATTACGGTTTATTCGCAACTTCTTGTACTAATTAAAATTGTCCTTTTCCAAAGGGTAAAAACGGGACCCTATTACTAAGAATTCGCTGTCCGTCCGTTTGTCTATCCGTCTGTCACCAGGCTGTGTTTCATGAACCGTGATAGCTATACAGTTGAAGTTTTCACACATGATGTATTTCTGCTTCCGCTATAACAACAAATACTAAAAATTAGAAAAAGTAAAAAATAAGGGGGTCTCCATACAAAAAACGTGTTTTTTTTGAAACATGAAGAAACTAGCGTCATCTACCCTTTGTGTGCGGTTCTGACTCGCACTTGGCTGATTTTTTATTTACGGTACTTCCCCTATATTTAAAGAGATGGTACCATAGTAAAAGGAAGGGTACATTCGTTAACGTATGAACGGATGAAAGATCTATTCAAGGATACCCAACATTATAGGGTTATCGTGTTGGGTATCGTTGAAAAGGTCTTTCAAAACTATTCAGGTTTTCCTAAAACCATTCCATTTCTCGCTTCAGGTATCCATTTCCGAAATATTTTAATTTCAAGCTTTAAAGTGCAAATTTTTGTTCGAGACTAAGTTGTTAAGTTTGATCAGATCACACAAGGAAGGTAGTTCAGCAGTAACACTGTTTCACTAAATAACCATAGTTTCACATTTCTACTTTTAGTTAACCAAAGGAAGACTTCACAGCACAAAAAACCTGTCCCCGTCAGTTACAAATTACATAAAATTATCTTTTATTCCTGTAATGTGTTATCAAGAATCTATGCCACTTTTTCAGATTCGCGGACGACATAGAGCTAATGACTGGAAGCAGACCCGGAATCTACTGGCTGATCTGCTGGAAGTACCTCTCACCCCTGGCCATGCTCTGTATCCTCATTTCTTCATTCTTCGAGCTGGCGGTCGAAGGGTCTGGGTAAGTGAGTTTTTATGGTAAGAACTATTCGGGAAGGATACAGATGTCTTGTTGAGGCGGGTGACAGTCACTTTCCATTAACAGGGCGCCTTTTTTTGCCGCTTAATAAAACCGCCTCCATGGCGTAGTGGTAAATCCACTTGCTTCACATCATGTGGTCGCGGGTTCGATTCCCAGCGGGGTCCATTTTGTAAGACTCGGTTTGGTTGGTGGTAGGACATTTTCTAAGCCTGCCAGGCTAGCTACCACGATCTTTTTTAAGGCTTGCAGTCAGACATCCATGTTAACAGCATTGTTGGTCTGGAATGAAGATAAGCATAGCGATAAGAGAAGATAGCAAGTTTACTACGGTCACACCCCGGACACATTTCTAAAAACAAATGACGGAGCAAACAAAATGACAGCGAAATCCTATACGTTCTAGAACCAAACTATAACCAATCTGTATCAATCTGGTTTACTAGGGGGTGAGGTCGGAATCTAGAGAGCGACAGGGAGTGTCCATAATGTGTGTTGGGGTATCTTGGTAAGCTCGCTTCCATCTTCAGCATCATCGTTATTATTAGGTGAGGTGATGCCAAGGGCCTACGAATTGAGGATTAAAAAAAACAAGCCAGCCTTTCAGTAGTCACATATTGTGAGGAAATGTTTAGTATATGTATATTGTAGGAAATTAATTTAGATGGGTTACAGTTTGGTTCTCGATGTATGGGATTTCACTGTGATTTTGTTTGCTCCGTCATTTGTTTTTAGAAATGTCATTTCACGACAGGAAAGCGAGAGGAAAAATGTTACACATCAAAAAGCAAGACTGGAGAAGAAAAATATTTCATTATTTTATATTTGATTCAGACAATTGCCTTATTTCAGATACGACGCATGGATACGTTCTGAAGGCGACACGGTGCGCAAGCCGTGGCCCACTTGGGCCGTTGTCCTGGTGCTAGTTTTGGTGCTAGCATCTGTTCTGTGGATACCGGGCCTGGCTATTTGCAGGTGAGCCAGGATTCTTGCTATTCTTCATATCAACGACCCCGTGGGGGGGGGGGGGGGGAGGGGGGCTCGAGTCTCTTCCCAAACTCGGGAGGGTTGCCATACTCCACACACGGGTGCCAAGTCCAGATTGGTAGAGGTTCTAGGTCTAGTGGCGAACCCCATAGTCACAAGTTTTTCAAGCCGCCTATAAGGTAGTTTTGTTGCGAGTGTGTTGTCTATCGATAGTATCGTGGCCTTGAAAATCATGCCATTGATAGATTGTATCGAAACTATCGACCTTTGTCCGTAAATAAAAATTTGATAAAAATAAGTAATACTATTGCTAAAGATCAATAGTATCGATACTATCAGTACAAACACTATCGATAGCATCGATACTATCGATAGTATGCGTGTTGATATTATTGACCTATCGATAGTCGAACATTTTACGATACTATACTAGGTAATGTTTTATTTCCAGTCAATAGTATCGAAAATACGTCGATAGTTAACTAAAGCAAAACTATCGCTACTATCAAATCGCGTCGATAGATCGTAGATAGTATCAACTTTTTTGACGCGATACTATCTAATCGTACTTCGATAGTACTGATAGAATCGATAGTATCGACAAAGTTCAATAGTATCGCCTAATCTTTACTATCGATAATATTGCAGCATGTCCATATTTTCGATAGGACTATCGCGCTGTCGACTGTTTTTTCAAGGTCAATTATCGATAACGAAACAATCGCTATCGCAACAACACTACTATAAGTCACCTAACAAGGCTTTAACGACTGCCATCTAGTGATAGCAACCAGCACCAATGGCTGAACATGCCTTGCAAAGCATGGAAAAGGTCGAGAAAAATACCAGTAACATTTAAATCCAATCAGGTAATAATTCATAACTCTGAAAACGTTAAGAATAAACCGACTTCATTCACAAAATTGCGGCGGTAAACTGACGACGTGTTTTTCGCGTGTTTGGTAGTTTGTACATACAAAAGTTCATATCTTGAAAACTACTAAACCGATTTTGATGAAACTTGCACTGTTCCCTAAATTGAAAGGTACTTACTCCAATAAAAAATATATGACGTTTTGATTTCTAGTTTCTGAGAACAAACATAAATACACACATACATACCTACATTTAAATTAGGTACACCTGTTTAGAAGCTCACATAGACTAACATACACGAATATGTATTTAATGTATAAACACTTAATTGCACACAAGAAATAATTAGAGCATGGTTTTATCAGACTTAACTGTGCAAAGGCGATCCTATCGAACATTACATATATTTATATACGGGTCGAATTGTAAACCTCCTTTTTTAACCGACTTCAAAAAGGAGGAGGTTCTCAATTCGACTGTATGTTTTTTTTATATGGTTGTTACGCGATATCTCCGCCGATTGTGAACCGATATTCAAAATTATTTTTTTATTCGAAAGAGTATACTCCCGAGGGGGTCCCATTGTTACCAAGTCAGGATCTGATGATTGGATCTCAGGTAAATCGAGAACAACCCTCAAATTTTATAGGTACATATTACGTATTGCATGTATTTCCTAAAACTATTCAAGTTTTGGCGTTTATTAGTCATCATCTCATGTTGATGACCTGATGAGGGAAGGTACAACTCCTTAACGGTTACGAGTTGGAGGATAATTCTTCAAATATTTTACGTAGATACATAGGTTAGTATAGACCGATAGTTGTATTCTTTCAGGTTATTCAGATGAACTGATGATGGAAGATTCAACTCCTTAACTTTCATTCTGTTAAGATGATGATGGAAGCTACAGGAATCTGTATCTGTTAACGAAACACATGCTTTATGATTTGATGGTTCCTATTGGCGAGTAGGTGATTGGGTATAATGTTGTTAGATAGATAGCATTATCACTAAAAATAAATAAAATAAAAATAAAAGTTTTAAAAACTTAAAAACCGAGTTAAAAATTAAATTTACTCAAAAGTATGAAATAATATTATTATACTTAGATACACGACATTAACACACAATAACGAAATCAAAGGTAGGCACGAATTAAATTAGGGGCCTAAAATTTATTTGGAGGTGGGTGTCAGCAATGCCATCGAATCTAAAACATTTGATACGTAAGTAGCTGTGTGCTGGTACCGACCTCAAAAATAAATTTAGGCCCCCAATTTAATTCGTACCTACCTTTGATTTCGTTATTGTTGGTTAATGTCGTGTATCTAAATATAATAATATTATTTTATACTTTTGAGTGAATTTCATTTTGAAGTCTTTTTTTTTGAAGTCGGTAAAAACCGTGCTATAGGTCATTTAACCTGCGTGATTGACCCAACGACGCAAGTCGCACTGACCTACGACCGCTACATATCGTATACCATTCATCACTGGCCTGCTGTTATATTAACACTGCAAAACCAGGGCCACAGTTGTGTCGTGATGGTTAAGTCGATTAGCTTCACATCCGGAGCTCGCGGGTTCGATTCTCGGCGGAGTCTAACTTTCTACGACTCGGTTGAGGGAAGGTCATTGTTTTAAGCCCACCTGGCTAGCTACCACCATCTTATCTAAGTCTTGCCGCCAAGCATCATTGTTACCAGCATTGATGTAGGCATCAAAACAGCTGTTAACGTAGGCCGGTCCATAGCTGTTAGTTTATTGGTCGAAGGGTAATCAGCATTTTGAACGTGCTGTGATAATCTTGGCACCCAACTGAAAATCCCAAATCTTTTAAATTTGTTGCAGCAATACGGTCTTTATTTATTTTCTCCATTAAAATGCACCTGGACCTACAACATTCCACTATTCTTCTACAGATATTTCGGCTACCCAATAATAGAAGACGAGGAGCGCGCCTGGTTTCCAGCTGAGGATCTCCGCGACTTCCACGGGATAGAACCCAGACCCGTCTCCGCCATGGAGACCCTACTATTCTGCACCAAACCCGATGGCAGCGAGGGATGCTGCTGGCCCGGCTGCTGCGAGACTGACGACGAAGAGTAACGAGAGTAAATCATCAGTAGATTCTTAGTCTTTTTAGTTATTTCTTTCTAACCAATAAATTTGATCAGACAGTAGGGTGGCACTCTCAGAAGGCAAGACGGTGCTATGATTTGTGCAAGGTTCCTGATCACCACTCGATACTCAGGGCAGAATATTCACGCGCCAATGCGGAAGGCCTCATCATCATATCTGTAGCAAAACGTCTTCTTGTGAAGCACGAAAACGGTTGTGAAAAATGCTACAACAGCCATAACATCCAGGTGATGACCGTGCTTCTGGTCAGTTGACCTGCGTAATCACACTGAGCGACGATAGCCGTTATACATTAATCAGATAAAAAGAGCATAACAGAGACGTAAAACCATACCATACAATTAGATATCATTTTTTATAAATTTATTATTATTATATCAGCTCATATACGTCCCCACCGAGGGGCTCGAGCCTACCCTGAATCAGTGCGATTAGGCCTTAGTCGACCACGCGGGCCCAGTGCGGGTTGGTCGACTTCACACACAACTTGCGAGTTTCTTCGCAGGCGTGTGCAGGTTTCCTCACGATGTTTTCCTTCACCGTTAAAGCAATCGGTAAGTATATGTACGTAAGTTTTTGAAAAACTCATTGGTACATTGGCCGTCCAGATTTGAACCCGGTACCTCTGGTTAGATGGACCGAGTCGTTACCGGCTGAGCCACCGACGCTTTTATAGATAAATAGATAAATAGATGGGTTATAAACACTGGCATAAAACGGTTTTCTTTCGGTAATAGCAATCAAAACTAGAGACTTAGGTATGAACATTGAATATTTTTCCTTACACCTGTGTATGTAGCAGTGATATGCTATGTATAAGGGGAGGTAGATAGGTTACGAGCTTCCTAAAAGTGAAGCAAATAAAAAGATGCCAATAGGGGATCGGACTGCACCAAAAATAAAATCTGAAATATGATTTCCTAAATTGCTCTCCTCTTGAAGTTTCAAAAAACCTTACTTGTTTTGTTTTTCCATCAATTCTTCAATTTTTAATTGATCAAATTCACAAAATAAGTTCGTCAATGACGCAAAAAATCTGTGACGTCACTTGTGGGTATTTCAAACATTTTTCGAACAAAATTTCGTTATTGACAGATCATAAAAAGTAACTCAAATGACTAGCAGTCCGATTCCCTATTGGCATCTCTTTTCTTAGTAGCATTCGGTGCAACGGAAGCGAACTACATTTAATATTGTGTTTGTAAATGGGTTCGATTTTCAAATTACATAACCCATGTATGTTAACAAATGTCTGGTATGTAGGTTTTTCCTTGATGAACCTCCCCTGATGACAAAAGAATTGTTGGAAACAGTGCAAAAAACTGAAGTCTATGTCGATATGTCATTGTCAAGATGTATTCAATCGGTATGCCAAGTATGTCCGTATGTCAAGTTGTATTGCTAGCGTAGTAGGCGAAGCTATCGAAGTGTACTGTTTACGCTTGACACAGTGAAAGCGCACTAACGCATTTCTCTAGCTATTAGAATTTGTCCGAAATTGGTAGTAAACATTCGTTTTTAAGGTGAACACTGAGTGTTAAATAAAAAAAAATCAAATCCATATTTTGAAATAAGAACATATCTTTTTGCATATTACGCATGTTATCTACAAAATACATATCTAGTTTAGCATAATCTTATATTTACATATCCGCAGTTGATGTTTTTATACGCATATTAACATGATTGCATTTTAATATCAGTCCGTCAAAATTTTAAATTCTCAAAAAATTTTGAAATTTTATTGTGGTATCTATTTTTTTTTAAAAAAACTAATAAAATCTGCAGAATTTTAATTGGATTACCAAAAGTATTGATTAATGAAGCAATGTACTTCAAACGTTTTGTTTTTGTTAATCGTGATCCGTCTACCTAGTTATTTTATACCTATTTTGATATCTGTGATATTTTTTATAACTGTTAACTATCATTAAAAATTTATATCGATTAAAAATGTTTTCTAGAGGTTTAAAATCCCAGTTTATCGTCAAAAAGGCTACGTTAATAAAGTATTTTCAAATCATTCTATACTGCTCCATTGTTCGGGGTGGATGAAGATAGGGATTCGCACAGTAGTGGGTAGTTCAAATGTGCATATTAACACATTAACAGTCCAGTGTACCACATGTGGTACACGGGGAGCGGTTCTGCCGAGATCGTGTACCATAAGAGGCACACGAGCTCTATGTTACTTTACGGGCTCACAAATATGGACATATGGTGTGTTTTGGAACCCTTGTATGGGATTGTTAATGTTGCCAGATTTCCAAACTGATATGTAAATACTATAGAAACTTTTTAAAATATGCGAATTTGATAATTAGAAAGAGCGTGGCTTAATTATATATTTTATGTTAAATATATCGAAAACGATTTTAATTTATTTAGAAAGTACGTAGTTTGTTGTTCTATAATAAAAATAAACGACAAATAAAATATGTGACAATAAAGCACAATAATGGACGACTATAATAATATTGATACATTTTTAGTTTAAGTAATTTGTATTTTTGAGCTGTTAACTTTTTATTTAACCTAAGTATAATAAGTACTTACGAATAAATGTTGACAATATTTTTAATGTAGGAAAAATTAGATGTCCATTTTTACTGCAAATAGTTTATAAGTAAAGTTTGCTTTAGAGAGTTGTTACAGTACTAACTAAATAAGATATGTAGGTAACCTATACATATATAATGAATACTTATAAAATTATGCCATATCAGACTAATGATCCATATCTACATAAAGTATTAAGTAGTTTTTTTTTATTAGAGAATTAATTATTATAGCGAAAATTATACAACACCATGGATTTTGGAGACAATCATAGCTACTTATGACAATAAAATATGAATTTCAAAGGTGTAAAGATCTAGTTAAATACGCAAATAATATTTTTCGTAGTTTTTCTAGTTCATTTAGAATTTATGTCAATGGTTGGAAAATTAGTATTTTTTTTTAATTAACAATTTGAGTACTGACTTGTTATTTATTAGGTAGGTATAATTGTTATATCTGTAGAAATTTTACATTACTCTTATTAAACTAAAGGTAAATATATAATATCGTCCGTCAGCTTATGTTAATGATTTTATAAATACAGTGTAAAGTCTATATAGCGACACTCAAGGGACCGGGCATTTTGTGACGTTATAAGAGTTTTCGTTATACAGAGCTAAAATAGCGTTAGGGTAAACCAACTGGAGCCAGAAAATTTTACGTTTCATAGAGTGAATCGTTATATCGAGTGACGTTATACAGAGTTTACACTGTATTTTCAATCTGTGTCTAATAATATGTAAAGTAAAGGATAAGGTAAAAGTCAATTACAGCTCGTGATAGTACATTCGCGAAACAGTTTTTTTTTAACATCTGCTTAAAATCGCCAAAAAATGTTGAGACTTTTTATTTAAAGTTAGCGTAGGTATCATTTGTACGAAAAGTCCAAAACTTTTTGTAATTTCAGCAAAGTTAAGCACGTGTGACGCGTACAACCATTTTGGCAGTATAGGTACCAGCGCTGCGTATATGAGAACCCTTCCAGTATTCAGAACCCCAGTACTTCTGACCTGCGGGGGCCTAGCGATTGGACGCGTTGTTTGGTCAATTAAATGAACTCCTTGCCTGCGTCAGTGTTTACCGATTCTTATAATTTGGGGATCTTCAAGGCAAGAGTGAATAGGCATTATTTGAGTTTGCGTGTACCATCCTCGACTGCATCATCACTTACCAAAAAAAAAACCAAAAAAAAAAACTGCTTTTAGTTCTGTAATGGGGAGGTTTTTACAAACGCAACAAATTCAAATTCGTACCGCTACTCAGATAAACATTATCCTGTTTTTAGTTCGTGTTATGGATATGAATATGGGTCATTCAAATACTAAGTGAGCGAATGACGAAACAGCTCCTTTTTTTTCGTAACTCTCAAATCTGCCACCCAGGGGTGAGGAGATGGGGCGGGGGGAGGGGGGGAAACGAGCGAGACGCTCTTTGACATTATCACCATCAAACCGAACGAACCTACTCGCACAACTCTAGTCTCTCTTTCTTGACACACGTGACACTGAGATCGGGGAACATAGTGCAGAAATCCCTCCCCGCGTGTCAGATCGCACCTAAGTACTTTTATGCTTTCTGAGGATCTGAGTAGAGGAAGACTTTTAATTATGAAGTCTTGAATACTGCACTGGAAATCATTCCCCAATCCAGATAGTTCGCAACTCCGAATAGCCGAATGGTTTTAGATAGCTTTCAGTGAATTAATGAAAGTGTTTCCATAAACGCAACAAACGTATATATTAATAAATATGCCCTCTTACGACAAACGTAATTTTTATAGGTAATGGTACGGAACACTTCGTGCGCGTGTCCGACTCGTACTTGGCCGGTTTTCAGAATGTTCTTGTTTCGAAAAAATGCGCACCCTTTAGCAGTCATGCCTTTCGAAAAAAATACTTAATTGACTATTCATTTACAATAAATTTTAATTATAAGTTTGTATGGGAGTCGAATTTCTATAGGTCATCTTAATTTGTTTCATATGAATAGTTGATAACTTGATAAGTTATAAATATAAAAGTACCTAATTATATATGAAGAATAGTTTAGAATGACAAGTTAAGAGATGATGACTGCTAGTCATTTGAGTTAGTTTTTATTATCTGTTAAAACACCATTTTGTTCTGGAAATGTTCGAAATATATAGGCGTGAAGATAATAGTTTTTAGCATCATTTAGGTATGTACTTATTTTGTGATTTTAATGATTTGAAAAATGTGATTTTTATAGATAATGGTACGAAACACTTCGTGCGCGTGTCCGACTCGTACTTGACCAGTTTTCAAAACGTTCTCTTTTCGAAAAAATGCGCAGCCTTTAGCAGTCATGCCTTTTTAAAAAAAAACTTAATTGGCTATTCATTTACAATAAATTTTAATTATAAGTTTGTATGGGAGTCGAATTTCTATAGGTCATCTTAATTTGTTTCATATGAATAGTTGATAATGATAAGTTATAAATATAAAAGTACCTACTTACGAGTATATATCAAAAATAGTTTAGAATGACAAGTTAAGAGATGATGACTGCTAGTCATTTTTAAACATTAAACACCATTTTTTTCTAGAAATGTTTGATATAGGCGTGAAGATATAGTTTTTAGCATCATTTATGTACTTATTTTGTGATTTTAATTGAATTGAACAATGAAGACTTGATGGAAAATTAAGCGAGTATACGGTTTTTTTTTTTAATTTCAGTAAGGGGGTGATTTAGTAACAAATCATTCACAATTTATTTTTTATGCAGTCATCATCCCACAGCTTTTTCTTTTGGAGTCTGCAGTGCGGTTTGTTGTGTCTTTGAGTTATATTTTTAGAACTTCTAAGGATTTAGGATGTTAAGATGCGTTAAATTTACCAAGTTATTTCGTGAGTGTACTGGTGTTCTCAACTTAAAACACGAAATAGTACATTGTGATACGAGGGTGGAAAGTAGGTTATTGTAAACGAGCTGTCATTAACAAAGCCCGTGCCGAAGGCGAGTGTTTTTAATTTCACGAGTTGGCAATAACCTACACACCCGTGTATCACACGACGTTTTTCAATACAGTTGTGGAAAATAGTAAAAAAACAAATCGAATAATTAAATATGTTTATTTCAACATACGAGTACATACTTGTACGTACATAGGTAAATATAAAATAAAAAAAGTCAGAAAATAGCGCGATTTTGAAACTGAATTTTTTTTCTTCAACGAAATCGGGCTCGTATGTGTGTACAACCTATTCGATTTTTGAGAAATAATGATGTGAAAATGATTTAATTAAAACTAGTAATTAAATTTAATAAACAACCATTTAAAATCATTTTGAGAATTCAATGCTAAGACTTACGGTGTCCTTAATTTTTCCTCGTATAAAATCTATCCGATTTTATTCTATGTATAAAAACTTCTTACTATTAATCTTTTTAAATTGACTTTAAAATTTAAATTAAACTGCAAAAGTAATGATCAAGCTCGTAAAAGAAAGTTACGACCGCGTAAAAGAAAAATGCCCATGCAAAATATTTAATTTTAATAATATAAATATAGCCTTTGAAAGTACGCCATGTTATGCAACATTTTCAATACAGATATATGCCAGTCAAGTGTGCGCAAAATTGATTTTACCGCACACTTGCTTTTACTTTACCACTTCTTTAATTTCTAGCTAGGAGGAACAAGACATTTTTAGAAAATAAAAAATATAATAACCAAAGAATAAAAATCTTCTTGTAAGACTTTTGATAGGAGATTTTTAAAAGAGATAGGTTTTTCCTCCGTGAGGTTAGTACATTACGCTAGCTAATTCGATTCTATTTGGGGTAAGTCATAGTGAAGAAAAGAGAATAAATATGAATGAAGCGCATATCAATATCAATCAATATATTATAAACATTAAAACCTCCTTGGAAAAGATGACCCATTCCTTGACGTAACCTATGCGCTTCATTCATATTTATTCTCCTTTCTTCACAAGGATATAACCCAAATGAAGCGCATATCAATATCAATCAATATATTATAAACATTAAAACCTCCTTGGAAAAGATGACCCATTCCTTGACGTAACCTATGCGCTTCATTCATATTTATTCTCCTTTCTTCACAAGGATATAACCCAAAGAGAATCTAATCAGCTAACTTTATGTACTAATCTCTCGCAGCAACATCTCTTTTAAAATTCTCCTTTTAAAAGTCTGAAAGAAGATTATGTATCTTTGGATATTATATTTTTTGTTTGCTAGAAATTTCGTTTCTCCGAGCTAAAAATAAAAAAAGTGGCAAATTAAAAAGCACGTGTGCGGTAAAATAAATTTTGCACACAATAAACAAGCATATAAAGTACCACTTTTCGAGCAACTGTATTGAAAAATATATAAGTATTTACCTACCTTAATTATTTTCCAGTACTGACTCCGTTGGTCCAGTGGCAGCGCTCCTGCCTGCCAAGCGGAGAGTCGTGAGTTCGATCTCACCCAGGGCAAACATTCATGTGACGAACTGGTTTGTTTGTTGGGTCTGGGTGTTTAACATATTATCAGTCTCTGGTTCCCACAGTACCGCGGATTCGCGGAGTTTGCCAGGCTGTGCCCGCCGCCCGCTGCCGCGCAAGTACCCTTCCGTTGCTCTGCGTAAATACATTCGTTGCGCTACTGTAAGACGCTATATTGTAATACTGTGGTACATGGGAATCCTAGTTTGGGTTTAGAAGTCCATGTGCGATTTGTTCTCATATACAGGGTGTTTTTTTAACACCGATCAAGCCGTTAAGGGTGGGCTCTACTCATGTAACTGAACAACTTTCCCCAAGAAACCTATAAGTACTGCAATCGCGAAAAAAAATGACTCCATACAAAGTTGGCCAATCGGAATGATCGATTTCTATGAAAAGTCCATAAAAATAATTGCGAATTCAGTATGGGATTCTTGGGTACAGTTGTTCAGTTTCATGAGCAGAGCCCACCTCTTACGGCTTGCTCGGTGTTAAAAAATACAGGGTGTATTACTACTATTAACAAATCTGGCGCTCAAACCCAATATAAACGGAGAAATTAAAACAAATATGAATTAAAAGTAAAGTTCCCACTTTTGACTTCGTTTTCTTATATGTATCTGCTTTAGTATTTATAAAATGAAACAATCACGAAATAACTAGGAAAAGACAAAGAAACGCACAGAATATTGTGAACTCTGCATTGTTGTTTCTTATTAATATACTCTATGTTATCGTGTTGATGGTAAAATAAACGTTCAAAAAATACTTTCATAATATTTTATTTACATTAGCCATTAATTACGCCCAAAGCGCACCCCGGACACTGCATACAATTTAACAGTCGTGAAATGACATTTCTAAAAATAAATGACGGAGCAAACAAAATCACGGCGAAATCCTATATGTTTGAACCAATCTGTATTAATCTGGGTGACGAGGGGGTGAGGTCGGAATCTAGAGAGCGGCAAGGAGTGTCTATACTGTATGTTAGTACTAATATACAGGGTGTAACAAAATTGGTGTAGGTCCCGTTAACTGGGGGTTCTACTCGTCATACTAAACAACTTTCTCTAAGGAACCCATACATAATTCTCATAAGACAATTTGGACCCTCCAAACTAAAATGCACAAAATCGGTCGAGCAGCTGATCGATTTGTATGAAGCCAAAAAATAATTTTATGTTTTCAGCAAAGGCGTAGAACCAACGAAGTTCAGTATGATGGGCCCCAGTTAAAGGGACTTACACCAATTTTGTTACACTCTGTATATACTTTGCCTAAAGTCTTCTTCTTTCGATGCCCTATCCTAACGGATGTCGGCGACCGACATGCGAAATTCTTCCCTCTCCTTGGCCATTCTGCAGAGAGTGGCTGCGTCTTCGATTTCCGTCCATTTCTTTATATTTACGATCCAGGTTGTACGTGGTCTTCCCCTTCGATTTTGCCTTCAATTATGTTTTTAATTATTTCATATTTTGGATTTCTATATAGATGTCCCAGATATGCTGATTTCCTTTTCTTAATGGTTGTAACTACTTCCTGTTTCTTACTGTTCCTTAATTCCATTACTCTTTCATTGATGATTTTGTCAATTTTTAACATTCTTCTATATAGCCACATTTCAAAAGCATTAAGTTAATCTATGGATGATTTATTCAGAGTCCATGCTTCTACCCCATACATGAGTACAGACAGAACATAGCATTTAAAAAGTAAGCCGTAATAATTGAGGTACACTGACGAGTTCAATAGGGGATCGGACTGCATCAAAAATAAATTCTGAAACATGATTTCCTAAATTGCTCACCTCTTGAAGTTTTAAAACACCTTACTTGTGTTGTTTTCCATAACGTCTTCAATTTTTAATTGATCAAATTCACAAAATAAGTTCGTCAATGACGCTAAAAATCTATGACGTCACTTGTAAGTATTTCAAACATTTTTAGAACAAAATTTCGTTTTTTACAGATCATAAAAAGTAACTCAAATGACTAGCAGTCCGATCCCCTATTGCATGTTTTTCCCATGGAGCTTAGAGCAGACAAACCAAACTTATGATTATGACACTCGCTGTGCGGGATTCGGGCACGTGACGCAGCCACCCCTCACTGCCACCCGGGAGTAGGGGTTTTGGCAGTCGTAGAACAACTCTGTATGTACTTGAAAACTTATGTAATACTAGTGGATGCCCGCAGCTTCGCCCGCGCAGATCCCGATTTTTGCCGTTTTGGGAATTTCCCAAAATCCTTTCTTAGCGGATGCCTACGTCATAACATCTACCTGCATGCCAAATTTCAGCCCGATCCGTCCAGTGGTTTGGGCTGTGCGTTGATAGATCACTATGTCAGTCAGTCAGTCAGTCACCTTTGAGTTATATATATTTAGATTTCATCTGTGGGTACTTATCACTGAGTAAACATTCATCATCATATCAGCCAAAAAACGTCCACTGCTGGACAAAGGCCTCCCCCAAGGATTTCCACGAAGACCGGTCCTGCGCTGCCCGCATCCATCGGCTTCCCGCGATCTTAATCAGGTCGTCGGTCCACCGCTTGGGAGGCCTGCCTACGCTACGTTTTCCGGTGCACGATCGCCACTTGAGAACTTTACTGCCCCAACGGCCATCTGTTCTACGAGCTATGTGCCCTGCACACTGCCACTTTAGTTTAGCGATCTATTATTCTATTCTTTACCTAAGGAAAGTTCTTTTGGGGAAACAATAGAATGGAAAATTAAGTTTTTTTTTAAATTGATTACGGGGTCTCTTGGGAAAAAGGTGTTCAATATACCCGTGCTGCTCCGAAGTATTATTTTCTTATTATTTTATATGGACATCGAGAGTGCGCGGCAGGCGACCCGCAGCCCGCAAGCGGCTCGCCATCGACGTTGCGCGGTGTGCAAGAATGTGCGCTAACACCTAGCTTTCCTCCAACCCAACCAATTTAAGTGGGCAACAGCTCAAATGAAAATACTCGTTTCAGCGAGAAGAACTCATTTCAGCGAGTGTTTTTAATTATATATGGGGTGACTTTTAATTAGTTCTCTTGATAGCAGAAGATATTAATTTACTTGTGATTACAAACAATTTTCCCAAAGAAACTTTATGGCAAATATAAAAAAAATTTGGTCCTTGTTATGTATCCTTACAGAGCGTCGGTGGCGTAATGGCTAGGGCCGCCGCCTCCTGTCCGAAGAAACTCGCAGGTTGTGTGTGGACCTAGCGGTGAAGTCGACCAACCCGTACTGGGCCCGCGTGGTCGACTAAAGCCCGATCGCTAGCTACTTAGGCTCGAGCCCCTCGGTGGGGACGTATATGAGCTGTCTCCTTATGTATGTCCTTGTTATGTATCGAGGACCAAAAATTTTTTTTTCCGATTTGACATAGTTTTTTTTTTGAAAGTTGTTTGTAATCACGTGTACATGCATATCTTTTGTTATCAAGAACTAATTAAAAGTCAACATGTATAGCCTTCGGAAACACGCTTTGTGACACCATTTTATCTGCGTCTACTGGCTTCCGTCTAAAAGGATTTTATTTCACAGCTAAAAGTAGACGAGCTACCGAACTTTGTAGATTTCTTAAATTTGTTAAGTGCTGTGCCTCCTGTTTCTCCCACAGCAGCAAGGTGCGCTGTGAGCGAGCATGATCCGGGATGAGCGTGCGAAGTAATCTGGATCAATACCCAACACATAAGGATACCCATGCATATAATACAAGAAACGCCAGTAAGCTCAGGCCCACCCCTCACCGACTTACTAAGTCCAGAAAATTGACGCATGTTATGGGCCCTAAACTGTACAATCGACTACCGGAGAACATAACTAATGCCCCCAGTCTGAGGAGCTTCAAGTCGTTACTAAAACGTTGGCTCGTCGAGCAGGCGTTTTATAATATCAACGAATTTTTTAATTTAAAATTGAATTCCTAGACTACATATTCGTATGTAACTTAAAATTAGTAATTAATGTTGTATAACTTGACATTATTTTGAGTTTTGACATTGACATATTTTTTTATATTTTTTATTTTTATTTTCTATTTTGACATGTAATTATTAGATATTATGAATAAATGAATTATGAATTAATTATTATGAATTTGGAACAAAAGTTAGATGGAGCTATTTACTTACTAATTTGGACACTCTTAGTTAAATAATAAGCCCGCTTCTATCTTCGGCATCATCGTCACTTACCATCAGGTGAGATGATGCCAAGGCAAAGTATATATTTAGTACTAACATACAGTATGGACACTCCCTGACGCTCTCTAGATTACGACTTCACCCCCTCGTCACCCAGATTGATACAGATTGGTTATAGTTTGGTTGTCGAACGTATATAGGATTTCGCCGCTATTTTATTTGTTCCGTCATTCTTTTTTGTGTCATTTCTGGCTTGTTGAATGAAGTGACCTGGGTGTTGCCAAGGGCTTGCTAATTGTGAATTAAAAAATAATCTTTTAAGAATGTGACACCTGAATGTGATCTTAATATTAATGGTGGGGGATTTCTTTGGGTTCAGCTCGTCTTTCCTGTACCACTTTTTATAGGAAACGCTATTTTTTTAAGGTAGGAACTCCCACTCGGATGTTTAAGGTTGAAGGTAAACGGCTAAAGGCTCGCCTCTTGCAACAAAACCTTCGTAGTTTGATTTGACATGAGAATCAGAAAATGGAGCCTCGAAGGGGCTCTGTCTACGGGTGCACTGTCAGGCTTGGCCTAGACAAAACTAGGAAAAAAATGGTGCATGGGGTGCGAGCTGGACCACAAGTAACCTGCATGTTTATCTCAATTTCAGGTGTGTTTTTTTTTACCCAAAGGCCTCCCATAAGGTTTTTCATAACAACCGGTCCTGCGCTGCCTGCATCGAGCGGCTTGACCAGGATGTCAGTCCACCGAGTGAGAGATCTCAGGTGTATTTTTTTACCCAAAGGCCTCCCATAAGGTTTTTCACAACGACCGGTCCTGCGCTGTCTGCATCGAGCGGCTTGACTAGGATGTCAGTCCACCCAGTGAGAGGCCTCAGGTGTATTTTTTTACCCAAAGGCCTCCCATAAGGTTTTTCACAACAACCGGTCCTGCGCTGCCTGCATCGAGCGGCGATCGCCACTCAAGAACTTAGCTGCCACAACGGCTCCTTTACCAGGTTGTCAGTCCACCGAGTGAGAGACCTCTACGTTTTCCTATGCGCGATCGCCGCTGGAGAACTCTTCTGCCCCAACCGCTATCTGTTTAACGAGGTATGTACTCGGCCCACTGCCACTTACGTTAAGCGATTTTGAAAGCTATATCGGTTACTTTGGTTCTCCTACAGATCTCATTTCTGATTCGATCATGTAAGGAAACTCCGAGCATAGCTCACTTCATTGCCCTTTGGGTGACCTTGCTACTGCTGAAGGTTGTTTAAAATGGAATGAAAAATAAGGAATAATTATGAAGTTAATTTTTTTTATTGATTCCATTCAATTCTTCAGTATCAGTATACCTATTAGCAGAATGAGTACCTATAATATTATATAAACAGTATCAGTATACCCTTATTTTTCTGTTCTGAGAGTATACCTACTAGCAGAATGATTACCTATAATATTATTTATACTTCAAGTCATCATAAATCAAGCATATTTTCAGTGTTACTTGAAAAATAAAGCTGGGGTTTCGATTTATAAAAATTAACAGATTCCCCAAAAAGCCATTGACAATTCGCATTCGCACAGTTGGCCAATCAATTTGGGAAAACACTTTCTTTTGAATTGACTGGGGAAAAATAGTTCAGTTTTTTTAAAATATCACAATTGGTAAGCCCTTGGATAGTAAGTACAATGATCCCGAATTTCATAAAACTCCGTTATAATAAAGTCAGTACCTTAATAATTTAATAAAGTCTCTGTAATTGTTAAGCTGAAGCAAATAAATAGGTAAGTATTTAATTAATTTATAATTATTTATTGTATAGTTGGGGGACAGATGCGAAGCAGTTCGTTGGTGATTTGGGGAGAAGGATCAATGATATAAGCGGTGACTCCCGCTCCGGTTCGTTCCTGGTGCAAAGGTTGGCCATTGCTATTCAGCGGTGTAATGGGCACCTTTGCGCCGGGTTCGGTAAGGGGCGGATTATTTATTTATAGATTATTAAGATAAATTTTTATTTGACTTTTGACATGTTATAAATAATTTGAATTCATTTAAATGTAAAATATGTAAGTAGTTTAAAACAATTTCTGACTCTCAATTATATAATAAATAATTTAATAATTATCAGAAACGAGGAGATCCGTAAGAGAACCAAAGTAACCGACATAGCTCTCGGAATTGCTAAACTTAAGTGGCAGTGGGCGGGGCACATTGCTCGTAGAACAGATAGCCGTTGGGGCAGTAAAGTTCTCGAGTGGCGACCACGCACCGGAAAGCGTAGTGTAGGCAGGCCTCCCACTCGGTAGACCGCTGACCTGGTGAAGGTCGCGGGAAGCCGCTGGATGCGGGTAGCGCAGAACCGGTCGTCGTGGAGATCCTTGGGGGAGACCTATGTCCAGCAGTGGACTTCCTTCGGCTGATATGATGAATTTAAAAATATAGTACTTGGTGTGTCTTCATCAATATTTATATATTTGGACAAATAAGAAATCTATATTATACTCATATTTCCTGAAATAGTGGTTTAGCTGGTAGGGGGTGGGGACACGCAAATCTAACAAACCACTTCTAAACGTTATATTTAGTAAACAAATCATCTATTGGAATAACATTAAATAATTTCAAAAAAACACGACAGATTAAAAACACTACCTCTCTTTTTGGGAAGTCGGGTAAAATGTATCCTATGTCACTCACGGGATCAAGATGAATATAACGATACCTCGCATTCTAAAATCCATCAAGCCGTTTAGGAGATATCGTGGAATAAAGGAACATACATACCTATAAATAAACACAAACTACTAAAAACAATACAGTCCTTTTTGTGGACAATCGTGTAAAAATAGGTCTTAGCAAACCTACAGTAGGTAATTTTAATAAACCTATTCAACGATACCCAACTCGATAAGGTAATTGAATAAAAAAACCATTGACATGTAGGTAAGGTACCAAAAAAAAATTACAGATTTTATTTTACTAGCTGTTTCCCGCGGCTTCACCCGCGTGGACGTTTCTGACTTTTCGAGGGTGCGCAGTGCGCGAGCCGCAAGCGGCTAGCGAGCGTGGAAAAAAGTAGCCTATGTGTTAGTCCAGGTCCTAATCTGTCTACCTACCAAATTTCAGCCAGATCCGTTCAGTAGTTTTTGCGTGGAGAAGTAACAAACATACACACTCACACAAACTTTCGCCTTTATTATATTAGTGTGATTTCACAACTCTTTATACAGAGGTCACAGATTTGTGTGATTTCATAGCTGTAATTCTTTGAGTAAAACTGCTGTAACATACCGACGGACAAGGCGAAACTATTAGAGTTCAAACAACAAAATCCTAATTTCGCGGGGCTGCTGCAAGCAAAGACTTCTATATAGAACGAGGTAGACGTGGTGTACTGTACCAAATGACATTTTAAAGGCAATCCTCAAACTACAACATCGATAACATTATACACACAAACACAATAAAGTATCGACGTGAACGAGTGTGAGACAGCAATATTCATTGTCAACGTGAGTGACAAGGAAGGCCTTCTGTGGTTTCGCGCTAGAACCGAACGAAAAGGAATTTGACGAAATGAGCCGCCGAGTACTTAGCATACTTAGCAATGGTGTTAATTAGCTCCTTTTAAGCGCTTCACGATTTGGTGTGAGTGCCACGTCTACCTCGTTTTATATAGAAGTCTTTGGCTGCAAGTTAAGAAGACTCTTACGTCTTAAGACTATCCGATTGCGTCCCCGAACGTGCAGTCATCGACGCACGCGCATTGATATCGATGGCGGACTTGTGTTTTGAATAGGTAGCAACGTGGTTCAACTCTGATGAAACACTAAACATGTACATGTTTGTACACGAGCAGTCTGTGGCCAGACTATACGCATAGGGCTTACAACGTTCTCCGGGTCCAATACAGAGTCTTAAGAAAGGTATCCACTTTTTTAACTGGAGCTTGTACTCATGACACTGACACTGAATAACTTTCCCCAAGAAACCTATGGTTAATTCGCATTTGTTTTTTTTAAATAAAAAAGTAAGTGTGTGGTTTTATGAAACCACGGTAAAAGTGCAACTTTACAGAGGACGAAACGATCATACCGTCAGACGAAAGCGACCGTCACGCGACATGCAACACACAGGCGAAAAAATGTGAGACGATGTAATAAAAGTTTCACTTATTAAATTGCGCGGAATACGCCAGAATAGGTATACGCCCATTGCGGGCCGGAGCGGTCATTGAACTTTGGCCTTTGACTGTTAAGTTTAACCTGGGAGTTATTCTGAGCAGTTTGATAATTTAATTTAAAAAAAATAATTGCGAATTGACCGTGGGTTTCTTGGGGAAAGTTGTTTAGTTTCATGAGTACAAGCTCCAGTTAAAAAAGTGCATAATATCGTTAAGGCCCTATATAATAACGCGTTCAGGGCGTCGTTGTTGGTCGCCGCGCTCTTGTAGATTGTAGCGCCTCAGGCAACTATTTAGTAATCTGTGCCTCAGGCATGTTTGCGCAAGCTCGTGTAAATTGCTTCTACGCAACTATGCAGAGTGCGGTCCAGCTACAAGAGCGTCCTGAATATGATAGCAGAGATAGACTGGACGGTGTCTACTGTCTACGTGAATCATTGCTGTAAGGTTCACGTAGTACCAAATACAAAAAAGTACACCATAACCACAGTATATATGTCACCGGGATATTGTAAAAGCCGCGAAATTACACTCACTAGTTAGATTATGATAAAGGTAAATTGTGAATCGTATCATAATATCACGGCCTATTCTTGTACCCCCGAATAAAACCGATGATATCTTCTGCTGCGAAGCATTCTGCTACCTTTAGGAAGCGTTTCTCCAGCAGTGGGCGCCTTTCGGCTGATATGATGACGATGACAACGCTAAGATTTCAACGTCGGGGAAGCCTCTAATCACCTAATTCAGCTGGGGATGCCAGGGTCCATTGGCCAGCTGTCCAGAGCGTCGAGGGAAGAGCAGCGGCGGCGGAGCTGGTCCTGCGACGGAGAAGCGAATTGACCTTCGTGTGGTCAATGCACCTACTGTTTTATTTCCTACTTTATTGAAGTTTTCTTTATCGGTGGTTTTTAAATTTTCAATTAACGCTTTATTTCATGCTCTTTAAACTTAATGTATCTCAAACACGATACCTCTGCTGTAAGTTGGGTCTCATGCAGATACTAGGAGATGCTGCAGCATCAGGTCTAGGTAACTATGTTCTATCTTTCATTGAGAGTATTCCAATGAGCCCAAACACGATTTATCTGCTGTAAGTTTGTGAGGAGTCGGGTATCCTGCAGATTCCAGAAGATGCTGCAGCATCAGGTCAAAGTTACCATGTTCTTTTTAATACCAATTCATTGAGACTATTCCAACGAGCCCAAACACGATAGGTACCTTTGCTGTAAGTTGGTGAGGAGTTGGGTATCCTTTCGATTCCAGGAGATGCTGGAGCATCAGGTCACGGTTACCATGTTCTATCTAACACCTATGTATCCTACAGATTCCAGGCGATGATGCAGCCTCAGGTCAAGGTTACCATATTCTAACTAACACTTATTCATTCCCAATAAGCCCAATATGATACCTCTGCTGTAAGTTGGTGAAGAGTTGGGTATCCTACAGATTCAAGGAGATGCTGCAGCATCAGGTCAAGGTTACCATGGTTTTGAAATATCGTTACAATAACAGGACACCAAATTTCGAATCGATCGGAACGGTATAAGTTGCCCACATCTCTAGATAAGAGCGAATGATGATAGCAGCTGAAACTGTTGAATCGATTTTTACTTAATATAGCTTTGAACCACCGTAAAAAAAACGCACCAAAATCGGTCCATCCGTTTAAGAACTACGATTCCACAGACAGACAGACAGATACACACACACAGACATTAGCGTCAAACTTATAAAACCCGCCTTTTTGCGTCGGGGTTTAAAAACCACTCGTCTTACTACTAAATATGCATGTTCTTATAATGGGAAATTGTATCCAAGTCACTGACTAAATCGTCTGTTAAAGACGTATCCGACAATTAAAGTGCTCATTGGCCATAAGCCCCTGATGACTAATTCGTTAAATATTTCAATGTTGACTATTGTTGTTTATATATTTATAAAAAAAAAACCTATGTTTACATGATTGAACATTATATTTGGCTTTCACAAAAAACATAAGAATTGCATCCATTTACACATACTCGTATACCGACATGGTTTCTGCGTATCTGAATGCACACAGACAGTGTAAAATAAAATATTAATATTCAGATTAATAATTCGACTAAAATTAGTTCACTATAGGGGATCGGACTGCTAGTCATTTGAGTTACTTTTTATTATATGTCAAAAACGAAATTTTGTTCTAAAAATGTTTGAAATACCCACGAGTGACGTCATAGGTTTTTAGCGTCATTGACGAAGTAATTTTGTGAATTTGATCAATTAGAAATTGAAGACGTGATGGAAAAACATAATTGAAAACGCTAAAGACGTTAAAAAAAACCGACTTCTATCGCAACAAATTAGTACATTTTTGCATTATTATTTTGTTAATTTTCTACTAAAGTACTACACCGATTTTGATAAACTTTATATGGGACCACACGGGAAGCACTAGCTTTCAAATAAAATAAGAATCATAAAAACTGGTTCACCCAGTCAAAAGTTCTGAGGTAACAAACATAAAAAAAAACATACAGACGAATTGAGAACCTCCTCTGTTTTGGAAGTCGCTTGAAAACAAGGTTTTTGAAACTTCCAGAGGAGAGCAATTTAGGAAATCATATTTTAGAATTTATTTTTGATGCAGTCCGATCCCCTATTAGAAGAACTACTGCGCGCCACTACTGAGGCCATGTGATCTTGCACTTCGATACTAGGTACACCCCACAAAAGTAACTTTAGCACACATAAAATCATCGTCATCATCATCATATCAGCCGAAGGACGTCCACGGTTGGATACAGGCCTCTTCCAAGGATTGCTACGACGACCGGTTCTACGCTACCCGCATCCAGCGGCTTCCCGCTACCTTCACCAGGTCATCGGTCCACCGAGTGGGAGGCCTGGCTACGCTACGTTTTTCGGTGCGCGAAGATATCCCAGATGTCAGCCTGTACGACATTAGAATAATAACAATAAAATACCGGGTGATGATGGAATTAAGGCTGCAATTCTGAAAGCAGGTGGAACACCGGACTTAAAGCTCTTCAGAAATTATTTAATTCCGTTATACTCGAAGGACAAACGCCTAAGGCATGGCACAGAAGTGTGGTCGTGCTTTTCTTCAAAAAGGGTGACAATACCCTGCTGAAGAACTACAGACCCATCTCACTTCTTAGCCGTGTCTACAAGCTGTTTTCGAGAGTCATTCATTACGAATCGTATAGGTTTGACGACTTCAAGGCTTTAGTACCATAGACCACATACATACGCTGCGACAGATTACACAGAAGACCGAAGAGTACAATCAGCGACTATATTTAGTGTTCCTGGACTATGAGAAAGCATTTGATTTGGTCGGAACCTGGGCTGTGTTACAGTCTCACCAGTAGCGGTGCCAAATTGACTATCGATATATCGAGGTACTGAAGTGTGTGTATGAAAACGCCACCATATTGGTTCGCCTCCAGCATCAAAACTCGGAACCTATCCGTCTGCAGCGAGGGGTGTGACAGGGAGATTTTATATCTCAGAAACTATTAACACCACCGCCCGTGAAGATGTTTTTAAGCTTTTGGACTGGGGTGGACTCGGCATCAATATCAACGGCGAGTACGTCACCTTCGATTTGCTGACAAATAAAATAAACCAATCAACTAAAAACAGACTGCTTAAAAATGTATCCTTTGTCACTTAGGAGATCAAGACGAATCTAACGACACCACGCACTAGAAAATCCATCAAGCTATATAGGCCACAGGCTCCGTCGAAAAAACAGATATACTTATATCCACCCAAAAGACATTGCTCTTCTTGGACAGTCTGGTAATAAAATGCAACAAGAGGTGCATGAAAATGAGGTCCCTACAATCTGTAATAGTAATTTTTTAAATTGTAAATTAACTGTCACTACTATTATCTCTTATGAGGCCCATAAGCAGGCTCAAGGTTACCCAAAGGGCAATGGAGCGTGCTATGAGTTTCTCTGCGTGATCGAATCAGAAACGAGGAGATCCGTAAGAGAACCAAAGTAACCGACATAGCTCTCAGAATTGCTAAACTTAAGTGGCAGTGGGCGGGGCACATTGCTCGTAGAACAGATGGCCGTTGGGGTAGTAAAGTTCTCGAGTGGCGACCACGCACCGGAAAGCGTAGTGAAGGAAGGCCTCCCAATCGGTGGACCGATGACCTGGTGAAGGTCGCGGGAAGCCGCTGGATGCGGGCAGCGCAGAACCGGTCGTCGTGGAGATCCTTGGGGGAGGCCTATGTCCAGCAGTGGACTTCCTTCGGCTGATATGATGATGACTATTATCTCACTAATAACATCTTAATAAATCGATTTGCTTATCAATTTTGTTTGTATATTAATTGGTTTCTTGTGGAAAGTTGTTCAGTTTCATGTGTAGACATTCTCGTTGATCAACAACACCTGATTCATGGGTGTAAATACACATGACACAAAAAAAACAAGGAGAAAATTGGTGAACCCAATAGGTCTAATTAAGTCAAAAGTTTTTTTTGAGAGGAATTTTCTTGGCATCAATGTCATACCCGAGTCAAGTGTTATAGACCAAAAGACCCGCACCATATATCTGGGTGTTCTTTAAATAAAAACCCATAACATTTCCACTGCTGGTTGTACTTTTTCGGATTAAAGGTAAGAGATTATTTTTAAACTACTTTTTAACTAACCAACAGCAACATCAAAAAAAGGAGGAGGTTTCTCAATTCGACCGAATACATATATTTTTATGTGTGTTCGCGGATAACTTCGTCGTTTATGAACTGATTTTGATGATTCTTTTTTTGTTGGAAAGGAGATATCCCAAGGGTGGTACTATGATAAGGAAACCAGGATCTGATGATGGCATGTTTAAAGTCGTTTTTTTTTGTACAAAGAGTACCAACTTAATACAATATAATAGTGAAAGAACAAAATATTATTCTAACTACATTATATTTGACTAACTACTATTGAACGTTTAGTTCAGGATTAACTTCAGTCTCTGCTTTTTTCATCTTCTTGGCTTTTATATCGGCCATAGTCTGCTCTATGGAACGTTGGTCTTTTTTGTTCTCACTCGGTACCTCTCCGTAACTCTTGTTAACGTTAGTCTTCTGTGCAGCATCAATGGCTGCTTCTTCACCAATTAAATGTGCGTACTTTTGCTTATAAAATGTGCCACTCAGCTCTTCTTTTCCACTTTTACGTTTCCTGCTTCCTTCTTCTCTATCTAAAGCGGCTTGTTTAGCTAATTCAGCGTTCAGTAAAGCCATTTCAGCGGCTTTCTCCTCATTCCATATTCCACCTGCTCTACGTACAGACAATTCATCTTCAGAAGGACCTTTCTCTTTGGGATAAACAACTGAGTATCGGTCAATACCATCTTGACCAAAAGAAAACACTTGCACTCCAGCGATCTCTGCCACATCTCTTATAATCGCCCGATACTTTTGATCCATCGGGTCGAACTGTATGTAAGGTTTAGCACCATCTTTTATGAAGTTGCTGATTTTTTCTTCGACACGGCTTCTAAACCTGTTTAGCATATTTTTTTCTTCCTTCTGTTTGCGCTCCAACACCTCCTTTTGCTTTTTTACAGCTTTTCTCTGTTCTTCGCTAGCAGAAGGTGGTTTCTGCATCGAGTTCAGAATGGAACCAAGGAGATCCATCTTTAAATTTGGTTTTCTGAGCAAAAAGATGTGTAAGCTAGAATCTCTTTTATTCTGTGTTGCCAATCAGTGGGTTCTTTAAAATTTTCTACTAAAGAGTTAGTGTTTAGACCTTTGAAAGTAAGAACATCGAGTGACGTGTTGATCTGAGCACAGATCTGGCTGCCATAAGATATTGTGTCCGTAGAAAATTGTAATAATTCCTTTAGAGGTGGTTGGAAAGGGGATCCTTTAACCAGAATGCTTTGTTCTTGAAAGTCAATGCTTTTGCAACTCTCTTGTAGTGTATTGTTTTTGGTGCAAAGTTTTTCGAAAAGCTCCTCTAGTTTTGTCCTGGAACAGGGATTACCATTCATTGCATATGGGCACACAAAGAGTTCTGTACCATCATACAAGAAAAAAAAAACACGTTTCTTGTATGGGGCCGCCTTTATGTTTTTATTTGTTATAGTGGAAATAGAAATACACACTCTGTGAAAATTTTAACTGTCTACCTATTAAGGTTCATAACATGCAGCCTGCTGACAGACAGATGGACAGAGGAGGCTTGTAATAGGGTGCCATTGGTCACCCTTTGGGTGTACAGAACACTAAAAAATATTATAATATAATAATATTATAATATATTACAATGTTTAATTATGGTTAACTTAAATGTCTGATCTAAAGATCCAATGGGAAGCCGCTGGATGCAGGCAGTACTGCAGTACAAGATAGGTCGTCAGGCATCAATCAGTGTTCAATCTGCAATTACTAATATTATCCAAGTGTGGATAAAAAAAACCGGCCAAGTGCGAGTCAGAACTGCACACATAGGGTTCCGTACCATCATACCAGATGGCGCTAGTTTCTTCAGTTCCGTACTTATCATACTAGATGGCGCTAGTTTCTTCATGTTTAAAAAAAAACATGCTTTTTGTATGGAGACTTCCACTTTTTCTAATTTTTAGTATTTGTTGTTATAGCGGCAACAGAAATACATCATCTGTAAAAATTTCAACTGTCTAGCTATCACAGTTCATGAAATACAGCCTGGTGACAGACGGACGGACAGTGAAGTCTTAGTAATAGGGTCCCGTTTTTACCCTTTGGGTATGGAACCCTAAAAATCGCGATGCGATACGGCTCGCGCACCTATGTCCACGCCTTCTATATCCACGCGGACAACAGCTTGTATCCAATAAATTGTTATTGTTAGAACCCTTATTCATAATTCGTGTTTGGGTAAGAAATTCTTATCTTTAACAATGTTATAAATGTGAAAATGTGTTTGTTTGTTACCTTTTCATGCTTCAACACCTCGACCAATCTTGATGATATTTGGCATGCAGGTAGCCTGTGTCACAAAATGGTGCTTAGTTATAGTTCAATGCAGTTCCTGAAGGGAACTGAGAATAATACTGTTCTTTTGGTTAATTTCTTTAACATTGCAATGGTACCATGGATTGTTGTGATTTTTTGCACTAAGATGGTCGAGGACATTATTTACTAATTAGCATATCCTGACATAGTTCCCGAGGGATCTGGGTAAAACTCGTTTTCACGCTCGCGCACCTCGACGTCGCAACCACGGAGTCGCAACAGAGCAACGGATTGAAGTGATTTTTTGTATAGAGTTGGTTGTGGGGTTGGGAGTGACATAGACTGCTAATCAGAATAGCTCGATGTAGTTCCTGAGGGATCTGGAGGAAACTAATGTACACGCGAGCAAAGCCACGGGCAAAAGCTAGTGTAGATACTTACAAGTTATGCCTTATTTCAGAAATTTCATCTGCAATCAAACTATGCAATGAAGCAACCAATTTTGATTGGAGTACAATGAAGTCTTCACAAGGAGTACCTTTCAGATCCGCACTGAAAAAAAAAACATTTCTTTAAATTTTTTTGGAATGTTACCTTGTCAACACTTCTCGAAACCGCAGCCATCTGAATAGACCCTCAAGCCATAGAGAGTGGTCGACTGAGCCCAAGGGCTGAGTTCGCAGATTAGTGGGTCGAGTCACTCACAAAAAAATAAACTGAGCCTGCGGGCTAAACGAGCTATGGGCTCAGATGACTATAGAATGGTTCCTAGTGGTGCTTTAGCTTGTTTTAAATACATTATTCAAACCAATGGGTTTCTATTTCTCTAGAGGGAGATTCTTGTCACGTAAATGGCCCCAGGTTGCCCATGTGAAATATGCTTGACATGCTGTAGTGAAAGTGAGACAAATATAGTACAATTTTCATACAATTTTCATTAACTATGTCTGAATCGGTTCCTTGACTCCTCATTTCAGACATTCCAATCTATTGTAAAATATAAAACCTCTTTGATTCAAACAGGGTTGGAAATTTAATTTGATTTTTTGTTTTTAAAATAAAATAATTAATTACTTTAACAATTAAAAAAAAAAATTTTTTATTCAATAGGTCTTGGTCAGTAATATAACCTGACATGGTTCTTGCAGTTGTGATGGGAACAGAGGGTGAAATGGGATGAGTGCGGGGAAGGGGCCATAGATAGATAGTAAGTTACAATGGCACACGCAACAAAACAGTCGCCGCTTCACACTATGTAAAAACTAAGTCAGGGTTATTTGACTGTACCTCCTTAGAATGACAGTAGGTATATCAGGTATATGGTGAAGAAAAACATACTGAGGAAACCTGCACACGCCTGCGAAGAAACTCGAAGGTTGTGTGTGAAGTCTAACAGCCTGCACTGGGCCCGAGTCTAACAGCCTGCACTGGGCCCGTGTGATCGACTAAGGCCCTATCGCCCTAATTAGCGTAGGCTCGAGCCCCTCGGTGGGGACGTATACAGGGTTAACCTAAAGACTTAAGTCGACCTAAATCCTTTAGGATGATAAATAATATCTAATTTGCAACAAAAAAAGATACATTAACTGGGGATCAGAAATCAGCGGTTTTCAAGTTAAAGCCCTTTTAATTTAAAAATTTTGTATGAAAAGCGCATTTGTTTTTAAATGTTTAATTATTTTCCAAAAAAGTTACACTACAGTTTTCATGCAAAATATGGTAAAAACTTCCTCAGCTTCCTCATTTTATCAGCTTTCCAACAAAGTATTAATACAATATATTTTGTATTTAAAGTAAAAAAGTAAAAAAATACAAATTAGTTGAAACAAAAAACAATGATTTCTGACGAAAGGGAGGCAGGCTCAAGTCCCATACTAATTATCCAACAATTTTCTATGAAAAAAAATCAAGTTCGAATTTTTTGGATGAGCTTGTGAATCAAAGTTAGTCAATGATGCTAGAGGGTCAGAGATGTCTGTTAATGCGAAAAACATGATAAATTAAAACATAATAATGTTTCTTAAATATTTGTATTATTTATCATCCTAAAGGATTTAGGTCGACTTAACCTGTAACCCTGTAAGATATCAGGTATGCAGTAAAATTAACTCAATTCAGCTTTACGCACAAAGCATTATGCTTCATCGTTCAGTATGCAAACGGCCAAGCAGTGGAATTCCCTGCCGGTGTTTGTATTCCCCCAATTCATATAACTTAGGAATCTTCAAGACGAAGAGATCATAGGCACTATTTAAGCTTGCATGTTACATCCTCGGCTGCTCGGCACTTACCACCAGCACTCAAATTTTTGATAAAAATTAAATAAAATAAATATTTGTTTGTTGTGATCGCAGATAAAAATAATGTAGATTTTTTTATTCACAATTGAGTTTCATACAATGATCATAACAAAAAGATGGGTAACACTTATTCTATTATATATATATATATATATAACACGTATGCATCTTTACCTTAAGTGGTGACCTTGAATAATATTTTGACACATGATAGGTCCTTTCCTTCACTACAATTGAGACAGGTGCATTTGAGACATGTCACCACATTTCGACATATTGACATCCAACGCATGACTGCAAAACTCTGCTCCGTCATGATTAGAGCAAAGTTTTTTATAACCCGTTTTCAAAGCACTAACTTTAAATCTAACTTATTTTTTATCTGAGGTTGTCATCAAGCACAGTGTGTAACTGACTGCCCCGTGGTATGCATGTGTCATCATCATCATAACAGCCAAAGGACGTCTACAGCTGGACATAGTCCTCCCCCAAGGATCTCCACGACGACCAGTTCTGCACTGCCCGCATCCAGCGGCTTCCCACGACCATCACCAGGTCATCGGTCTACCGAGTGGGTATGCATGTGTTATAACTATCAATTAAAAGGTACCTAGAATCCTAAATAGCCAGGGGTTTCAGAAAAACAATATCAAATTAGTTAGGTACTCTGTGATATTTTATACCTAGAAGTGAGAATCACAGGGTTAAATATAAAACAAAAAGTCAGGGACATCATATTACAATTTTCTGGCAGGTAGTTCATTAGTTATGCCTTCAACTTGTACCTAACCAGGACTGTCAGAACTACAATTTAAGTCGTAGATACTCCTAGTAATATATGGCAGTCTATCTAGTATGTCTTTTTGCTCCTTTTGTACGAACCCATCCGAATCTCTTGATGTAGAAGCTCTGTACCTTTAATAACACTAATCTAAAAATAGGAACGTACTTATGATTTCATAACATAATATTTTTATACATTATATCGTTAGGTATTGCGATTTACGAATAGGTGCTCTAAAATACATGCCAAATATTTCTACTTTCACGTGACATGAGCGCTGATAAAATTATGTATTGTAACTGTCGAGGTACAACTCGTTTTCGTAAGCCAAAACTACTGCGTATCATGTAAAAACTGCGTCTTTGAAGCATCACGCGATGAAATATTATAAATTCACTTACCCTTTTATCTTCCGACACCTAACAATCAGTTTATTTACGCTCAACGCACAGTTTTGGCAGTTTTTCAAGCACGTTTTAGCGGTGGTGTAAAATTCGTCGAAGAATGAGAAATAATCAATGATTTGCTTCTGCAACTTCAATTCCATTTTTCGAACAGTAATCCATTATTTAGATTTCCTAAGAATTCTGCAATAAACTCGTAGACAAGAATAGAGCGATAAAAGCGAAAAATAATCGGAGAAAGTAAATTAAAACCGTAAAGTTTTTTTCTGTCGGTTCACTGTTGAGTTATGACATTGACAACTTTGACAGTTGGTTGATGCACAACACAATAACGATTTGCCCGTAATTTAAAATGTCAACGCAAAACATTTTGAAAATATCATGAATTCATGATCGGTCTCAAAGGGCACTCATTTTATAAGTATTTAAAAGTTATGTATGATACTTATTATAAACTGCCCACACTGATATGAGATAGTTGATGAAAGGCCTTGTTGCCAAAGTCTTATAAAAAAATGAGTTCATGACTTTTAAAAGTTGTGTTTACGAAGCTCTATTTTGGTTGAAGTCTTGATACTGATATTTTAGTACATCTTATCTATACAAAATAAAAAAAAGCTATTTTCATATTTTATATGCATTATCTTACATTTTATAAGAAACACCATCTATTTACCTACAAAAGAACGTTAGTGCTCTTTGTAAACATTTTATCACGAGGAAAATGGCGCGCGCAGAAAATATTGAAAACTGGAAGTGGAGAAAGTCTACAACTTCCGGTTTTCTGGATTTGATGTAATTACTTTCATTGTGGTCGTGAAAATTAATATTTTAAAAACTTTTTATTGTATTCTTAGAACTTTATTTTTAAAATAGCGCTAAAAGAAAATCATCTACGTCCACGTTACGAAAGCTTTGCACTCGTAAATTTTCGGCAACTTTCGCCTCCTTTCGGCAGTACGGCAAGCGGAGCGGAGCGGTCGATCAAGACGCGAACGAAAGCCTGTCACCTCGATGCACCAATCGCGGCTACAGCCAGAGTGCATGCCCTCAAAAACAACCAGTCTTCACTCACTTTCCACGAGGAATGTGTGTCGCGATCCGCTGGGTTTTATAATACGACGCGATCGTACGTGATTTAAAAATTCGAAAAGTGTTCCTAAAAATAAATAGTTAGTTGTATTTAAAAAATGGAATTCGAATGTACGTGGTGGGCTTCCTGTTGAATAAATTGTGTAAATAAATGGTGTCGAATTTGTGATGAAAATGAATGGTAAAATGCACAGTGAGGCCGGCGCTTTCTCCCCGGACGGAATGCGCGCCGAAATATTGAACCCTTTCGTGCACAAATTGGAGTTAGATAACACATACGACAAAATAAAGGTATGGATCAGTGTGAAGATATATTTAAGAGATTTTATCGTCTGAAAAATAATAGGTAGGTATTGCGTTGATTGGTAACTGTGAAAACGGAGGCTGTAGTGCGCAGGCTTGAGACCCAGATGAGAACGGTGAATTCGCCGTACAAACACAGATGGATAAGCCGTAATTGCTATTACCTATTTCATTACGACAATAATTAAAACAGCGTTCGAGACACACACCTAACAAATTTGATCGTCGCCATGGCATAATGATTAGGTCCATTATCTTCACATTAGGAGGTCGTGGGCCCGATTCCCGCCGGAGTCTAACTTTGTAAGAACATTTTCAAAGTACGCCTGGCTAGCGGCAACCATTTTATCTAATTCTTACCGCCAAACATCAATGTTAACAACATTAATGCTTTCAGACTTAAAGATAAGATTGACAGTTCTCAATTAATTTTGGTAGGCCCGCTTACATCTTCGGCATCATCGTCACTTACCATCAGGTAAGATCAGGCTCACCAATTGTGAATAAAAATATTTTTCGAAAACTGAAATCTTTTAGGTCAAGCTTTTAATATCGCATTGTGACGCGATATACCTACATATGCATGCAGAATTTCCGCTCAATCGGAAACCAGGAAGTGGGTCAAAATTAACTTGCAAGATTCCACCCGAACAAACATACATACATTGCAATTAAATAAAAGCTTTAAAAAAACGACAGACTTTCATGATTTATATACTGATTCAGTAAATTGCCTCTAATTTTATAATTTTAGTTGTTTAATTTGAATAATTTTAAACGAAAAAAACCGACTTCAAACGCACTAGTCACCTCGCCACTTATCATAGTACCACCCTTGGGATATCTCCTTTCCAACAAAAAAAGAATCATCGAAATCGGTTCATAACCCAAGCAGCAAAATAGTCGAATAAGAATTTGTTTACTCAGCCTTTAATCGTATAAGAGCCGAGTAACTGTTCTTAAAACACCCATTTATCGTATAATAGCGGTTATCTCGACTATTTGGCAATATTGCTAATGTGTGCTTTAAGGACGTCGAATAAACGTTTACAGCACTATGTTTTAGCACTTTTACTCCACCTTTTAGCAGATGCTGAATTAAAGTGGCTAAAATACTCGTTATTCGATCTTTTGATCTATAACAGTCGTATAATAGCTGTAGAATAGCTGATTCGCTGAATTGGGTGCTTTTATACAGCCGTTACTCAGCTCTCTTTTATGTTTCTATAAAAGCTCTATAAACGCAATCTAATTGCTTATGGCAACATTGCTGCCACATTGCTGCTGTTACTGCACGCTTATAGACTAACTCGTATAATAGAATTAAAAACGTTTGTAGGAGCTGTAGTGTAATTAAGAGCTTTTATACGATATTTACTCAGTTTAAAGTAGTATTGTAGAGTTCTGGGAAACAGTAACAGCACAAGTCCGTCCATTTTGTTGATCGATACCTTGAAGACGTTTTCGCGAGTATTTTGCTATCAAAATGGATAAAAACAAATGGAAGAAATTGAAAAGAAGCGGCCATTTTCGTAAAAAAAGTTAAAAAAACGTTGGAGCAGATGAAATGCTCTGCAAAACTGATTCAGCAAAACTTAATTTCTGCAAGTAACGCTAGTGAATTTCCAAGCGCGAGTCCGAGTATTTTAAGTGGTTCCGTAGACTCAAGTAACACAATAATTAACTCTGTTAGCTATAAATTACACGCACATCACAATATTCAAAATAAACAAAACGAATTTCGCAACCCACGTCATGATGGCTCACTTCACAACTGAAATGAATAAAACTGGCTTGTAGATAACTACTTGTGAAGACATAGTATTAACAAAATGTCATTACTAAAAGAGCTGTATTTTTTCAATTCCAGCCTTACTGTAAACTATTACGGTTTACTATTCTCTGCATTACTAAGCAAAATTAACCGACCACTTATTTTTTACGATTCCTCAAAGAAACAACTTTATAGTCATACAATTTAAGTTCAAAATTGTTTTTCTTATTTCGAGGTTTGGGACTTCCCCGTCGACAATTTAAGCATGCGAGCGAGAAGGGCAACTGCAGATAAGTTTTAGGGACTTTCCCGAGTATAAAAGTGCTCCCAGACGAGGTATAATCTATCAACATTACACATCTCGTAGTGTTGTAGTTGTGTCTATCTATCTAAATAAAATAGAACCCCTATAAAAAGAACCCGACTGCTATAGCCAAAATGAAAGTCCAGTTTCCAGCGTAACTTGACCTCTACTCAAAGCCCGAATTCCTCTTCGAAAACAGCATGACATGAGCCGAGCTGGCCACCATGATCACGCGTGACATTGCGAACGCCCTGAGTAAAGTTCGTACTACACTCACCTTAGGGTTGTAAAAATATTTAGTTACAATAATAACACTCATCATTCGTAAAATGATCATAAACAGCAAAGTAAGCACAACCTCGACACCAAAAGAAACCGGTATTTAGTAAATGTTTTATTTTAATGTCAGGTAAAACAAAGTGAAACCTTCTTCGGTTTGAGTTATCGTTTGTCCTAAGGCCACATCCGTTACATTTATCTGATAATATAAAATGCGTTTCCTTCCAAGGCCATCTGAATTGGTCAAGTTGTTTTAAATCATCTTTGTTAAGAAAGGTATCAACATCCAAGAAGTCTGGCATTGTTTTATGAAATAAGATGTTCCTTTAAACAAAAATAATCATAATTAATTAAATTGGTTTTTTGTTCTCGTACCAAGCGAACCCTAAATCCTATTATCATGGCGACACCTTGTGCTATAAATGTGGTGACCAGCACTTTTACTCGACTTTTAATGGAATAAGTTAGCTGTAACTGCAACTAAATTATCAATATGGACATAGCATTAAAGATAATTATTTAAAATATATTTAATTTTATAACTTAGTCGTCAAATTTAAGAAAATAGGCAGCGCATGAATGTTTATGTAAAAATGCCTTTGGGTTTATCAATAAAGCTTGTTGCGCATGATGTTTTGGAGTAGCTACACGAACAGTAAAAATAAACACATTGATTGCTCAAAAACTTGATAATTACTTAATATTATTAATAATATGGTAATATTGCCTTTAAAATATAGTTTACTTGTTTTACAAATAATTAGCACACAAGCACTTCGCACTCGTTGAGTTGAATATTTTCATTAACTTAGTGGTATAAAAGCCTCCCTAAGATCGTTTACAGCACTTATTAGTCGAGTAAAAGCATTCTATTCGCTGTTATAGAACTAAAAAGGCGAATAAAAGCAATTCGGCTGCTATTATAGCACACTTTATCTGTATAATAGCAAATCAATTGCGTTTATTGAACTAAATATCCTATATACGCATTTTGGTTGCTCTTAAAACACTCTTAGTGTTTTCTACCACTTTTTCTCAAATCTTACAGCATCTTTTTGCTGCTTACTCAGCGCTTATTCCACTTTAATAGGACTTTAGTCTGAATAATTTGCGCCTTTTTCGCGTCGAGTAAACGTTTACAGCACTTTTACTCGACTGTTTTAAGAACTTTTATAGAACTTAAAGCGAAAACAAGAACGTTCTCTCGACCATTATAGCACGTCCATTTGCTGCTTGGGAAACGACGAAGTTATCCGCGAACAAACATAAAAAAAATATATACGGTCGAAATGAGAAACCTCCTTCTATTTTTGAAGTCGGTTAAAAAGAGTAAATACTTACGTTACTCATTGTAACGGATAATTAGCTAAATTAAAGCCTCCTTAGACAATCAGTGGCAATAATTGTCTTTCTTTACCTACTTAATTTAAATTAATTTTAAAGTTTAACATGAAGTTGACTAGAACGAAGCCTCTATAGTCGTTTAATGTACTTAAAAGGTGTTAATTGGTTAATCCCTAATCACTTGGATGTAATGGTTAATTGTGTGTGCCACACCACATGCCACACTGTACGGGAAAGAAAGAGAGGTGCTAATTTATTAGCGCCATAAATAAATGTTGTACAGGGCTTATGGCTGTTGAGGCAGTAAAGTTCTCGAGTGGCGACCGCGCACAAGAAAACGTAGCGTAGGCAGGCCTCCCACTCCGTGGTCCGACGACCTGGTGAAGATCGCAAGAAGCCGATGGATGCAGACAGCGCAGAACCGGTCGTCGTGGAAATCCTTGGGGGATGCCTATGTCCAGCAGTGGACGTTCTTCGGCTGATATGACGATGATGATGATGAGGGCTTATATTTGCGATTTTGAACAAACTTTTTTATAGTTTACTTGCAAGCAGTGAAAAGCTGTAACGGTGTGCATTAAGCCAAACGCATAAATAAACACTTAATGTTCAAACCAATTAAAAACGTTAACAGCTGAACGGACTAAGCTTTCATTTAAATCTCTAAGACTCGGTTCTACATTTTCTATCAAAACATTTAATTAACTCAAAATCATCGGTTGGAGAGCACTTAAAAGCGCTGCCATTAAAAAAAATCTAAACCGCAAAGATTTTTTTTTTACTCAGTTGTGAATTTTTCTTGGCCATGGAAACTAGTCCTTCAGCCGGATTCGTAAATAATTTTCACTTTCTTCATTTGTTTTTGGATTTGTAATGCTAGTGCCGGTGCATTACAAATCTTCTCTGAAGTTCTTGACAGCATTTGCAGCAGCTGCATTCTGAGGTGGAACACCCAGTTGCTGTTGGGCGTCTATAAAACTGCACCCAGAGCAAGTTGGGTTTTCACGTCCTCCTTCGTTTTATTTTCTTGTTCTCCACATTGCTCACGTGCACTAGACGATTTTCTTCAAAATGCACCACGTCTTGAACAAAATCCCAGCAGAAAACAATGAAAAAACAACAAAATAAAACTACGAATGTGTCCACCACAAATCCCGCCAAAAAACTCTTTTACTCAGAGTGTTTTAGTATGGCAATCCTTTTATGTCCACCACAAATATGAAGTATATTGACTATAGTTTCCTTGTGGAAAGTTGTTTAGTATCACGAGTAGTCTCAATTTGGGATGATTAAAAAAAATATATTCGCAATTGGTAAGCCCTTGGCATCATCGATGACTAAATCAAAATTAAAAATAAATAGTGTTAAAAAAAACTAAAAAAACACGCTTTTAAAGTACATCAGACTAAAAAGTAAAAAAATAATTCTTAATATAAGTTGAAAATTATAATTAACAAATTACTAGTATTATTGTGAAAAAGCGTGGGGCGCTCTGTGCCATATTTTTCATCTATCGAACAACCCACCCTTTTTACAATAATACTAGTAATTTGTTAATTATAATTTTCAACTTATATCAAGAATTATTTTTTACTTTTTAGTCTGATGTACCTACTTTAAAAGCGTGTTTTTTAGTTTTTTTAAACTCTATTTATTTTTTAGTTCAAACTTATGAAATTATTATATTGTCGCTGATTCTTGATAAGTCTACAAAGTTTGAATTAAATCTGTCCGTATAAAGTGGGTCAAAATCGAGTCCAAAGGAGTCGGTTACATACGTACAAACATACAGGTGAAGCTAATAAAAGCGTGATAATTATACTTAAACTACTGATCGTGAAATTTTGAAAATTTACTTACATCAGCTAAACCGCTATATCAGGACATCTGATTAAAAAAATACAGTACCACATGGTAATCAACTTAAAAGGAAAACAATCACAGCTAAGTAGGCTTTCTTAGTTTAGGAGGAACAGTCGACCAACTTAAGATGTGCAATTGGATTTTTATAAAGTTCATACAAAATGTTCTATTACCAACTGCAAATATAATTTTGTTTTTATGTACATTTATTTTTTGAAAAGATTGCGGAAACCTACTTTGCGCTAGTTGGACTCACACTTGGCCAGTTTTTTCGTAATATTCCGAACAAGTTTGTTAGTTGATAAGTAAAGAAAAGTTTGAACGTCTTCTCAAAGGCTATATTATTTTTGCTCTATCGTATAAACGGTAATACACACAAGCGTGAAACTTGGTGTGATTATAATACTTATCCCAAAGTAAATGAACAAATAATAAAAATCGCCCAAGCGTGAGTCGTACTCGAGCTCAGAAATCTGAACCGTATAAAAAAAAACTGTCGCTTTCTGTTTGAAATTAATGTATCCTTGTAGCTTGCGTGGAGAGGTGTTGTAGTGGTACATAACAGAACCCTGGGGCACACGAGTCCGACTTGCACTTAGCCATTAATACAGTACACCCAATTTTTACTCGACTGTGATTTATCAATAGCAATAAATAGTAAAATTATTAGTATTATTAAAGGCTTAATTTCTAGGAACATTTCATTTTATTTATCGTTTGCAATCATGTACAAGAAAAAAGGTCTTATAAATGTAACTGTAGCATGATACATGGGCCCTGCTGGGGCATCCAATCCCGCAGCTTTCTTGTGGTCTCGGTATTTGCGGGATCGATAATTTTCAATCCCGCGGGATCTGGGTATTTACGGGATCCCGCAAGTGTATGCGGCACATTAAATTGACTGCAGTTTAAGGAGGATTTGATGCGGTACAAATAAAAAAGTAAGTGTGTGGTTTTATGAAACCACGGTAAAAGTGAAACTTTACAGAGGACGAAACGATCATACCGTCAGACGAAAGCGACCGTCACGCGACATGCAACACACCGGCGAAAAAATGTGAGACGATGTAATAAAAGTTTCACTTTAAAAATCAAAATACATTTAATAAGACGTAAAAATGCACGAAAAGGTAGGTACTACGTCCTTAGAAGCCATACTACCATACTCTTTATTCCAATGAACTATTATTTTTGGCAGGAAAATGATCTGAAATCTTTACACATTTTTCAATTAGATATCGGAAGAAACGATAACTGACGAGATGAACGTGCAGTTGTAGACTTCCCTGACTGTAGAGAACCTGAACTTGCGACTTTGCTACTTACATCTTGAATTCCGTGTGTAGATTTTAATGGTCGTGTAATCCCTTCGTAGACCTAGCAGAAGTTTTCAATATCGAATTGCACATTTCACATTTGGCGGTTGTCATCAACAGATTTTAAAAATAAATAAATAAATATTCTGGGACAAATCACACATGGTCATCTGGCCCCAAAGTAGGATTCCCTGTGTTATGGGAACCGGAGACTGATATATACATACTTATATACGTTTAAATACATGCATAATATATAGATATTTAACACATCACACAAATGTGTGCCCTGGATGGGGATCGAAACCACAACTCTCGGATCAGTAGTCAAGAGCACTAACCACTGAGCCACCACGTCAGTAAAAAAGTATTTCCAAATTTGATTAACAGTCGTAAAAGTTTTGTACTACACTGCACCTGACATTTTTAATTACGTTTAGTCCATAACTTGGCTTACAAACTCAAAAAAACTCCAAATACATTAAGGAAACTATTTTTTTCTTTTACTTCAAAATTAGTACTATAATCACACCAAGTTTTACGGTTGTGTGTATTACCGTTTTTACGATAGAACTAGATCAAAAATACTTCTAATAACCTATAAAAAACACTTTTTTACTTATTCAAATTTTTAGTATTTTTTGTTATAGCGGCAATAGACATATTATTTGGAAATTTCAACTGTCTACCTATTACGGTTAATGAAATACAGTCCTCTGACAGACGGACTGACGGACAGACATCGGAGGTTTAGTAATAGGGTCCCGTTGGTCACCCGTTGGGTGTGGGGAACCCTTATAAAACTTCTTTCACTAATATATAAAATGGACATAAAAATAGATTACGAGCCACCTATATCCACGTTAGCAAAGATGAGGGCAACAGTTCGTTATTTATGAGTTTTATGACTTAGTAACGATGAAATTCTGCCATAAACACACGAAATTTATCACGTTTGAAAGTTATATTGCTCATAGTCGTTAAATTGTGGCCTCGAGGCTCGTTGTTAGATGCTCCAAAGCGTCAGCTCCTACTAGGTAGCTCTTCACAGCCAAGAGAAAGTTTTTCTTGCGTGACGTGATTTATAATTTACCTCAACCTTAAAGCAAAGTATATATATTACTAGTAGTCCCGGCGAACTTTGTCCCATATTACACTACACTACACTACCCTACCCCTACCCTACCCTACCCAACCCAACCCAACCCTACCCTACCCTACACTACACTACACTACCCTACCCTAGCCTACCCTACCCTACACTACACTACCATACACTACCCTACCCTATATAAGAACCTTCTTCTGACAATAACGAACTCAACAAAAAAATAATTAGCGAAATCGGTCCAGCCGTTCACGCGTGATGCGATGACCAGAAGAAATAGGGGTCCATTTTTATATATAGGTTACTACTACTACTGTATGGACACTCCCTGCCGCTCTATAGATTCCGACCTCACCCTCATCACCTAGATTGATACAGATTGGTTATAGTTTGGTTCTCGAACGTATAGGATTTCGCCTGATTTTGTTTGCTCCGTCATTTGTTTTTAGAAATGTCATTTCACGACCGTTGTATGAAGTGTCCGGGGTGTGCTCAAAGTAAGGTAGAAAATAATTTAATATACACTATCATAATAGGCCATAAACATGAAATCCAGTGGCCTTTATTAAGGACTCTGGATGAAAGTTATTTCGCGCGAATGAATTGCGATAACATCGTGTATAACTTGTGTGTGATAAACAGTTTTAAAGTTACGAAGTAGATTAGTTAACAATATACAGACGTAGGTAACGATAACGAATGAGGACACCTTTTCAATCAGCCGAAGGACGTCCACTGCTGGACATAGGCCTCCCCCAAGAATTTCCACGACGACCGGTTCTGCGCTACCCGCATCCAGCGGCTTCGTGCGACCTTCACCAGGTCATCGGTCCACCGAGTGGGAAGCATGCCTACGCTACGTTTTCCACTGCGCGGTCGCCACTCGAGAACTTTACTGCCCTAACTGCCACTGTAGTACTGAGGACACCTCGGAGAGTAACAAAATGGGCTTAGAGGCCGGGTAACTCTAACTTCTACTCATATAGGACTGAACAGTTTTCCCTAAGGAAGACATATGCATTTCTTACTTTTTTTAACTTAACATACCTACAAAATATTGTCTAGCTGTCCCGGCGAACTCCGTACCGTCTTATACACACTACACTATACTGCACTATACTACACTGCACTACGCTACACTTCACTATACTACACTACACACACTACTCTCACTACACTTTACTATACTACATACACTACACTACACACACCACACATAAATACACACTACACTACACTACACTACACACACTACACTACACAAACTATACTACTCCACACTACACTACTATTTGTAGATAATGCAGGATTTTTGTAGGTTATTTTTTTACACTTTGGTTTACATTATTAGAGTTTTAGTAAGGATCCATATTTTTTCGAAAATATAATATAGCCTAGATAGCAATCGCGGATAGTGTGGCTTACCAACGGTGAAATACTTTTTCAAATCGGTCCAGTAGTTTCAGAGTCTATTCAATGCAAACAATCAAATAATCAAATCTTTCCTCTTCATTTATTATTAGTATTAGTATAAAAGACAAGTATTGTTAATTTTGTAAATTTTTAACTGCCTCCGTGGCTTTATGGTTAACTCCATTAGAAGATCGCGGGTTCGATTCCCGCCGGAGTCTAACTTTGTAAGACTCGGTTTGCTTGCAAGTCTGGCTAGCTACCAACATCTTATCTAAGTCTTTCCACCAAACATCAATGTTAAACACATATACGTGTTTCAACTTGAAGACTTAAGTTTTGCGTATCAAACGAAATTTCCTGTGCCGAATCACAAAAAATGTTGCAGAAGACTTACGGTGATTCGTGTATCTCAAAAGCACGGGCATATGAATGGTATAAAGTATTTAAAGAAGGCCGACAAGTGGTATTTGATTTTCCTCGTTTTGGTCGACCCCTTACCGCTGCGAATGACGAAAACGTCAATCTGATCAAGAGTTTGGTTCTTGAAAATCGTCGTATGAGTCTTAGAGAGTTAGCTCTAGAGGTAAACGTATCTTTTAAATCCGTTCTTAATATTCTCACCGACATTTTGGGCATGAAACGCGTCGCCGCCCGATTAGTTCCAAAAGAGCTCCACTTTATCCAAAAAGAGCATCGAAAGCAGGTCGCTGAAGACATGATTTCCCGAGCTTCTACAGACTACACCTCCATGAACCGCATAATAACTGGCGACGAGACATGGGTTTATGAGTACGATATGCAAACAAGTCAACAGTCTTCAGAATGGCGCCTCGAAAACGAGTAGAAACCCAAAAAACCGCGTCAAAGCCCCTCGAAAATCAAAGTTATGCTGATAGTTTTCTTCGATTGTCGCGGTGTAGTGCACTAGGAATTTCTTCCAGAGGGACAAACAGTGAATAAAGAATACTATTTAGGCGTCATGAGGCGTTTGCGAGAATTTATGGAACGACAATTCATGGATTTTACACCATGATAATGCACCATCGCACAAAGCCATTATTGTGCAAGAATTTTTAGCCAAAAACTCGAAGAATGTCATCGACCAAGCGCCGTACTCTCCTGATATGGCTCCGTCTGACTTTTTCCTGTTCCCTAGGCTAAAATAACCACTTCGAGGAAGGCGTTTCGTTGGGTCGCGGAGGAGCTCTTGCGTTCTTGAGAGCTGCTTAATCTTAATCTTCCGTTGTTACCATCTTTCTTGTCACTTTTACTCTCTAGACCTCTAAAGACCATTAGTCTTTCAGAATTCGAATATAAATGCCTTCAGGGTGGTCACATGTATTTACATGGTCATTAATAAAACAAAAATTTCACTTATCGCGATTGAAGTCAGTTTTCAGGGTTCCGTACAACCAACGGGACCCTATTACTAAGACTCCGCTGTCTGTCCGGCCGTCAGCGGGCTGTATTTCATGAACCGTAACATGTAGACAGTTGAAAATTTCATAGGATGTGTATTTCAGTTGCCGCTATAACAACATAATATATTAAAAATTTGAAAAAGTGAAAAAATAAGGGGACTCTCCATACAAACAACGCGTTTTATACAGGTCTTTTGAAGTATTTTTTATTTAGCTCTGTTGTAAAAACGGTAATACCTACAAACGTGAAACTTGGTGTGATTATAGTAGTACATAATACTGAAATAAAATAACAAATAACAAAAATCGGCCGAGTGTGTGTCGTACTCGCACTAAGGAGTCCGAACTGAATGTAAAAAAAATCATATTTTTGTCGCTCGCGTTGGTGTCTTTTGTTTAAAATGTGTATAGGTATTATTGTCGTTATACTATGTATATAGTTGTGTGGAGATGTGTGATAGTACGGAACCCTCGGAGTGCTACTCCGACTCGCACTTGGCCAGTTTTTTAACGTGTTTAGCGTTGAAAAAACGAAACGATATTATTCTGTAAAGAGTAACTAAATAAAAATTAATTTCATAATCGTCAATTGAAATTAGCACTGGGGCCGGTTTTTTCATAGTAAGTAGGTATTTATGGTAGGTATGGATGCGGGCAGCGCGGGACCGGTCGTCGTGGAAATCCTTGGGGGAGGCCTTTGTCCAGCAGTGGACGATTTGTGGCTGATATGATGAAGTAGGTATTTGGGCCTGTGTCGTCATCCATCACTTTTATACCTTGACACTTTTTACTGTTGTAATCAGAGATTTGTTACCATAGATGGGTTATGCACTAACAAACCACATTTGAAAATCGAATCCATTTACACACACATTATAATAGGTTAGGTACTTACCGAATGCTACTATGAAAAGAGATGCCAATTGGCATCTTTTTTTTGCTTCACTTTTAAGATGCATGTAACCTAACAAACCACATTTGAAAATCGAATCCATTTACACTCACATTATAATAGGTACTTACCGAATGCTACTATGAAAAGAGATGCCAATTGGCATCTTTTTTTTGCTTCACTTTTAAGATGCATGTAACCTAACAAACCACATTTGAAAATCGAATCCATTTACACACACATTATAATAGGTACTTACCGAATGCTACTATGAAAAGAGATGCCAATTGGCATCTTTTTTTTGCTTCACTTTTAAGATGCATGTAACCTAACAAACCACATTTGAAAATCGAATCCATTTACACACACATTATAATAGGTATACTTACCGAATGCTACTATGAAAAGAGATGCCAATTGGCATCTTTTTTTTGCTTCACTTTTAAGATGCATGTAACCTATCTACCTCCCCTTATATTATAGCATATCTCTGGTTGTAATTTTATTTCTTCGACATTTTTCTACCAATGGACATTTTTAAAAGCTGTTATTTAACTTGCAATGTATGTGTGTTTGTTCGGGTGAAATCTTGTAAGTTGATTATGACCTACTTCGCGGTTTCCGATTGAGCTGAAGTTTTGCATCCATATGTATGTCGCGTGACAATGCAATATTAAAAGGTTGTACCTAAAAATTTTTTTTGGTTTTTCGAAAAATATTATTCTCCATTTTGAAACTATTTGGCAATATTCTGTCAATTGGCGTAATTGTTAGTAGACGCCTCCGTGGCGTAATGGTCAGTCCATTCGCTTCAAACCAGGAGGTCGCGGGTTCGATGCCCGGCGGGGTCAACTTGTAAGATTTGTTTTGGTTGGTGGTAGGGCATTTTCTAAGGCCCGCTTGGCTAGCTACCACCATCTTATCTAAGTCTTGCTGATAACAATCAGTGTTAACAGCATTGATGTGTTCCGGCTTGAAGATAAGAAAGCTAGTTTTCCATTGCGTTGGGAAATTTCGGTAATCCCGCTTCCATCTTCGGCATCATCGTCACTTACCATCAGGTGAGATGATGCCAAGGGCTTACCAATTACGAATAATAATAAAAAAAGGTCGGGGAAAAAGTTTCTTCGTATTTTGTTGGTATTAATAATTTATAATCAAATCTCTTTGTCTGTATTGTTTGTACCTGGCTGGTTTTTTATTTTATTTGCAATTGGTTAGCCCTTTACATCATAATAAAATTAAAAAGGTAAACATTCAAATTTTTTTTAAAAAACCGCCAGTCTAATTTTCATTAGTTTTATTCTGTCTATAAAATTGAGTGAAAATAACGAAAAAATTCGCTACATTTTAAAATTTTATGTAAAAACGGGTAAAAATGCAACGCAGGCCGCGAATAAAGTTTGTGCTGTATATGGACTTAATGTGGTATCAGTAAGAAGCACAAACTTGGCTTAAGCGATTCCAGTCTGGAAATTTTAACGTTCAAGATGCAGCTCGCTCTGGTCGCCCTGTTTGAATTTGCATACAAAATACAAATAAACTTTTTTCCGCAACCTAATATATATTTTTTAATTCCTTGCAGACGGCGATCTTCACAGTGATCCTGCTGCCGTTTCGAGTCATAGTGATATTATACCTGATCGTGACCGCCTGGTTTCTGGCCTGCATTGGCCTCTATGGCCTGAGTGAAGAGGACCTTCGGAAGCGGCCAATGACAGGATGGAGAAGGTAGGTAACGGATTGTACACAGGCCAGCACATCAAGCTACACACTTTGGACTTTGTACCGTTCTTATGCCGAATGAGTATGGATCAGAATCGCACTACGAGTGTAAAGCTTCATGTGCTGGCCTCTGTACAAGACTCTTTTTACTGAGGGTGTGTAAAACCACTTTTACTACAGTCTCTGAGATAACTGACAACGGTAAATACGTAAATACAGCTGACTTCAGTCGCAATAGGGGGTCCTATTGTTAATTTTTTCTTTAAAAAAAATACTGAATCGAATTTAAAAAAAATTTATATCGGTCCGTCCGTCTATCGAAAAAAAATCGTTAAAAATCGGTTTACAATCTGTGAAGATAGCGCGTAACATACTTACAAAAAATACAGTCCAATTGAGAACCTCCTTCTTTTTAGCAGTCGGTCAAAACGTGCATGCGTGACATACAGACAGACGGACGGACGGACGCGTGAGTAATCTTATAAGAGTTCTATTTTGTTCTTGTGAGGTTTGGAAGCCTAATATAGTGACACAAACCAAACAAACTTACTTTTCCATGTAAGACGCTGGATGTGGGCAGCGCAGGACCAGTCGTTGTGGAAATCCTTGGAGAAGCCTTTGTCCATCAGTGAATGTATTTCGGATGATATAATCTTACCACTTACATAAAAAGTCAACCTGTTATCATCATCATCATCATATCAGCCGAAAGACGTCGACTGATGGACAAAGGCCTTTTCTAAAGATTTTGACGACGACCGGTCCTGTGCTGCTCGCATCTAAGGCTTCCCGTGACCTTTACTTGATCATCGAGCTACCTAGTGGGATGCCTTCCGATGCGCGGTCGCCACTCGAGAATTTTGCTGCCCTAACAGCCATCTGTTTTACGAGTATGTGCCCCGCCCACTTAAGTTTAGGGATTCTGTGAGCTGTGTCGGTTACCTTTGTTCTCCTACGGACTTCCTCATTTATGATTCGATCGCGTTAGGGAACTCCGGCAGAGCGTCGGTGGCGTAACGGTTACGGCCTCTACCTCCTGTCTGGCAGGCCGTGGTTCGAATCCTGCCACGTACCAATGTGTTTTCAAATTTAGATTTCATATGTACGTTTATCCGACGCAAAAGGTGAAGGAAAACATCGTGAAGAAACCTGCACACACTTGCGAAGAAACTCGAAGGTTGTGTGTGAAGTCGACCAACCCGTACTGGGCCCGCGTGGTCGACTAAGGCCCAATCGCCCTAATTCAGGGTAGGCTCGAGCCCCTCGGTGGGGACATATAGGAGCTGATAAGAAGAAGGGAATTCCGATAGTCCGTCAGCCCACTAAAAAAAAACACTTACCTAATAAAAAAAGAAAATGCCTACTCTGTAGGGGTAGCTGACTGTTAGTAGCTTCCACTGCTCTTGGTCGTTCGCGGCTTAACTTGGCACATTATGCGCAAATGGCAAAAAAGTGGTGCAAAAATTCATCAAAAAAAACCTCATCGAACAATAGAATGAAACTTGTATGGTAAGATAGCTGCCTTAGGTTTATTTACTTTCCTTAAAAGACAGCTATCCTACCATACAAGTTTCATTCTATTTTTCGATGAGGTTTTTTTTAATGAATTTTTGCACCACTTTTTTGCCATTTGCGCATAATTTTCCAAGTTAAGCCGCAGCCGACCAAGAGCAGCGGAAGCTACTAACATTCAGCTACCCCTATAGATTAGGTATTTGCATTTTTTTTATCAGGTAAGTTTTTTACAGTCGGCCGACGGCATAGCTCGTTCAATTCGCCCTATGGGTGACCTTGAGCTTTTTTATGAGGCCCATAATTTTTATTACGTGTGGTAAATTTTATTTTTCTTGACCGTATTTTCAAAGGTTACGAAACTACTCAAGGTTAAAATTGAATCTTTACAATATCGAAGAGTGAAGCCTTGAAGGTTTTCTTTTCAGTGTGGCACTGCTGCAAATCAATTTTACGATTTCGAACCAAGCATTAAGGTTTTTCAAATCATTGCCATGTATTGTTAGATCTTAGTTTTTGTTTTTTTAAAACTAATCTATGAAGTACTCTAATTAATATTAGAACTATTCTATAGTACTCAAAACAAAATAAAGTACATTTTCATACAGAGAGGTAGCCCAAACAGCCATATTTTTTTTAAAAATCAATAAAGGTAAGTATACTAGGTAGTATTTAACATCAGAGGGTTGCCATTTATCCTCTCAACCTAAGTTTGTCCATTTCCGTTATCGTTACCAGATTTGTCATGACCTCCTAGTCTAGAAGTGTAGTCATTAGGGTAGGAATAGCCAGAGTTCTGGACCAGGAACACACTGCCGGAACCCCAAAGTTGCCTGGAATTCCTATCTCGGAAACGCTTGAAGATAGCGAAATAGGACCACGCACAAACGCTTTAAATGGGGGGCTACACCATTATTTTTAATGCTTTGTTTTAGGAATTAATGTCCGCCATTTCCAGCTTTAGTGCTCCAGCATGGGGTGGGGGCCTGGTCCAGAACTCCTACTACTAATGGGCGTTGCTCCATAACGCAATCGAATATTTGGTCAGTTTTTGCATAATTGTTATGAGTACAAGTAGTATACTCGTACTTTCATTTTATATCTTACTCAGCCATTTCCCTTATCGTTTTTTTGGTCACGATAAATAGTTTTTCAGGCGCTATAAGTACATAACGCAACCACTTTGCGCAGGCAGACCGACATATTTAACATCAGAGGGTTGCCGTTTATCCTCTCAACCTAAGTTTCTCCGTTTCTGTTATCGTTACCAGATTTGCCTTGACCTCTAGTCTAGAAGTGTAGTACTAGGTTAGATCCATCCCTGGCTACAAATGTGTCTAAGATCACAACATCCTGCTGATTCTTGGCAACTCTGTAGACTGTTCAAAACATGCAGCATGATGTCACACCCTGGACACTGCATACAACGAGCCAGAAATGACATTTCAAAAAAGGAATGACGGAACAAACAAAATGATGGCGAAATCCTATACCTTTGATAACCAAACTGTAACCAATCTGTATCAATCTATGTGATGAGGGGGTGAGGTCGCAATCTAGAGAGCGACAGGGAGTGACCATACTGTATGTTAGTACTAATGTATATACTTTGATGATGTTTTTGTATGGTAAGTATGCAGAGCTGTAGCTAGAGTCGAATTTGAGGTAGGGCATCACAGATGACCCATCTCGCTTCATGATATGGCGCTTCAAATGCCATCTATACACAGAACAAAGAATTATTATAATATGAAATGATGTCACAAACAGTGGTATGTTCGTAAAAATTTATATACCTATAGCTACAATATTTTTTAACTTAAAATATGAACAAACAATTTAATTATAATAATTTATCTTAGTTTTTGGTATTTTTAAGGTAAGGCATTGTGATTTCAAGGTAGGGCATTGCCCCACAATGCCACCCCCCCTAGCTACGGCCATATAAGTATGCTAGTTTAACGTGCGCTCTTTTATGAGCAGTCTACGAGGATCAGCAGAACCTTTTGATCTTCGACACATTTGTAACCAGGACCTAATTACTTTTCTTGATTTAAAAAAATATCGTGTCTGTTTAAACCACCTCTCTGTATGAAAATGTACTGTGAAAACGTAGGTGGCCCCTTCTTTTGTTTTGATATTTAAATTGCTTTTGTTTATAATATTACAACACGCAATGCGTGCGGCTACAATGAGTAGTATTTATGGAAAAATCAATACTATTCAGGGTGTAACAAAATTGGTGTAGGTCCCGTTAACTGGGGCTTCTACTCATCATACTGAACAATTTTTGTTCTACGACTTTGCTGAAAACGTAAAAAAAATGTTTACTCTTCATACAAATCGATCAGCTGACTGACCGATTTTGTACATTTTAGTGTGGAGGGTCCAATTTTTTTTGAGAATTGACTATGGTTTCCTTTGAGAAAGTTCTTCAGTATGATAAGTAGAACCCCCAGTTAACGGGGCCTACACCAATTTTGTTACACCCTGTAAGACTCCCTAGTCCTCTCAGTCGCCACTTTATTGTCACCCACTCTAAAACCGTAAATTATAAAATTGTTATAAAACTACCATAGCATAAAACCAGCTCATCATCATCATCATATCACCCGACGGACGTCCACTGCTGGACATAAGCCTCTCCCAAGGATTTCCATGACGACCGATTCTGCGCTGCCTGCATCCAGTGGCTTCCCGCGACCATCACCAGGTCATCGGTCCACCGAGTGGGAGGCCTACCTACGCTGCGGTTTCCGGTGCGCGATCGCCACTCGAAAAATTTACTGCCGCAATGGCCATCTGTTCTATAAACCAGCTATCGCCATCTTATATAAGTCTTGCCGCAAACGTATAAATGTTAACAGCAATGTTGATATGTCCGGTTTAAAAATAAGAGAAACGAACTTACCTAGATTCCCCATTGCGTTGAGGAATCTAGGTAAGCTCGTTTCTATCTTCGGCATCACCTTCACTTACCTACAATCAGTTGAGATGATGTCAAGGGCTTATCATTGTGGGTAAAAAAACGGTCAAGTGCAAGTCGGGCTAGCGCACCGAGGGTTCCATATATTAATTTATATTTAGTAGTATATTATGTATTATTTTGAACGTAGTATTTATTTGTTTGAAAGGTATGTATAAATAAATTATCAAAATTTCTGTTTTTTTTAAATGTATTTGTTAAGTACACGTCTTCTGACAATGTTATGTAATTTTCTCTTCAAGGTCTGCTGAAAGAAATTTCTCATAGAAATAAGCCGTACCTTTTGTATGCTCTTATCTAGTTTAATGTTTGTTTGTCCCTACTTCTGTGTACGATAAATTGTAAATAAATAAAAATAAATTAATAAAGTTTGGGTCTGACTTTAAAAATTAAGAAAAATTATGATTTCGGTGCAAGCTTTGTAAGTGGATGGAGAACCATAGACATTGTTGACAATGCAGCGATATCTTATCAACCTTGACACAGACACCGTTAAGGTCAAGGTCTGGTCGTTCTCGTATTTTAGATCTCCAATGAAGAGTCGGTGATTAAATTGTGCATTTTTTCATTTGAATGATTGCCCTAGATTCACATTTTAGGGTTCCGTACACGAAAGGTGCTAACGGCACTACAAAGCTAGCGCTAAAGTATACAGGGTGACTTAATTAGTTCTTGATAACAAAAGATATGAATGTACTCGTGATTACAAACAACTCAAAGAAACTATATGTCAAATTAAAAAAAAATTTTGGTCCTTTATGCTTAATAAAGTTATCAAATCGTCAAAAATGTATAAAGGACCAAAAATATTTTTTCGTATTTGACATATAGTTTCTTTAGGAAAGTTGTTTGTAATCACGAGTATATGCATATCTTTTGTTATCAAGAACTAATTAAAAGTCACCCTGTATATATTAGTACTAACATACAGTATGGACACTCCCTGCTGCTCTCTAGATTCCGATTTCCGACCTCAACCCCCCGTGAATCATATTGATACAGATTGGTTATAGTTTGGTTCACGAACGTATAGGATTTCGCCGTGATTTTGTATGCTCCGCGCTGATGCTCCGTCATTTGTTTTTAGAAATGTCATTTCATGACCGTTGTAGGCAGTGTCTGGGGTGTGCTTGCGCTGTCCGTCCGTCCGACCTTTAAAAGGCTGTAACTTTTGAACCGTAATAGGTAACCGGCCGACTTTTTTTTTACAAAATATATGTTATTATGGCGGTTTTCTCATAAAAATCTTAAAAAATCTACTCCGGTAGTGCCGACAGCAGTGAAAACTTTTTACAGTTTTATAACTTGTTCCTTGTAAGGTGACGGTGGTGGTGAAGGTAACGGTAACAGTGTCGTGAGTTCAATGATTTTTTCCTATCTCAAAAATGCCCAACGCGCCTAAAGAAGTTTTCACTTCAGGTAACGGTGACGGTGATGGTAACGGTAACAGGTCGCGAGTTCAATAGTCTTTTCCCATCTCAAAAATGCCCCACGCGCCTAAAGAAGTTTTCACTTCAGGTGAGGGTGACGATAATGGTAATGGTAACAGTGTCGCGAGTTCAATTGTTATTTCCCATCTCAAAAATGCCCAACGCCCCTAAAGAAGTTTTCACTTCAAACAAGCGAAATATTATAATACAAGAAACGTGAATTTAAGGCTGTTTTGTTTTTGTTGTATCTTAAAAAGTACAAAACATGAAAGTTTCAACCTTTGTGTTTTTACAGTACAAAACAAATATATTAAAAAGTGTGGATTGTATTGGCGCCAAGGCTCCCATACTGAATTAAAAAATCTGTCTCTCTCGATGATGTCTTTTGTTTGAAAAATAGGTATTATTGTTGTACGTATTCATTGATGTTTTTAAGATTCTTTATCCAGAGGTGTGATTATAACCCTTAAGATTATACCTTTTGGAGTTTACTCCTTTACAATTGATTCACAAAGAGACCGATATGAAAATATATGAGGGGTGAAATCGAGTGATGATCGGTAACACGTTACCGTTAGGTACTTTACTGTCGTTAAGTTTTTTCAGTTACGAAGGCTATAAAGGCAACATGGCCATGACACCCAACACGTTTTTTCAGTCACAAAGGCTAATTCAACATGATCGTGCCACCCGTGCCCGTGAGCTCCGTAGGGCGAAGCCTGGAGCGCTCCCTGCGAGACTGAAAACTAAGCATCGCTTAGTGCGAAGCCCGGAGCGCTTCGTACGACGCGGAGCGTTCCGTGAGATGCCGAAAAAAAAATGTTTCACGTGTAAACTCCACCTGTCGTGCGTCGGAGCTGACAAGCACACTGTTTTTACAAGCTCTTATTTAACTTGCAATGTATGTATGTTTGTTCGTGTGGAATATTGCAACACAATTTTGAAGCATATATCTTCAACCGATTGAGCTGAAATTTTGTATACACGTTCAATTTGGATGACAATGCATGGTTAACTGTGTGACGTCATTCTAAATCCAACATGGCGGCACACTAAGATGGCGGACTAGTTATTTTTAATTCCCTCCTACAATATGGGTATCAAATGAAAGGGTTTGCTGAGATGAGAACAATACTAAATAATTAAAACTCTTTTCAAATTAAAGCTTGGTCCTAAAAGTTTTTAAATTTCTTGAAAATTATTATTAATCTTTAAAGACCGATCAAACATATATAAAGCTGTCATTTTTAGGGTTCTGTACCTCAAAAGCTTAAACGGATCCATTACTGGATAACTCGTAAATTAGAAAAAAAAAGTGTTGTAAACTTTATCGTTTATATCGTGTGACATATCAAATGAAAGGGCTTGTTGAAATCACACATATATTTTTTATAATTTTAAAATGAATAGTTTTGATGTTATTTAAGAAAATAGGTGAATATTTAAACTTTTCCCCCCTTAGTTCTTTAAATTTGGAATTAAATACTATACAGTATTTGGTTAAATGCATAGACTACAAGAAACTCTATGAGAAAATTTTAAGTCCTTCCGTTTTTACAGAAAAAATGAAATTTCCAAAGCCCGTTAGAAATTTAAGGCCCAGTAGTTTCAGAGATAAGGGAGGAGGGGAAGAAATGGTAAATTGTAAAAGAGTGAAATGGTAAATTTTTGCCTATTTTCTTAAAAAAACTTCAAAACAATTTATCGTAAAATTGTAAAAAAAATGCATTTGAAATTCTCACAACAAGCCCTTGCATTTGATATGTCACACGATACAGTTTGCAAAACAGTGACTTATATATTACTGAAACCTCCCAAAAGTGGCCCCCATGTTTAACATTTGTGAATAATAAAAAAAAAATATTATTACATAATTACGTTACATGTCCGTCTTTGGGTCACCAACTTACATTTGTGTACGAAATTTCAAAACAGGTCCAGTGATTTTTTAAAATATACTTTTTTTTTTTAAAGGCTACGGAACCCCAATTCGCGCGAGTCGAACTCGCACTTGGCTGGTTTTTTAATTGAAGAGATACTTACCTACAATTATTTTTTTTAAAGATGATTTGACAATAATGAGCAAAGCAACTCAAATGCTTTTAACCTAATAAAATATAATAAAAATACTTAAATAAAAATAAAACGAATATAAAGGTACTTATATTTAAATGTCAGATAAATTTATTATTTATTTATTTATGGCAGCCCATTGCCCCTAATCTGTCATCTACATCACACTCTTCATTCAACGACACACGTGAGCTGAGAATCTAAACGTTATATCCGATCAAAAGATGGAAAGTGTGTCAGGCAGTTATTGTTCTTTAGTGAAGTTAAGAGGATTGTGAAGCTGCGACTTTTAATACAAACGGTGTTAAAGATTTTCACCTCTTAAACGTTAACCGATTTGGACCATTTTTGTGTTGATAGGTTGTCAGTCAGAACAAAAGCTAGGCTTATACGTTTCGTTTTTTAAATTACTGATTATATAAATAAACAAAAAATGGGCGAAGTTAGTTTTGTATGAAAACACGTGAACGACAATAAAATTAAACTTATTAACTTTACCGATTAAACAAAACTGGCCAAGTGCGTGTCGGGCCACGAGCAAGGTGGGGTTCTGTAGTTGCCATTATCGCGTCCATATCTAATTTTAAAATTTCTAAATACAGCGGTTTAGTTATTATGGGGTGGGGACACTCGACTCCAACGAAATTTAGCACTTTCAAGTATATTTTTTCCAAAACAGAACCCTAAATTATAAAATGGTCTTAAAAGACTCACAACTATTTTTTAAGTTCTAACATCCCAACTGTACTTGCAGGGGGGAGGTACCCTTGAAAAGTTTAGTTTTTTATTAAAAAATTGAGTGCGTTTGACTGCAACTCACCTGATGGTAAGTGATGAATTGATGATGCAGTCGAGGATGTTTTTTTCTTCCAATTTTTTTTTACAGTTATCGCCGCGTTATTATTATATATTATAAGGTCTAACGAAATAAGCTGAAACTATTTTAACTGGTGCTTCTACCCATGTAACTGAACAACTTTCCTCATGGAACCCATAGTCAAATCGCAAAAAAAATCGCTCTCCCATACTAACTCGATGAGCTGATCAGCCAACTTAGTATGGGAAGTTCAAATTTTTTTTGAGATTTGACTATGAGTTTCATGGGGAAAGTTGTTCAATTTCATGGTTAGAAGCACCAGTTAAAATAGTTTCAGCTAATTTTGTTAGACCTTATTTGTATATAATCTTTGCCAACTTTCAGGTCTTAACTACTAATAGCTAGGCCGCGGACAGACAGACGGACAGACAGACATGACGAAACTATAAGGGTTCCTTGTTGTACTACGGAACCCTAAAATCGTATAAGCCTAGCTTTTGTTCTGACTGATAACCTATCAAAAATTGGTCAAAATCGGTTAACATTTTAAAAGGTGAAAAACGTTAACGCCGTTTGTATGAAAAGTCTCAGCTTCACAATCCTCTTAAGTTGATTCAGTCAACAAAACCACAGATGAGACACTAGTTATGACAGAATTTTATTGGAGGTAGGTACAGTCAGTGGCACAAGTTTGGTCATTACCATACTAGGGTAGAATAATACATATATAGTCAACTAGCTGATTCCCGCGGCTTCACCCGCGTGGACCACATTTCTATGACTTTTCGAGGGTGCGCAGTGCGCGGTAAAAAGTAGCCTATGTCTTAACCCAGGTCCTAATCTGTCTACCTACCAAATTTCAGCCAAATCCGTTCAGTAGTTTTTGCGGGAAAGCGTAACAGACAGACAGAGTTACTCTCACATTTATAATATTATTAAGTAGGGATGTGCGAAAATCAGGGAATGAGCAATGTGTGTTATTTAATCTAAATTATAACTTAAATTGCAACTTCAGAATCTACGAGTATATCATCATATCAGCTCATATACGTCCCCACCGAGGGGCTCGAGCCTACCCTGAATTAGGGCGATCGGGCCTTAGTCGACCACGCGGGTTGGTCGACTTCACACACAACCTTCGAGTTTCTTCGCAGACGTGTGCAGGTTTCCTCACGATGTTTTCCTTCACCGTTAAAGCAATCGGTAAGTAATATGTACCTAAGTTTCGAAAACTCATTGGTACATTGGCCGTCCGGATTTGAACCCGGTACCTCTTGTTAGGTGGACCGAGTCGTTACCGGTTGAGCCACCGACGCTTTTTACGGCGAGTATATACAGAGTGTGAAAAAAATTGGTGTAGGACCCGTTAATTGGGGTTTTTACTCATCATACTGAACAACTTTTGTTCTACGACTTTGCTGTAATCGCAAAAAAAAAATGTTCTTCTTAAAAATAGATCAGCTAATCGACCAATTTTGTGCGTTTTAGTATGGAGGGTTCAAATATTTTTTTGAGAATTGACTATAGGTTCCTCGGGTAAAGCTGTTCAGTATGATGAGGTCGCGGGAAGCAGCTGGATGCGGGCAGCGCAGAACCGGTCGTCGTGGAGATCCTTGGGGGAGGCCTATGTCCAGCAGTGGACTTCCTTCGGCTGATATGATGATGATGATGATGAGTAGAACCCCCAGTTAACGGGTCCTACACCATTTTTTTTACACCCTGTACTTATATTATGTTATGGTGAATAAGGGTAGGCGGTAAAGGTCCGTCCAAAACATAAAAAAACCGGTAAAGTGCGAGTCAGGACTTTGCATAAAGGTTTCCGTACCATCATACTAGATGGCGCTAGTTTCTTCATGTTTAAAAAACACGTTTTTTGTATGGACATATTCTTTCACTCTTTCTAATATTTAGTGATTTTTTTTATTCACAAATTGGAAGCCCTTGGCCACCTTGGCATCATCTCACCTGATCGTAAGTGACGATGATGCCGAAGATGGAAGCGGGCTTACCAAGATTCCCCAATGCAATGGAGAACTGGCTATCTTATCTTCAAGCTGGAACACATCAATGTTGTTAACACTTATGTTCGGCGGCAAGACTTAGATAAGATGGTATGGTAGCTAGCCAGGCGGGCTTAGAAAATGCCCTACCACCAACCAAAACGAGTCTTACAAGTTCACCCGCCGGAATCAAACCAGCGACCTCCTGGTGTAAAGCAAATGGACTAACCATTACGCCACGGAGGCGGTTAACATTTGTTATAGCGGCAACAGAAATACATCATCTGTGAAAACTTCAACTGTCTTGCTATCACGGTTATTTAGCCTGGTGACAGACGGAAATACAGCGAAGTCTTAGTAATAGGGTCCCGTTTTTACCCTTTGGGTACGGAACCCTAAAACCGGCTAAGTGCGACTCGGTACACACGGACAGTGTTCCGCACCAAAACTTTAAAGCTAACAGAACAAGACCTTTCAGTACATACTACGCTCTAGGTAAATAGGGGTCTAGTTATTCTGAAAGTTTTGAAATTTCAATTTTTTATGTGGGAACGGAAGGACTTTAGATTTTGTCATAGATTTCACTTAAATCTATGCATTCAACCTAATGTACTGTGATTTTATTCAAGATTTTAGGCCTAGTATTTTTGGAGATAAGGGGGAGGGATGGTCGATTTTCGCCTATTTTAAAATAACTCAAATAACTAGGCTTAATGGAAATTCCTTAGTTCCGGCCATTACTTTACTTGTGGGCTAAAATATATTATGTCTGCCTGTTAAACGAAGTAACTATTTAGTAATCTGTGCTGTTGACGTGAAATAATAGCAGACATCCAGACATTCGAACTTTCGCATTTATAAACTACTAGCTTTTGCCCGCGGCTTTGCCGTCGTGGACATCGTTGTAATGACTGTCTTAGTGGGTGCGCGGTGCGCGAGACGCAAACGGCTCGCGAGCGTGGACAAGGTTTTTTTTCCAGATCCCTCGGGAACTCCGCTTTGGCTCTTTTTTTTTCTTCTCTTTCTTTTTTCTTTTTGATGTTTGAGCCTGAACACACGGCTTGAAGATAAGATAGCCAGTTCTCCATTGCGTTGAGGAATCTTGGTAAGCCCGCTTCCATCTTCGGCATCATCGTCACTTACGATCAGGGGAGATGATGCCAAGGGCTTACCAACTGTGAATTTAAAAAAAAATCTTTTGTTATCAAGAACTAATTAAAGTCACCCTGTATATAGAGATAATATGTATTAGTAGGAAGTAAACTTTTTAAGTTTGGTGCAGAGGACGTGTGGTCGCAGTTTGGTGCAGAGGACGTGTGGTCGCAGTATACTTTCTCCATTTACCGTCCATAACTAGGTCTTGGTACTTGGTACCTACTATTAAGTACCAAGATTGAGTACAGCGCAAGTTGAGCTGTTATATAATAACGTTATCTTATATTGTCATCTAACGGTAGATCTTAGACATCGATATGGGAGATTATTTTATGCAGATATTGGCGTAATGGCTAGGGTCGCCGCCTCCTGTCCGGGAGGTCGTGGTTCGAACCTGCCACGTACCAAAGTGATTTCGAATTTAGATTTCATATGTACGTTTATCCGACGCTCTTACGGTGAAGGAAAAACATCGTGAGGTAACCTGCACACGCCTACTAAGAAACTCGCAGGTTATGTGTGAAGTCGACCAACCCGCACTGGGCCCGCGTGGTCGACTAAGGCCCGACCACCATAATTCAGGGTAGGCTCGTGCCGAAGGACGTACACTGCTGGACATAGGCCTCCCCCAAGGATTTCCACGACGACCGGTTCTGCGCTGCCCGCATCCAGCGGCTTCCCGCGATCTTCACCAGGTCATCGGTCTACCGAGTGGGAGGCCTGCCTACACTACGATTTCCGGCGCGAGATCGCCACTCGAGAACTTTGTTAGCGGTATCCACGTGCATACGGAGGAAAATTTCCGGTACCTGTCACTGTCAATTTATGACACGCTCATTTCTCCGAGGTCGATAGGTGTTAAGGGTCCCCAGGAGGCTCAAGTTTCCATACAAAAGTAGTTTCGCTTTAATACAAAAACTACATGCTGGATTGAGTCAAAACTTTGCAAATATATTGAGTAGACACATATCGATGTTTGTAATTAGTTTTCGATGTACTAATATAAAACGAAAAAAAATAAGAGCAGTTTCAAACATCAGTACAAAAATAATTTTAGCTTTCGTTTAAATTTACTACGATGAAAATTAATTACAAACATCGATATGAGCCTACTCAATATATTTACAAAATTTGGATTCAATCCGGCATGTAGTTTTTGTATTGAAGCGGAACTACATTTGTAGGGAAACTCGAGCCTCCTGGGGACCCTTAAAAAAACAGCTATCGATCACACGGGTAAACAAAAGAAAGCTCCAAGTACACTTGACCCGATCGTAACCGGTTCACACTGCGGTATCCGCATTTTTCACTGTTATTTGTTAACTAGCTTTTTCTCGCGAGCGTTAAGAGCAACCTACCTACCTACCTACCTACCTTTACCTACCTGACGCCTCCATCAATCAACAAATAATTACTCAATGTTTACATCATTATATCAGATCATATACGTCCCCACCGAGGGACTCGAGCCTACCCTGAATTAGGGCCTTAGTCGACCACTCGGGCCCAGTGCGGGTTGGTAGACTTCACACATAACCTGCAAGTTTCTCCGCAGGCGTGTGCAGGTTTCCTCAAGATGTTTTCCTTCACCGTAAGAGCGTCGGATAAACGTACGTATGAAATCTAAATTCGATATCACATTGCAATTGGTATACGTGGCAGGATTGTTACATCGGTGGCGTAACGGCTAGGGCCGCCGCCTCCTGTCCGGAAGGGCGTGGTTCGAATCCTGCCACTGTGTACATACTTTAAAGAAAATTTTAAACGATATTTTTTTAGAATAGTTACTGTAGTTAATTTATAAACTACTCTTTGAAATATAATAGGTCTTTACCTAGGAATTTTCCGATTCAGTTATTGAAGTTCAATACCAATTTTTGTTGAAAATAAAAAAGTTATTGTTTTTTTATTGTTGACCTTATGGTGACACTACTTATGGTCTTTTATTAGTAACTAGTGGCATATCTTTCATGTTCCAATCCTTTGAGCTATGTACCATTGAATGGAACAAAGGCGTTTTCTTAGTGGTCGGATGGGGCAATTTTTTAAACTAGTTAATTTTCCTAAAAGTGACGAAATCTTATGCGGGGTATTCCCAAATACGACATTAGTAACGAAGAAACTGCTGCGATAACTCTAGAGCTTTAAATTTAAAAGTGTATTTTTTGCCTCAATAAAGGCGATTTTTTCAGGTGAAAAAACCCGGTTGCATGTTGTTAACTCCACCGTGCTCTCAAAATAACTAAATAATAGGCATATATATGTTTACCACCATTTAATTTCTAATAGTGTAGTGCTATTTTGAGAGTAAATTTTGTATTAATAACTATTATTCTTTATATTAATTTTCATCTTTAAACTTTTATTATACAATCGGAAATTTTAAAGGTAAAGACCTAATAATTTCGCTGTTGTTAAATAAAGAATAAGTGCTGAAATTGGCCTCATTTGGCACTTATGCTATCTGTAACTACAGCAAACTGTACTTAACTGAAGCAATAGTTTCTAAATAAACAACAGTATTCTTCATTTTCATAGTTTAAAATTTTCTTCAAGGTGTATGTGTACTCAGTTAGCTTTTTAATGCTCCTTTGTTACCCATAAGTTTAAGTAGATTAGTATTTCATATTATGTATATACAGGGTGGCAGTGGGCGGGCACATTGCTCTACAGATGGCCGTTGGGGCAGTAAAGTTCTCGAGTGGCGACCGCGCATCGGAAAACGTAGTGCAGACAGGCCTCTTACTCGGTGGACCGATGACCTAGTGCAGGTCGCGGGAAGCCGCTGGATACGGGTAGCGCAGAACCGGTCGTCGTGGAAATCCTTGGGGGAGGCCTATGTCCAGCTGTCGACGTCCTTCGGCTGATATGATGATGATGATGATATACAGGGTGGGCCATATGGGTGTTGGCGATTCGTTGCGTTCATTTCTCGGAAACACGCGGGGGTACGGACGAGGGGGTTATGTCGTTAGACGCGCCGTTTCTTGGTAACTTAGTTGCCATGGAACCGTACGCACCGTGCGCTTTGTTTTGTCAATATTATTATTTGATGGTAAGTGACGATGATGCCGAAGATGGAAGCGGGCTTACCAAGATTCCCCAACGCAATGGAGAACTGACTATCTTATCTTCAAGCCGGAACACATCAACGTTATTAACACTGATGTTTGGCGGCAAGACTTAGATAAGTGGTGGTAGCTAGCCAGGCGGGCTTAGAAAATGCCCTACCTCCAACCAAACCGAGTCTTATAAATTGACCCCTCCGGGAATCGAACCCGCGACTTTCTAGTGTGAAGCGAATGGACTAACCATTACGCCACGGAGGCGCTTGACTGTTTCATGAATTTTTTAATGTAATGTTCAGCGAAGAGGCGAACTTTCATCTCAACGGCCACATCAATAAGCAAAATTGTCGATTCTGGTCCGAGAACTATCCACGACACTTACATGAACGTCCGCTCCACAGCCCTAAACTTGTTGTGGTAGCTGCTGTATCGGCAACTGGTATTGTTGGGCCATACCTTTTCGAGGGCGAAAAAGGGCGCGCGATGATACGGTGAGATCCCAAAATATTGCGAGATCCACGACACTTACATGAACGTCCGCTCCACAGCCCTAAACTTGTTGTGGTAGCTGCTGTATCGGCAACTGGTATTGTTGGGCCATACCTTTTCGAGGGCGAAAAAGGGCGCGCGATGATACGGTGAGATCCCAAAATATTGCGAGATCCACGACACTTACATGAACGTCCGCTCCACAGCCCTGAACTTGTTGCGGTAGCTGCTGTATCGGCAACTGGTATTGTTGGGCCATACCTTTTTGAGGGCGAAAGAGGGCGCGCGATGATACGGTGAGATCCCAAAATATTGCGAGATCCACGACACTTACATGAACGTCCGCTCCACAGCCCTGAACTTGTTGTGGTAGCTGCTGTATCGGCAACTGGTATTGTTGGGCTATACTTTTTCGAGGAAGAAAGAGGGCGCGCGATGAGACGGTGAGATCCCAAAATATTGCGAGATGCTAAGAGAGTCCTTTTTTTTCGAAAGGACAAACTTGTTGTTGGCCGTGGGGGCCTTTACAACTTCACCGGGCAGGGGAGGCGAGTGCGGAGGGCACTCAACCTAGTGCAAATCAAAAGATGCAACTACCTAAGGGCGCCCAGGTGGACACGGACCTCGGCTTAGGTCGTAGCCTGGACGGGGGAGGATCGGAGAGAAGCGGCCAGGTACGTAGCGCTTGTAAACGCCAGAAGCGGCGAGAGCAGTATGTCGGTGTAGTGTTTCTCTGTGGGTTAGGGGGCGGTAAGAGAGTTATTGATTCCCACCTTGTAAGTATACCGTGGCAATAGCTCAAGGATATGGTTTCAACAGGATGGTGCCACGTGTCATACTGCTAGGATGTCCATAGACCTGCTAAAAGAAATGTTCCCAGGAAAACTTATTTCCCTAAGGGGTGACATTGAATGGCCTCTACGCAGCCCCGATCTCACTCCATGTGATTATTTTCAGTGGGGATACCTTAAATTGGTGGACTACGAGATAAATCCGACCACTTTACAAGAGTTAAAGAGGAACATCATCAGGGAAATCAACGCTATACCGCGAGCAACGTTGCGCCGTGTTTTACAAAATTTGCAACTTCGGTTACAAGAGTGCCAAGGTGCCCATGGCCGTCACCTAAGCAATATTGTTTTTTAAGTCATAAAAATTCCAGGCTTTACCAATTCACGATTGGTAAGCCCTTGGCATCATCTCACCTAATGGTAAGTGACCATGATGCCGAAGATGGAAGCGGGTTTACCAAGATTCCCCAACGCAATGGAGAACTGGCTATCTTATCTTCAAGCCGGAACACATCAATATTGTTAACACTGATGTTTGGCGGCAAGACTTAGATAAGATTGTGGTAGCTAGCCAGGCGGGCTATGAAAATGTCCTACCCCAACCAAACCGAGTCTTACAAAGTTAACCCCGCCGGGAATCGAACCCGCGGCCTCCTGGTGTGAAGCGAATGGACTAACCATTACGCCATGGAGGCGGTTATTTTTATTAAATACTAATAAAAATGTTCTATATTCCGTACTTTTTTTTACTTAACATTTAAACCACCAATACCCTTATGGCCCACCCTGTATTACACACTAGTTGTGCCCGCAACTTCGTCCACGTGGAGGTTTTTGAATTTTCCCACGGGTACTCTTGGATTTTCCGGGATAAAAAGTATCCTATAAGTCAACCCGGGCTACAAGGAACCACCGTACAAAATTTCGTAGTTTTTGCGTGATTGCTTACCAATTGTGAATAAAAAAATTAAAAAAAAAACCGTCAAACCGAAGAGTACCTGTCATATGTACACAGGCCAGCACATCAATCTACACACTTTGGACATTGTACCGTTCTTATGCCGAACGCGTATGGATCAGAATTGCACTACGAGTGTATAGCTTGATGTGCTGGCCTCTGTACAACAAAAACTGAAATTATTTAAATTCTTCTCGAGGACCCTGTATACCTGTTGCTGCAACAGCCGTGCTTTGTTTGTTATTTTCACTACATATTTACTTTACTGCGCAAGTTTATGATGCAGTATAAAATTACAGTCTTAAAGTCGTAAAGTTCTATGGGATCGGTATTCAAGAAGCTAAAATCTGTTTACACGCATAAGGACCAATATAGATAAAATGACCAATACGCATTTGGACCAATACGCATTTGGATTAATACACATTTGGACCAATACGCATTTGAATCAATACGCATTTGGACCAATACGCATTAGGATATTTTTTGATACATACACATGTAAAAGTATTGCAATTTTCAAACTACTTATTCAAAACGTCTAAACACAAAACAGTGAGTTAGTTTTGTCATAACACTAGCTTTTGCCTGCGGCTTCGCCCGTTTGGACATCGTTTTTACGACTGTCTTTGAGTGTGAGGGGTGCGTGAGCTGTTTCCAGATCCCTTGGAAACTATATCGGGTTATTTTGATTGCAGTCTATGTCACTTCCTACACCATAAGGCCTTAAGATAGGTCAAATGAAAATATTCAATTCAAATTATTGGAAGACCGTGTAAAGCTATCACTATGGAAAAAATATATAATATACTGCAAGTGATAAAAAATAGATTTAATTGAATACAATTTAAAAATATTTCAATTTTTGATGTAAAAAATGTACTGTAGTCCCTGTTTTTGGCATTACTTGCAAAATTTCTCGAAAATAAATAGTTAATGTTGAATGAAACAAACACACAAAAAGCGGTGACTTAAATACCTTTTATTTTTATTAAACACATTTCTTTTTAAACTTATTTAAAAGTATAGAAAAGTAATAAAAACAAGTAAAAATCGAGAATTGGGCGTTCGGTTTCAATTTAAAAGCCGCGTTGAAGCCCGCATTGATTTAAACTTAAAAAAAACCGGCCAAGTGCGAGTTGCACTCCCGTGGAGAGGGTTCCGTACAATGCCAAAGTCAAATACAAAATATCACATTTGAAATCCTCACAGTAAGACGCGAGTTAACTACTACTAGCGCTATCTAGTGGTGTTTTGGTGAACTAGTTTCCGTAAGTAAACGTATTATATTGAGTTTACCACTTGATTTTCAATTGATATAATTCTTATACGTTTTCCTGTAATCTACAAACAATGAAGTAGATTATTAATTTTTTTCAAAATTTTAGGCTCGGTAGTTTCGGGGGAGGGGGAAGAATGGTCAATTTTCGTCTTCTTTCACGCAAAAAATCAAAACTATTTATTTTAAAATAATAACAAAAATATATTTGAGATTCTCATTATGAGCCCTTTCATTTGATATATGTACAACACAGTAAGGTTTGCAATTTTTCTTCAATTGCCTAATTTTTCCCCCGAAAAATATTTATTTACTTTGCATATCTGTGTTTGGGTCATAGGATTACACCATCCTACCAAATTTCACCTGCTTTGGTCCAGTAGATTCGGAGCAGAACAGACTTACGTTCAATATTATTTTAACATGTATATACCAGCTCGAATTGAGGCATCTCAAAGCCTTAATAGACTGTGCCATAACGTTGAACATGTTTTTTTTTCCCTTGGTGTTTAAGAGCAAAAGTGTGACATGACAAAATATATTCGGCGTCAAAAAAACTGCATCGCCAAATTTTTCTCAATACATTTTCATACAAAAGGCGGCTCTTAATAAAAACGATTATTTATATGAATAAAGAAAAATAAAATAAAACAAAAAGTGGCATCAATAGCTTAAATTCGTGTTCTACAAATTTGTCTTAGAACACATTCTACGGATCCTCGAGACGCCTTTTGTATGAAAATGTATTGAGAAAAGTTTGATGATGTATTTTTTTATACGCTGAGTGTATTTGGGGTATCGTTATGGGGGATTTTAGTTTAGTTTTAAAAATGTGCGTGCGTTCAAATACGCAGTGCAGGCACATTTTTTTTGCGTTTTGTTTCTTTAAAGAGGCTATGGCAACCTCAGATATAACCGATTAACACACAAAATACTTTTTCAATACAGTTGCTCGAAAAAAAGTACTTTATATGCCAGTCAAGTGACCGCAAAAGTGATTTTACCGCACGCGTGCTTTTATTATTTTACCACTTTTTTAAATTTATAGACCACATTCGAATCTCTGGCTGTCAATATTACGTCTTTACAATAGGCCTAACTTCACTAACTTGCTTGATTTCAAGTTCAATTTCGCACATTTGCCTCTCGTACGATAGTAATAATAGGTCATCTTTGCCTCTTAGTTGGCAATTACGCATAGCAACCACCCAATTAAATTGAATTTGATGTTGAACAACTGTAGTAAGACGCAGAGGGAGAATGATATACATATAGTTTTGTTATTATCCCAAGCCTTAGTGTAATCTTTTATGGTAATATTAAAAAAAAAACTTACGTATGCCTATCTAAATTAAATATGGCGCAATTTTCGTAAAACTGAATTGAGTTGTTTTAGTTATAATTGTTGTTTTAATTATTTATGTGTATGTATAGGAAAAAACAAAGTGAGATTACTCCCCGGACATTTAAAATGAGCCACAATTCGCGTAAAATGAACTTTGGTTCCCGAATCCTTGATAAGTATGTACCCATGTATTTTGGTTTTTTGTCACGGTCGTTTTTTATTTTACCTGTTTTTTCACAACTGTATTGAAAAATGTCGTATGATACATTGGGTGTAAAAGAAAATAACAAACTCGTCACGATGGTAAACCCTAGACTGCGGATCGGGCTTACAAAAGTCACTCGTTTGTTATCTACCTTTTTACTACCTTATTATAAATAACTATAAAGACTATATAATAATATGCTTGTATTATAAATACCATGTAAGCGTCGGTGGCTCAACCGGTAACGACTTGGTCCTCCTAACCAGAGGTGCCGGGTTCAAATCCGGACGGCCAATGTACCAATGAGTTTTTCGAAACTTACGTACATACACTCACTGATTGCTTAAACGGTGAAGGAAAACATCGTGAGGAAACCTGCACACACCTGCGAAGAAACTCGAAGGTTGTGTGTGAAGTCGACCAACCCGCACTGGGTCCGCGTGGTCGACTAAGGCCCGATCGCCTTAATTCAGGGTAGGCTCGAGCTCCTCGGTGGGGACGTATATGAGCTGATATGATGATGATGATTATAAATAACTATTTACTTATTGCAGACACTTTATCATCAAAATTATCATAACATTCATAACGTTATACGGAACAGTAGACCCAAGTAACAGTTTACTTAGCCAGCGAAACGCGGAACTTGCAATAAAATATTAACAACTCTTCGTTTATTTGTTCGCTTCAAGTATAGATTTCATTTGAAATTGACCAGAGATTTTCTTACGAAGCCTTACTTACTTATAATCTTTATATATATAATTCTACTGTACGTGTGTATGTCACTGAACTCCTCCTAAACGGCTGAACCGATTTGAATGATTTTTTTTGTATGCGTTTGGGTGGCGCCCTGGATGGTTTAGATTCACTAATCAGCCCGGCAGATGGCGCTGGTAGTGTAGTGTAAGGTGGAACGAAGTTCGCCGAGACAGCTAGTCCTTAATACTATAATATTATAAATGTGAAAATGTGTTTGTTAGTTTGTTTGTTACCTTTTCACGCTTCAACGCCTTGACCAATCCTAATGAAATTTGACATGCTAGTAGCCTGTGTCACAAGGAAGGACATAGGCTACTTTTTATCCGTGAAAATAGCATAGCCCGATGCAATTCTCGAGGGAATTGAAAATATACTCTTTTTTGGTTAATTAACATCGCAACGGAACAATGGATTGTGTGATTCTTTGCACCGAGATGGTTGAGGGGGTGGGGAATGACACGATTTACTAATAAGCATATCCTGACGTAGTTGACGTAGATCTGGAGAAAATTCATGTCCACGCTCGCGAGCCGCTTGCGGCTCGCGCACCCTCTAAGTCGGTCACAAAAACGATGTCCACGAAGCTAGTATACTATAAATGTGAAAATGTTTGTTTGTTTGTTACCTTTTCACGCTTCAACACCTTAATAGATCTTGATGAAATTAGGCATGCAGGTAGCCTGTGTCACGGGGAAGGATATATGCTACTTTTTATCCCGTGAAAATAGCATAGTCCGTTGTAGTTCCTGAGGGAACTGAAAAAATAGTTTTTTTTTTGGTTTATTTTGATAACATTGCAACGGAACAATGGATTGTTGTGATTTTTTGCACAGAGATGCTTGAGGGAGTGGGAAATAACATACACTGCTAATCAGAATAGTCATATATGGGATAGGGATCTAGAGAAAACTCATGTCCACGCTTGCGAGCCGCTAGCACCCCTCAGCTTCAAAGAGTCATAAAAACGATGTGCACGCGGGCGAAGCCGCGGGCGAAAGCTAGTAGTATTATAAAGACCATTTTATATAATCAATGATCATACTACACAGTACTGTAGGACTTGCCTAATTCATAATTTTGCTTTCTGAGGCTAAGGTACAACAGGCGTGATCTCCCTCTTCTGATCTTGGGGAGAGTAGATTTTAGATGTCGTTAACATTGTTCTGAAACCCGTCTTAATATTTGTAACCTCCTCTGTGGCGTAGCGGTCAGGGTAATTAGCTTCGCATCAGGAGGTTGCGGTTTCGATTCCGAGTCTAACTTTGTAAGAATCGGTTTGGTCGGTGGAAGGGTATTTTCTAAGCCCCCCTAGCTAGCTACCACCATTTTATAATGTCACAGCATTGATGTGTTCCGGCTTAAAGATATGATAGTCAGTTCCCCATTGCTTCCATCTTCGGTATCATCGTCACTTAAAATCAGGTGAGATGATGTCAAGGGCTTTCCAATTGTGGATTTAAAAAAATATCATCGAATACTTGGTCATAGGTACTTTCCCTGAATAAGTATCTATTCATCATCATGTCGCAGGTAGTCCATTTTGCAGAGGTTGTCTTGAGATTGAAGAAATCATTAGTCATGTAATCCTGGAATGCACTGGTCTGACCGAACAGCAGGTAAAATGCATATGAAAAATAAATGCAAACAGCAGCAGAAATTAGGATAAAAACAAATCGGAAATCTTAAAAACAAATTAACACACTTATTGCACAAGAACATTTACATATTTTATGTGTCTAACAACGAACTCAGAGAAACAATCAATTCAATGTATTGGCTTGCGAATCTCATAAATAGCGTTTTGGGACAAGAAAATATATATATATCTTAATATATATAAATCTCGTGTCACAATGTTTGTCCTCAATGAACTCCTAAACCGCTTAACCGATTATAATAAAATTCGCACACCATGTGCAGTTCGATCCAACTTGAGAGATAGGATAGGGTAGGGTAGGGTAGTGTAGGGTAGGGTAGGGTAGGGTAGTGTAGTGTAGGGTAGTGTAGAGTAGTGTAGGGTAGGGTAGTGTAGTGTAGTGTATGTAGGGTAGGGTAGGGTAGTGTAGTGTAGTGTAGTGTAGTGTAGGGTAGGGTAGTGTAGTGTAGTGTATGTAGGGTAGGGTAGGGTAGTGTAGTGTAGTGTAGGGTAGTGTAGGGTAGGGCAGGGCAGTGTAATGTAATGTAAGGCGGTACGAAGTTCGCCGGGACAGCTAGTATATATATATGTCTTGGAATCATTAAATGAAATACTATTAACAAGGTTAGAGCACGGAACACTGGTGAGTGCTGGTGCTGTTACAATGTAGAGAAAGAAATGAGTTTCAATTATTCGTAATCCGTGGCCTAAATGGCCATTATTTTGCCTTTTGGATTAAATATCCAGAAGGCAAAATAAGATGTTTGCGGGTACTAGGTAAAGCGAATAAAGGTCTTGGGGTGCGGACGAAGACAATGCTTATAGGGAACGGATAATGAAATCTGAGAGAGGAGTTCTGGGTTCGTCAGTTTGCTTTAAGTTTTTAAAAGAAAGTTTAAAGGCGTATTTTGAAAAGGATGACAAGTTATAAATTATAGGACTTTATTGAGCCTGTTACAATGTACAGAAAGAAATGAGTTTCAATTCTTCGTAATCCGTGGCCTAAATGGCCATTATTTTGGATTAAATATCCAAAAGGCAAAATAAGATGTTTGCGGTAAGCCCCAGCTTAACAAATGCGATGACCCACTAAGTTTAATCGTAGTTTAACTGTTGATTTCATGTACAAAGACATCTCAATAGTGTCTTATTGTCTATTGCGGCGTTTTCTCCACTTGTATGTGGTGTAGTGCTGAACTATATTAAGGTTAAATGTGTAGAAAGTCTAGTTGTAGTATATATAACCAATAAGAGTAATTGTGGCTCACCGTTATATCTTTCTTTGTAAATAATTTTTGAAGTGAAAATTTCTTTAGGCGCGTTGGGCACCTTCCTGGTCAGAACTTATAAAAGGGTCAGAGGGTCAAAACTTATAAAACTATAAAAAGTTTTCACTTCTGTTGGCACTCCCGAAGTGGTGTTTTTAATAGCTGTTATGATGTCATTTCACAATTTAAAAAAAAACATTGTAACTACATTTTAAAGTATTTAACCGCCTCCGTGGCTTAATGATTAGTCCATTCGCTTCACATCAGGAGATCGCGGGTTTGATTCCCGGTGGGGTCAACTTGTAAGACTCCGTTGGGTTGGTGGTAGGGCATTTTCTAAGCCCGTCTGGTTACTTCTACCATCTTATCTAAGTCTTGCCGCCAAATATCAGTGTGTTCCGTTGATGTGTTCCGGTTTAAAGATAAGATAGCCAGTTCTCGATTGCGTTGGGGAATCTTGGAAAGCCCGCTTCCATGTTCAGCATCATCGTCACTTACCATCAGGTGAAATGATGCCAAGGCCTTACCAATTGTGAATAAAGAAAAAGTATTTTAAAATAATTGAACTGTATTATTCATACTTTAGGCCCTTTAGGTACGGATGAGATACTAGTTACTTTGCCCTATAGCCTGTATTGTATTTGCGTTAAGTACAATTGGCCGCACGTCTGTGATCACCAGGTGACCTTTAGATGAACACACTTGGTATGTAGTTTTTTTATAGCGTCATCGTTGGCTTGTATCTAGCCGAAAAGGTGACAAAGCTCCTGGGTGGGCCCCGTAGCCTGGCCTTTTCATCAGGCGACGCACTCGCTACCGTCTGTGAATCTGTTCTGACATACCTAACCAGCCAATGAGGGTGAGTTCAGCTTTTACTGGCATTACCAATAATGTGCAGTCAACAGTAACTGTGTTATACTTATTTTTTACATCATCACATCAGCCAAAGGCCTCCTCCAAGGATTTCCAAGACGAACGACCGTGGCAAATTTTTTCTAAAGCTTGATATAATTGAAAGATGGAAATGCAAACAGTACATAATTATTGTGACATATTTTATTGTATTTGTAAGAATTTTTATGTGTGTAAAGTTCTCGACTGGCGACCGCGCACCGGAAAACGTAGCGTAGGAAGGCCTCCCACTATGTGGACAGATGAACTAGTGAAGATCGCGAGAAGCCGCTGAATGCGGGCAGCGCAGGACCGGTCGTCATGGAAATCCTTGGGGGATGCCTATGTCCAGCAGTGGACGTCCTAGGGCTGACATGATGATGATGATGAATTGAATAATGATTCAAAAACCGGACAAGTGCGAGTTAAACTCGCGTGGAGAGGGTTCCGTACGTTGATTGAGAGATTTCCTGTTACTTTAAATACTATAGACTTCTCATAGGTTTTCATGTAAAGAAATACATTATCTATTTTTACAGGATAAAAGTTTGGAAATAAAAGGGGGGGGGGGGGGGGGGAAACGGTAAATTTTCGCCAATTTCTATCATAAAATTATAAAACATATATAAGGTGTAAAAAAATTAGCTGAAACTATTTTAACTGGTGCTTGTACCCATGAAACTGAAAAACTTTCCCCATGGAACCCATAGTCAAATCGCATAAAAAAATTTTGCCCTCCCATACTAACTCGTTCAGCTGATCAGCCAACTTAGTATGGAATGTTCAAATTTTTTTTGAGATTTGACTATGGGTTTCGTGGAGAAAGTTCTTCAGTTTCATGGGTAGAAGCACCAGTTTAAATAGTTTCAGCTAATTTTGTTACACCTTATATATTTCTGATTCTCATAACAAGCCCTTTAATTTAATATGTCACTATTGAAAACTTATATTGTTAATTTTCTAATTTACTCCTAAAAGTGGCCCCCATGTTTAAAATTCATTTATTTACGTTACACGTCCGTGTATGGATCACTGATCTACATATATAATATGTACCAAATTTTAACTTAATCGGTCCAGTAGTTTCGGAGAAAGTTGGCTGTGACAGACGGACGGATAGTCAGACATGCGAGTGATTCTATAATGGTTCCGTTTTTTCCTTTTAAGGTACAGAACCCTTAAAAAGACTATTTTTTACAAAGCTCGGTCTCTGACTTTTAAGGTATTAATTCGATGGAAAAGCAGTAAAGAACTTTAAGGTAGAAGGCGAGACAGAGAGGGAAGGAAATAGAGAAATAGGCTGAATCGTCCGATTTCAGCTCAATTTAGAAATACCTTTGTCAGCCTGTATCTTCATCGAGAAACCTTTGTCGACAGCAAGCTCCGCGGCTCGATCCTGTCACTCATGCGGCTGGTACCAGTGGTAGCCGGGTTCCATCGCGTGCGAATACTCGGCCGTCAGCACGTGCCCGCCAATTCGCGCGACGCGCCCGTCATCGTCATGGCGCCGCATTCGACCTTCTTCGACGCCATAGCGATAGTTTGCCTGGGCGCACCGAGCGTGGTCGCGAAGGCTGATACGGCTAAACTGCCATTCATTGGACGTATGTCGTAGATCTCGTGAATTTTTTTTGGATGCTTAGGCTAAAGAGTTTTTATTTGCATTGTGCTGTACTGTCTTTTATTTTTTAATGTAGCTCTAGCTTCACTTTTAGTTTTAGATACTTTTTTCACTTTACCGCTAATTCTCGCGACATAACGCTACTTACTGGTCATTATTTGGCTAGGGTTTTTTTAATGCTATTTTGTGTTTGTAGTTTTGTTTAATGTATATTTATATCTACACTTTCCCCGTCAGCACTAATTTGCTCGACGGTCCATGTCGTCAACATGACGTCACATTGTACCTTCTTCGAAACCATAGCGATTATTTGTCTGAGTGTGTCGAGTGGAGTTTTTTGTTCAATGTATATTTATATCTACACTTTCCCCGTCAGCACTAATTTGCTCGACGGTGCATGTCGTCAACATGACGTCACATTGTACCTTCTTCGAAACCATAGCGATTATTTGTCTGAGTGTGTCGAGTGGAGTTTTTTGTTCAATGTATATTTGTATCTACACTTTCCCCGTCAGCACTAATTTGCTCGACGGTGCATGTCGTCAACATGACGTCACATTGTACCTTCTTCGAAACCATAGCGATTATTTGTCTGAGTGTGTCGAGTGGAGTTTTTTGTTCAATGTATATTTATATCTACACTTTCCCCGTCAGCACTAATTTGCTCGACGGTGCATGTCGTCAACATGACGTCACATTGTACCTTCTTCGAAACCATAGCGATTATTTGTCTGAGTGTGTCGAGTGGAGTTTTTTGTTGAATGTATATTTATATCTACACTTTCCCCGTCAGCACTAATTTGCTCGACGGTGCATGTCGTCAACATGACGTCACATTGTACCTTCTTCGAAACCATAGCGATTATTTGTCTGAGTGTGTCGAGTGGAGTTTTTTGTTCAATGTATATTTATATCTACTCTTTCCCCTTCAGCACTAATTTGCTCGACGGTTCATGTCGTCAACATGACGTCACATTGTACCTTCTTCGAAACCATAGCGATTATTAGTCGTAAGTGTGTCGAGTGGAGTTTTGTGTTCAATGTATATTTATATCTACACTTTCCCGTCAGCACTAATATGCTCGACGGTCCATGTCGTCAACATGACGTCACACCACATTGTTCCTTCTTCAAAACTATAGTGATTATTTATGTGAGCGTGTCGAGTGGAGTTTTCATTTGGTAATGTTACTTTAGTTTCACTTAGTTCTATTTATCAGATTTTTCAGTTATAGCCAATGACATATATTACTGGCGTTGGATCCGGCCAACGAGCGCGACTAATGCTCCCAGCAAATTGGTGCGAAATCCAAAGTTTCCCACACTCACGACTCAGTCGTCTGCGGGAAATTGTACAGTGCGGTGGAAAGATATTCCATATAAAAATACCTTATTGGGCTGTAAAAATCATGAAAGAAAGGCTAAAAAGAAACATGGGATGTCGTATCATCGTTAAGTAACGTTTCATTATATTTTTTCTTGTAAACAAATTAAATAAACGCATTTTTAAAGCGACAATTCTACCAAGGTTCTTTTAGAGCGGCACTGACGTCAACTCTCGCCCACGCTAGTTCGTACAAGTTATGTCAGATGGCGCTACTTTTTGCATGTATGAAGAAAATCTGAGTAAAATATGGAGGGTGGGGATCTTTCTGTCCAAATATATGGTTATAGCCTTTTTGTTTGAGTCTTTTCTTAATGTTTGTTTTTGTTGTGTAGCGCTTATTTTACGCAATTTTTATTTTAAAGCTTCATCGTCATGGCGCCCCATTCGAACTTCTTTGACGCCATTGCGATTTACCGTGTTGGTGCGTTGAGTGCGGTGGCAATAGCTGATACTGCCAAACTGCCATTTATACAGGATGTTAGTTAGGAGTGGCTCTAATCATGAAATAAAACAACTTTACCCAAGAAACCCATACTGAATTCGCAATTATTTTTTTGGACTTTTCATACAAATCGATCATTCCGATTAGTCAACTTTGTATGGAGAGTCAATTTTTTTTTCGCGATATCAGTATGGGTTTTCTTGGGGAAAGTTATCCAGTTTCATGAGTAGAGCCCACCCTTACGCCTTGCTCGTTGTTAAAAAACACCTGTATGTATGTCTTAGAGTATTTCGTAGCTGTGTGTCTAGAGAGCTTTTTTTTGTACTGTTTTGCCAGTTTTTGTAGTTTGACACTTTTTTATTGTAGTTTTTTTTCCCGTTTCTTTCAGTTCACGCTATACTTCCGTCATGTCATGAAAACTTCTGACATGCCCTCTCGTACATCTACCAGATACGCTAAACTACCAAGTTTATGAAAAAGCGTCCCCACTCTCCGACCCTTTGGGTGTAAAGTGAGGGCCGCTATTCCTGCCAATAATATAAGGCGAAGGCAAGGACCAACTACGGTAGGTCTTGCCACCGAGACGCTTGTTCTGGTACTCTGCAAGTCGAAGACCTCGTAAAAGAGACCACTACCTACTCTTCAGGTAGGTACCGGAGCTATAGGCACGCTCGCCTCCCGCTGCTTTTGCTGCTGGCGGTTTGATCCCTGCTCGGGACGACATCGCCAAAGAATCTGGCTCCCACATCTCCAATGATGGTACTGGAGCTCTAAGTACGCTCACTTCTCAGTGCTTATCGCACCTGTCCCTTCTCATGTAGAGTATGGCCGTATGTATGAAACAATTGCCAACAATCCGGACTTGTCCCCTTATCTAGAGTAAGGCCATGTATGGAACAATTACAAAAAACGGACTTCGCCCCCTATGTAGAGTATGTCCATGTATGTAAAATCGATTACAATCCATACTTGGCCCCCTATGTAGAGTATGGCCATGTGTGGAACAATCTGCAACAAGCTGGACTTCGCCCCCTACGTAGATTATGACCATGTATGGAACAATCGCCAACAATCCGGACTTGGCCACCTATGTAGTGTATGGCCATGTATGGAACAATCTCCAACAATCGAGACCTACCACCTATGTAAAGTATGGCCATGTATGGGACAATCTCCAACAATCCGGATTTGGCCCCCTAAGTAGAGTAAGGCCATGTATGGCCTGACCTTCCCAAATTAAGGAAAATACCCAAGCCCCACCAAAGGCTATGATGAGCAGATGAGACATATAAGTTAGTTAGCGTACGTAGGTACACACTAGATGCATGTTCATGTTTACCGTGTGTTTTGCGCTCGAACACCAATTGATGTGTTATTTCTTTAGTACCTGAATTTTAGTTTATAGATTTCAACCTATGTTCTTTAGGTATCATCCAATCGTCTTCACAATTTAGGCAAAGTATCCTTATTTAATATTATAAATGTGAAAATGTGCAACAATGGCAAATGTCTTATAGCATTACCTACCAATAATTTTTTTCTTGGGGAACACTCACGAGGACACGAAATGGTGAACATCAAAATAGTGAATAGGTGTGATAAAAAATATCACCGGAATCATTTACGGTGCAAAATAGCACTATAAACATGTTTTGGTTACGTTCATAGTGCAAATTTGTGACATAAATTTTGCAGACAGCAGTATTTTAGCACTAAAAAGCGTTTCTCGACAGTTTTACATTAAATTATAGAGCTGATTCATCACCGTGAGAGACTTTACGTTATGTTTATTGAATAAATCAGTGATAAAACTAGGGCCTTTTAGGGGTTTACAGAACGTTTACAACACAATTATAGTGTTAATCATGAACATTAATAGCACGTTCTAAAACGTTCTAAGGACATTTATAGTACCAAATTTAGTTACTTGGTGATTTCCAGTGCTTGATGAAAATCTGTGCAGTAGTACCTTTCATTTAAAAACAAATCGGTTGGATAGAATGGCCGGACATACTCTTATCTCATTCAAAAGGGAGCGCGGTGCGCGAGCCGCTAGCCGTTTGCGAGGGTGATTTCCAATGCTTGATGACAAATCTGTGCACTACCTTTCATTTAAAAGAGAACGGTTAGAACGGCCGGACGGACTCGCATTAGATGTCATATTTTTTTTAAATCTATAGATAATAGGTACTATTATTACAAAATTTCAATATACAACACGATCGTCAAACTTCTACCTACAAATTCAAGAAAATACATATGTCACAGCGAAATAAGAAAATCTAGGTACCTAATAATAACCTACGTAAAATAAATAACGCTTGTGGCGGCAACTGCAGTAACCCGCCACTGAACCTTAACACAAGCGACGAGAGAACAACATCTAGAAAGCGCTATGAGAATTTAGTCAGCGCTGAGTATATATACAGATACTAATGGTCCATGGCCGGACCAAAGAGAATATAAGTCACTAGGTCAGACCCCAGGCATACCACCTTGCCTGGCGGAGATATCTCCATTTGCTCTCTTCGAGTAGGAACGCACTGTTCCTAAACGCTTAATGGTGCCAAAAAAGGTTACAGGTTTTTAAAAATATACATTAGCAAAATATGTGTTGTACAGTAGTCGTTGGTAAAGCATAAAATGCAATAATCGTACCTATTTTACAAGCTTTTATTTAACTTGCAATTAATGTATGTTTGTTCGGGTGGAATCTTGCAAGTTAAATTTGACCCACTTCCCGGTTTCCAAATGAGCTGAAATTTTGCATGCGTATGTATATCACGTGACATAGCAATATAAGCAAGAAACGTCGGTGGCTCAACCGGTGACGACTCGGTCCTCCTAACCAGAGGTTCCGGGTTCAAATCCGGACGGCCAATCTACCAATGAGTTTTTCGAAACTTACGTATACATACACTCACCGATTGCTTTGACGGTGAAGGAAAACATCGTGAGAAAACCTGCACACACCTCCGGAGAAACTCGAAGGTTGTGTGCGAAGTCGACCAACCCGCACTGGGCCCGCGTGGTCGACTAATGCCCGATCGCCCTAATTCAGGGTAGGCTCGAGCCCTTCGGTGGGGACGTATATGAGCTGATATGATTATAGCAATATAAAAAACTTGTACCTAAAAGTTTTAAGGGGTTTTCGAAAATTATTAATACTATACTGCAGACTGTCTGTAATGCTGTTCTACGCTTGGTTTAACAATGTCCTTGCTTTTATCGGTTGAGTGAGGCGCGAACATTTTTTATCGTTTTCACGGCTATGAATTAGACCGTAGCTGACCGTAGCGTATTGTCACGTGTATATGTATATTATAGAGTCTTTTTAACAATGTAAAAAATAACCTAACCTTTTTAAATAAAAACTATGACACTCTCTCACAGACGAATCTGCGACATCTTGCACTCCAAAATCCATCAACTCGTTTAGGCTAGATGTTTAGCATACATATATGCAATAAGTATGTAGGTATGCTGAAACTATAGCCTAAGCCTACCAATCGGGTGAAAACTGGGACTTCTCCTCACGAAATAGGAACATCTAGTAAATAAAAAAATGGATCTCAAACAAATCGCCAAACTGCATATAAGTCAGCGAATATGTATGGATAGTATATTTTTCTTTTGTAAATTGAAATAAATTCCTTGGGTATGTTTTGGCGGGAATTGGTAGCGTTCAGTTTTTCATTTTTCTTTTATTATCCAAAAAAATACATTTCGGGGTTTTTGTATAAATATTGATAGTGTATTATCAGCAGAGTACCATTTATGTGTTTATTGTGTAGGATAATGAAATAAAAGTGTGTATGCTGTGTTTCGAGTTCCCACAAGAAGTCCGCCAAAGCTTTAGTAAAAGTGCTATCATTTTGCTGGAGTCTGTAGGTTATGTTATTTATATATAGTGCTGATCGCCCTAATTCAGGGTAGGCTCGAGCCCCTCGGTGGGGACGTATATGAGCTGATAGGAATATAGTGCCAGTGAAAAAAATTACAATGTAATGATAAATACCAAAAACTGAGAGAGAAAAATTACTGAAGACGTAAACTAATGCTATGGAAAAAAAATAAAGATACTGAAGACAAGGCAGTATGGCTAATGAGCCTTAGCCTGCCCTGTAAAGAGCAAACTAACAAAAAAAAGAAATTTCTTGTGGATGGGATGTTAGTCATGCCCCGGATTAAAAACTCTTTAAAATGGCTTATACCCCAGAGGAAATTATGGTGGTTCGACTCGAATGAGTCAAATACTTACCATGTTTTCAAGTCTACTCGCAGATGTTCGTTGAAAGTTGAAGAAAGATTGCACAATAAGTATGAAATAATATTTTTACTTCATCAATTTTCTGCTTGTAAAATGGTTTTTCACACCCGTACCAACATTACATTATTTCACTAGTATAGTATTTGTACCGGAAAATCATTTTCTTGGTCTAGTATTTGAATAATTTGAACTTATAGCTCTCGCATGTGGACTGTGGAATTACCTATTTAACTACCTACCTTTTTATTTTTTATTAAAAATTTGAGTGCGTTTGATTATATCTCACCTGATGGTAAGTGACGGACGATGTAGTCGAGGATACTATACGCAAACTCAAAGAATGCATATTCACTCTCGCCTTGAAGATACCCAAATTGTAGGAGTCGGGAAACACAGACGCAGGCAAGGAGTTCCACCTATGGTATATTTGCCTTCTTCCCGCGGTAGAAGACCCGTGTCCTAGCAGTACGACCTTAGTACAGGTGATTTGCCATGTTATTTAAAAATGCTTGTGATTTGGTCATTACTTTGACAACGTTCTTTGAGCAAAGTTGGCCTTGCCAAACTACTCGGAAAACAAGATCGCAAATTTAATTGCGATCCTGCGACCGCAGTTTCCTGTACAAAAAGATTTTATTCAGTACTAGGCTGTATATGATTTTATTGAGTATTTTACCGGAAGGAGGTCGGATATCCAGAAAAAGCGTCATTTACTTATCCGCTCTGATTTTTTTAAATTACTTGCATTGTTTAAGTAAAACACTATACAAGCCTTGGTCTTTTAATGACTGCACTGCTGGCCACAGTATGATGGCCTTGAGTTTAACTTAGCTAAGCTTTCGGCTTAAAACTTGGTCAGTTTTGCAGCCCTTGCTTTCCGCGCTATAAGACCTCGACCTTTTTCCAGCTTGGCCATCAAGGGCTGAAATACTGACCGCTCTGTGATGGTCTAGAGCGGCGCTACGCTGCGCTTTAGGCCATCAACGCAGTCATTACAGACCACGGCAGTAGTACCTATTTTACTCTGTTTATTACGTATAATACTGTAGCCCTATCAGAGGCCCTAATTATGGTGAGAGCTGAAAACTTCTGACAATAGGGTTGGTTATGCAACCTGAACCAATCCAGAGTTAAATAATATTTATAAAATACGACGATCTTACCTTCCCGTCTGTACTGATGTGGGCAGAGACTCGTGCTTCAGCAGTGGGGATGCAATCGTTTATGCTGTCCTCTGTCGTGATCATCATATCAGCTCATATACGTCCCCACCGAGGGGCTCGATCCTACCCTGGATTAGGGCGATCGGGCCTTAGTCGACCAAGCGGGCCCTCGGGTTGGTCGACTTCACACACAACCTTCGAGTTTCTTCGCAGGCGTGTGCAGGTTTCCTCACGGTGTTTTCCTTCACCGTAAGAGCGTCGGATAAACGTGAAAATGAAATTCGACACACATTTGTACTTGGCAGGGTTCGAACCACAACCTCCCGGACAGGAGGTAGTCCTAGTAGTTATGCTACCGACGCTCGCACCTCTGTCGTAAAACTAGACACAATCACAAAGTGAGCCGTCACGGAACGCCAGGCAGATGTTTAACACACACTACTACATACAGACTGTATATATACTATCATGTAGCGTGGCGACTCGTCGCCACGGCATGCGTCGCCACGCCAGAAATCGGTTTTACGTGCGGCTATAGATGTTTCACATCAAATAAAATGTATCTCAACGAGATCTGCGTTCCGAGAGACGAGGAGTTAAAGGTGATATTAGTTGATGACCACGCAAAATTTATCTTTATAGGGCGCTTAAGCCGCTGATATGCTTCATCGGGAAGATGTCCTACCTCGCTGGGGGCATGGCCATCACAGTGAGGGGGCGCCAGGCGACGCGACAGGAGGCGCCAATCCTAGTCGTGGCGCCGCACTCGTCGTTCCTTGACAGCTGTATCGTATACGCTACGCAGATGTCTTCAGTCATCGTGAGAAGTGACAACATGGACAACTATGTTGGAAGTAGGTTGTCGGGTTTTTTTTGTGGTGTTGGGTTTTTGTGGTGGTGGAGCTAAATTTGTATACTTATTTTGGTTGTGGTATTACTAATCTTTGATGGCCAATTTGGATGAGGCACATTAAAATTATCAGGATGTGATACCTCGTAAAAGAGTCTTCTCTAAAAGGGCCTTAATAAGCCATTCCTAAAGAAAGAGTTTATAAAGGAGAGCCTAAAAGCCGGTACCAATCCTGGTCGTGGCTTCAGACTCGTCGTTCTTTGACAGTTATATCGTTTACGCTTCGCATTTGCTGTCAGTTATCGTGAGAAGTGACACCTTGGGCAACTATATCAGAAGTAGGTTGTCAGTTTTTTTTGAATATATTGATAGTTCCGAAAAAAATATTTAAAATGGGCTTTTTGCATATTACTTATTTAAATACAAAATTACAGAGGCCGTTTCTGGCTGCCGTTGATATGAATCGTAGTCTACTGATAAATTGAAAACAAGAAGTTGTTTTATAAAAAGATTCGTTTATTTATGATTGGTTAAAAAAATCTGTCTCTGTATATCCCTGTCTTTTTTGAAAACGTATATATGCTGAGATATAACGGTCTAAATAAGCACATTATATTTAAATAAACAAATATGTTATTTATTATTTTAGACCGTAATATCTCAGAATATTATTTCGTTTTTGAAAAAGACAAGGATATACGGACATAGGTTTTTCTTATACGATCGAAAAAAAACGTTTTTTTTTTGGATAAAATAACATTTTGATTTTAAATTATCAGTGGACTATGATTTGTAAGGACGGCGGCCAAGCACGGCCTTATTAATAAATTTAGATACGTAAAATATCGATTAAGCACTAAACTTCCGAATTAAATACTAAACCTATGAAATAAATACTGACCTACCGAAAAAGAATGTTCGGCTTTTAAAAAGGTCAAGTTGGGGGATGGCTGGGACCTGGGTGACGGATCTGACTAGAGCGAGCGAAGCGAGCGAGCGCCCTGGGTGACAAATCTGACTGATCGATCACTCAGCACAGCAACCCAGCACAGCAAAAAATCCTGTCTTGACGTTTTAGGAACTTTCATTTTTGTATTCGGTAAGTAGTTTCCGTATAATTTATTAACACAAAGGTTTTCGGTAACATACTCGTAGTATTTAATTAAAGCAGTAATATTCATTTTCCTCATTTTTAATTACCTTTTTTTTTGGAGATTTAGTATAATTTTCGGATCCGATTACTAATCAATTTTTTGGAGAAGACCGTTGGTATTTTTTGGTGGTAAAGTGATAATGGTGATGAATCTTATTGTAGCGTCTTATTACTAAGATCAGTTGAAATCAGGAGGTACATGCGTTGGGTTTTTGCGTTAGAGACGATGCGTTTTAAAGCAGGAGATGCATTAGCAGGGTTTTATTTCAGATCGCAACAATCCTATTCGAGGGATTTCTGGCAGGGTTTTCGGCTTATTTTTCTTATTCGCTGTGTTATGGTTTGATTGGGAGATCGTGATGAGGGTAGCTGACTATATAGTTGCTAGTTCCAATAAAAATCATCGAAAAGCACTAAAAGCAGGGAGTAAGGGAGTTTGGCTCTTTTCTATGTACCTATTCACTTAAAATCTAGTTACCACAGTTACAAGTACACGCCGGAGCCAAGCTCCAAGCTCTACTGGGATCGAGCCGTCATCACGGCAAGACTATTCCTTCGAATAAGCCTGATATCGTGTTGATGGATCGGGCGCAGTCAAGGGTGTTTTTGGTTGATATCACTATCCCATATGATGAAAACCTCGTGCAGGCTGATGCCAATAAAAGGACCAAGTACGTGGACCTGGCGCACGAAATCATCCCCGTAGTCCTATCCGTGAACGGGCTAATTTCAGCAGACCTTGAACGTCACCTAAGGTGGTTGGATCTCCGACGTAGACCAATAATTGCAGCAATGCAGAAAGCAGTCCTCCTCGATAATGCCCAGATAGTTCGACGCTTTCTCTCCCCGTCGCACTGAACTCCACCCGACTGTGCTTCCGCTGGAGGTGCTCCTACCACTTCTCCTCGTGCCAAGTGAGCAGAGAGGCTTTAATTATATATTTGAGAATAATAATATGGAGGCTTTAATTCTGATTACGGAACCGCAGTCATCGGTCCGGTCATTGCAATTAGTTTTTATTTGGTGGCTGTTAACATTTGTGTTCTATTGGAGGAATAATAATTACTGAATTTGGACATTAATAACAGGTACGTGATACAAAACAAAAGAGAAGAAACAAGAGAGGTAGATAAAGTGGTTTGTTTTTTTTTGACATGGTCACGCCCTGGACACTGCATACAAATGGTCGTGAAATGACATTTCTAAAAACAAACGACAGAGCAAACAAAATCACGGAGTAATCCCATACGTTCGAGAACCAAACTGTAACCAATCTGTATCAATCTGGGTGACAAGGGGGTGAGGTCGTAATCTAGAGAGCGGCAGGGAATGTCCATACTGTTTGTTAGTACTAAAATATATACTTTGACATGGTTTAGGTTTGGTGGTGGTTATAATTTATTTCGGGATATTTACGAATAGGGGATGCTTATCTGGTGAAAGGTCTGTATTTCTGACGTTTTAAATCATAAGCTTACTTATATGTTTCTAATTTAACAAAATATTATTATTTAAAACTGATAAAGTCCACAATTTCACAAACTTTTAATTAACTTGCAATGTATGTATGTTTGTTCGGGTGAAATCTTGCAAGTTAAATTTAACCCACTTCCAGGTTTCCGATTGAGCTGAAACTTTGCATGCATATGTATATCTCGTGACAATGCAATATTAAATGCTTGTACCTAAAAGTTTTAGGGATTTTCAAAAAATATTTTGTATATTTAACAGAACCCTGTCTTGTCTTTCTTTGTGCACTCTAACAACGTGTAAATCATTTTCAAAAACGCTGTGAAAATATGCTGAAAAAAGTCATTAGTCACACACTCAAACGCCATTCAATACTAAAACGAATGTCCATGTGTGTCGAAACGAAAGTTTTTCTTTCAATACGTCCAAATGGATTCGTACAAATCACTTTTCTCATACCTAGCCTATTGTAAGGCTTTAGTGTTACGGATGTTAGTTCAATCTCTTTGTTTCTCTTTTTGTTATTTTGTCCCTATTCTTTTCTTTGTAAAGCACTGCTTGTTCTGAATAGAGCCACGCTAGACCAACCTTAGACGATGCTGAAATTCTGAATTAGAATGAAAATTTCATATTTATGTACACATACTCCATCACTTTGAAAAATTCAAGTCTGGTGCATTAGACAATTATCAAAATTAACATTTTTGACAAAAAAAATTTTTGGCAAAATATAATTTGTCAACTTTTTTGGCAACTTAATTTAATACTTAATTTAATATTAATTTGTTTTATATTTAACTTCATTTAATTGTTTTTAACTTATTAACTTTTTGTTTTACCTAATTTATTATTAAATAAATGGGATCTTTTTTTTATTTTTTATATTGTTTTATGTAGTGTGATTTTTGAATTTTGTATCTAATGGATTTTTACAGTCTGATAATAAATGAATTATTATTATTATTAGAAACATTTTTATGGCGTCGTTTCAGTAAGCAAAAGCTTCTGACAGTGGGGTTCGCCACTAGCCCCACAACCTCCACCAACGTGGGGACGTATATGAGCTGATATGATGATGCACCCATCAGTTCATGATTCCTTTTAGGGTTCCGAATCGAAACGTGTCCGACTTTTAAAAGGCTGTGTCTTTTGAACCGTGACAGGTAGTTCATGATTCCTTTTAGGGTTCCGAACCGAAACGTGTCCGACTTTTAAAAGGCATTTTTTTTTACAAAATATGTATTTTTACAAAAGATTTATTAACAAATGAAAATAATATAAATAATAAAGTGGGATCTCCATAAAAGATACGTGTTTTTTTTGTTTTTGCTCTAGCATGAAACTTGGCGTGGTTACTGTTTATAGTACTTATCTGCCAGTAAAACAAAAAATTTAGTCGTACTCGTGAGTCCGAACTGAATGAAAAAAAACTTAAAAAAAACATTTCTGTCGCTTACGTTGATGTCTTTTGTATAATAAAAAGCAAATGTCAATGTTAATAAAATTTATTAAAATCCAAAAATCCATAATATTATAGTTTTATTTCTGTTAAGCCATGTCTATAGTTTTCTCTTAAACAATGCATTGTTGAACTCTTTTAGTTATGATGGTATCTTGTTGTATTTTTTTTACACATATGTGTAAAAAAAACAATAGGTGTTATTGTTACAGAATAGAATAGAATAATTTTTTATTCAGTGATATGTACCTACAAGTGAAATATAGCGTAGTTTTTAAAATACAATAATTTGTACCTATCACTGAAAAGGTAGCCAGCTCAGCATAATATACTGTCATCAAAGAGATCACGTGCTGATTTTTAGCTACTTCTCCTTCAGGGAAGAGGGGTGGACCTAGACAAAGTGCAGACATCATAATTTAAAATTTAAACTAAATAAAAAAATTGAAACATATTAAAAAAAGTAAAACTAAAAAACTGAACACCTACACCAATTTAGTAAGGAATAAATTATTTTTAATACTCAGATTAAAAGAAAAACTGAACAAGATATTGTATACCAATATTATAATTTACAAAATTGTGCTTATCAATCTTACATCATCATCATCATATCAGCCGAAGGACGTCCACTGCTGGACATAGGCCTCCCCCGAGGATTTCCACGACGATCGGTTCTGCGCTGCCCGCATCCATGATCGTTTCGTCCTCTGTAAAGTTTCATTTTTACCGTGGTTTCATAAAACCACACACTTACTTTTTTATTTTATTTCGATTTAACCTAGCGTGGGTGGAGAAAGTTAGTACCTATCATTAATCCCGAAACCTGGTTTAAATTATTGATCTTGAATATAAAGCAGCAGGCTTTTATTAATCCTTACCTCATAACTAACGCTAACAAAAGAAAATTGTATCGCAGTTCAACAATTGGATAAAATAAAATAGATGATGCAAGGCACATAGCTCGTAAAACGGATAGCCGTTGAGGCAGTAAATTTCTCGAGTGGCAACCGCGCACCGGAAAACGTAGCATAGGTAGGCCTCTAACGCGGTGGACCGACGACCTGGTGAAGATCCAGGGAGGCCGCTAGATGTTGGCAGCGCAGGCCGGTCGTCGTGGAAATTTTTGGTGGAGGCCTTTGTCCAACAGTGGACGTTTTTCGGCTGATATGATGATGACTTTTTGGCATTCAGGTAGCCTGTGTTACTATAAGGACATAGGCTACTTTTTATCTCGTGAAAATAGCACAGTCCCACCGATGCAGTTCCTAAAGCAACTGAGAAAACACTATTTTTTTTGGTTAATTTCTCAAATTTCTCATCTAAATATATACAGGGTCTTCGGCAGATGGTTGAAAATACGAAAATGGGGGATAGGTGGGGTCGCCTCCCACCTATTTTGAGAATTAAAAAAAATCTAGGACTTGTAATTTTTTTTACAGGATTTTTTTTCCTTTTTTTAGAAATTTTGCCATTTTTATACCTTTGAACACATGTAACTTTTTGTTTTTTAAAGCTAGCTCTAAAATCTTTTTTAATAGACTTTTATAAGATTATCGGCTCTAAAAAAAATTATGTTTGTTTCAAGTTATTGCTAAAAACAAAAATGTGGGCCCCCGAACTTAAAAAAAAAGTTGAACAAAAATTTAAAACTCAACTTTGCGATGCATTTAAAAAAAAGTAATGGGGCTGGAAGGCTTCTGATTTTTTTAAAACATCTCTAAAGCTTAGGCTTTTGAATGGTTGTAATTTGTTTCGGTATCTTTTTTGTAACCGGAGTTGTTAATTTTTTTTACTCAATTGGACCATGTTGACGAAATTCCACTAGTTACATGTTTTGTGAAATGTATCAAATGCAAAGTTGAAAATAATCTAAATACTTACTGTTGGGACGGTTACAAAGAGCAGGTACGTTTTTTTACATTCTTGCACACACATAATGGCTATCTTTTGTCATTTATTGGCATATTGGAGTTAGCACTTCCATATGCCAATAAAATGTCCGCATATTCCGCATTGGTAAATTGAGCCATTTTAAACCACAACAAAGTCTTAACAAAACGTCTGATAATAACAAAAAGTGACAAACAACAAAAAACCTTAACAAAATCACAAACGTTAATAACGTTAACGTTTTTTTTTTGTTTTCGTTAATTTCACTTTGCTGTGTTTGTGATTTTGTTAAGTTTTTTTGTTGTTTGTCACTTTTTGTTATTATCAGACGTTTTGTTAAGACTTTGTTGTGGTTTAAAATGGCTCAATTTACCAATGCGGAATATGCAGACATTTTATTGGCATATGGAAGTGCTAACTCCAATATGCCAATAAATGACAAAAGATAGCCATTATGTGTGTGCAAGAATGTAAAAAAACGTACCTGCTCTTTGTAACCGTCCCAACAGTAAGTATTTACATTATTTTCAACTTTGCATTTGATACATTTCACAAAACATGTAACTAGTGGAATTTCGTCAACATGGTCCAATTGAGTAAAAAAAATTAACAACTCCGGTTACAAAAAAGATACCGAAACAAATTACATACCATTCAAAAGCCTAAGCTTTAGAGATGTTTTAAAAAAATCAGAAGCCTTCCAGCCCCATTATTTTTTTTTTAAATGCATCGCAAAGTTGAGTTTTAAATTTTTGTTCAACTTTTTTTTTAAGTTCGGGGGCCCACATTTTTGTTTTTAGCAATAACTTGAAACAAACATAATTTTTTTTAGAGCCGACAATCTTATAAAAGTCTATTAAAAAAAAGATTTTGGAGCTAGCTTTAAAAAACAAAAAGTTACATGTGTTCAAAGGTATAAAAATGGCAAAATTTCTAAAAAAAGGAAAAAAAAATCCTGTAAAAAAAATTACAAGTCCTAGATTTTTTTTAAAGCTCAAAATAGGTGGGAGGCGACCCCACCTATCCCCCATTTTCGTATTTTCAACCATCTGCCGAAGACCCTGTATAACTCAAAGGTGACTGACTGACATAGTGATCTATCAACGCACAGCCTAAACCACTGGACGGATCGGGCTGAAATTTGGCATGCAGGTAGACGTTATGACGTAGACATCCGCTAAGAAAGGATTTTGGGAAATTCCCACGGGAACCGTAAAAATCGGGATCTGCGCGGGCGAAGCTTCGGGCATCCACTAGTAACTCATATATTGGTTATTGAATATTATTACACGTACAAAATAAAACGGAAGAAGTTATTTTACACATAAAAGATAAATATTAAAAATACAGTTAAACTCTATACTAATAAAGTATAGGAAATAAAAAAAAGATAACCAAAGAATAAGAATAAAATAATCAAATTAACCATAGTAAAAATAAACTGGATAATTTTTTTTTATTCATATCAGCTCATATACGTCCCCACCGAGGGGCTCGAGCCTACCCTGAATTAGGGCGATCGGGCCTTAATCGACCACTTCATTAACATCGCCACGGAGCAACGGATTGACGTGACATAGATTGACGTGTCATAGACTGCTAATCAGAATAGGCTGATATAGTTCCTGAGGGATCTGGAGCAAACTCATTTCCACGCTCAAAGATAGTCATAAAAAACAATGTCGACGCGGGCGAAGCCGCGGGCAAAAGCTAGTATTTATATATATAGGTGTAAAAAAAATGGTGTAGGACCCGTTAACTGGGGCTACTACTCGTCATACTGAACAACTTTCCCCAAGGAACCCATAGTCAATTCAAAAAAAAACATTCGACGATCCATACAAAAATGCACAAAATTGGTCAATCAGCTGATCGTTTTGTATGAGGAGTTCAATATTTGGGGAATTTTTATATTGCGTTGGGGAATCTTGGTAAGCCCGCTTCCATCTTCGGCAACATCGTCACTTACCACCAGGTGAGATGTTGTCAAGGGTTTACCAATTGTGAATAAAAAAAATATTTTTTTTTTGCGATTTCAGATAACTTGTAAAACAAAAGTTGTTCAGTATGATGGGTAGAAGCCCCCGTTAACGGGACCTACACCAATTTTGTTACATTATATACAGGATATGTACAACACCACCAAGCTACGTTTGCACCGCGCTGGAATGCAAAGTAAAATAAATAAATGTAAAAATAAAAAAAAGTGAAATGTAACAAACACTAATTGTTTACTTTTTTAAAGTCATAGCGAATCCTTTTTTGCGGACCGTACCTAAGCGTCAGTGTGACGTAATCGACGCGAGGTGCAAACTTAGCTTGGTCGAGTTGTATGTATGTATGTCACTGGTTCCCTTAACATAGGAAGTCCTAGGTTGGAGCCGGATGACCTTGTGTGATTTGTCCTTGAATATTTATTTATTAGATTAGAACACGCAAGGCGAAACCCATGTAAGTAGATTATCTATGTATGCGTGCGACTACATGGCTTCTTCATAATTTGACTGACTCGGTGGCTCAGTGGTTAGTGCTCTTGACTACTGATCCGAGGGTTGTGGGTTCGATCCCCACCCAGGGCAAACATTTGTGTGATGAACAGATTTGTTTGCTCTGTGTCTGGGTGTTAAATATCTATATATGTATGTATTTAAACGTATATAAGTATGTATATCAGTCTCTGGTTTCCATAACACATGGAATCCTACTTTGGGGCCAGATGACCATGTGTGATTTGTCCCAGAATTATATAATACATTTTTGTAGTTGGGATTAAACTAGAGCCACAACGTTGGTATTGCGCCATTCAAGTACAATGTAAGTCATCATATCAGCTGATATACGTCCCCACCGAGAGGCTCGAGTCTCGATTGGGCCTCAGTCGACTACACGGGCCCAGTGCGGGTTGGTCGACTTCACACACAACCTTCGAGTTTCTTTGCAGGCGTGTGCAGGTTTCCTCACGATGTTTTCCTTCACCGTAAGAGCGTCGGATAAACGTACTTAAGAAATCTAAATTCGAAATCACATATGGTACTTGGCAGGATTCGAACCGCGACCTATCAGACAGGATATAGCGGCCCGAGCCGCCACAGACGACGATCTTACTATAATTATAGTGCGCAATATAGTCGAACCCGGTTAACTGTTAATCATCGATCATACAAAAAAAAACCGGCCAAGTGCGAGTCAGAATCGCACACAAAGGATTCCGTACCATCATACTAGATGGCGCTAGTTTCTTCACCTTTAAAAAAACCTCGTTTTTTGTATGGAGACCCCTTATTTTTTAACTTTTTCCTATTTTTAACCCCCGACGCAAAAAAGAGGGGTGTTATAAGTTTGACCGCTATGTGTGTGTGTGTGTCTGTGTATCTGTGTGTCTGTCTGTGGCACCGTAGCTCTTAAACGGGTGAACCGATTTGGATGCGTTTTTTTTTATTTACAAGCAGGTTTTTTGGCGATGGTTCTTAGATACGTTTTATCAAAATCGGTTCAGCCGTTTCAAGGTCATCAGCTCTTTTGTTAGCTGCGGTAGGGTTCTTAGACTCTTAATGTGTATTTACTTTACTTTCAAACATACATGTGACCAAAAACTTGAAAAACTCATGTATGCTTAATAACTATGCAGGATTATGGAACTCTTGGTCTGATGCTGCAGCTAGGATATCCAGAACACTAGCACACTCTTAAAAAAATAATAGCAGATATGTCGTGTTTGGACTCGTTTTGATCAGTATTTGATTCTGCATACAATTCAATGGTGGCAACACGGTGAGCTGATGCTGCGGCCAGGATATCCAGCACACTAGTACACTCTTAAAAAAATAATAGCATTAAATGTCGTGTTTGGACTCGTTTTGATCAGTATTTGATTCTGCATACAATGCAATGTGGCAATGCTGATGTTGTTAAAATCCGTTAAATTTTTGACATACCTGAAACTATGACTAACTGTAAACTAAATATTATTGAGATAAACCTTCGCCTTGATTTCTTATCTTTAGAGCTAAAATCCCATGGCTTTAAATTAAAAAAAAAATAGAAACGATCTCACCAAAAATGATTTCCAAAAATTTTAGAAATTGATTCTATTCGATTCTTGTTCTGATTTTCAGTAATTTATGTTACATGTACGTACACAAAAAAACTAAATTTTATATTCAATAACTACCTAATAATTTACGAGTATCCAATAAAAATGTTAAAGAAAACATAAATATTTTTAAGAAGGAAAAAAGTGGCGCTCGTTGATGTATTAACGCAGCCTTTCATAATAAAATATTTCAACGCGCGCCTAAATAATTTAGCATCTCTTACATAACTTCCAAACATTTTGGTTTAAAAACAAAACAACCGAACATAATTTTGATGAATGTTTTATAGACAAATCTATATCCTTTTAGATATAACTGTACTTGTCATTAATTATTTTGAAAATAAGTTAAAAATTTTGAAATAAAAATTAAATTAAAAATTTAAAAAACCCCCCCGCAAAAAAGTAAAGCGGACATTTAAAAAGTAAAAAATAATACCTTTCGTTGAGCCATCAAATTCATTTCAGAAATACCTATATATATTTTAATTATCGAAATCGATGGATGGCACGATAGGGTTTGCTCATTAAAATGGCGCTATAATGTCGCGTCGGGGTACCGCTAAGTTTAAAGCAATAACTAGTATTTTGTGAATGAGGCTGCTAACTTCCCAAATATAATAAAATACATAGCTAAAATAGAGAACTTTCAAACTCATAACGCTCCCAGACTCATAACACCCAATGTTACTAGATATGTCATAAAAGTTGATCGTCGTCGCAAGTTGGTCGAAAATACTAGTAAATAATAGTTAGTCAATCAAATGAAGGGTCTGATTCACTAAAGCGGTACCCCGACGCGACATTATAGCGCCATTTTAATGAGCAAACCCTATCGTGCCATCCATCGATTTCGATAATTAAAATATATATAGGTATTTCTGAAATGAATTTGATGGCTCAACGAAAGGTATTATTTTTTACTTTTTAAATGTCCGCTTTACTTTTTTGCGGGGGGGGTTTTTTAAATTTTTAATTTAATTTTTTAGTATTTGTTGTTATAGCGGCAACAGAAATACATGACGCTAATTGCAAGACCAGAATACCGCTGTACTAAACAAGTAAACAGTAGGGTATCCCTTGGGACGCACACTGTTAAGATCAGCCCAACGACGTCCGGTGCTTCTTCGTGAGAAAATAGAGGTCAAAATAGTAATCCCTTGTATAGCAAAGGGAGATATCTCCGCCAGGCGAGATGATATGCCTGTGTGGGGTAGGCCGTGGACCAATCATTGGTGAATGGTATTTGTATTTATACTCAATGCTGAAGAAATGTTAATAGCGCGTTCTAGATGTCTTATTTCTTTTGTCTTCTCATCGTTTGTGTTAAGGTTCAATGGCGGGTTACTGCAGTTGCCACCACAGGTGTGTGTGTGTATGTTAATTTAAATTGATGGTTCTAGGTATATTAATTCGATGACACCGTGATGATTTAACTGTGGCGTATTGGGTAGTCCATTCGCTTCACACCAGGAGGTCGCGGGTTCGATTCCCGGTGGGGTCAACTTTGTAAGTTGGTTTGGTTGGTGGTAGGGCATTTTCATAGCCCGCCTGGCTAGCTACCACCATCTTATTTGTCTTGCCGCCAAACTTCAGTGTTAACACCATTGATGTGTTCCGGCTTTAAGAGAAGATAGCCAGATCTCCATTGCGTTGGGGAATCTCAGTAAGCCCGCTTCCGTCTACGGCATCATTAGTCACCTACCATCAGGTGAGATGATGCATAGGGCTTATCAATTGTGGATTGAAAAAAAAGACACAAATATACAAGGAAACTTGCTTTCACTTAAAAAAAACCGCATCGAAATCGGTCCATCCGTTCGAGAGCTAGGATGCCACGCGATAACACTCCACTTTTTGCGTCGGGGGTTAACAATAATACTATCAAATGTTCAAAGCTGCCCCTCTGCTTCTATTCCACAGATAAGAAAAAAATATCTAATCCGTGCTATAATCTATGGTCTAAATTGTAAAGTATAGTTTACAATTCTACGATTTTTTATTTTTCTTACTCACAATTGATAAACCCTGACAACATCTCACCTGATGGTAAGTGACGATGTTGCCGAAGATGGAAGCGGGCTTACAAAGATTCCCCAACGCAATGGGGAACTGGCTATCTTATGCCGGATATTTTTATTTATCTTGATATTTGGCGGCAAGACTTAGATAAGATGGTGGTAGCTAGCCAGGCGGGCTTATTAGAAATATACGGTAGGTATATCATTCATATGCTGCAGCTATCAAATTACAATCTCGCAGAAACTAAAATTACCAAGATCGCCCTACTGCTCTCTACCATCACGGTAGACAACATTAAACTTTATGACCTTGCGAATAAAGTGTATTTTTTCTCCGTATACAAGTGTAAGTGAAAGTGTGGATATTTCTACGTTAATCTGTTGTCTTGATGCTTACAATGTTTAGAGATCATCTGTCTTTAGGTTAATGTATAAATAAGTAGCTGTTGCCCGCGGCTTTGCCCGCGTGGACATCGAAGGTGCGCGGTGCGCGAGCAGCAAGCGGCACACGATCTTTTTAACCTATGTCCATCTTGAAGATTCATTCTGAATATTGGTTAAACAATAAGCTTAACTACACTACACTACCCTACCCTACACTACCCTGCCCTACCCTACACTACCCTACCCTACCCTAAAACCTTCTTCTGACAATAACGAACTCAACAAAAAAAGTTCTTGAGTTATAAATTGTGTAACTTACACGACTTTCTTACAGACCGACGAATGTATCAATGGGTTGTACTTACTTACCGATTGCTTTAACTATAAAGGAAAACATCGTGAGAAAACATGCACATCTAATGTCTAAGGTGTTGTACACGTCTCCGCAGTAGGGGTAAATTTGCAATGCTTTCAATGATTTTTACTACTGTAGGCTCCTATCTATAGATAAGAAAAAATCGCTAGAATTATATTATTCTGTGCTCTCATTGTGCTCTTATCAAACAATTTTTTACTTACGTACAAAAACTTACCGATTGCTTTAACGGTGAAGAAAAACATCGTGAGGAAACCTGCACACGCATGCGAAGAAACTCGAAGGTTGTGTGGGAAGTCGACCAACCCGCATCGGGCCCGCGTGGTTGACTAAGGCCCGATCGCCTTAATTCAGGGTAGGCTCGAGCCCCTCGGTGGGGACGTATATGAGCTGATATAATGATTGTCATTTGACCCATCTTAAGGCCTTAAGTACTTAAAACTTCCTACATTACAATTCATTACATTAACGGCATTGATTTAAATTAAGAAAGGAAATACGTTCTTCCTGTTTTTACATTATTTACAATATACTAAGAAAACATCGTATTTGCAAGCAAAGGTTATGACTTATGACCCTTTAATAATAGCTACTTATCATTATTTAATGGATCCGTTAAAGTTCAACCCTTTTTCTGCACATGCAACGAAATAGGGCTTGCAAGGTTAACAGCATTGATGTGTTCCGGCTTGTAGATAAGATAGCCAGTTCCCCATTGCGTTGGGGAATCTTGGTAAGCCCGCTTCCATCTTCGGCATCATCGTCACTTACCATCAGGTGAGATGATGTCAAGGGCTCACCAATTGTGGATAAAAAAGGGCCTTCGTTCCAGTGTAAGTAAAAGGGTATCGATTTCCTGTAATTAAAGTGATTGTTGAGTGTCTTCGTTTATAATTTTTGCTTTTGTTTTTGTAAATTTGCTTCTGCATGTAGTGACACGGCGATGATCGAATTCTTGTAAGTAGCGTCAGTGCATATTAGGGCTTGTGCACAAATCACGCGAAGTTTTTTCGGAAACTTTTAGCCCCCTCCTCTTCCTGGTGGTATTTGTTGAGGTTCTTGGCAACCTCCACGCCCCTCCCACTCACAAGCTTACGTGTATTTTTTAAATTCAACCTAATTTTAAGATTAATAGTATTGTATAGTGGGGTCAAGCGCGGTCAAGGCCACGCGCGCCAAAATTTCGTAAAATAGACTTGCTATTTTGAAGTATTTAACAAGTGAATATTTATTTTTAATGAAACCGAGAAAAACTATCTACTCATGTGTTTTTTATTAAAATTTAAAATTGGTAAACCCTTGACAAAATCTCACCTGGTGGTAAGTGACGATGTTGCCGAAGATGGAAGCGGGCTTACCAAGATTCCCCAACGCAATGGGGAACTGGCTATCTTATCTTCATGCCGGAACACACCAATGATATCAACATTGATATTTGGCGGCAAGACTTAGATAAGATGGTGGTAGCTAGCCAGGCGGGCTTAGAAAATGCCCTTCCACCAACCAAACCGAGTCTTACAATTGACCCCGCCGGGAATCGAACCCGCAACCTCCTGTGTAAAGCCAGTGAACTTTGCCTCTGAGCTACGGAAGCGTTTTCTTTGTTCGTTGACTGCAGAAAAATACACGTGAGGTCTCCTTATCCTCCTCCACCAACGTGATCTGTCGTGATTTTTTCGTGACCCGCCTTCCTCTATCGAACCTCACGTGATTTGTGCACAAACCCTTACAGATATAAATATTAAATGTGGTGTCTTTTACAATATGTGCTCTTAGTATTTTATTTTAAAATGTTATAAGCAACCTTCTTTGTATTAAATGTTTTGATTTTCTACTAAAATTCATATTCTTCTTCAAAAATGATTTTCTGCTAAAATTCAAATTCTTCAGATTCTTCTATTGTGCATTGTGTGAATTAAATTAAACGGCCTATAAATAATACAATGCATACCATCAGGTGAGATATAGTCAAACGCACTCAAACTTTTAATAAAAAAAAATATACGACCGCCTACAAAAAAGGTGTGTTTATTTTCAGGTCTATTGTTTGAATGTAAGAAACATTCAACGATATCTTCGAAACGGCTAGATGGATTTTAGAGTGCGAGGTATCGGCTCGATGGATTTTAGAGTGCGAGGTATCGGCTCGATGGATTTTAGAGTGCGAGGTATCGGCTCGATGGATTTTAGAGTGCGAGGTATCGGCTCGATGGATTTTAGAGTGCGAGGTATCGACTCGATGGATTTTAGAGTGCGAGGTATCGGCTCGATGGATTTTAGAGTGCGAGGTATCGGCTCGATGGATTTTAGAGTGCGAGGTATCGGCTCGATGGATTTTAGAGTGCGAGGTATCGGCTCGATGGATTTTAGAGTGCGAGGTATCGACTTGATAAATTTTAGAGTGCGAGGTATCGGCTCGATGGATTTTAGAGTGCGAGGTATCGGCTCGATGGATTTTAGAGTGCGAGGTATCGGCTCGATGAATTTTAGAGTGCGAGGTATCGGCTCGATGGATTTTAGAGTGCGAGGTATCGGCTCGATGGATTTTAGAGTGCGAGGTATCGGCTCGATGGATTTTAGAGTGCGAGGTATCGACTCGATGGATTTTAGAGTGCGAGGTATCGGCTCGATGGATTTTAGAGTGCGAGGTATCGGCTCGATGGATTTTAGAGTGCGAGGTATCGGCTCGATAGATTTTAGAGTGCGAGGTATCGGCTCGATGGATTTTAGAGTGCGAGGTATCGACTTGATAAATTTTAGAGTGCGAGGTATCGGCTCGATGGATTTTAGAGTGCGAGGTATCGGCTCGATGGATTTTAGAGTGCGAGGTATCGGCTCGATGGATTTTAGAGTGCGAGGTATCGGCTCGATGGATTTTAGAGTGCGAGGTATCGGCTCGATGGATTTTAGAGTGCGAGGTATCGGCTCGATGGATTTTAGAGTGCGAGGTATCGGCTCGATGGATTTTAGAGTGCGAGGTATCGTTAGATTCGTCTTAATCCCGTTAGTTACATAATATACATTTTATCTGAGTTCTCAAAAAAGAGGAATAATGTTTTTTTATGTAGTCTATTTCCATCATTACTATGGAGAATTTTAACTAGCTGGCACCACTAGTCTGTGTTCACTTCTTTACGGTACTGTATTGAGGCGGTAATATTACAGATTTTTGATATTTTTGACGTCAATTACTCCTAAACGATAGAAAACCCAAGGTTGAAAAAAATACCCTTTTTGCTGATGATGTTTCACGATTGAGCGGTTTTGGCTCAATAAAAAAAAATCCAAAGATAAGTCTACATCGCTACTTTCAACTCTAAAAATATACAACAATATTTAAATATTTAAAAATATATTAAATAATATTCCTTGTGATAACTGATAATACAAAGTGAGTAATTTTATTATTTTTTATACTTCCATTTTAGTCTTTGATTGAAACGAAAAACCATTGAAAAAGTGTGGTTATTTTCTTTACTGTTTACACGCAAAGAAAAAAAACAGAGACAACTGTTCCAATCAATACCTCGCCTTAATACAATTTATGTTACTACTAGCTTTTGCCAGTGGCTTCACTCGCATGAACATAGTTTCTATGGCTGTCTTCGAGGCTTGCGAGCGGGAAATTGAATTGATCCCTCGAGAACTATGTCGGGCTATGCTAATTTAGTAGTCTGTGTCATTATCCAACCCCACAACTATCTCTGTGCAAAATAGAATATTAAGAAGCTCTTTTTCTCCACTTCCAGAGCTGATAAACTACACACAGCCGGTGTACGTGATGCGGGATGACCCAAACTCCAGGCAAAACACCATCAGGGAGATCATTGAACGAGCTACTTCTAAGGAAGATTGGCCTCAGGTACCATATATACAGTTGTTTGAATTTCATTATCTTTGCTGGCTCTCCCAGACTAGTTCTGATTGTGCCCGATAGGAGACAGTACCCAGCTGTACTCGTCAATGGTACTTAATTCGAATTTCCCGCGCGCAGGCCGCACAAATATACAGTTGCGTGAATTTCATTATCTTTGTTGGCTTGCCAAACTAGTTCCGATTGCGACCGATAGGGGAGAGTACCCAGTCGTACGGTACTCCAATTCTTACAAATACTTATTTCGAATTTCCCACGCGCATTTTTCATTATCTTTGTTGGCTTGCTAAAACTAGTACCGATTGCGCCCGATAGGAGAGAGTACCCAGCCGTACTTATAAATGGTCCTTAATTCAAATTTCCCGCCAGGCTGCACAAATATACAGTTACGTGAATTTCATTGTCTTTGCTGGCTCGCCCAGACTAGATCCGATTGCGCCCGATAGGAGAGAGTACCCAGACGTATGGTACTCCGATTCTTACAAATACTGAATTCGAATTTCCCGCACGCAGGCCGCACAGAATAGATATACAGTTGCTTCAATTTCATTATCTTTGTTGGCTCACCAAAACTAGTTCCGATTGCGCCCGATAGAGGAGAGTACGCAGCCGTTAGTACTCATATATATACTCGTACTTTGACGCAGCCGTACGGTACTCCGATTCTTACAAATACTTAATTCTAATTTCCCGCGTGCAGGCCGCACAGAATAGATATCATACAGTTGCTTCAATTTCATTATCTTTGTTGGCTTGCCAAAACTATCCGATTGCGCCCGATAGAGGAGAGTACGCAGGCGTTAGTACGAATATATATACTTTGAGGCAGCCGTACGGTCCTCTGATTCTTATAAATACTTAATTCGAAATTCCCGCGCGCAGGCCACACAGAATAGATTATACAGTTGCTTCAATTTCATTATCTTTGTTGGCTTGCCAAACTAGTTCCGATTGCGACCGATAGGGGAGAGTACCCAGTCGTACGGTACTCCAATTCTTACAAATACTTATTTCGAATTTCCCACGCGCAGGCCGCACAGATAATTAGTTGCTTGAATTTTTCATTATCTTTGTTGGCTTGCTAAAACTAGTACCGATTGCGCCCGATAGGAGAGAGTACCCAGCCGTACTTATAAATGGTCCTTAATTCAAATTTCCCGCCAGGCTGCACAAATATACAGTTACGTGAATTTCATTGTCTTTGCTGGCTCGCCCAGACTAGATCCGATTGCGCCCGATAGGAGAGAGTACCCAGACGTATGGTACTCCGATTCTTACAAATACTGAATTCGAATTTCCCGCACGCAGGCCGCACAGAATAGATATACAGTTGCTTCAATTTCATTATCTTTGTTGGCTCACCAAAACTAGTTCCGATTGCGCCCGATAGAGGAGAGTACGCAGCCGTTAGTACTAATATATATACTCGTACTTTGACGCAGCCGTACGGTACTCCGATTCTTACAAATACTTAATTCTAATTTCCCGCGTGCAGGCCGCACAGAATAGATATTATACAGTTGCTTCAATTTCATTATCTTTGTTGGCTTGACAAAACTATCCGATTGCGCCCGATAGAGGAGAGTACGCAGCCGTTAGTACGAATATATATACTTTGAGGCAGCCGTACGGTCCTCTGATTCTTATAAATACTTAATTCGAAATTCCCGCGCGCAGGCCACACAGAATAGATTATACAGTTGCTTCAATTTCATTATCTTTGTTGGCTTGCCAAAACTAGTTCCGAATGCGCCCGATAGAGGAGAGTACGCAGCCGTTAGTACTAATATATATACTTAGACGCAGCCGTACGGTACTCCAATTCTTACAAATACTTAATTCTAATTTCCCGCGCACAGGCTGCAGAGATATACAGTTGCTTGAATTTCATTATCTTTGTTGGCTCGCCCAAACTAGTTCCGATTACTCACGGTAGGGGAGAGTACCCAGCCGTACGCTACTCCGATTCTTACAAATACTTAATTCAAGTTTCCCGCGCGCAGGCCCCACAGATAATAATTTCTTGAATTTCATTATCTTTGTTGGCTTGCCAAAACTAGCTTCAATTGCGCCTGATAGGAGAGAGTACCCAGCCGTACTTATAAAATGGTACTTAATTCGAATTTCCCGCGCGCAGGCCGCACAAATATACATTTGCGTGAATTTCATTATCTCTGCTGGCTCACCCACCCGTACGGTACTGCGATTCTTAATAATAATATAATATAAGCCATTTATTCCCATAAAAAAATCATTAACATTGTATTGGATGCAAAAGTATTACTTTAAAATTAGGAGTAACTAAGTTCGTTATTTACATTTTTACATTACAATAATTAATTATACATTACCTATATATTAATTTCGGCGCAACAAATATGCAATATTAATTATTTCATTACATTGCATCAAATTAACTTACATTTAATCTATAATTCATTAATATTTAAAAAAAAAAAACATTCATTCATTAACAATATCAAAATAAACAATAAAACATGTAAATTAATATCATAAAAATATCAGATTGCACTTTAATCTGCTATACATACACTCATTAATTTATTAATTTAGATTACATATATTTTTTTAAATAAATAAATTACATTAATTACATGAAACAAAATCAATTCCAACAATATTTAAATTATGTCAATAAATGTCTATAGTTTTTACATCTATTTGTTTATATGTATACATTTGTTATAGGTATAATTACAAAAACTTCTTACAAATACTTAATTCGAATTTCCAGCGGCGTCTCATGGAGGTTTTACCAACATATAATATATTTTTTAAATAAGGTGGGCGCCATGCAAGGAATCTGTTTTTTAGGTTTTTTTGCTCTATCTTTAAAAACGGTAATAAGTAGATAAAAGTTTGAAACTTGGTGTAATTATAGTATTACGTATACTAATCCTGAATTAAAACCATAAATAAAAAATAACAATCAAGTGTGAGTCTTACTTACGCCCAAGAGGCCAAATTGACTGAATAGAAAAAACATTTTTCTATCGCTCGCATTGATGTCTCGATGTTTGTAAAAAATATATATTATAATTTAAATAGGGATGACGAATGCTAGTCATCTGAGATACTTTTTATCATCTGTCAAAAACGACATTTTGTACTTAAAATGTTAGAAATACTTAGGCGTGACGTCATAGTTTTGCTGTGTCATTTATGTACTCATATTGTGAGTTTGGTGAATTAAAAATCGAAAACTTGACGGAAAACAAAACGAGTAAGGTTTGCGGAAGTTTAAGTAGGAGGGCAATTTAGTGATTAAAAGAGTTCATAATTTATTTCTGATGCTGTCGTCATCCCTATTGTGTGGAGTAGTGGTGTGGTGGTGCGGAACCCTTGGTGCGTGAGTGCAATTTGCACTTTTCAATCGACTTCCAAAAAGGAGGAGGTTCTCAATTCGACTGTATGTTTTTTTTGTGTGTTACCTCAGAAATTTTTACTGGGTGAACCGATTTTGATGATTCTGTTTTTATTCGAAAGCTAGTGCTTCCCGTGTGGTCCCATATAATTTCAAAATTAGTGTAGTAATTTATTAGAAAATTAACAGAAACCAAAAATAACAATGCAAAATTGTTCGAAGTTCTTGCGGTGGAAGTCGGTTTTTTAACGTGTTTAGCGTTTTCAATTATTTCAAACAACTTTATAAGGACCCGCCCTACACCGCCGTCGACATTATATTTGTTCGGTTCTCGCACCTTAGCACAGATGAGATACTAGTTACAGTGGTACCACAGAGCAGTGACAGTATTAATATATCATCTATGTGGTAAGATATTTTTTTTTAATAACCGACTATCAGTAATAAAAAATCGTCACAAAAAAAATATCTAAATTCCAATGAAAATAAACTGTTTAAATATTTTACTTTTAATGGAAATAAAAAAATGTCCATGACTTTATTGATGTGTAACATTATTTCTCTCGCTTTCCTTCGTGAAATGGGACTAAAGAGTGTAACAGAAAATGCGAACGTTTTGAGTAAAGAAGGCTAAGTTAACATGGCCATGCCGCCTATCTGAAGACCCGGATAATTTCTTTGATGTTAATAGATTAGTAAATATTTAGACTCATTTAACACATCATAAGCGAATACTGTAAGGCTTGCTCGTTTTTTTAGCTAACTTTCTCCCAAGAAATCACAAGGAAACCATAGTCAATGTCCTTTGCGGTATTCTATGACGTAGTAAATACTGCGCGTACTCTGGAAATTGAAAAGAAACGGAGCGTGCAATAAGATTGTATCAGGTATCGAACAACACGGTAATACAGTTGTAGTTTCGAAGAAACCAATCTAAAGTAAGGTGTGTTATGGAAAAATGACCCCTTGAGTCACTAGCGATAGTAACACGGAACTGTGACTACAGAATTTTCTAGATCATAATATAATTTGAGAGCGTCGATGGCGTAACGGTTAGGGCCGCTACCTCTTATCCGGGAGGTCGTGGTCCGAATTCTGCCACGTACCGATGTGTTTTAGAATTTCGATTTCATATGTTCGTTTATCCGACGCTCTTACGGTGAAGGAAAACATCGTGAATAAATCTGCACACGCCTGCGAAGAAACTCGAAGGTTGTGTGTTAAGTCGACCAACCTGCACTGGGCCTGCGTGGTCGACTAAGGCCCGATCGCCCTAGTTCAGGATGGACTCAGTAGGGACGTATATGAGCTGATATGATGATGACGATGATGAATATAATTTGTGTCATTGAAGTCTACCAGAACTACAATTCCGCACGATTAGCTTCAAAAATTGAAAATATAGTATAGGGTCGACCGAGCTTCATTTTTTATAAGCCAAAATTGAGAAGCCTTTCATCTGGTTAAGTGACGATGATACCAAAGATGGAAGTGGGCTTACCAACATTCCCCAACGCAATGGAGAACTGGTTATCGGATAAGTCGGAACACATCAATGCTGTTAACAATGACAGCACACAACGGCAAGACATACAGGTCCTACCACCGACCAAACCGGGTCTTACAGAGTAAGGCCCCGCTGGGAATCGAACCCGCACCTCCATGAAAAGTCGCTTCTCATAAAAATTGGCTTCACTACAGAGGTCTTACTTTCAATTGACGGACTCGTCTTTTCGAAGTAATAGGTTTTTGTTGCTATTATCATTTCAACCGGGAAATGTTCACTGTCTATTGATACAGGTAATGGTCTTCCCATGAATATCCGCTAAGTGCAATCCCACATCCTGATCTGTGGAGGTTATTTATCATCATCAGCTCATATACGTTCCCACCAAGGGGCTCGAACCTACCCAGAAATTAGGTGATCGAGCCTCAGTCGACCACGCTGGCCCAGTGCGGTTTGGTCGACTTCACACACAACCTTCGAGTTTCTTTGCAGGCGTGTGCAGGTTTCTTCACGATGGTTTCCTTCACCGTAAGAGCGTCGGATAAACGTAACATATGAAATAGAAATTTTAAAAACACATGGTAAGTGGCAGGATTCGAACCACCTCACCGTTACGCCAACGAAGGCTCTGTAGGTTATTCATGTGTAAGAAAAATAACGATTAAAACTTTGGGAGCTCGGTTAAAACCTAACTACCTACTAAAAAACTTTTTTATTAAGCTATTGCATAGCTTTTATCGCGGGCTTCCAGCGCGGCGACCGAATCAAGAAATTCCGTAACGAAAATAGAACCTAACACCCCCACTCCGCCTACCATGTAGCTCGGCCGAGCGTAACGTAACGTTACCGCATTCTAAAAACTTACAGTGCCATCTATTAGCGATTTGCGGTACTAAAAGGACTTGGTCAATTTTACTGGGGTAACTTTCTTAGTGTTAATTTATTACATAAACATCCCGCGCTCCAAGGACTATAAAAAATGCTATGCAATAGCTTTACCGCGGCAGTCCCCGAGTGCCACACGTTTTTTTTTAATTATTTTCCTCCCCAAATTCAACCCCTAAAATCAGATTTTTTTATTTCCCCAACACGTTTTGGTAATTGGGTTAGTAAGCTTTACTAAATCTTCTTACGTCTGGATTTTAGTCATGAAGGAGAAATATTTGGGGTCCATACTTTTTTTCCTTTATTATTTTAAGTCTTTTTATCTTAATTTATTTTCGGACGGCGTAACAATTGAGTGATTTTATACGGAACCCTAAATTAAATTCCCCCAATAAACCATGGTACCATTTTGAACGCGTAATGCTATAAAAATCAGCTTATTTTAGTTTTATTATTATGGCCAGTTCCTCATTGCGTTAGGGAATGTTGGTAAGACTTGCATCTTCAGCATCATCGCATATGATGCCAAGGGCTTACCAATTGTAAATAAAAAAAATAAAGTCATCATCATATCAGCCGAAAGACGTCTAATGCTGAAAGCCTTCCACAAGGATTATGACAATACTTGTCCTGCGTTGCCCGCACCAGAGGGTCCATCCAGTTAAGGCTTTAAGATGCCTCAATCCGAGCAGGTTGATACGTGTTGAAATAATATCGAACGTAAGACTATTCATTTTAAGTTCAAATCAATGCGGGCTTCAGCGCGGCTGTTACGTTGAAACCGAACGCCCAATTCTCGATTTTTACATGTTTTTATTATTTTTCTACACTTACGTTCAATTAAAATGAAAGTTCTTGAAGTCACCGATTTTTGTGTCTAGGTTTCATTCAACATTAACTATTTGTTTTCGAGAAATTTTGCAATTAATGCCAAAAACAGGGTCTACAGTATATTTTTTTACATCATATTTTTAAAATTGTATTTTAATTAAATCGATTTTTATTACTTTATGTATATTATAAATTTTTTCCATGGTGATAGCTTTACATAGTCTTTCTATAATTTGAATTGAATATTGTCATTTGACATATCTTAGGGCCCGTCCCTAAAATTAGCAACTCGATTCACGATGTTTCAAACATCGAACGAAATAGCTTGGAAATACAGTTCTTGTCAGCTCGTACTGCAACGTGGCTGTTACGTCAATCGCTGTTTTACATTGTTTTGTTGAGAAGTTCATAAATGATTATCAATTATCATAATGTTTCGATTAAAATTAAAACTAGAAAAAAAGGGTGCAATAAGATATTACTTTCTTTAGTTCTGTGTATTAAAATATTATTCGAGGAAATCATAATCACTCGTCATACAAAACATTTCTTTTTCGATAAAAAAATGCTTCATCATATCAGCTCATATACGTCCCCACCGAGGGGCTCGAGCCTACCCTGAACTAGGGCGATCAAAAAAATGCTTAATTGAGGTAAAAAGTGGTTACAAAATTGGTGATTGGCGACGGTATTAGCCATAACATTAACATTATCTATTTCCAGGTGCTTATATTCCCTGAAGGCACCTGCACGAACCGTTCCTGCCTCATCACGTTTAAGCCAGGCGGCTTCTACCCAGGAGTACCAGTTCAGCCCGTAACTATCCGGTACCCGAATGCCAGGGACACAGTCACTTGGACCTGGGAGGGACCTGGAGCGTGAGTGTCTTTTTTAAAGTAGATACATGATTGAGGTCTAAATGCTTGGTATGGTTTAATAAAAAGGACTTAAAAGGCTTTTTCCTAGTAGTATCAGTTCAGCCAGTCACCATTCATACCCGAATGCCAGGGCCAACACAGTCCTTGGACCTAGGAGGGACCTGGAACGTGAGTGTCTTTTATAAAGTAGATACATGATTGAGGTCTAAATTGCTTGGTATGGTTTTATAAAAAGGACTTAGTATCAGTTCAGCCCGTCACCAATCATACCCGAATGCCAGGGCCAACACAGTCCTTGGACCTGGGAGAGACCTGGGCGCAAGTGTATTTTATAAAGTAGATACATGATTGAGGTCTAAATTGCTTTGTATGGTTTTATAAAAAGAACTTAAAAAGCTTTTTCCTAGTAGTATCAGTTCAGCCCGTAACCATTCATACCCGAATGCCAGGGCCAACACAGTCCTTGGACCTGGGAGGGACCTGGAGCGTGAGTGTCTTTTATAAAGTAGATACATGATTGAGGTCTGAATTGCTTGGTATGGTTTTATAAAAACCACATTAAAGGCTTTTTCCTAGTAGTATCAGTTCAGCCCGTCACCATTCATACCCGAAACTTAGAGATATTATTCACTTGGCAGGTCCAAGTGTGGGACCTAGAACTTAAGTGGCCTTTAAAAAGTACACGAGGTTGAAATTAGGTAAGTTACTTTTAATTGAAAAATACAGTACCTACATACATTTTAGATTTTGTCCTGTATTCAAACTACATATAATTATATGTATGCTGTAAAATTTAACAAGGACAGTTATTTGAAAGTCATCATGTCAGCCGAAGGACGTCCACTGTTGGACAAAGGCCTCCTCCAAGGATTTGCCGCGACGACCGGTCCTGCGCTGCGCCCATCCAGCGGCTTCCTGCGACCGGATACCAGATGGTGACGGATTTTTTTGCCGTTTTTTCAGTTTAGTCCGTCACCATCTGGTATCCGAATACTAGACAACTTTTCAAGTGGCGACCGCTCACCGGGAAACCTTGCGTAGGCAGGCCTCACATTAGATGGACCGGCGACCTGGTGAAGGTCGCGGGAAGCCGCTAGATGCCCGCAGCGCAGGACCGGTCGTCGTGGGAAATCCTTGGAGGAGGCCTTTGCCCTACAGTGGACATCCTTCGGCTGACACGATGAGTTTCAATTAACTGTTCTAGTGAAATTGTACAGCTTTATACATATAATTATTTTTCACTTTTTTGTTTCATCATCATCATCATCATATCAGCCACAAATCGTCCACTGCTGGACAAAGGCCTCCCCCAAGGATTTCCACGACGACCGGTTCTGCGCTGCCCACATCCATCGGCTTCCCGCGACCTTCACCAGGTCATCGGTCCACCGCGTGGGAGGCCTGCCTACGCTACGTTTTTTGTTTGATGTGCATTTAATCCTGGTGATGGTGATTAGGATAATGAGATAAACTTATGACATGTATTGTCACTGGCTCTTGATAAATGTACAAAGTTTTAAATTAAATGTATTCATTTATCAAAATCGAGTACAAAGGAGTCGGTTCCAAACATACACACAGGTGAAGCTAATAAAAGCGTGATAAAAATAATGTCTTTCACTAGTTAGTGTTCTCAACCGACTTCCAATAATTTCAAACAAAAAAAAACCGACTTCAAACGCACTAGTCGCCACTACGATTTTCGAAGGTTCCCTTCGATGTCTCTTGGATGCCATCATCAGATCCTGGTTTCCTTATGATGGTACCACCCTTGGGATAACTCCTTTCTATTAAAAAAAGAATTATCAAAATCGGTTCGTATACGACGAAGTTATCCGCGAACATAAAAAAAAATAGATATAAGGTCGAATTGAGAAACCTCCTCCTTTTTTTGAAGTCGGTTAAAAAGGAGGAGGTTCTAAATTGGACTGTATGCTGTTTTTAGGGTTCCCTACCCAAAGGGTAAACGGGACCGTATTACTAAGACTCCGCTGTCCGTCCGTCTGTCTGTATGTCTGTCACCAGGCTGTATTTCATAAACCTTTATAGGTAGACCTAGAAAAAGTGAAAGTCTCCACACAAAAACGCGTTATTTTTAAACGTGAAGAAACTAGCGCCATCTAGTATGATGGTACGGAACCCTTTATGCGCGGTTCTGACTCTCGCTTTACCGATTTTTTTTAACGTGTTCAGCGTTTGCAATAATTTCTTGTTTTTTTTTGTTTCAGCTTGAAGCTGCTATGGCTGACTCTCACTCAAGTGCACAGCTCGTGCGAGATTGAATTCCTCCCGGTGTACTACCCCAGCGAAGAGGAGAAGCGAGACCCGAAACTGTACGCCAGAAACGTCAGAGACGTCATGGCTAAGTGAGTATACATTTTTTTTAAATTCACAATAGGGATGACGACTGCTAGTCATCTTTTTACCCACGATCTCCTAGTGTAAAGCGAATGGACTAACCATAACGCCACGGAGGCGGAATTTTTGAATTCAGTCGTTAACAACCCGTGAACGTCTCCACTACTAGTGTACGGGCTTCTTTCTTAATTCTGGAAGAGTAGGTCATATACTCTATTCGCTTCAGGGATCGCGGGTTCGATTCCCGGCGGGGTCAACTTTGTAAGAATCCGTTTGGTTGGTGGTAGAGCATTTTCATTGCTCGCCTGGCTAGCTACCACCATCTTATTTAAGTCTTGCCGCCAAACATCATTGATAACAGCATTGATGTGTTCCGACTAGTAGATTAGATAGCCATTCCCCCATTGCGTTGGGGAATCTTAATAAGCCCGCTTCCATCTTCAGCATCATGCTCACTTACCATCAGGTGAGATGATGTCAAAGGCTTACCAATTGTGAATAAAAAAAACTTTCAGCATTCTTGTTTCCGTGCAACGTGACCCTCCCACTATTAGTTCAGGTCCAATAGCTGGTATCTCTGCACCGTTTTTTGCAAGTTCATCCGCTACTTCGTTCCCATTGATGCCGCTGTGACCTGGCACCCAGTACGAGGTGACTTTGTTTTGTCTCCCGAGATAAGTAGTTAGGGGTAGTAGCACACTCTTCATCAGTATCAACACAACACGTTAAAAACTGTCTTATATTTTATGCGTTAAATAAATTAAAAAATATTATTCACTAAATAGCATTTCTCCTACAAAAGCATAAAAACTTATTCTTTTAACATTTTATTCTAATTTCAATTTTCACTAAATTAGTTCGTCAAAGACAATGACGTCACAAGTTTGTTACACGAACAATTTCATAACAAAATGACGTTTTTGACAGTTGATAAAAAGTAACTCAAATGACTAGCAGTCAAATACCGGAATATTTTTTAAATATATTTTATGTCATTGCACCTTGTCCAGGCTCAAGATTAAAAGTCTCCCTGCAACCTTTGATGGTAAAAAATGCCGTCCTGCTGAACTTTCAAAAACCTTTGTCAAGTCTCCATCTTTTAATTAACCAAAATCACAAAATAAATAATAATAATAATAATTTATTTGTAATATTAATTACAAGTCATACGATAAAAACAAATATACGGAAATTTACAGCAATAGAAAATTTAAAACATTTTGTAAACGTCAAAAATTGAACACAATTAATTCTAAAATAGAACATTAAACATCAACGTCAGAATAAAATAATTATATATGTACTAAGGCCTATGTCCAGCAGTGGACTTCCTTCGGCTGATATGATGATGATATGTACTAATATAAAAATGATAATGCTCGTAATCGTAATTATATTCATTACCAAAAATAATAACAATTTAAATTCAAAGAACTCTTCAATAGGGATGACAAATGCTAGTCACCTGATTTACTTTTTATCATCTGTCAATAACGAGATTTTGTTCTAAAAATGTTTGAAATACCTAGGCGTGACGTCATAGTTTTGCAGTGTCATTTATGTTCTCATTTTGTGATTTTGGTGAATTAAAAATCGAAGACTTGATGGAAAACAAAACGAGTAGGTAAGGTTTTCCGAAGTTTGAGTAGGAGGGCAATTTAGTGATCAAGAGTTCATAATTTATTTAGACAATAGACAGAATTTTATTTGACACAAACACACACCGATTACACAACATAAAAAGAAGTAAAACACATAAAAACAGAAAGAAAAAAAAAGTTGACACAAAAAACAAATAAGACCAACGGAATCGGTGTTATATGTGTATTTCTGATGTTGTCGTCATCCCTATTGTATAGAACGTCTTATAGTATATCAATGACGTCGAACTATGACGTCACGCCTTGCTATCTCTAATAATATGGAATTTAATCTAATTATTTACGTAATTTAATCTAATAATTTTTATTTTATATTATTTCTTTAATTTCTTGACGTGTAATGTATATTATTAATAAATGTACTAAGGCCTATTATATTTATATTATATATATAAGGGTATATTTATTCTATGTCTATGTCTAATATTAGAACAGAATGTCGTTATTGACAGATTATAAAAAGTTACTTGAATTACTAAATCTTTTTTATGTAAATGTCCTTTCCACAGGGCATTGGGTGTCCCAGTGCTGGATTACACGTATGACGACTGTAAACTGATCGCGCGCGCCAAGCAGCTGGGTATTCCAGCTGCTGCATCCGTCAGAGAAGTCGCCGAGATCCGCGCTCATCTAGGGTGAGATTTAATTTAAACGACCCATCTCTAGGACTTTGAGCATCATCATAATATCAGCCGGAAATCGTCCACTGCTGGACAAAGGCCTCCCCCAAGGATTTCCACGACGACCGGTCCTGCGCTGCCCGCATCCATCGGCTTCCCGCGATCTTCACCAGGTCGTCGGTCCACCGCGTGGGAGGCCTGCCTACGCTACGTTTTCCAGTGCGCGGTCGCCACTCGAGAACTTTACTGCCCCATCGGCCATCTGTTCTACGAGCTATGTGCCCTGCCCACTGCCACTTCAGTTTAGGAAACGAGAAGATCCGCGGGAGAAATAAAGTAAGCGACATAGCTCACAGAAACATTGAGCGTAACAGTACTGAATTTAGAACTAATATCCATTTACGTCAAAAGGTGCAGGAGACACATTGCCAAATGTGATTAGCAAATTTTAGCTAAAACTAAGACTCATTTCCTTATAAATTAATTATAAATGGATCACAACTCATAGAAATTACGCCTAAATGCGTGTTTTCAGTTGTTAAACCGATCGTTCGGTGAAAAAGCAAAAAAAAAACACCTTCCTATAGAAGCTTATCGCACGCTACAGATAAAAAAGTTGTTGAGATCGGATAATCTACTTCCAGGATTTTAGGCCTTTCAGTGCTGGACTAGATACCTGTGCGAAAATATAAAGCTCATCGCATGCACTACACATAATGTTAGAAAAGTTAAGGAGGTCCGTCCACAGCTAGGGAGAAATCTTAATCTAAAAGGCTTATCTCAAGGACATAAGGCATTCCAGCGCTGGACTTAATAGGAACACATCATAACAGGCAAGGCAAAGTTGCCCAAATTTCTTTTATTATTATCACTATTAGAGAGCCGTATGGCTTAGAATCCACCTTATTCCGTGAGTGTCATAAGTGACGATTAAGCGACTAAACCGTATGGTGGGTAGCAGCGTCCATTCCTCGTACTGTGGCACCATCTCATCCCGTCGTGGGTGTCGTAAGAGACGACTTAGCGACTAAACCGTAAGGTGGGTAGCAGCGTCCATTCCTCGTACTGTGCTACCATCTCATCCCGTCGTGGGTGTCGTAAGAGACGACTTAGCGACTAAACCGTATGATGGGTAGCAGCGTCCATTCCTCGTACTGTGGCACCATCTCATCCCGTCGTGGGTGTCGTAAGAGACGACTTAGCGACTAAACCGTAAGGTGGGTAGCAGCGTCCATTCCTCGTACTGTGCTACCATCTCATCCCGTCGTGGGTGTCGTAAGAGACGGCTAAGCGACTAAACCGTAAGTTGGGTAGCAGCGTCCATTCCTCGTACTGTGCCACCATTGTCGTAAGAGACGACTAAGCGACTAAATCGTAAGGTGGGTAACAGCGTCCATTCCTCGTACTGTGCCACCATCTCGTCCCGTCGTGGGTGTCGTAAGAGACGACTAAGCGACTAAACCGGAAGATGGGTAGTAGCGTCCTGTCCTCGTACTGTGCCACCATCTCATCCCGTGGCACAGTGTTTTATGGGACCCTAAAATTGGACGTTTATCTTTTATTTTCATTATTTTATAGAGTTTCATATCACAAATGCATTTGTACAAGTTTCACGCGCCGATCTTATTTAGTTTAGAAGAATAAAAATTTTGAAAATTGTAAATTTTTTTGCACCGGAAAATAAATAAAAAATTACAAGAAAACCGTAAGCGTTTTAAATGCACTGATATTACACCTAGAAAGATTTAAAAAATGAGCTATATCAGAAACCATTTTGAGCTTTCCAAAGTGCACCGTTGCAAAGATATCATTTTTTTGTGGTTTACTTCAACATTTTTTTCTCGCGGTTTTCTAAGGAATCCGGATCCAAGTTTTAGTTTCATGCATAGCGTAGAATAATACCTATGCGCTTAAAAAAATCTGCGTCCGTATCTCGTGGAACTTCGATGTAATACGCATCCGGTAAAAATGACGTTAGGGTTGTCACTCAACTAACAAATATATTTCCGGTACTCGTTAAAAAAATTTTCGTAACCTAAAAGAGCAGAAGGGGTAAGGCCACGCCACGGACCGGTTTAACTCTGGCGAACACTTAGCGCGAATAATTATTGATTGATTTAAATAAGGAAAAAGGTGACATCCCTGACAATAAATAAAAATCAATGATTATCTCCGAAGTTCCACGAGATACGGACGCAGTTTTTTAGCGCATAGGTAGTATCCTACGTCCTACGTTATGCATAAACTAAAAATTGGATCCGGATTCCTAAGAAAACGGCGAGAAAAAATGTTGAAGTAAAACCAGAAAAAAAATGATATCTTTGCAACGGTGCACTTTGGAAAGCTCAAAATAGTTTCTGATATAGCTCAGTTTTGATATCTTTCTAGGTGTAAAATCATTGCATTTAAAACGGCGTAAGGTTTTCTTGTAATATTTTTATTTTTATTTTCTCAAATTTTTTTTTGCTAAACTAAATAAGATCGGCGCGTGAAACTTTTAAAAGTGCATTTGTGATATGAAACTCTTTAAAATAACGAAAAAAAAGGCAGACGTCCGATTTTAGGGTCCCATAAAATACTGTGCGTGGGTGTCGTAAGAGACGATTAAGTGACCAAACCGGAAGATAGCAGCGTCATTTCCGCGTACTGTGCCACCAGGTGCCAAAGGTTTTTTTTTATTATTAATTAAGTATTCGGTCCATCGCGTGGGAGGCCTGCCTACGCTACGTTTTCCGGTGCGCGGTCGCCACTCGAGAACTTTACTGACCCATCGGCCATCTGTTCTACGAGCTATGTGCCCTGCCCACTGCCACTTCAGTTTAGCGCTTCTGTGAGCTATGTCGGTTAATTTAGTTCTGCGGATCTCCTCGTTTCTGATTCGATCACGCAGAGAAACTTCGAGCATAGCACGCTCCATTGCCCTTTGGGTGACCTTGAGCCTTCTTATGAGGCCCATAGTAAGCGACCATGTCTCAGTTCCGTAAGTCATCACTGGCACCACACACTGGTCAAAGACCTTAGTCTTGAGACACTGCGGTATTTGGGACGTGAAGATATTGCGAAGCTTCCCGAACGCTGCCCAGCCGAGTTGGATTCGTCGATTGATCTCTTTCTTGAAGTTCCAGTGTAGAGTCTCCAACCTTTAGAGGAGTGAGTGCGACACGGACATTTAACATTATTTTCGTCTTGTCCATGTTCATTTTAAAACCCACTTAAGCGGTGGACCGATGACCTGGTAAAGGTCGCGGAAAGCCGATGGATGCGGGCAGCGCAGTACCGGTCGTCGTGGAAATCCTTGGGGGAGGCCTTTGTCTAGCAGTGGACGATTTGTGGCTGATATGATGATGATGATGACTTAAGTATTGTTGTCTTGTATCATTATTTTATTCTAAGACATGGCCCCTTTACAGCTGAAATATTTACAATTTTACTTATTTTTATTTATATTCTTTTATGACCTGTGCACAACCATGTGTTTTTTTTTCTCTTTCTCTCTGTGGTGATACTGTCTGAACTGAACTTTAGTGTAATTAGGATAGGATGATTAACCAAGTTTTCAACATCGTACCTATGGTTTTAAACAAATAAATAAAAAACTAAAATAAACCATATCGGACACTGCGATCGCCAACCTGCCTGCCAAGAATAGCGATTACGGGAAAACCCACCAACTCGGGGAAGCTTATGGTCATCATCATCACATGCCAACGGAGGCTATTAGGTAGAATGTAGTAGATAGTAGTACACTAGTGGAAATAAGTATTATGGTTTCTCTATGATTAGTCTCACCAGCACCATCTGATTCCTTGTGTTTTTAAGTAACCTCCTTAATATTACATAATATAATATGGCCACATACAGAGATCTGTAGGAGAACCAACGCAATCGACATAGCTCACAGAATCGCTAAACTTAAGTGACAGTGAGATGGGAAACACAGTAGAACAGATGACCGTTGGGGCATTGAAGTTCTTGAGTGGCGTCCGCGCACCGGAAGATGTAGCTCAGGCATGCCTCCCACTCGGTGGATCAACGACCTGGTGAAGGTCGTGGGAAGCCGCTGGATGCGAGCAGCGCACGACCGGTCGTTATACAAATCCTTGGGGGAGGCGTTTGTCCAGCAGTGGACGACTTTTGGCTGATATGATGATGATTGTGATACTGGGCAGTAGAAATATGACTTGTATTGAAGTTCTTGAGTGGCGTCCGCGCACCGGAAGATGTAGCTCAGGCATGCCTCCCACTCGGTGGATCAACGACCTGGTGAAGGTCGTGGGAAGCCGCTGGATGCGAGCAGCGCACGACCGGTCGTTATACAAATCCTTGGGGGAGGCGTTTGTCCAGCAGTGGACGACTTTTGGCTGATATGATGATGATTGTGATACTGGGCAGTAGAAATATGACTTGTGGTCGATGCTATAGAATGATAAGATAATTACAAATAAGCAAGTGCGCAAGTTGAAACATGTTCGTCACGCGGTCTCACAACCCTGCCAGTTGATCAGTTGCGACAACACTAGACCGGCCAGCGCAAAATAATCTCTCACACGCATTGATTCGGTTCATTCTTGCGTAAAAGCGCGATTGTTATCGGTGTATGTATAGTTATGTTGAAGTAAAACTGGTGGCACTAAGCGCGGCTGCGAACTAGACTGTTCTTTATTGCCGCGTAGCGAGAGTTGCTATTTATTTAAAGCGTCATTGCGAGTAATTCATCTGTACTTGTACTATTATTATCATCTGTGCCGCAGGTTGGACCGGTCACGATTGGAGCTGGCGGTGGCGGCGGCGGGCGTGCGCGGGCGCGCTCGCTGGTTGGCGCACGACGAGTTCGCGCAGAGGCTCGGCGTGCCGCTCAACGAACACACACAGAGGCTTTACGACATCTTCGTGCAGGTCTGTCTTATGCGATACTTTATTTCCTTGATCTTCAATAAAAAAAAATTGGTTGTCTGTAAAGTCGGTTTACGGACGCTAGTTTAACGTGGGAACGTCATAACAAAACATTGATGAAATGATTGCATACTTTTATGAATAAAATTGAATCATGCGTAACGGGACAATGAGCGTAACGGGACAATGAGTCATCCCTTTTCGTACGTGCAGCCGGCGTTCATCGATTTACAAGACGTTTTCACGTCAAAAAGAAGATGAATAAAAAAACTTCTGGATAAGGTGAATGAGAAGAGAAGCCTGCTGCAAATAATTGAAAATAAAAGAGGAAATATGTTAGGATAGCTTACACACGACAGTTTTCTAAAAACTATAATAGGAAAAGAAAAATATAAAGGGAAGAAGGGACAGAGTATACTACATAGAGCTGTCGTGTCGTATCAAGACTTTAAGATGATGGCTGAAGTTAAGAAAGTATTGGCGATTGCTCCACGGACAAGAGCAGTGCTCTGTAAGTAAAAGAAGACATAAAAAAGTTTTAACCGCCTCCGTGGCGTAATGGTTAGTCTATTCGCGTCACACCAGGCGGTTGCGGGTTCGATTCCCGGCGGGGTCGACTTTGTAAGACTCGGTTTGGTTGGTGATAGGGCATTTTCATAGCCCGCCTGGCTAGCTACCACCATATTATCTAAGTCTTGCCGCCAAGCATCAGTGTTAACAGCATTGATGTGTTCCCGCTTGAAGATAAGATAGCCAGATCCCCATTGCGTTGGGGAATCTTGGTAAGACCGCTTCCATCTTCGGCATCATCGTCACTTACCATCAGGTGAGATATTGCCAAGGGCTAATTGCGAATAAAAAAAAAAAGTTTTTCCACTTCATTTAGAGAAACCTCCTCAACAATACCCCACATGAAGGAAGCTGCTGGGCACGCAAAAAAAAAAATCCCCACTTGTAATATATTATCTCTCATCATTTCAGCAGAAAAACTTCCACTGCTGAACAATATCCAAAGGATTGCTACCATGACCGGCGCTACCCGCATCCCTAAAAAATTTAAGGGGTTGAAACATTTTTGTATAGAGTGTGCCATAGTGGCAATATACACCGTTACTTTTTATCACCTGCGATATTTTCAGATGTGATTCAGTACCTTACGAGTACAACTAATTGGTTTATTAACAAAATAAAAAGAAAAATTAGTAGTGAGAATTTATTTATTTCATACATGTCAACATAAACCGTTTTTTATGCTCACCTTACCTAGTTATTTTTCGTTTGAGAGAATAATTCGTCCTAATGCAATGAATTTTGGGGTTGTTTTTGCTTGATTTAATTTACGTTGTTGCAACTTCGACAGCAAAAGCGTAGTAATAATAGTCTTGTTATTTGGTTGTTTATGCGAATAAGTTATGATCTGCAAATTAGTGTTTAGAATTTCGAGAATCTCAGAAAAAAACTACAAAAATATACCAATGTTTTTTTAAATTGATATCGATCGTATCATCATATCAGCCGAAGGACGTCCACTGCTGGACATAGGCCTCCCCCAAGGATCTTCACGACGACCGGTTCTGCGCTGCCCGCATCCAGCGGCTTCCCGCGACCTTCACCAGGTCATCAGTCCACCGAGTGGGAGGCCTGACAACACTACGCTTTCCGGTGCGTGGTCGCCACTCGAGAACTTTACTGCCCAAACTTCTTGATTTTTCTCAGCAATTACAAAATAGAATATGAAAGTGTTATTTTGTAACCTGAAAGTTTGTGTGGGCATGAGCCCAGTTGACCACCGAGTGGTAGATAGTAGTCGACTGGACCCGCGGGTCGAGTTATCCGATTAGTGTGGGTCGAGTCACCTATGAAAAAAAACGAAGTGGGTAACTAAACCTGCGGCCTCAGTGCTCTGCGGGCCCAGTTGACCACCAAGTGGATTCTTCGTTTTAATGTTTTTGTGACGGACGGAAATAAGGATGATTAAATTGACGAAATTTGTTGTTTCCAGCGGTCGAGCGGGCTGGTGTACTTTCCGGACTACTTGCTCTGCGCGGCATTCCTCTCGCTACAACATGAGCCGCTCTCCCATCTTCTCTCCTACGCTTTCAAGGTAACATTCTATCGTCAGCCCTTTGATTGATCATAATGATCATGCAGACAGTGATTGCATTTTCTTTTATTCTCAATTGGTTAGCCCTTGGCATCATCTCACCTGATGGTAAGTGACGATGATGCCGAAGATGGAAGCAGGTTTACCAAGATTCCCCAACAATGTCGTTAACACTGATGTTTGGCGGCAAGACTTAGATAAGATGGTGGTAGGCTTGCCAGGCGGGTTTAGAAAATGCCCTACCGCCAACCAAACCGAGTCTTACAAGTTGACCCCGCCGGGAATCGAACCCGCGACCTCCTATGAAGCGAATGAACTAACCATTACGTCACGGAGGCGGTTATATATGTATTTATTTGTTATTATTTATTGTACAATAAAGAGTTATTTGAGTTTAAATGGAACTCTACGGTTCAAGTGCAGAGTCTCCAGAGATAGGACCTAATGAGCGGGGCGACAGGATAGTCCTGTCACTCCAATCATTAGGTTTAAATGTCCTAATATATTTTTATAGGTATCTATTTGTAAAGGTTTAACCAAAGAATACTTAATTATTGTTGAACTGTGTGTAAAGATTTTGAAAAAAATATTGTACGTGTCGGAGCGTCATTGAAAACAACAATACCAGGTCGAGATAAGTTTACATAGATCGTTACTTTATTTGGATCAAACGTCAGGTATTAGTACCTGGGTGAAACCGGTGGTGGCGTGACAATCGCTTGTACTCGTGAACCGTTCGTATGTGGTAGCAAAGATGACGCATTAGCAGTAGGCTGTTTGTGATTGAGGTGGCAGCACTGAGTCACAGATGAGATACTAGTTACTTCGTACTGAGTTGAGAATTTATTGGATCTGTGGAGAAGCCATATTAGCTGGCAGTCAGTCTCGGGGCAGACACTTTTTTTGACGGAGCGTCGAGCAGAACACAAGTAGTGGTGATCTGTTAGCAAAATGGACGTGTCACGCTATCGCTGGGATCACCGCGTTTGCATCCATTGTAATCCAAGCCATCCTGTACAATTTCGATTGCCGAATGATCAAGACTATTGAAGGAGGACCTCTGCGATATAGCTGCATTGTTATTTCGACACCCACAACCGACATAGTTAAGAACGTGAACCACAAGGCCATCCATAACCTAACCACCCTCTTCGACATACAGGCGCATCAAATTAGCTTAACCTGGACATAATTCGATAACTAGTTGTTTTTATTATTTTATCGGATATTTATAATTAGTATCAAATATTGATTAGATATATGATGTAAAAAATTCGCGGTGGTAACCGTTTCTTATAAAAAACATGAGATTTCGAACATTACCTAAATTTTTCCTAAAAGCAAAATAGATAACCAAATACCTTGTTAGTATAATTTTGAGGTGAATTCAAATGATGTCACCTAATAGCAAAATTAAACTGAAAACACTTTCGCATGTATGTTTTTTTTCACGGTATTCATCTGATCGCAATATCTTGATAAGCAAAAATGGTAACTATAATGTTTGTATCTTATTACGCTATATTGCGTCTTTTTAGTCATTTAAGACAAAAATTAAACATTTATTTTTTACGTTTTAATAATAATGTATTTCTCAGTAGTTAAAAATCGTAACTGTAAAATTTTCGTTTAATAATATGTTTTTGTACACTACAATCTTGTTTTCATCAAAATTAAACATCTTAATGTGACGTTTATGAAATTGAAAATTTAATTCAAAATACGCGCAAGCCAGTAATGGAGCCGGGCCGGATGCATGCGGTGCGGGCAGAGAGCGCATACTCGCGCGGCCGCGGCCGGCCGGCTCGCGCACTCGCGCGGTGACACGGGTCAAATGACAATATTGAATTCAAATTATTGAAAGATTGTGTAAAGCTATCACCATGGAAAAAAATTATAATCTATGTACTGAAAGTAATAAAAAATCGATTTAATTGAATACAATTATAAAAAAAATACCACTTTGGATGTACCTACATAAGTAAAAAAATATAATGTAGACCCTGTGTTTGGCATTGATTGCAAAATTTCTCGACCTTCCATTTTAATTGAACTCTTTTTTTTAAACTTATTTGAAAATGAAGAAAAATTAAAAAAAAAAACGAGAATGGGACCTTCTTTGGCTTCAAAGTAAGTAATAGCCGCGTTGAAGCCCGCATTGATTTGAACTTAGAATGAATAGACTTACGTTCGATATTATTTTAACACGTATGAAGCTCTATGCCAGCGCGTAGGTTTTATTTTTGCAAGTGTGCGCTCACACACTCATACGCAATATGCGACTCCACTCCCAACTCCCAGCTGCCCGCAAAACGGTTATCATATCATCAGTAAGAAAAATATTGGTAGAGTTAAAATATGTTTTTAGTTTTATCTTAAAGATTTATTAATTCTAAAAACGATCCACTTCGAATTTGAGCTCGTTTGATTTTTCTTGGTGAGAACTTTGGTCTCAGGTAGTTTCCAAGATCTGATGCTGTGTTACTTATTTATTACCAGTAAGATAAATTTACGTAATTTAACTTCTCAGTTCATTTACTTTTGAAAACCGGTCCTGCTTGTCCACATTCAGCGACTTCCCGCGACCTTCACCAAATGGGAGGCCTGCCTACGCTACGTCAGCCGGTACATGGTCAACACCTGAGAAATTTACTGCCCTAACGATCATCTGTTCTACGAACTATATGGCCCGCATATATCACGTAGTAAGTTAGTAAAGTTCCCGAGTGGTGAACGCGCACCAAAAGACCCACAGCACACCGCATTGGAAATTAACGGTCCTGCACATCTACATCCAGCGGCTTCCCGCGACCTTCACCAGGTCATCGGTCCACCAAATGGGAGGCCTTCCTACGCCACGTCTTCGGGTGCGCCGTCCCCACTAGAGAACTTTACTATCCCAACGGTAGCTATATGTGCCCTGGCCTCATAGCTCGTAGAACAAGTGACTGTTGGGTAGTAAAGTTTTTAAGTTGTAACCGCGTACTGGATGACGTAGCATAGGCACGCCCCCACTCGGTGGACCGATGACCTGGTGTAGGAAGCGGAAAGCCGCTGGATGCGGACGAGCAGAACTGGTCATTCTCTGCGATAAGTCTTTTAGTGCGTAGTCGCCACTCGAGAACTTTAATACCCCAAAGGCCATCTGTTCTACGAGCTTCACGGCCGGGGCAAATAGCTACCATTGGGGCGTTAGGGCAGTAAAGTTCTCTAGTGGCGACCGCACACCTGAAAACGTAGCGTAGACAGGCTTCACACTCGGTTGACCGATGACCTGGTGAAGGTTGCGCAAAGCCGCTAGATGCGAATGAGCAGGACAGGTCATTTTCAATGCGGTGCGTTTTAGTACGCGATCACCACTCAAGAACTTTACTACCTCAACGACCATAATATCTGTTCTACGAAGTATGTGGCTGGGCCAAATCAATAAGTATCTTCTTAGAATTTAGGCCTGTTTTATTTTTCTTGACGAGTCCTTTGATGCAGGTAGGTTCCAAAGTCTGAAGTTGGACCACTCTCTTGATCAGCTTCTGGGTCCAGTACAAAAAACTAACCGTGACAAAAAAGTTAAGGTTTCAAGAAAACAAAGTAGAAAACACAAACGAATATTTATTCTTGATAACCTGCACATTTTTCTGTGCTTCTAGAATGTATGGCGGTTCTCGAATGTCAAGAGATCTGGGCACACGTGAATCAACCAGTGAAATATAGTAGCCTATTGTTAATCCAGGCCCTAATCTGTCTACCTACCAAATTTCAGTCAGATCCGTTAAGTCGTTTTTGCGTGAAGAAGTAACAAACATACACACTCACACAAACTTTCGCCTTTATAATATTAGTGTGATGAATCGTCTCGCACGCAGTCATTATTATTATGAATCGTCTCGCACGCAGATTTGACGACGGTGACAACACAATAAAATTCAGCTCAAATCTTAAAATCAAAAAAGGTACACAAACTTGACATTTCTCCGGAGATTCTCCGGTTTTTTCATAAAACCGGTTTTAAAAAACTGGAGCTGAATTTTGTCTCCGGTGCAAAGCACTAGAGGCCATGGAGCATTGTGCTTAGGTCTTCCATAGTCTTAGCCATGACCACGATATCGTCAGCGAATCGGAGGTGGGTTATTTACTCGCCGTTGATATTGATGCTGAGTTCCCCCCCAGTCCAGAAGCTTTTGAAAACATCTTCCAGGGCGGCGATGAACAGTTTCGGAGATATAACGTCTACCTGTCTCATCGTTGGCTGCAAACGGATAAATATTGAGTTCTGGTCCTGGAGGCAAACCGACATACAGAAACTTCAACACCTCGATATATCGATAGTCAATTTAGCATAGCTGGAGAGACTGTGTAGCACAGCCCAGGTTTCGACTGAATCAAAGGCTTTCTCATAGTCCACAAACGCCAAGCATAGTGGCTAATGATAATACTCTTCAGTCTTCTGTATAATCTGCCGCAGCGTATGTATGTGGTCTATGGTACTAAAGCCTTTTCGGAAACCGGATTGTTTGGGAGGCTAGGGTGCGAGAAGATTCATAATGACTCTCGAAAACAGCTTGTAGACATGGCTCTGAAGTGAGATGGGTCTCTACTCTGTAGTACTTCAGCAGGGTGTTGTCACCGTCGTCAAATCTGCGTGCGAGACGATTCATAATAATGACTGCGTGCGAGACGATTCATCACACTAATATTATAAAGGCGAAAGTTTGTGTGAGTGTGTATGTTTGTTACTTCTTCACGCAAAAACGACTTAACGGATCTGGCTGAAATTTGGTAGGTAGACAGATTAGGGCCTGGATTAACAATAGTCTACTTTATTTCACTGATTGATTCACGTGTGCCCAGATCTCTTGACATTCGAGAACCGCCATACATTCTAGAAGCACAGAAAAATGTGCAGGTTATCAAGAATAAATATTCGTTTGTGTTTTCTACTTTGTTTTCTTGAAACCTTAACTTTTTTGTCACGGTTAGTTTTTTGTACTGGACCCAGAAGCTGATCAAGAGAGTGGTCCAACTTCAGACTTTGGAACCTACCTGCATCAAAGGACTCGTCAAGAAAAATAAAACAGGCCTAAATTCTAAGTAGATACTTATTGATTTGGCCCAGCCACATACTTCGTAGAACAGATATTATGGTCGTTGAGGTAGTAAAGTTCTTGAGTGGTGATCGCGTACTAAAACGCACCGCATTGAAAATGACCTGTCCTGCTCATTCGCATCTAGCGGCTTTGCGCAACCTTCACCAGGTCATCGGTCAACCGAGTGTGAAGCCTGTCTACGCTATGTTTCCCGGTGTGCGGTCGCCACTAGAGAACTTTACTGCCCTAACGCCCCAATGGTAGCTATTTGCCCCGGCCGTGAAGCTCGTAGAACAGATGGCCTTTGCGGTATTAAAGTTCTCGAGTGGCGACTACGAGGGCGAGAATGACCGGTCCTGCTCGTCCGCATCCAGCGGCTTTCCGCTTCCTACACCAGGTCATCGGTCCACCGAGTGGGAGGCCTGCCTATGCTACGTCATCCAGACCCAGTACGCGGTTACAACTTAAAAACTTTACTACCCCAACAGTCACTTGTTCTACGAGCTATTAGGCCAGGGCACATATAGCTACCTTTGGGATAATAAAGTTCTCTAGTGGGGACCGCGCACCCGAAGACGTGGCGTAGGAAGGCCTCCCATTTGGTGGACCGTTGACCTGGTGAAGGTCGCGAGAAGCCGCTGGATGTAGATGTGCAGGACCGTTCATTTCCAATGCGGTGTGCTGTGGGTCTTTTGGTGCGCGTTCACCACTCGGGAACTTTATAACTTAGAGAGCCCATAAATAGGTTAACGTGATTCTACAAAAATAATCTCATCCTGAACAATTAAGTTATTTATTATCAATCTAATTAATAATATTTCAATTTATTCTCCGGCCTAGTCCAACCGTGGCACCACGTGTTTATAAAAGTTTGACAATCATTGGCTATAAGCCTACAACAAAATTATTCGCGACTCGCGAAAGTAAGGCGCATTCCGTTTGTTTTAAAAAAATGCAAGAATTAAATCTACTTAGACAATTTAAATATGACAGATACAAATCATGTAATCAGCATTTTGTGACTTCAAGGCGGCATTCTTTGACGCAGGCGGCACGCGCTGTGTCGGTGTTTACAAAGGGCGAGCGAAGCTATCTCATATACGTTCGAGAGTTAGTTAGACCTTAGGTCGCAAGAAATAACGTTTATATTGAAACGTAACTAAGAAAAAATATTAAATTATGAATAATCGTGGACATTTATTGTTTAATTTGTTTCTCATAGTATTAATAATATTTTGAAGGCATAAATTAAACACTTTTGAAGTAGTTATGTATTTTGGCTTTCCAAAAAATACAAATATTTGTGTTTTTACAGGTTCGCAAAGAGAATCTGTTTAATTTTTAATAATTCATTAACACATTTAATATACTATTCAGAATAAATTGTTCAATCACGGTTATCTATAATTTCTGGTAAGATAAACTAAAAAGTCTGTAATTAACTGAACCTTCTCTATCAATGATAGTTCCGAATGATTAATTAGTTTAATTTTGATTTGTTTAACTAGAATGCAAGCGTCATATCATAACAGAGGTACTTTTACAAAGTTATATATTATGCTGTACTTGTAAAATCAAAATGTGTTCAAAATTTAGTTTTTCCGTTTTTTTACATTGACGCGGAGCTTGAAAATGTTTAATTCTTTTTATTTTAACTATAACTAACAATAATTTATGTCCTAGAAAAAGAAAATTACAGTTATCGAATTATGTCCAGGTTTAGCTAATTTGACTGGACAATACATATATTATCACTATGCCACGCTCCAAACAAAAATGTTCAAACCCCTTTATACACACAAGACTAATAAAAAACCTCGGCTCGTTCTAAGGAGTCCGAAATGAATGAAAAAAAGCTATTTTCTGTCACTCGCATTGATGTCATTTGTTTGTAACGTGAAGGTATCATAGCAATTGTTTTGTGGAGAGGTGTGGTGGTACAGAACCCTCATCATATCAGCGGAAGGACATCCACTGCTGGACAAAGCCCTCCCCCAAGGTTTTCCACAATGACTAGTTCTACACTGCCCACATCCAGCGGTTTCCCGCGACCTTCACCAGGTCATCGGTCCTAAACGCCTAAAAACCAGCAAATAAGGAATTAAATAAAAATAATTTCATGTACCTTTTGGTAACAGATTTTTTAACAGAATTAAAAGTATATAAACCTAAGTATTACATACATTATTTTACAAGGATTTTCACTTTGAACACTGAGTTGTAAATTAAAATCTGAGCCATATCCATGCAAGTTTATTGCTTGCATGTGTCTTTAAATGTGCTGCCAAGTAAGATTTTTGATGCAATTGTTTATCACATTCTAAACATACATATGGGTTCTTCCTTTTATGTTTTCTCTGATGTCTTACAAAAACACTTTTGTCACTGAATAGCTTATGACATTCTAAACATGAATATGGTTTCTCTCCTGTGTGAATCCTGATGTGTTTAACCAAATTCCATTTTTCACTGAATGCTTTGTTACATTCTGAACATGAAAATGGTTGCTCTCCTGTGTGAATCCTGATATGTTTACTCAAATTACATTTTTCACTGAAGGTTTTGTTACATTCTGTACATGAAAATGGTTTCTCTCCTATATGAATCCTCATGTGGTTTACCAAACTACTTTTTACACAGAATGCTTTGTCACATTCTGAACATGAATATGATTTTTCTCCTGTGTGAATCCTCCTCATGTGATTTACCAAATGTTCTCTTTTACTGAACACTTTGTCACATTCTGAACATGAATACAGTTTTTCTCCTGTGTGAATCCTCAGGTGCTTTATCAAATCACTTTTTGCACTGAATGTTTTGTCACATTCTGAACATGAATATGGTTTTTCTCCTTTGTGAATCCTCATGTGGTTTCCCAAACTACGTTTTACACAGAACGCTTTGTCACATTCTGAAAATGAATTATGTTTTTCTCCTGTGTGAATCCTCAGGTGGTTAACCAAACCCTTTTTTACACTGAACACTTTGTTACATTCTGAACATGAAAATGGTTTCTCTCCTGTATGAATTCTCATGTGGTTTATCAAACTACTTTTTACACAGAACGCTTTGTCACATTCTGAACATGAGTATGGTTTTTCTCCTGTGTGAATCCTCATGTGATTTACCAAATGTTCTCTTTTACTGAACGCTTTGCCACATTCTGAACATGAATATGGTTTTTCTCCTGCGTGAACCCTGATGTGTTTAACCAAATTACATTTTTCACTAAAAGCCTTGTTACATTCTGGACAAGAAAATGGTTTCTCTCCTGTGTGAATCCTCAGGTGCTTTATCAAATCACTTTTTGCACTGAACGCTTTGTCACATTCTGAACATGAATATGGTTTTTCTCCTGTGTGAATCCTCAGGTGGTGTTTAACCAAACCCTTTTTTACACTGAACACTTTGTTACATTTTGAACATGAAAATGGTTTCTCTCCTGTATGAATTCTCATGTGGTTTACCAAACTACTTTTAACACAGAACGCTTTGTCACATTCTGAACATGAGTATGGTTTTTCTCCTGTGTGAATCCTCCTCATGTGCCTTACCAAATGTTCTCTTTTACTGAACGCTTTGCCACATTCTGAACATGAATATGGTTTTTCTCCTGTGTGAATCCTGATGTGTTTAACCAAATTAGATTTTTCACTGAAAGCCTTGTTACATTCTGAACATGAAAATGGTTTCTCTCCTGTGTGAATCCTCATGTGGTTTACCAAACCACTTTTTATACTGAACGCTTTGTCACATTCTGAACATGAAAATGGTTTCTCTCCTGTATGAATTCTCATGTGGTTTACCAAACTACTTTTTACACAGAATGCTTTGTCACATTCTGAACATGAATATGATTTTTCTCCTGTGTGAATCCTCCTCATGTGATTTACCAAATGTTCTCTTTTACTGAACACTTTGTCACATTCTGAACATGAATATGATTTTTCTCCTGTGTGAATCCTCCTCATGTGATTTACCAAATGATCTCTTTTACTGAACGCTTCGTCACATTCTGAACATGAATATGGTTTCTCTCCTGTGTGAATCCTCATGTGCTTTTTTACTAAATGATTTATTTCACTGAACGCTTTGTCACATTCTGAACATGAATATGGTTTTTCTCTTGTGTGAATCCTCCTCATGCCTCATGTGATATACCAAATGATCTCTTTTACTGAACGCTATGTCACGGTCTGTACTTGATTATGTTTTCTCTCCTGTGTGAATCCTTATGTATTGTTCTTAATTACATTTTTGACTATCAAGCTATTTGTTTCAAAGTGGCCAACTATGTTAACAAACTATTATAACGTTGTTATTCCGTAATCACTTAGATTTGGATAATTAGCTTATTACTACGAGCACTATATTCCTCTAGTTCATCTATGCCAAAGAGAATATAATACACTACGTTAATCTATGCTATATTCACTGACTCACTTTTTTTTTTTGGTTTCTTCTCTCCGGCTTTCAAAGGCGCGGAGAAGGCAAAGGTGACTTAGACCATACAGCCAGGTCTGACGTATTTAAGCTTCCTTTAGTTTTTTGATTTGTAATGCTAGTGCCGGTGCATTACAAATCTTCTCTGAAGTTCTTGACAGCATTTGCAGCAGCTACATTCTGAGGTGGAACACACAGTTGCTGTAGGGCGTCTATAAAACTGCACCCAGAGCAAGTTGGGTTCTCACGTCCTCCTTCGTTTTATATTCTTGTACTCCACATTGCTCACGTGCACTAGACGATTTTCTCCAAAATGCACCACTTCCTGAACAAAATCCTAGCAGAAAACAATGAAAAAACAACAAAATAAAACTACGAATGCGACTACCACAAATCCCGCCAAAAAACTCTCACTGACTCATTATGTTGTAGTAAATTTATGACAAAAAAAAACAATTTGAAAAGTAGTTTCTTCGAAGTTATTTTAGAATAAAAAATAAGGTTATGTGCCCGCCCACCAGTGTTGCCAGATCCGATTTTTAAAAATCCGTAGGGCTTCGCTCAATAAATCCGTAGAAGTCCGTAGTTGCCTTTACATAAATCCGTAGATCTACGGACATTTTTTAAAGCTAATAAACCTGACTGTTTAGAGATGGATTGACCTTAAACCTAATTCCTTGCCGATAAAGAAATTGTCATAAAAAAATAAAAGGTCCAAGACAAAGGAAAATACTTTTTTATTATTTTTAGAATGAAAGCAATAAGGATTGAACAAAACCAACCTTTCACGCGTGTCACACATTTAGCACCAGTAGCATGTTTTCATAAGTCTTTAATTCCATCACCACATTTTAGAACAACCTCACATGCAGAAAAATAACAGAAAGAATCGCCTTTTTTATTTTTTTTTCAACCAACGGAATGATTCATATTCTTTATTTGATTTTTCCCACGCAGTAGAATATTTCAGATCATAGCGATTTTTTTGCTCTCTTCACCGAAGTTCCAGGAGTGTTGGCGCCATTCTCACTCTCACTACTACTTTTTTTCGATTTTAGTACAAACAAACGAAAAATCCTACGATGATTAACAAGAAAATAGCACAGTACTCGTAGTCAACCCAAACAAAACAAAATATTTTACTAACCTAAAATAAGTTAACAAATGACAATCTTCACGTCAATGCCGCCAACCAAACCAAACTAAGGAATCACGAATAGTTAATTACGTTTTACGTTAGTCGCTAAATCAAAATAAATTGTCTTTGGACAAATGGTATGAAATGATGACAGATATTGTTTTACAGACAAAACAACAAAGAACGAAACGCAGGTCGCAGGACTACCTTTTTTTTGGAGTTACCTTTCGTTTCACGCAAAATTTTATTTAATTTGGATGTTTACTATGTGTTCCGACTGACATCCGAAGTCCATTATGAGACAGTACCTCGCTCATGTTCTGCTTGCAGCCACCAGATGTCGCTACTTATTTAAATTTTACTTTTTGCATTGTTATGTTGGCAGTATTGTACTTTATTTCTTTTGGTTTGTTAATAATGGCTATAACATTCCAAAATGACAGTTTGGGAAGTTCCGGTGTAAAGCAGCCTACTCAAAGCACTGCCTGCAGGGCCCTGCTTGCATGGTCACTCACTGCCAATCGTATTGTGTGTATGCATGAAGGGACGTTATTTTAATTGTTTACCCTGGCGAATATCGCTCCTGCATGCATACAGACAATACGAGGCAGTGCTTTGAGCAGGCTGCTTTATTATGGAGTGCGCTCTCTTAAAACGTTTTGATTTATATCCGCTTTGGCTTGTTACAAATAGTGGTGATCTGTGGGCGGCAGTTTGCAAGTCCTTCAGATTTGTCCGTAGATCTACGGACTTTAGGTCTTGTCTACGGACATACAAAGGTATTTTTTAGTGTATCCACTGGAGTAGGGTACCGCAGAATCACACCAATATCAAGGCGAAAGTTTGTGAGTGTGTATGTTTTTTACTTCTTCACGCAAAAACTACTGAACGGATCTGGCTGAAATTTGGTAGGTAGACAGATTTAGACGTGGATTAACACATAGGCTACTTTTTTTCACGCTCGTGAGTCGCTTGCGGCTCGCGCACTGCGCACCCTCGAAAATTCATAGAAACTTTGTTCACGCGGGTGAAGCCGCGGGAAACAGCTAGTAGGTCTCATAAGGTGAATATTCACGGTTTCTTTGAACACTGTTTCAATAAAAACAACATTTACGAAATACTGACCTCAAAAGCGACGCGTTTTTGCCACTCCTGGAGCGCTCTTCTTAACTTCTGAACTACGAATTAAAACCGGCCAAGTGCGAGTCGGACTCGCTCACCGATGGTTCCGTACCACCACGTCTCTGGATAAGATACCTTAAAATAATAAATTGAAACCTTTTTTTTATTTACAATAGGTTAACCTTTGACAGCATCTCACCTGGTGGTAAGTGACGATGTTGCCGTAGATTGAAGCGGGCTAACCAAGATTCCCCAACGCAATGGGGAACTGGCTATCTTATCTTCATGCCGGAACACACCAATGATATCAACATCCGGCAAGACTTAGATAAGATGTTGGTAGCTAGCCAGGCGGGCTAAGAAAATGCCCTACCACCAACCAAACCGAGTCTTACAATTGACCCCGCCGGGAATAGCACCCGCGACCTCCTGTGTAAAGCCAGTGAACTTTGCCTCTGAGCAAACATATAAAAATCAAGGCGGTTACAACATATAAAAATAATTAAAAAATTAAGCTTATGCCTATGAAGCCCTTTCATACGATACCCCACATGACACGGTTAACTCAATTCAAAATTTTGACCACCATTCCTTGCATCATTGATTAGTTGATTACGTACTTTAATTATAGACCATATTTTTTATGATTAAATTACAAATGTATAGTTTTCTGATTTTTACCTATACTTGTAGTATAAGACGGCATTATTTTCCTATTTCTATTTCTATTCCTATTTTTCATAGTTCTAGGTCAACGGAAAATATCCAATAAATTTTGATTCCCTTGAGAGTGTCGAAATATAAGTTTTTTGCGGCATAAACGGCCATCTTGGTAGCCAGACGGACAGGTCGGGTACATTTTTGACATCGCCATTGGAGTTTTTCAAAGAGATACTCTGGTTGCCTGAACTTAATTATTCCAAAAAGAAGGGTTGCTTAATGTTTCACTGGAGCCGGGACGTTCCTTTCCCTCTAATATGGTTGAGAGGAGCGATGGCTGACTCTCGCGTTATACTCGTGACCGGGTGCTGTCCGTGTGAACTGGCCTAAACTTGTCAAAGGCGTTCATGACATTCAATAATTTTAATGTATAACTTCTCGTGTCATATTGTTTTTAATGACATTATTTGTTTTTTTTTATATCACGGATTGGATTTTGACGTTATTAACTAATGATTGTTTATTTGTCGATTTTTTACAAATGAAATCACTTTTTTATGACTATCAGAAAGAGTGTAATTTGCACCTATTTTGAATAAATATCTTGAATCTTGAAACTTATTTAATAAAATGCTTACTCATATTATAAACGCATAAGTTTGTATGTATGGATGTTTGTTACTCTTTCACGCCATAACTGATAAACGGATCTGGATGAAATTTGGTAGGTAGACAGATTAGGACCTGTATTAACATATAGGATACTTTTTTCCACGCTTGCGAGCCACTTGCTGCTTGCGCACTACGCACCCTCGAAGGCAGTCATAGAAACTATGTTCACGCGAGCGAAGCTGCTGGCAAAAGCTAGAACCTTATATATATGTCGGAGCTTAATTGAAAACGCGACCAATACCAGCTCGAGATACGTTTACATAGATCGTTAAACTTTATTTGGATCAAACGTCTGGTATTAGTACCTGGGTGAAACCGGTGGTGGCGTGACAATAGCTTGTACTTGTGAGACGATCGTATGTGGTAGCAAAGATTACCTATTGACGGTAGGCTGTTTGTAATTAAGGTGGCAGCACTAAGTAGAGAAGCCAAAATAGCTGGACGTCAGTCTCGGGGCATACACTTTTTGACGGAGCGTCGAGCAGAACACAAGTAGTGGTGATCTGTGGGCAAAACGGACATGTCACACTATCGCTGGGATCACCGCGTTAGCATCCATTGTAATCGAATGGATCCTGTACAATTTCGATTGGCGAATGATCAAGACTATTGTAGGAGGACCCCTGTGATATAGCTGCATTGTTATTTTGACGCCCACAACCGAAATAGTTAAGGGCTGAACCACAAGGCCATCCATAACCTAACCACCACCCCCTTCGACATATATATGGTTCACTTGACACCTAATATTTTATGTTTCTCCTTTTGCCAGCTGTACGACAGCCACGGCGCCGGGCGGCTCAACTCCAACAACTTTGAGGAGTTAGCAACGAGGTGCCTCGGTGTGTGCCAGGAGGACGCATTCAATACCTTCCGGCAGGCTGACCTCGACGAGAAGGGGTACCTCACTTACGGTAAACACTTCTTCTCTTTACCCGACTGGCCAAAAGGAGTGTTATGTTTTTCGGGAGTCTGTTTCTCTGGCGGAGTATGTAGCATCAACTGCTTAATGAATTTTGGAGTTCGAGTTTCGTTAGATCCTTTGGAAACACCCCGGATACTCCATACAACAACGGTCGTGAAATGAAATTTCTAATAACAAATGACGGAGCAAACCAAACTAACCAATCTGTATCAATCTGGGTGACGAGGGGGTGAGGTCGGAATCTAGAGAGCGGCAGAGTTTCCATACTGCATGTTAGTACCTACTAGTATTTATATACTTTGCTTTGGGTGAAAATCACCTAACTGCCAAAAAAGGCAGGACTTTACTTAATTAGTTAAAGACACACTCGGTACACTGATAACCTATTATTAGCGTGACGTAGACGGAAAAGCCAGTCCGTCTCTCTCTGTCTGTTAAAGCGTTTTCAAAAGAACTTTCTGTTACCTACATTTTATACCAGCTGTTGTCCGCTTATTGGCCCACATGGATATCGAGAGTAAACGGGGTTTTTTTAGCCTGTGTCCATCCTGAAATTACATTCTAACTTGGTGAAAGATTTTTGTAATCGGATGAGTGGTTTCGAAGAATACCTCCTAATACAAACCTTTAACTCTTTCTAAATTTACTATAGATCCACATAAATTTCATTAAATTGGATAACTTATTTAGCACCAGTGACCAGTCGCGTCGGTGGCTTAATGGCTAAGGCCGCAGCCCTCTGTCCGGGAGGTCGTGGTTCGAACATGCCACGTACCAATGTGATTTCGAATTTATATTTCATATTGTACGTTTATCCGACGCTCTTACGGTGAAGGAAAACATCGTGAGGAAACCTGCACACGCCTGCGAAGAAACTCGCAGGTTGTGTGTGAAGTCGACCAACCCGCACTGGGCCCGCGTGGTTGACTAAGGCCCGATCGCCCTAATTCAGAGTAGGTTCGAGCCCCTCGGTGGGGACGTTTATGAGCTGATGTGATGACCAGTCATCACATAACTCTCCTCATCAATCTAGGGTATTGATCAGACTCCGTCAAACGCTAATTCATTCTTTGATCTGGTCAGACCTTATCATGATGTGGGCAGCGAGTGTTGTCCATTTTATGAAATAAAATCATTTCATGATCTATTCATAGGCACCTTTGCACCGGGGATGATGAGATGAGGGACGGGTTATTTTAGGTGTTTGGTATTTTAGGTGTTTAATTTTGGGTATATTAGGTGTTTTACATAGTGTTTATGAGTTTGTATGACTTATCATAAATAAATCATTTTTGTTATTCAGTGTAAAAAAAAGTTCAGCAAATAATTTATTGTGTACTTATGTTGTGGCGATATCATAGAATAGACCATTCCATGAAATGGTTCATTATATCATGAAATGGTTGATTATATCATGAAATGGTTGATATATCATGAAATAGAAAATACTCGCTGCTCTCATCATGGTCTGGTCTGTCCAGATCAATGAATGAATCAGCGTTTGACGAAATCTGATCCATGCCCTAGATTGATGAGGAGAGTGGTGTAATGACTGGTCCCTGGTACATACCAAATTATTTCTTAGCTTCTAGTGCATTCATCATATCGGCCGAAGGACGTCCACTGCTGGACATAGGCGTCCCCCAAGGATTTCCACGACGACCGTTTCTGCGCTGCCCGCAACCAGCGGCTTCCTGCGACCTTCACCGAGTGAGAGTGCCAGTGCATTATTTGCATCATTGTTATGTTTCTTTACAATAAAACCGTTTCACTTATTTTTTTTACTTATTTTATTTTAAAATAGTGAATTTTAGAATTTTCTTTTTATTTAAGTAACGGGATTTCTAAGTTAAATTGATTCCTTACAAACAATGATGTTAATTAATTACAACAATTAACCAAAAAATCACTAACAACAAGTGGTTTAGATTTGTGAGTTTAAAAAAATAATAGATATTGTTATTTTTAATGCAGTTTTTCTGTACTATAAAATTAACGACACGTTCCGATATTATAAAATCCTCTACTCCCATTTTTATGTAGCGCCCTGTTCGAAATACGGGGCTTATTGCGGACATTAAGACTTTTACTATAATTGTACCTTAAGTATAATTTTAGTCTGAGTAAAACATATGTGACATAACGACGGACAAACAGAAGACGGACAGACCTAGTTTCTAGTTTTTTTTTTAATAAAACAAATATTGTGTTTGACTGCAGCTCACCTGATAGGAAGTGGCGATGTTGTCGAGGATGGTACACGAAACTCAAATAATGCCTATTCACTCCCGCCCTCAAGGCAATAAATGAAGAATCGTAACGCTTCGTGCGAAATGCGGGTAGAAAGAACATCATCAACAAATGGGTGCAGTACTAAATTTACTACGGGACCCTTAAAACAATTAAAAAACCGGCCAAGTGTTAAAGTATAGGGTTCCTTCCGTAGTCTTTTCAAAAAATTAATGTATATTTTCAGCATCATCATCATCATCAGTCAAACGCACTCAAATTTTTAATTAAAATAAATAAATCATATCAGCCAAAAGACGTCCACTGCTGGACATAGGCCTCCCGCAAGGATTTCCACGACGACCGGTTCTGCCCTACTTCCCGCGACCTTCACCAGGTCATCAGTCTACTGAGCCCCCACTGCCTTCCTACGCTACGTTTTCCGGTGCGTGGTCGCCACTCGAGAACTTTACTGCCCCAACGGCCATCCGTTCTAAGAGCTATGTGCATGTATATTAAAAAAATGAATGCAGTTTGTTATAGAACATTGTGTATGGAAAATCTGATTAGTATATATATCCACGCTAAATAACAGCTTTCTAGTACTAATAATCTTTGAGCTAAGCTGCGGACGTCCGTCTGTCCAAGACAAGTCCAAGAAGACATGGCGAAACTATTAGGGTTCCGTGTTGACGTCGAGCCCTAAACATAACAGCTGTACTTTTATTTCAGATGAGTTCATGTGCTATGCTCAGAAGAAAGCGGAGTTCTCTCACATATTCTCGTGTGACAACACACACCATAAGCCGAAGGTTCAGTGAGGGTTACAGGTTCGGCTCCCGACGGTGGCCAGTCGTGTTCCAGTGGTAAGAGTGGACTTAAAAACTCTACTTGTTGAAGACTAGCGAATTTTCCATGAAATTAATGGAATCTGTGGATAAAAATTTGTAACTAGCAACACTTAAAGTAAGACAAGTGTCAGAGTTTTTTGGCGGGATTTGTGGTGGACGCATTCGTAGTTTTATTTTGTTGTTTTTTCATTGTTTTCTGCTGGGATTTTGTTCAAGAAGTGGTGCATTTTGGAGGAAATCGTCTATTGCACGTGAGCAATGTGGAGAACAAGAAAATAAAACGAAGGAGGACGTGAGAACCCAACAGCAACTGGGTGTTCCACCTTAGAATGTAGCTGCTGCAAATGCTGTCAAGAACTTCAGAGAAGATTTGTAATGCACCGGCACTAGCATTACAAATCAAAAAAACGAATATAGATTAATTAAATGGGGATTGTCTCGGAAGGGCTTTTGTACCCGTGAGACGTTAAGAGACTTAAAAAAAAAATCATGTGTCAGGATATATTTTGTAAGCGAGATTAATAAAATGTAGATAATATAGTATTTATTTTATAGGATCATGGTTATTGTTAGAAAATTACAATTTGTAACATTTAAATCTTCCATCAAAATATTTTTCTAGTGATAATTAATATTTTTTAAGTTATTATTAATTAAGTTTAATGTAAAATAGTTTAATAAATATCATGAAATTACTGTAAATCGTCAGTTATTACAATAATAACGAATTAGGAATAAGTAGAACTGTTTTGTAGTTTTATTACAACACTAGCTGTTCCGGCGAAGTTCACTGTACTCTACTACACTATACTACACTACACTACACTACGGCTACCGCTACACTACGATAACACTAACACTACCACTAGTACTACCACCACTATACTACCACTACACTACACTATCACTACCACTACCACTACTACTACACTACTACTACCACTACAACTACCTCTACCACTCCACTACACTACCGCTGCCACTACCACTTCTACTACCACTTCCACTACACTACCACTATACTACCACTACAGTACCCCTACCACTACAACTACTACTACTACACTACCACTACACAACCACTACACTACCAATACACTACCACTACCACTACTCATACTCTAAGGTAGGCTGTTCGGTCCATGAACCTAGAAAATCTTTATTCGGACTTTCTGTTGGTGCGTTACGAGTAAATATATAAATATGTATTTAGAATACTTTAGAATACCATTGTGGTACTACAACAGCCGGCAGTGTATCCTTAAGGTGAAGGCACATTTGTGCGCGCCGAAAAAATCAAACGAGCTGAACAATACAATTTTTTTTTAATGAGAAATCTTATGAAACCTAGCTCACCAATCCGCATCAAATCGGGCAATTCGCCGGAAAAAATCGGAAGTTGCCCGATTCCCGGTATAATTCGGATGACGTGATCAGATTCGGCGCGGATAATGCGGACGAAGCGACCGATGCGCTAGCATTCTTCCAGTTGCATTTCACTTTAGCAATGGCTAGTCCATGGCCGTCAAGGAAATGCACGAAAGTTGACGCCCTTTTCCTTCGGCGCGGTCGATTCGTTCGGCGCCGATAGGTGTGCGAGGCCTTATGAAAATTCGTTTTGTTCGGCTCGTTCGATTCTTTCGGCGCGCACAAATGTGCCTTCACCTTTAAGTGGTTGCCAATACGACAATATGATTCCAGTTGCGCACCACAATAAAAAAATAACATCCCTGTGCGTTAGGACCAAAATCTACTTCCCCTTAGTTTTTGTAAATATGACCCGAATTAGGGAACGCAATCTCGTTCTTGCGAGTTTTCGATCTCACGAGAACTCGACGATATTTTACGAGAACTGTGAATTGGAAGAGATCTCGCGAGATAAACGCGATTACAATATTTGACACTTCTTCGACACTGCAAATGAGTTGACCGATACCAGCGAAGATGGGAGGATGCGGTCGGGACTGTAGTGTATTTCGCAAAAAAAATCTGTGTTTTGGACACATTTACAATACAGGACGACTGCTAAGATGACGGATACATTTCAAAAGGTGAATTAGAACACGTAACTGATCAATTTTCCCCAAGAAAAAAATTCAGAGATCAAATTGCAAAAAAAAATGGAATTTTCATGCAAAGTTGGCTTATGAGCTAATCGATTTGTATAAAAAATCTACTCACTTTCTTATTTATCTGTCATTCCGGGTATTTACGTTTTTCATTCGCAGTAACTACCTAGGATAAAGCTTGAGCAGTTTCATATGTAATTTCTATAGAAAAACTGTAGTTTTGTAAGGAACCATATAAAATTAAAATGCTTGAGGCTAGAGTTCAAACCATTGTGAAAAGATTTCAATCATCTATAAAATTGCATTAAAATCGGTCTAGCAGTTTCTCTGCAAATCGGGGAAGTAGACATACAAACACACACATATGTACTTTAAGGGGTGACTTTTAATTAGTTCTTGATAGCAAAGAATATGCATATACTCGTGATTACAATCAACTAAGCTTTACACCTTCATCGCTCAAAAGTAAAATAGGCAAGTTGTGTGTAAGATCTTAAAAAATGCATTCTTAAATTTTCTTTTAAAAAAAGAAAGCAAGGTTCATTTTTTTTTCAAAACGAAACATGAAACTAGCGCAATCTAATATGATGGTACGGAACCCTTTGTGTGCGGTTCTGACTCGCACTTGGCTGGTGTTTATTTTCGGAACTACTGGACCTAAAATTTTAAAAAAAATTAAGTATATGAGATTAAATGCATAGATTGCAGGAAAATCTATGAGAAAATCTAAAGTCCTTTCGTTCCCACAAGTAAAATGAAATTTCTATAGTCTAGACTAAGTAGAACCCTATTTACCTAGCGCAAAGTATCTACTGAGGGGTCTTGTTTTGTTGGTTTTGAAGTTTTGGTGCGGAACCCTCTTTGTGTGACCCCAAGTCACACTTGACCGGTTTTTTTTAAAGAAATGTTAGATACATTTGAAATTTTTACTTTCTGGCTCGTTAAATCGACGATTTTTAAGAATTTGGCCCTTCTATCACTTCGAATTTGACATACCTTCTGTAGTGTAGTTAATCTTAGGACACTACTGGTCCCTCTGGCCTTGCCCCATATTACCCTGGAAAAAATCCCAGTTCCTTCCCTGAAAAGATCAGCTGATCATGGGGAAAGTTGTTCAGCTTCATGAGTTAAGCCCACATTTATTTTTTTAAATCAGTTTTTTCGCATTGTATTTTATCACTATTTTTTTATCGCCCTGTACTCTATGCTAAGTAGGACTGGTGTAATATAGGTATGTACATATTACTTAGCAAGAAACGTAATTAGGGAGAAGTATGGAGTGATATTCATGACCAGGCACAGACTTTGCACTTAGTGAGTGTGTATAATACGTGCCACTAAAGATGATACTTTACACCCCACGTAAAACATTAAGGGTCCCCAGGAGGCTCGAGTTTCCATACAAACGAATTCCGCTTTAATAGAAAAACTACTTGATTCCAAATTTAGCAAACATATTGAGTAGACACATATCGATGTTTGTAATTACTTTTTGATGTACTTATATAAAATAAATAAAAATTTAATATATGAGCAGTTTCAAACTCTCGGTACAAAACTAATTTAAGCCTTCGTTTAGTTCGTTGTTTAAATTAACTACGATGAAAACTAATTACAAACTTCGATATGTGTCTACTCAATATATTTGCAAAGTTTGGATTCAATCCGGCATGTAGTTTTTGTATTAAAGCGGAACTACGTTTGTATGGTTAGTCGAGCATTCTGGGGACCCTTTAAAGATGAAGTAGGCTTATCTATGTTAGATATTTAATCAATATTGCTTTACTTCTTTTGACATAGGTATAGGTACATGTTGTAAACCACCTTCCTACTTTGTTTTTTTAATGTCTTACGTGGTGTGTCAAGTCTCATCTTTAGTGGCACGTACTATATAGGTAGATCTTGTTATTTAAATAAACAACTCTGTGAAATTGATTTTGTAAATGTAATTAAATTAAATTGATTTAAATAAAATCATGTAAAATACATACATAACTTGACATACATTGTTAATATGCATAATTGAATTCATCATATTTATTCTAGGCCATGTCGATGTGATAATTTTAAGGCTTTATTGAAATAAATGAGTCTCATTATTTTCCTGTTTTAATCAAGGTTTTTTTATTTCTTTACTTTGTATTTTTTAAATAAATAATCTTTAAAAATAATTGTGAATTAAAAAAAAAGGTAAAGCATTCACATAAGAAGGAACTTATGTAAAGACTATATAAATCAAATATATATAGTTAAAAAACACGCTTTTAAAGCACATCAAAATAAAAAAAAATCTTATATAAGCTGAAAACAATAATGAACGAAAAATACTAGTATTATTGTGAAAAGAGCGTGGGCTACTTGATATACGAAAAATATGACACAAAGCGCCCCACGCTTTTTTCACAAAAATACTAGTATTTATCGTTAATTATTGTTTTCAGCTTATATTAAGATTTATTTTTCACTTTTTAGTATGATCTGCTTTAAGAGCATGTTTTTTTAGTTTTTTTTAACTATATTTACTTTTCATTTTTTAGTTTGATGTACATTTAATCTTGGCGATCCTGCCGATAATGAGATAAACTTATGATATTATTGTATTGTCACTGATTCTTGATAAATGTACAATGTTTGAATTAAATCTGTCCATTTAGAGTGAGTCAGAATCGAGTGCAAAGGAGTCGGTTAAAAACATACAAAGTTACAAACATACATTAAGGTGAAGCTAATAAAAGCGTGATGAATAGAGAAACGTAAAAACCTGTTCATCATCATCATCATATCAGCCGAAAGACGACTACTGCTGGACAAAGGCCTCCCCCAAGGATTTTCACGACGACCGGTCCTGCGCTGCTCGCATCCAGTGACTTTGCTACTTTTACCAGGCCGTCGGTCCTCCTAGTGGGAGGCCTTATAAGAGAGCTCAAGGTCACCCAAGGCACAGTATATATATTAGTAGGAGCGATGGAGCGAGCTATACTCGAAGTTTCCCTACGCGATTGAATCAGAAATGAGGAGATCCCTAGAAGAACCAAGGTAACCAGCACACATCGCAGAATTGTTAAACTTAAGTGGGCGGGGCACATAGCTCGTAGAACAGATGACCTTTGGGGTAAAGATTGATATAATTATTTTTGGGGCAGTAAAGTTCGCGAGTGACGACCGCGCACCGGAAAGTGTAACGTATAAAGCTGTTAATACTTTATTTAACTAAGTCATCCTTTTTTCCAAACAAGAGATTAAGTTATATATATTTTTATTTGCTTACTTCCACCTTCGACCTCCTTTGTCGGTCCCTCACTACTGAAGATCGTGACCTACGATCGGTTTTTACTCCACTGCCAAAAAAGAAGTGTAATGTTTTCCAAGTGTATGAATGTATGTTTCTTTTTTTGGCTGAGCCTGTAGCACGGATAAGATAAATAAGGTTGGATTGGCAAAAGTCACACTTTTGTTTGAAAACCAGCGTCGCCGCCTGTCTCCCACCCGTCAACTCCACTACACAAGCAATAATAACATATACACGAATTGCGCACACTAATAAATAAAACACATTTAGAACACAAGGCTGAAATTGTGTCTCACATCATTTTGAGAGTCTGTAGTACAGACAGTACATCCTGGCTAGTATTAACACAGCACCTAAAAACAATTACAGTACATACTTAAATTACCCATCCTTTTTTTAAATTATCAAAAATAATTGATTAAATAGGTAGGGAAACACTTATTAATAATAGAGTTTAACTTACGATTTCACAACACAATTATACACGGCACTTGACGGGTTAACACTACAAATACAAATACAAAAATACAAAACACTGCAACAGAAAATCTACGTTGAATGTAGATCAAAATATATGACACCGGCTAGTGGAGTACAGCTATTGCCTTCCAAAACCTCTATTAAACTCACAGAACACTAATACACCTAGCGGCAATTAAACGTGGCTTTTATACCGCGCGTATAGAGTCGAAAACTGTCTGGAGAAATCTCGAAACCGACTCTGGAAGCTTCGAGTCGTGTACTATCTACCTACGCGAGCGATCGTCATCGCGCCGCCGCCGGCCGGCCGCCGCGCTTCTTCAAGCAAACGAATTTAACCGAGATCAGCACGAACATTACCGACGACGCGCGACGCACGTACGGCGCACCGTAATACGCGCGAGATTCAAATTACTTTTCGAACATATTTTTTTTGGTTTTATTCTGGAATAGAATTCAATATTTTTAGAATGTACGATAGTATTATTTTTGCTGTCGGCGGGCCACCAGTATTCGACCGGCGGGCCGCATGCGGCCCGCGGGCCGCGGTCTGTGCATCCATGGTCTGTACGTTACACACAACCACACGCAAATAAAAAGTATGAACGCGTTCTTCGGTTAAGTATGAGTATCTAATCATACTTGTGGCGCGCCTGGCCAACGCACATTTCCAATCCAACCTTATTTATCTGATCCGTGGCCTGTAGCCCAAAACGGCTTGAAGGATTTTGAAATGCGAGGTGTCGCTAGATTCGTCTTGATCCCGTGAGTGACGAAGGAAACATTTTTATGCGACACTCAAAAAAGAGAGGTAAAGTTTTTACGCAGTCGGGTTTATTAACTTTCAATTTTAATAAAATCGGTTAGGTTATTGCTCGAATTGTCTTGCGCCAGGTATTGCAGTCTCTGCTTTGGCTGGATGCTTCGTGTATTGGTATCTGCAAATCTACTATGGGCCTCATAAGAGGGCTCAAAGTCACCCAAAGGGCAATGGAGCGAGCTATGCTCGGAATTTCGCTACGAGATCGAATCAGAAATAAAAAGTAATCAAAAATAAAATTAAAAGTTAATACTTTTAATTTTAATTAAATCGGTTAACTTATTGCCCAAATTGTCTTGTCGCAGTATCTAGGTTGGCTAGATGCTTCGTGTATTGGTATCTCCAAATTTACTACGGGGCGCATAAGAAGGCTCTTAGTCACCCATAGGGCTTAGAGCGAGCTATGCTCGGAATTCGGCAGTGGGCAGGGCACATAGCTCGTAAAACAGATGACCGTCGTGGCAGTAAAATTCTCGAGTGGCGACCGTGCACCGGAAAAAGTAGCGTAGGCAGGCCTCCCACGCAGTGGACCGACGACCTGGTGAAGATCGCAGGAAGCCGCTGAATGCGGGCAGCGCAGGACCAGTCGTCGTGGAAATCCTTGGGGGAGGCCTAAGTCCAGCAGTAGTCGTTTTTCGGTTGATGATGATTTTCTCCAAATTTATATTTGCTTACAGCTACCTTATTTCGATGCTAATAATAAAATAAGTGAGTGGGTACCAAAGTCTTTTCCAAACCTCGGTGTCTGTGAATTCTTTATTGTACAATATATTAAACAGTTACAAGTACAGAATAGGAATAACATATGCCTTCAAAGGCGGACTAATCCCAAACACGGATAAGTCCACCTTTATATATACCACATAATGTTCAAACCGCAAAACAACTGGAAGACAACCAGATAAAATTAACGATTCTTATACGCATACATGAAAATAGGATTATTCCTCTTTTTCTTAAGAGCTTTATACAACTCAAACATCCTTCGCACCGTCATAGTGATATCCATGTGCGCTTGCAGTACTTTATGATATATTATCAAGAACCAGTAAAACCTCTGGTTTCTAGGGTTCATGCCTTCTATCATATACTGACACGTTTCCATCTTGATCCGCATCTGCATCAACATTCCGAACTGCGTGCCTATGTGGAACATGTAGCTGTTCTGATATTTCTTTCTTAGCGGTTTGGTTCGCTTCAGATTGTATCGAGTCGCGTACATTGCTTGGTGCATAAAGTCGATACCAGTCTGTACAAACATTCTCCACCGGCTGCCCTTTGGACCGTCCAACTCCGTGTACCACGCTTGCCAGGAACTCTCCCATTGGTTTAATGCTGTTCTTCTAGAGATTTTCGAAGTGTTTACCTCTTTTTTGATCAGTTCATCCCATTGCTTCTCCTTTGCTAATTGTGTTACCTTCTTTATTCCTTCTGGATCTAGAACAGATATGTTTAGGCGCATAAACTCTTCTTCTGGGTTGGGTATAGTGGCGGATTTGCCTGTAAGGAAGTCTAGTATTGCATCTCCGTTAATGTCGGAAGGTCGGTCAAAGATGTATTTAATTATCATGCGCTTGAGTTCATCAGCATGGGGTACGGGAGTGCCAGGTCCTAGTTCTACGGTATACACTGATGATACACCTGAAATTAACAGTACTTAGTTACTTTCTTTAACTTTGAAATTATTTCTTAGCGTGCAATAAAGATAAATACACGTTTTTTTTATTACACGGATTTATTAAAAGGATTGAATTGTTTTCAGTTGTAATGTATGTACGCGTGTTTCTTTATTCACGTTCTTGTAAACGGCTTGATGGATGTTAGACTCGTCTTGATCCCGTGAGTAACATAGGATACATTTTACCGGACTTCCGAAAATCGGAGTGGGTAACGTTTTTATGCAATTGTATTTTTTTAATACGAATGTATATTTTTAAAATTAAAACGATAAAAAAAGGAAAGGAACTGAAAAGCGAAAAACCAAAAGAACCTGTTTAGAGCAACTAAGCTCCTGTACTAAATGTAAATACCGAATATTTTTAGTCGGAGTAATCAAACAACGTCGTGGCTCGTAAAAGCGTCGGTGGCTCAACCGGTAACGACTCGGTCCATCTAACCAGAGGTACCGGGTTCAAATCTGGACGGCTAATGTACCAATGAGTTTTTCAAAAACTTACGTACATACTTACCGATTGCTTTAACGGTGAAGGAAAACATCGTGAGGAAACCTGCACACGCCTGCGAAGAAACTCGAAGGTTGTGTGTGAAGTCGACCAACCCGCACTGGGCCCGCGTGGTCGACTAAGGCCTAATCGCCCTGATTCAGGGTAGGCTCGAGCCCCTCGGTGGGGACGTATATGAGCTGTAATGATGAATCAAACAACAAGTCTGCCTGCCAAGCGTGGCGATTACGGCAACACCCCCCAAATGACCGACACAAATAAAAAACGGCCCCTAGTCCCCGGCGGCCCCGCTATTCCTGGCTCCGGTAGCGGTCAAGGTAACGGCGGGGCATGGGGTGCGAAGAATCCCCGGCAGATGCCAGGCTACGGAACTGAGACAAGGTCGCTTACTATGGGCCTCATAAGAAGGCTCAAGGTCACCCAAAGGGCAATGGAGCGTGCTATGCTCGGAGTTTCTCTGCGTGATCGAATCAGAAACGAGGAGATCCGTAAGAGAACCAAAGTAACCGACATAGCTCTCAGAATTGCTAAACTTAAGTGGCAGTGGGCGGGGCACATTGCTCGTAGAACAGATGGCCGTTGGGGCAGTAAAGTTCTCGAGTGGCGACCACGCACCGGAAAGCGTAGTGTAGGCAGGCCTCCCACTCGGTGGACCGATGACCTGGTGAAGGTCGCGGGAAGCCGCTGGATGCGGGCAGCGCAGAACCGGTCGTCGTGGAGATCCTTGGGGGAGGCCTATGTCCAGCAGTGGACTTCCTTCGGCTGATATGAATCAAACAACAAACAAATATAATTATAATGTAAAGTGCAAATTGCCAAACGAGCCTTTAGCGCATACTTATACGACGACCTATACGTTTGTACGTCTCTTGGTTGTCACCACGGCGATTGTGTAGGGAAACTCATAGTGACTCGCTGACGTCACACGGGTTTGTTAATTATATTCTAGTTCTAGTAATTAGGGGCACTCGACTTTATTGCTCTGGACCGTCCATGTTTCAGATTAGTGGAGATCAAACTAAAATAAATATTGATAATTCCCAAAAACTACAAAACACTCCGTAGAACAAAAAATATCAAAATTAAGCTTTGAGCACAAATTTTAATAATCTACTAAATAATAATAGTTAAAAACTAATTAAAAAAACAGCTGAGGCAGTCGACACTTGAAATTTTCACAGCGAGTGTATTTTTAACCGACTTTAAAAAAGGAGGAGGTTCTATGTTCGACTGCATATATATATTTTTTAATGTATGTTCACCGATTTCTCCGTCAATTGTGCACCGATTTTCAAAATTATTTTTTTGTTTGAAACAATATACTATCGGGGTGGTCCCATTGTCACCAAGTCAGGATCTGATGACGGGATCCCAGGGAAATCGAAGGCAACTCTCAAATTTAATAGGCATGTAATACAAGTTTCATGCATTTTCTAAAGCGATTACGGTATATACGTCTGACAGTCATCATCTCATGTTGATGAGCAGATGATGGAAGATACAACTCCTTAACGGTTAGGAGTTGGAGGATAACTCTTTAAAGATTATACGTAGATACGTAAGTACATATATACCGATATTTGTATTTGTCACGTAGTCAGGATTTGATGATGGGATCCCAAGGAAATCGAAGGCACCCCTCAATTTTATAGGCTCGTATTAAGTGTTTCATGTATTTTCTAAAGCTGTTCAAGGTTTTTGAGGATAACTTTTTCAATATTCCACTTAAATTACGTAGGTACGTATAGACTGATAGTTGTATTGTTTCAGTTATTTAGGTGAGCTGATGACGGAAGGTTTGATTCCTTAACTTTCATGCTGCTGAGATGAAGATGGAAGCGACAGGACTCTGTATCGGTTAATTAAACACATGCAATGTGATATGATGATTCCTATTGGCGAGTAGGTGATTGCGTTTAATTTTGTTACATAGCATTACCACAAAAAATTGAAAAATAAAAATAAAAGTTTTAAAAACCAAAAAACCGACATCAAAAAGAAATTCACTCAAAAGTATGAAATAATATTTTTATAAAGGAATACAAGAAATTAAACAACAATAACGAAATTAAAGGTAGGAACGAATGAAATTAGGGGCCTACAATTTTTTTGAGGTCGATGCCAGCACACAGCTACTTACCTATCAAATGTTTTAGATTCGATGGCTTTGCTGACACCGACCTCAAAATAAATCGTAGGCCCCTAATTTGATTCGTACCTACCTTTGATTTCGTTATTCTTGTATTCCTTTATAAAAACATTATTTCATACTTTTGAGTGAATTTCTTTTTGATGTCGGTTTTAAGGTTTTTTTTATATACGATTTTTAACGTTCTAAATTCGAATTACATTACATCCCTCTGTGAGTTTTATACAACTTTATCTTCCTTGGAATAGAATGCTTTGCTTTACGTTGAGATTACGTTATATACATACGTACATATACATATAACCACGCCTCTTTCTCGTAGGGGTAGGCAGAGACCACTTCTTTCCACTTGCTACGATCCTTACATAGGTACTTGTTTCGCTTCGTCCACTTATACAGGGTGTAAAAAAATTGGTGTAGGACCCGTTAACTGGGATTCTACTCATAATACTGATCAACTTTCCCCAAGGAACTCATAGTCAATGCTCAAAAAAAAAATTTGGACCCTCCATACTAAAATGCATAAAATTGGTCGATCAGCTGATCGATTTGTATGAAGAGCAAAATATTTTTTTTTGCGATTTCAACAAAGTCGTAGAAAAAAAAGTTGTTCAGCATGATGAGTAGAAGCCCTAGTTAACGGGACCTACACCAATTTTGTTACACCCGAATTGCAATTCCAACGGTGACGTCCGCACACAGGTTGTTGATAGCAAAAAGCGGTGTTTGCTTGTAGATATGTTTGTCAATGGCGAGAGTAGCCAAGCAAATACTATCCACAAAGGATGTGTGGTTATGAAGCGAGAGAGATAGCTTGTCTATAGGGTTTTAGTACTTCTATTATGGTTTTATTTTAAGCTTTATAATTTGGGCTACGTTCTTGTCTATATAAATTGGTAATTGTCGAGCAGGTGGTGTGAAAATTCGCCTTATCAACCGCAGTGTGCCCCAGCAGTGGGAACATAATGGGTTTTTATATTTTTATATTTAGTTGTTTATGACCGATGACCTGGTGAAGATCGCGGGAAGCCGATAGATGCGGGCAGCGCAGGACCGGTCGTCGTGGAAATCCTTGGGGGAGGCCTTTGTCCAGCAGTAGACGATTTTAAGATGATATGATTATGATGATAATTTAGTTGTTGTAGTAATTGTTGAATTTCATAAAATAGTATAATATGCAGTATTTAAATATATTCCCGATTGTGCTATCTCTACTTATTTTTGTAATTAACAAACAATCAATCAATCCATATGTAGTGAACTGACTACCACTAACATTCTACGGCATAAGTCCTGACTACTATTACTACTCAAGAGTGAAAAATTACTATTACCAGTCAAGGGCGAAAGAGTCCTGGCTACTATTACCACTCAAAGGCGAAAGAGTCCTGGCTACTATTACCACTCAAAGGCGAAAGAGTCCTGGCTACTATTACCACTCAAAGGCGAAAGAGTCCTGGCTACTATTACCACTCAATGGCAGAAGACTCCTGACTGCTATTACCACTCAATGGCAGAAGAGTCCTGGCTACTATTACCACTCAAAGGTGAAAGAGTCCTGGCTGCTATTACCACACAAGGGCGGAAGAGTCTTGACAACTATTACCACTCAATGGCAGAAGAGTCCTGACTGCTATTACCACTCAAAGGCGGAATAGTTCTAGCTACTATTACCACTTAATGGCAGAAGAATCCTGACTGCTATTACCACTCAAGCGCGGAAGTGTCCTGGCTCCTATTACCACACTAGGGCGGAAGAGCCCTGACTGCTATTATCGCTCAAGGGCGGAAGAGTCCTGGCTACTATTACCACTCAAAGGCGAAAGAGTCCTGGCTACTATTACCACTCAAAGGCGAAAGAGTCCTGGCTACTATTACCACTCAAAGGCGAAAGAGTCCTGGCTACTATTACCACTCAATGGCAGAAGACTCCTGACTGCTATTACCACTCAATGGCAGAAGAGTCCTGGCTACTATTACCACTCAAAGGTGAAAGAGTCCTGGCTGCTATTACCACACAAGGGCGGAAGAGTCTTGACAACTATTACCACTCAATGGCAGAAGAGTCCTGACTGCTATTACCACTCAAAGGCGGAATAGTTCTGGCTACTATTACCACTTAATGGCAGAAGAATCCTGACTGCTATTACCACTCAAGCGCGGAAGTGTCCCGGCTCCTATTACCACACAAGGGCGGAAGAGTCCTGGACAGTATTACCACTCACGGGTGGAAGAGTCCTGGCTACTATTAGCACACAAGGGCTATAGTCTTGACTACTATTGCGATGCATTGTCGATTCAGCCATTAAACCAAACAACCAACGAGATGGAACCAGCAAGAGGGGCTGCAGGCCATAACAGACTGCGCTGGTTACAACACCGAAGAGAAGCACTCGCCGCTATGAATTAAATTGTTTGATATTTTAAGAAAAACTTACAGAATGAAACAATTAATAAGCGTTCGCCATATTGAAACATTTTAAACTGAGTACATAAGTATAACTCATTTTATAGGTTGAAACAAAAGCGTTACATTATTAGATTTTTAGTGTTGTTTAATGGTAATTAATCGTTACATGACAACGAAAATACTCTTGATAATTATTTTAGTACCTACCGACCCACTAAAGTACTACCTACTGCCTTTTTTTTATTTAAATCCCTGGAACAAGTTGTCTATTTAATGGACTTCGTTTGATATTTTTTTACCGATTTCAAACTTATTTTTTTAATTATATTTACCTTAAATTATAGTCAGTGCTGTCTATATTAAAGTTGATTCTGTTACAGACATATTTTAGAAATTTCTCTACTCCTCCTTCTGAGTGAAAGCTTTGTGAATTGATAAAATTGCAATGCTTTAGATGTTGAGTCCACAAGTGTACATGATGGTTCAAAGTCCGTTCATTCAGGTGCGTGTATTTATTAGCAAATACAAAAAATATAGTGCTACCTATTCCTCAAATCGTGTAGTATTTAGGCTTAAATTATAGTGCAATATTTCCGGGTTGTACTGTCATTGCTACCGTAGGAGGCCTGCCATCACCCAAATTACGGACCCCGGACAAAAACAAAGAAGTGAAACAAAAAATTTTACCCGGACGCACTTTAATTTTTTTTTTAATAAATTGAAAACATCGTTAATCCTTACTTATATTATAAATGTGAAAATGTGTTTGTTTGTTTGTTTGTAAGTTTGTTTGTTTGTTTGTTTGTTTGTTACCTTTTCACGCTTCAACGCCTTGACCAATCTTTATGAAATTTGGCATGCAGGTAGCCAGTGTCACGGGGAAGGACATAAGCTACTTTTTATCCCGGGAAAATAGTATAATCTGAGGGAACTAAAAAAATACTCGATTGTTGTGATTTTTTGCACAGAGATGGTTGAGTAGGTGGAAAACGACATAATTTACTAATTACCCTTAAAGACAGTCATAAAAACGATGTCAACGCGGGCGGAGCAGCGGGAAAAAGCTAGTATCATATATTTTTGGAAGTGAAAACTTCTAGGCGCGTTGGGCGTTTTTGAGATGGGAAAATACCATTGAAATCGCGACACTGTAACGACACCGACACCGTACCACGAACACTCGCAGGGTCAAAACTTATAAAAGCATTTTTGAGATGGGAAAAACCATTGAAATCGTGACCCGTAAGCGACACCGATACCGTACCAGGAAAACTCGCAGGGTCAAAACTTATAAAACTGTAAAAAGTTTTCACATCTGTCAGCACTCCCGGTTAGGTTTTCTTTTATTTATAGATAATCAACTTAAACCCCAACAATACAAATGAAACAATTTACTAATTAATTATACAATATTCTCTATATGAGAGTTATTCTGGTAACAAAAATAATAATAAACCGCGCCGAATTTTTAAATATGATATCGTGTTGAGTGTAAAAGTCAGGTACAAAAAAACTGGGACTTGCTTTTTTTTGCTTTTAAAAATTAAAAAAATAATGCGATTTTAAAACAAAAGTGGTTCATTTTGATGAGTATAAGCCTACCTTAAAGTATCACTGCACCTTTATGTTACACCCTGTATAGGAATAACTTAATTAAATATTACTAAAATGGGAAACATCAACATTTATGAATCAATAATTAAAAATATAAAATTTAAGCTACTCTGCTCACCTAACACGAGGCGAAGTGGCAGGAGCACCTCCAGCTTCACAGTCGGCTGGAGTTCAGTGAGACGGGCAGAGAAAGCGTCGAACTATCCAGGCATTATGAGAAGGACTGCTTTCTGCATTGCTGCAATTATTGGTCTGCCTCGGAGATCCAGCCACCTTAGGTGACGTTCAAAGTCGACTGAAATTAGCCCGTTCGCGGATAAGACTGCGGGGATGATTTCGGTGGGTTCCACTCGCCACATATCAGTAACCTCGTGCGCCAGGTCCACGTACTTGGTCCTTTTATAGGCATCAGCCTGCAAGAGGTTTTCATCATATGGGATAGTGATATCAACCAAAAACACCCTTGACGGTCGGCTGAAATTAGCCCGTTCACGGATAGGACTACGGGGATTACTATTATTATACGTCAGATAACATAACCCATATGTGATATTAATTAAAATGTTGATGTTGATCAGGTAAACAATAAGTAAGTATTAATTCCAAATTAACTCCAAGCGGATGAAGTCGCGGGCACAACTAGTGAAAAATATGTTTAGATATCGCGTGTACCGTCCTTGACGCATTGTCACTATCAGGTAAAATGCAGTCAAACGCACCCAAATTTTTAATCGAAAATAATGAAAACAAAATTATTAAAGTGAAACTTTTATTACATCGTCTCAAGCTTTTTCGTCTGTGTGTTGCGTGACAGCAAAGAGACTATTACATCGTCTCATACTTTTTCGTCCGAGCAGCCATGATCGTTTCGTCCTCTGTACCGTAGCGCCAAAACGAGAGCAGCCATGATCGTTTCGTTCTCTGTACCGTAGCTCCAAGAGGAGTGAAACTTTTATTACATGATCGTTTCGTCCTCTGTACCGTAGCTCCAAGACGAGAACAGCCATGATCGTTTCGTGCTCTGTAAATGTCTATAATGTGAAAAAAAGTTTCACTTTTACCATGGTTTCATAAAACCACACACACTCTTCTTTATAAATATTTTCAATGAACATAGCCATCATTGCCCTTTGTATTTTTCCAAAACGTTATCCAAGACGGCCAAGTAAACGGTTTCCTGGTGCCATATTGGTTGAACTGTGGTGGAGTATCCGTGGGAATTAAATCTTTCAACGGCAGAGAAACTTTTGTGAGCACCGTGAACTCCGTCGACGGTGGCCTTGTGATAATCACGTGGGTACGCTCCATGAACCTCTCTTGGATCCTCACGAACACCCACCAGAAGTACAAGAAGTCTCCGTACAGCTTCACGGCTCTCTGGTGCATCTTGATAGAGTTGGTCATCATAAGCCAGACTCTGAGGTAATGTATATGTCTATTGTGTACTATCCTACTCTGGTTTCTAATCATTTGATGCAAATCCCAAAGCTTGTCCGATATCCGCACTAGATGCTTATAAAGGAATATTTGGCGGTAATTTTCCGGCTTGGGTTTCTTAATTGTTTGCGAGTCTAACTCCATGATTTTATGGCGCGCCATGTAAATAAACTGGATCATCAGATCCGAGATCTTTGTCGACCACATGTGTGTGATGATACCTTTCTTTACCTTCCACCCATACCCATGTTCGTCGCCAGGAGTTTTCGTCCATGGAATATAGGACGGTGAGTTTTTAACTGCCAGATACGTGAGATACGCACGCCGACTTGGCCGAGGACCGAATGCTGTCTCGTTACTTGATTTGCCGAAAGTGTCTGTGAAAATATAATTAGGTTTCACGTCTCAAGTTTAAGCTATTTGTTAAATTGATATCAGCTCATATACCTCCCCACCGAGGGACTCGAGCCTACCCTGAGTTAGGGCGATCGGGCCTTAGTCGACCACGCACGCCCAGTGCGGGTTGGTCGACTTCACACACAACCTGCGAGTTTCTTCGCAGGCGTGTGCAGGTTTCCTCACGATGTTTTCCTTCACCGTAAGAGCATCGGATAAACGCACATATGAAATCTAAATTCTGAATCATATTGGTACGTGGCAGGATTCGAACCAAGACCTCACGGACGGGAGGCAGCGGGCCTAGCCGTTAAATTTATTAAATTAAACAAATAAAAAGACCCTATATCACAACTTATTTTTCCATTGATCATTTTTTGCAAAAATAAAATAGAGAAGAAAGAAAGAAATGAAGTCTTTTTCGGAAATCAAACTAAGAAAAGTAGGTATAAATAAAACTAAAACTTAAAACTTAATTTAATAAACTATAGCTCCAGACTCCAGCTTAGAGTAATGTAAGGTAGCTATGTTTTGCTCTTTTAGTATTTATGTAATACTAGCTTTTGCCAGCGGCTTCGCTCGCATGAACATAGTTTCTATGATTGTCTTCGAGGGTGCGAGAGAGTGGAAAAAAGTAGCCTATATATTAATTCGGGTCCTAATCTGTCTACCTACCAAATTTCACCCAAATCCGTTTAAAATATTTAAAGTTTAATAACAAAACAACTACCCTACAGGTTGGTCGTGGCAAACTCAAACTTTGAAACATTACTCTTTAAATTAAGGGACATTTAGACAAACAATGTAATTTAGAATTACGTTCTAACACGTCACGTTACGGAAATAATTGGACTTAGAGATATATAATTTTGAAGAAAAAAAAACCGACTTTAAATAGAAAACTAAGGTTCTTCTCGATTTCTCTTGGATACCATCATCAGATCCTGGTTTTTCTATCATGGTACCATCCTTGGGATATCTCCTTTCCAATAAAAAAATAATCATCAAAATCGGTTCATAAATGACGAAGTTATCCACGAACACATATAAAAAAATATATACGGTCGAATTAAGAAATCTCCTCCTTCATTTTGAAGTCGGTTAAAAATTAAAATATATCGAGTCATTGTGCACTTTAATGTCCAGTTAACTCCGTAATGTGACGTTTGAACATGAAGGGTTAGTATGTATGTACAACATATTGTATGGGAAAGCACGATTAAAGCATCCCCAGGAGGCTCGAGTTTCCATACAAACGTAGTTCCGCTTTAATATAAAAATGACATGTCGCTTTGAAACCAAACTTTGCGAATATATTGAGTAGACACATATCGATATTTGTAATCAGTTTTCATCGTAGTAAATTTAAACTTAACTAAACGAAGGCTTCATTAGTTTTGAAACTGCTCTTATTTTTTTCCGTTCTATATTAGTACATCGAAAACTAATTAAAAACATCGACATTTCTCTACTCAATATATTCGCAAAGTTTGGATTCAAACCGGCATGTAATTTTTATATTAAAGCGGAACTACGTTTGTATGGAAACTCGAGCCTCCTGGGGACCCTAAATCGTGCGAGCTTGCGATGTTTGCGATAATCCGCGCGCGATGGTACTAAATTGAAAAGATCCGAGTCACATTGAGGAAAAGTCAATATGCAAAGGTTCCATTTTGTGACATTGAATACTGTTTAAGTGCCTCAGTTCGAAAAGGTCCAATTTCATTGCTATCGCGCTTAAACTACCTAACAAGTAGGCAACTCATAAACCGTAGTGAAAGGTTATAAGTAAGTAACTAAATATACTTTATTGCAAGCCAAAAAAAAAACAGGACTTAGAATTTGTAAAATACATAGATTGCAAAGGCGGCCTTATCGATTTAAGCGATTTCTACCAGGTAACCTTAAGTTGGGTATTGAAAGACAGGTAAACTAGTACAAGATGGCAGCAAATTCAACTTTTAAACGATCTAACTTATTAATATAACTAATAGAAGTACTATTACTAAAAGTAATTAAAAAACAAGTTTATAAACTTATTTAAATACTAAACAAAAATACATGTATACAATATAACATACTAAAATACATACATACAAAAAAAGAGAAAAAAAAAGAAAAATAAATAGAGTTGACTCTTAAAGATTAGGAACACTATGGCCGCGAAGATGTTGAATGCATGTTTCCAATTCTACTTACTGTTCAGATCTAGCATCTGCAATTCTTTCTTCAGCATCTCTACGTTCTTTTGAAAACTTTTCTCGTCCAGAGTATTCAGATCGACGATTAGGTCTTTTTTGTCAAAGAACGATCGCCTGCCGTCCAAACCCTCTGAAGCAGGATTCGCGAACAAGTCCGTTATGTCGGGGAACTCTTCGGAGATATCTTTGGTGTAGATTTCCCCTAAGAGTAGTGCACCTGGGTGATCAACAAATAAAATTGCCACATCTTAAAAAGCGACACCAGGTCGTCGGTCCACCGCGTGGGAGGCCTGGGTGAAGATCGCGGTAAGCCGATGGATGCGGGCTGCGCAGGACCGGTCGTCGTGGAAATCCTTAAGGGAAGGCCTTTGTCCAGCAGTGGACGATTATCGGCTGATATGATAATGATGATGAAAAAGCGAAAAAATTGCTTTGACTTACAAGCATGATTTTCTTACAGTTTCAAGGGACCATAAAACTAAGTAGGTAGTTGATATTTCTTACAACTTAATACCTCCACGCGTTAATTAGACTGATTGACAGACATATAGATGGAAAACAGAGTAAATAATGGTTTCTTTTAAACAAGGTTTTATTTAACTTGCAATGTATGAATGTTTGTTAGGGTGGAATTTTGCAAGTTAAATTTGACCCACTTCACGGTTTCCGATTGAGGGGCCTATGTCCAGCAGTGGAAGTCCTTCGGCTGATATGATGATGATGAAGGGTTCACTATACTGACTAAGGAACACCAGAAACTTACATATTAACAGTAAGATTTTCATGTTCCCCTGAATATTTCTTCCATTTCCTGTGTTATAATGAAACTCAGAGGTTGTGTGTGAAGTCGACCAACCCGCACTGGGCCCGCGTGGTCGACTAAGGCCCGAAAGCCCTAATTAAGGGTAGGCTCGAGCCCTTCGGTGGGGACGTATATGAGCTGCTATGATGATGAATGGATCATTATGGACATAAAAATAAAAATTAATTTCACAGTAATTAATTATTTCAATGAAAGTAATAACGGCAGGTAAGTATATTTAATTACAACGGAATTGTAAACTTCATTATTTTCAATAAAAAAATTAATTGTGTAGGCATAGTATTACAATATAGCGGCTTACAGTAGCGCAACAAATGTACTTACGCAGAGCAACGGAGGGTACTTGCGGGGCAGCGGGCGGCGGGGGCACGCGCCTGGCTACAGGCTAGTACCTACGCCGTGGCGGCATCGTGCGACCTAAAAGGCGTTGCGCTACTGTAAGCCATATCGTAATACTGCGCTACAGGCTAGTATGGGCTAGTACCTACGTCGGTGGCGCATCGTGCGACATCAAAGGCGTTGCGCTACTGCAAGCCATATCGTAATACTGTGCTACAGGCTAGTATGGGCTACTACCTACGCCGGTGCTGCATCGTGCGACTTAAAAGGCGTTGCGCTACTGTAAGCCATATCGTAATACTGTGCTACAGGCTAGTATGGGCTAGTACTTACGCCGATGGCGCATCGTGCGATATCAAAATCTTTGCGCTACCGTAAGCCATATCGTAAGCATGGATTACCCCGATCCCTAAGGGGTCAATTAGTCAAGATATTCAAAATTACCGCCCAATATCAAAACTCTGTCAGTTTAGTAAGCTTTTGGAGAAAATTGTAACTAATCAAATTTTTAGCGCCGTGCGACACATAGTTGACCCTAATCAACACGGTTTCTTTAAAGGGCGTAGTGTGGAGAGTAATTTGGTTAGTTTTGTAGATTACATTCACAATGCAATGGACGATAATTTCCAGGTAGACGTTATATATACCGACTTCGCAAAGGCCTTTGATAAAGTCTGCCATAACAAACTGTTACGGAAGCTCTGGCATCTCGGTATACACGGAGACCTTTTTCGGTGGATAAAATCGTATGTTGAAAACAGAAGTCAAGCTGTTGTGCTGAAAGGCTACACCTCTTAATACAAACATATTAGTTCCGGGGTTCCACAAGGTTCCCATTTAGGTCCTTTGTTATTTATTTTGTACATTAACGATGTGACATCTATTATACATAACTCTAATGTCTTACTTTACGCTGATGACACCAAGATCTTCAGAGTTATTCGTAACAATGACGACTGCAATTTATTGCAGAGAGATCTGCACAATTTCGAGAGCTTTTGTGTTAGTAATAATCTTTTTCTTAATCCCAGTAAATGTTATGTAATTACATATTCTCGAAAACGAAATAATGTTCTCCATTCTTATAAGCTATGTAACACCACTCTTACCAGAGTAACTGAAATTCGGGATCTTGGAGTCATTATGGACTCTAAACTGACTTTTGTTCCTCACATAGATAAAGTTCTGGAGAAATCATATAAGCAACTAGGTTTTATTTTGCGAATGGGTAAACCATTCAAAATGGCTTCTACCTACAAGCTCTTGTACAATAGTTATGTTCGAAGTCGGTTAGAATTTGCTAGTGCAGTTTGGTGTCCCTTTTATAAAATCCACATTGAGAGACTTGAAAGAATTCAGAAGAAATTTGTTAAAACTCTAGACTACAGGACTGGTTTTATTTATTCTGATTATGATATTTCTATTGATAGACACCAACTCCCTACTATGGAACATCGTCGAAATTGTGCTGATGCTGTCCTTCTTTATAAATTTGTTAATAATATTATGGATGTCCCCTCGCTACTAGATAAAATTTCTCTACGTGTTCCTCGTAGGCAGGAAAGGACGTGTAAAAAAAAGGCACTATTTTCAGTTCCCCGATCTAGGACCAATAATACAGGCAACACTTTCCTCAGACGTGCCTGTGAGTTGTACAATACCAGACTCAATAGCGGTGACATCGACATTTTTCATTCGACTATTCTTAAATAAGAAAGAAATTTTTAAAACTCTTAAAATTCAATAATGTTTATCACAAAAAAAAAATAATGTTATTTTGATTTTCTGTACTTTCTTAAGTTTCTTATTTTTTTTATCGTGTTAGCTTAGAAATAGAAACTGTTTTTGTGTAACAATAAGTTAGGGATCAACTAGGTCTTTAAGTAATCAGTATTTCTTAGTCTATGTTTGTATGTGACTGTTTGAATCCTGAATATGAATTTTAAAAAAAAAATATATCGTAATACTGTGCTACAGGCTAGTACGGGCTAGTACTTACGCCGGTGGCGCATCGTGCGACTTAAAAGGCGTTGCGCTACTGTAAGCCATATCGTAATACTGCAGGTTTATTCGAAGGAATAGTCCTGTCCGTGATGATGGGTCGGTCCCAGTAGAGCTTGGTTATTATTATTATTATTATAATACCTCGCCTTAAGTAGTCAGAATGCGGTGTGCATATTTTACATACAAAACTCCCCTTGGTGCCTGCACCACAGTATTACGATATGGCTTACGGTAGCGCAACGCTTTTGATATCGCATGATGCGCCACCGGAGTAAGTACTAGCCCATATTAGCCTGTAGCACATGATATCGTGCTGATGGATCGGGCGCAGTCAAGGGTGTTTTTGGTGGATATTACTATCCCATACGATGAAAATCTCGTGCAGGCTGATGCCGAAAAAAGGACCAAGTACCTGGACCTGGTGCACGAGGTTACTGATATGTGGCGAGTGGAATCCACCGAAATCATCCCGGTAGTCCTATCCGTGAACGGGTTAATTCCAGCCGACCTTGAACGTCACCTAAGGCGGCTGGATCTCCGAGGCAAGGCAATAATTGCGGCAATGCAGAAAGCAGTCCTCCTCGACAATGCCCGGATAGTTCGACGCTTTCTCTCCCCGTCGCACTGAACTCCAGCCGACTGTGCTTCCGCTGGAGGTGCTCCTGCCACTTCGCCTCGTGCGAAGTTAGCAGAGTAGCTAAAATTTTATATATCATAATAATAAATAATAAATTTTTATTTCATTACCAAAAACATAGTTAAACGATGATACAGTAAGTAGTGGTCCCCACACTAGGCTAGGCCTGTATCGTGGGGACCGAAAATAAAAGCTTTACCATAAGAACAGTTGTAAAACAGTTACGTGTAAAGAGTAAAGAAAATAACTACACTTTTACACTTTTTAAATGTTTTTTCTTTTGAATTTAAAACTACAATCTTAATGCTTAAAAAACCAACTGGCGTATTGAATTGTCTGTTTAGACTAATAATAGGCTAAGAAAATTTAGAGTTTTCAATCGGTCTAATTTGCCTGTAGAATTGAAATCTCTGTTTTAAGTTCTCCATTGCGTTGGGGAATCTTGGTAAGCCCGCTTCCATCTTCGGCATCATCGTCATTTACCATCAGGTAAGATGATGCCAAGGGCTTACCAATTATGAAAAAAAGAGGTTACTTTAATGTATTTGTTTCTGTTATAAAAGTTGACGAATCGTGTATCTGCTACTGACAAAATGAATTCATTGAAATGAATAATCAGGTTACAAAATATCATTTCTATATGTTTTGTTATTGCTGACAAAAATCGAGATCTTTGGGACCCTTATGTCTAAGCTGGGACCAAAGTTTCCAATGCGTCGTCGCCTTAATTCTTTATAGTTTTATCATGAAAATATACCAGGGTCAAAGTATACATATTAGTACTAACATACAGTATGGACACTCCCTGCCGCTCTCTAGATTGCGACCACACCCCCTCGTCATCCAAATTGATACAGATTAGTTACAGTTTGGTAGTCGAACGTATAGAATTTCGCCAATATTTTGTTTGTTCTGTCACTCCTTTTTTGAAATGTCATTTCGGGCCCGTTTTATGAAGTGTCCAGGGTGTGCCAGGGTGAAGTTTTGAAGCAAAATAAAAATAGACTTTATACAAATTGATCACATTAATTGAACTTTGTATGGAGACTGCCATTTTTTTGCTTCTATTGTATGGGCGTGTGAGAAAAAGTTGTTCAGTTTCATGAGTAGAAGCCACAGGTGCCGGGCACCAAATAAATAAAATTTCAAACTGTATAGAAAATGCTCTACCACCAACCAAACCAAGTCTTACCAAAATGTACCCCGCCGAGATTCAAATCTGCGACCTCCTAGTTTGCAGCGAGTTGACTATCGACTACGCTACAGAGGCGGTTTTAAAATCTCGTTTCTAGGTTCTGGGTAACCGAGTAACCGACATAGCTCACAGAATCGCTGAACTGAAGTGGCAGTGGGCAGGGCACATAGCTCGTAAAATAGATGGCCGTTGGGGCAGTAAATTTCTCGAATGGCGACAGCGCATCAGAAGACGTAGCGTAGGCAGGACTTCAACGCGGTGAACCGACGGTCTGGTGAAGGTTGCGGAATGCGGCTGGATGCGGGCAGCACAGGACCGGTCGTCGTGGAAATTCTGCAAAAAAATAATTTCCACAACAACCGGTTCTGCGCTACCTGCAACCAGTGGTTTCCCGCGACCTTCACCAAGTCATCGGTCCACCGAGTGCGAGGCCCGCCTACGCTACGCTAATAATATGAATAATATCACCTTTTAACTAGTGTAAGTTCCTTATCGTCATCATCACATCAGCCAAAAGACATCCACTACTGGACAAAGCCTCCCCCAAGAATTTCAGTCCTGCGCTGCTAGTATCCAGCGGCGTCTCGCGACCTTCACTTGGTCGGTGGTCCGACTGCCTTCCTAGTTCCTAATGACTAATGACCTTCTAGATTATTATATTATCCCTTCTCTAAATACATAAAACAAAGATAACCCGACTTACACCATTTATAACTCAAGAACGGCTGGACTGGTTTTCATGATTTTTGATTTTTTGAATTTGTCTCGACCCCGAATAGCAGAATTACTATTATGAACATCGAAAAAATGTAGGAAAAAAAATCGGTCAAGTGCGAGTCGGACTCACGCACGAAGGGTTCGTACCATTATCTATATAAATCTCGTTTCTTGTATGAAAGCCCCCTTTACATATTAATTTTAATCTCATTATTTAGTTTTAAAGTGAATAATACCACTATATTCTCTGAATATTTCACGCGTCTACCTGTTGCCGTTATCAAAATCAAGTAAAAATATTTGTTTTATTTTAATTAAATTATTTATTTTAAAAATTTATATATAACTAAATATTCTATGAATTATTCAAGTCTCTACCTGTTACCGTTATCGATATCGAGCAAAAACTAACAAAAAATCACGTTTGTTGTATGGGATCTCCCGTTAAATATTTGTTGTATTTTAAATATAAAATTAAATATTCTGTGAATATTTCAAGCGTCTGCCTGTTGCCGTTATCAATATCGAGCAAAAAAATCACGTTAGTTGTATGGAGCCCCCTTATTTTTTCACTTTTTATAATTTTTAGTATTTGATGTTATAGCGGCATCAGAAATACATCATATAGAAAATTTTAACTGTCTAGCTATCACGGTTTTTGAAATACAGCCTGGAGACAGACGGACGCACGGACAGACAGACAGACAGACAGACGAACAGCGAAGTCTCAGAATAGGGTCTCGTTTTTACCCTTTGGTAAGCCTAAAAAAGATAAGAAAATTAACTTTCCCGTACTAATGTACTCCCACACATGAGTAGTGTAGAGTGAAGCGTAGTGTAGCGTAGCGTATTGTAGTGTAGCGTATTGTAGTGTAGCGTAGCGTAGTGTAACCTAGTGTAGCGTAGTCTAACGCAGCGTGGCGTAGTGTAGCGCAGCGTGGTGAAGCGTAACATTGTGTAGCGCAGCGTGGTGGTGTAGCTTAGCGTAGTGTAGTGTAATGTAGTGTAGATTAGAGTTTGCGAGGCAGTACAAAGTTCCCCTGGACAGCTAGTAATTATATAATGCAGTCTGAGCAGTACCTACGTTATGTACAACTGCTCGCCAGGTATCCATTGAATTAAAACGAATCTCCAATACGTTTAATTAACGAAAACTTTATTGAACTCCTCTTTTCTATGTGTGTAATGTTTCGAGATTATTTCCTTACATAGTCTGTCGTTCGTATTAACTAGGTCCCAGAGTAGCTCAGCTTCGAACCAATGCATCACGGCGCGTTCGTAAGCATGTAGGACATCAATTATATCAAACTTTGGCCAGATTTTAGTCCTTATTCCACTGCAGAGGAACTGTGACCTATACGCTATAGCGTGGTAGTCCTTGAGAGCCTGATCGGTCTTCGCAAATAGGAATCCCAACCTGAATATAGCTGAATGGTTGTTCTCCTCTCGCAGCTTCTGCATGTACGTCATTTCGTCTCGGCTCTGCAATGAGGAGTTTCATAAAAAAGTAAGTGTGTGGTTTTATGAAACCACGGTAAAAGTGAAAATTTACAGAGGACGAAACGATCATGGCTGCTCTCGCTAAGGTACAGAGGACGAAACGATCATACCGTCAGACGAAAGCGACCGTCATGCGACATGCAACACACAGACTAAAAAAAATGGGACGATGTAATCTTCACTTATTATGAGCACAGCGCAGGAGTGGAACTCCTTGCCTGCGTCAGTGTTTCCCGATTCCTATAATTTGGGGATCTTCAAGGCAAGAGTGAATAGGCATTATTTGAGTTTGCGTGTACCATCCTCGACTGCATCATACCATCAGGTGAGTTGCAGTCAAACGCACTAAAATTTTTTATAAAAAAAATGACTAGCTGTTTCCCGCGGCTTCACCCGCGTGGACAACGTTTCTATGACTTTTCGAGGGTGCGTAGTGCGCGAGGTGCAAGCGGCTCGCCAGCGTGTAAAAAGCCTATGTGTTAATTCAGGTCCTAATCTGTCTACCTACCAAATTTGAGCCAGATCCGTTCAGGAGTTTTTGCGTGAAGATGTAAGAAACATACACACTCACAAACTTTCGCCTTTATAATATTAGTGTGATATTAGAAAACCTAAAAACTTTTAGGTACAAGGTTTTAATATTGCATTGTCACGCGATATACATTATGCATGCAAAATTTCAGCTCAATCGGATACCGGGAAGTGGGTAAAATTTAACTTGCAAGATTTCATTGCAGACACCGGGACAGGTGAAACTAAATAGAAGCTTGGAAAATACAGGCTAAGTGCGAGTCGAGCGCGCGAACTTGGTTCCGTTTTTTTTTAGGGTTCCGTACCTAAGAAGGTAAAAAAGGAACCATTATAGGATCATCGCGTGTCTGTTTGTCTGTAGCAGTCGATTTTCTCCGAAACTTGCTGGACCGATTAAGTTGAAATTTGGCACACATATGTAAGTCGGTGACCCAAAGACGGACATATAAGGTGAATACATGAGATTTAATCATGGGGGCCACTTTTAGGGGATAAACTGGAAATAATAAAAAAAGGTTTTTTCTACTATATCGTGTGACATCTTAAATAAAGGCTTGTTGTGAGAATCTTTCTAATATTATAAACGCGAAAGTTTGTAAGAATGTTTGTTACTCTTTCACGCAAAAACTACTGAACGGATGTGGCTGAAATTTGGTAGGTAGATAACCTGGATTAACACATAGGCTACTTTTTATCCACGCTCGCGATCCGCTTGCGGCTCCCGCACTACACACCCTCGAAAAGTCATAAAAACGTTGTCCACGCGGGTGAAGCCGCGGGAAACAGCTAGTCTCAAATATTTTCCAATTGAAAACAGCTGAACCAGTATAGTTTTAGAACAAATGAGTCATCATCATTATTACGAGGGCCCAGCCCTCTGTCGTTGCAGCATTCTCCATTTCTTCACTTTTTTCCTTCAACAGATGAGTGAAAAGTTTAACCCTTTGCGTCACGGATTTTTATTGGCAGTAATAATGACATAATTTGGTTTATATAATTTAACATCTAAACCTCAAAAAAAAAAAAAAAAAATCTATTATATCCAGAAATACATATTAAATTAACTTTTTTGGACTTTTTTAAGTTAATAATTTCCTTCTATATGTGCCTTTTAAAATAAAACGTTAAAAATACGGTAGATTTTAGGTGGTTAGCGCCGATTTTTGCATATTGCTCGGTCCATACCTGATAAATGACTTGCTTCATAAGCTCAAATATTCTCGGCCTTAATCCCCATTTGTCCTGATCAGGTGTTTGCCCTCTAGCCCAGTAGTCATTTGGCCTCTTTTTGTTATGTCTCGGCAAAAAAGTACCAGGGGGTAAATACGTTCTTCTGTACTGAGGTCCAAACAACACCCGCCAGTCACCCTTCTCCACCCTAAACTTCAACAGTTCATCTGTTGGATCGATGCCCTTCATCACCTCCTTGTAGATGTCCTCCCGCGATGCATTTATTCCTAATCTTTTCAATCTTCGCTCTGTTCTCTCATATATTGTTGCCGCGTTGAACTTCCTAAAGAGCAAATTGAAAATGTTATGGGAAGAGCTACATGCAAGAGCTTTAGGAATCATCATCATCATCATATCAGCCGAAAATCGTCCACTGCTGGACAACGGCCTCCCCCAAGGATTTCCACGACGACCGGTCCTGCGCTGCCCGCATCCATTGGCTTCCCGCGATCTTCACCAGGAAAACCAATATCTCTACACATAAGTGGCAGCTGGAGGGACACATAGCTTGTAGAACGGATGGCCGCTGTTAGAGTAAAGTTATTGTGTGGCGATCGTTCACCAGAAACTTAGCGTAAGCAGGCCTTCCACTTGGTGGACCGACGACCTGGTGAAGGTCGTGGGTAGACGCTGGATGCGGCAGCGCAGGACCGGTCTTTGTGGTAATCCTTGGAGCAGGCCCATGCTCAGCAGAAGGGCTTCTCATTCAATTGATAATTACGATGATGCCAAGGGCTTACCAATTGTGAATAAAAATTAAAACATTTTTTGGGATGTTTTGTAATTTGTTTGTAAACTCTTTATTGACATGTTTGAATTTAGAACATAAAAAAGATATGTATGGTATAAAGGCGGACTTATCCCTTAAGGGATCTCTTCCAGTCAACCTTATTTGTTCATAGATTTAATCTTTATCTCAAGGCTGCAGACTACGTTTTTGTAGATATTTTCGATTTAAAGCTTTTTGCTCATCCGGTCGTCGTGGAAATCCTTGGGGGAGGCCTATGTCCAGCAGTAGACGTCCTTCGGCTGATATGATGATGATGATGATGATGCTTCATTGGAACTATAAAGCATAAGCCGAATAATAACAAATATCACTTAAAGTTTATACCACCGCCAACGACCAACTTTGTAACCACGCCTTACTTTAATTAAGGGTTTTTTTAAAGAAAAATAAATGTTTTGTAATTTACAGGATATTGTTTTCCTCGAATTCTATTTTAATACACAGAACTAAAGGAAGAAATATCCTAATGCACCCTTTTTTTTAGTTGTAACCATAGAACTGCTGGAATTTTAATCGAAACATTATGATAATTTATGAACTTCTTAACAAAACAATAAAAATGATTCTGTTTTTTTTACTTTTTGGAAATTCTTCTTATTTTATTTATAACTAGCTGTACCTGCGACTTCGTCCGCAACAGAAATAAACAAATAATACTTAAAGATAAAAGAAAAAATAGAGAGTAAGAAAAAATAGAAGAACAATAAATAGGAAAGTGACCACACTTAATATAATAACCAAACAACGGTAGAGATAAAGATACGTAGAGATATATCTTATCGTGAGGCACAATTAACCCTCCTATCCAAGGAATAGACGGCGGTTGCCTGGTGTTGCACTTAGCATCACCCGCGGTCACGTGTAAACATCTGTAATGATCTTCATACATATCTGTAATGATATGTGCAGGTTTCCTCACTATGTTTTACTTCACCGTTAAAGCAATCGGTAAGTTTAAGTACGTAAGTTTCGAAAAACTCATTGGTAAATTGACCGTGCGGATTTGAACCCGGGACCTCTACATACAAATAATCCATAGGAAAGAGCAATCGTTCGCCTTTATCAAATCAAATAGAATTTATTTAGTTTCTTACAAATAATGAAAGCAACCTAGTCACAGAGTAATCCGTAAAAAAGAGAAGTCGCATTAGTATCAAATCCAATAAATTTTATTTGGTTTCTTATTCTTAGATGGATATAACAGTGATTCAGATCTAAGTTATCTTTATACAGGACTAGCTGTCCCGGCGAACTTCATTCCAGCTTACACTACACTACCCTACCCTACACTACCATACCCTACACTACCCTACCCTAACCTACACTACCCTACCCTACACCACACTACACTACCCTACCCCACACTACACTACCCTACCCTATCCTACACTACCCTACCCCACCCTAAACTACTCTACCCTACCCTACACTACACTACACTAAACTACCCTACACTACCCTACCCTACACTACACTACACTACTCTAACCTACCCTACACTACACTACCCTACCCTACACTACACTACCCTACCCTACCCTACACTACACTACACTACCCTACCCTACCCTAACTACACTACACTACCCTACCCTAAATTTTTTATTGATGAATATCATATTGATGAATATCATATTGATGAATATCATATTGATGAATATCATATTTTATCCTATTTCTGAAGAAAAAAAATGCAAAAACACAAAAATCATAAAAATGGTCCAGCCGTTCTTGAGTTATAAATAGTGTAAGTAATACGACTTTCTTTTATATATATATAAAAGAAAGTCTTATATATATAAAAGAAAGTCGTATTAGTTACACTATTTATAACTCAAGAACGGCTGGACCATTTTTATGATTTTTGTGTTTTTTGTCATTTTTTTTCTTATATATATATAAGGTCTAACAAAATTAGCTGAAACTATTTTAACTGGTGCTTCTACCCATGAAACTGAACAACTTTCCCCATGGAACCCATAGTAAAATCTCAAAAAAAAAATTGAACTTCCCATACTAATTTGGCTGATCAGCTGATCGAGTTAGTATGGGACAGCCAATTTTTTTTTTGCGATTTGACTATGGGTTCCAGGGGGAAAGTTGTTCAGTTTTATGGGTAGAAGCACCAGTTAAAATAGTTTCAGCTAATTTTGTTACACCTTATATACAGGGTGTAAATTTGCATTCCCGCCATATTTACAGAGGTAACTATACATCTGATGCTGAGTACGAATCAATAAAAAAATAATTTTTTTTTTTTAATTATTTTTAATGATTTCATATTTTTACTGCGTTGGCAGCACTACATTTTATCGACCGCGTACATCACTAATACCAGCGGAGCGCGGCGCGGCGGCCTGTGTCGGCATAGTTCAAACGAGTCGGTCTTTCCTTTGGCTGCGTTCAATCAGTTCAGTTGCCGCCGCGCTGCCGTGAATGACAGTCGAGTCGAGTCGACTCTCGCTCAGTGACCTCTGCGCCACGCTTACGCATCGCCGTTGGCGCCGTCGCGCCGCCGCCGTGCAAACAAGCCGTTTGCGACAAGCCTGTGAAATGTTCGTGGAAATGTTTCCGAACAGTCCGAGACCGACCCGGGACATAATGCTTGTGGGGCGACGTGAAACGTTTAGTGTACACGGAAGAAATTGATAGTGTTGATGTGTTGCGTGAAAGAGTTCTGGCAGCGTTTGAAACTGTAAGTTTTTGTAAATTTGTGTATTTTTTTGTAAATAACAATAATGTGTAATGCTGATTTCAGACTTTTAACTACGCCAAAAATACTGTAAACGCACATAAAGTACTTTACACAGCTATCTCAAAGTAATAAAAGTGTAAATGCGGAAATTTAGTATTTTTGTAGGTCCTCCTAAAGTAGGAAGGGAAATCTGAAATCAGCTGACTGTGTAGTCAGCTATACGCATGAATGAATCATTGAAAGAAGGAATGAACTGTTTAGTCGAAACCGCTCGCGTCTGTCAGTTATGTTCTCGTACGGTTTGTTCCACTGCGATCTTACATAAAACTGGTTTATTCTTACATGAACTCCAAAAGAGTTTCATACCATAACTCGTAGTCCTTCAAATATCAGATTTTTTGTATATGCTGAAACAATTTGTAGTATTATAAACTACTACTTCTGTAAATATGGCGGGAATGCACATTTACACCCTGTATATATATAGATGTAACAAAAGTGGTGTAGGTCCCGTTAACTGGGGCTTCTACTCATCATACTGAACAACTTTTGTTCTACATCTTTTCTGAAAACGAAAAAAGAATTTTTTACTCTTCATACAAATCGATCAGCTGATCGACAGATTTTGTGCATTTTAGTATGGATGATCCAACTTTTTTTTTAGAGTTGTCTATGGGTTCCTTGGAGAAAGTTGTTCAGTAGAACAGTTGTAGTATGACGAGTAGGACCCCCTGTTAACAGGACCTACATCAATTTTGTTACATCCTGTATATGTAAAAGAAAGTCGTGTTAGTTACACCATTTTTAACTCAATTTAAATTCAAATTCTTTTTTTATTGAGTTCGTTATTGTCAGGAGAAGGATTTAGGGTAGGGTAGGGTATTATAGTGTAGTGTAGTGTAGTGTAGGGTACTGTAGGGTAGGGTAGGGTATGGTAGAATACGGTAGTGTAGTGTAGTGTAGTGTAGGGTAGGGTAGGGTAGGGTAAGGTAGGGTAGGATAGTGTGAGGTGGAACGAAGTTAGACGGGACAGCTAGTATCACACGAAAATATTTTTTCTGATTACAATCTTACATTTGCAGTTGGAGAATTTTTTTTTTGGTACGGAACCTTCAGTTCACGAGTCCGACTCGCACTTGACCGGTTTTGCGTATTTGAGAATATTTATTTTGGAATTTAGCATTCTCATTATATGGTGTAACAAAATTAGCTGAAACTATTTCAACTGGTGCTGCTACCCATGAAACTGAACAACTTTCTCCATGGAACCCATAGGCAAAAGGCAAAAAAAAATTGGCTCCCCAATACTAACTCGATCAGCTGATCAGGCAACTTAGTATGGGAAGTTCAATTTTTTTTTTGAGATTTGACTATGGGTTTCATGGGGAAAGTTGTTCAGTTTCATGGGTGGAAGCACCAGCTAAAATAGTTTCAGCTAATTTTGTTAGACCTTATATAAGTATATTATGTTTCTGTAGCTTCTGTAGGTCATTCTGAAATACCTGCCGCACGGCGCCGCTTAGTTAACTTTGTAAAAGAAAGGTGTTTTATACAACTTTACCGCCTTATCATACGTTTCTTAAGTAAGGACTAAAGAAACGAAACACGTACGAAGCCGCCTATTCGTAACCAATTATTATAATAATAATAATAATAAATCTTTATTGTACAAGAGAAAAGCGTCGGTGGCAAAAGCGTCGGTGGCTCAACCGGTAACGACTCGGTCCTTCTAACCAGAGGTTCAAATCTGGACGGCCAATGTACCAATGAGTTTTTCAAAAACTTACGTACATATACTTACCGATTGCTTTAACGGTGAAGGAAAACATCGTGAGGAAACCTGCACACGCCTGCGAAGAAACTCGCAGGTTGTGTGTGAAGCCGACCAACCCGCACTAGGCCAGCGTGGTCGACTAAGGTCTGATCGCCCTAATTCAGGGTAGGCTCGAGCCCCTCGGTGGGGACGAATATGAGCTGTTACGGGGTTGTACAAGAGAATAATTACAAAGACTGTGAACCTTAACTTCTAAACTAGGTAGAAACCTGTATTTCAGGAGTTAATGACTCCCCTTCCGTAAATTACAATATTTAACTGTCTATTGTACCTAACTATATATATTTAGATAGGTACTTTTAAATTAGGTTAGTTACAAAAGCAAAAGAAATAAAATAAATTTAATTAAGTAAAAGAAAAATCTACAACTTAAAAAACACCTTCCCACACAAATATAACAATGATAGGTGTTATATATTCTATTTACAGATTTAATACCAATCTTCTAATAGTTCTTACGAAGATATGCGGGTGTGTGTATGTGTGTGTGTGTTGTGTAAGACTGTGTGATCGAAGACTTTTTCGTCCTTGTGCGAAAGCAGTTGCGATCGAAGACAAAATCATCATCGTACGAAACTTATCCACAATATAAAACCTTCAAGGAGTTTGTAACTGTCAGATCCCCAACCCAGGGGTTAAGGGGGTTAAGGGGCCTACGAATGTTAAATCAGTCAAACATTACGAATATAATCGACAACGATAAACACGTTAAAAAACCGACTTCCATCTCAACAACTTAGTACATTTTTGCATTATTAATATGGTTTTTGATATTTTTTTAATAAAGTACTACACTGATTTTTATAAAATTTATATGGGACTACACGGAAATCACTAGCTTTCAAGTAAAAAAAATATAATCTAAATCGGTTAACCCAGTCAAAAGTTCTGAGGTGACAAAAAAAAATACAGTCGAATTGAGAACCTCCTCCTTTTTGGCAGTCAGATGAAAATAAGATGAAATCCTCGATCGCAACTGGTTTCGTATAGAAAAATTATCCGATCGTAACTGTTTACGAACCGGCGGTTTCAAAATAAGACAAATTCCTCGATCGCAACTATTTTCGTATCGAAAAAGTATCCGATCGTAACTGTTTACGAACCGGCGGTTTCAAAATAAGACGAAATCCTCGATCGCAACTGGTTTCGTACAAGGAAGAAAAACTGTCCAATCGTAACTGTTTACAAACCGGCGGTTTCAAAATACGATAAAATCCTCGATCGCAACTGATTACGTACAAGGAAGAAAAAGTATCCGATCGTAACTGGTTACGAACCGGTGGATTTACACGCAGTAGAATTTTTTTTAATGAAATTTTAACCGACTTCCAAAAAGGAGGAAGTTCTCAATTCGACTGTATGTTTTTATGTGTGTTACCTGAGAACTTTTGACTGGGTGAACCGATTTTATGATTATTTTTTTATTTGAAAGCTAGTGCTTTTCGTGTGGTCCCATATAAATTTTATCACAATCGGTGTAGTACTTTATTAGAAAATTAACAAAAATCAAAAATAATAATGCAAAAATGTACTATGTTGTTGCGATGGAAGTCGGTTTTTTAACGTGCTTTGTATTTTCAATTATTCGTTAGCAGACTGTTTTTTTTTTCTATCAAATAGGAATGACCTTATGTAATCCTTGTACTTCCATCGTTTGATTGGCGGTTCTGCCTGTGTTGCGTTGTTTTTGGTGTTTCTTGATGCATTAACTCTATTCTCTGTCGGAAATATTCGATAAGGTAGTTTTTTCTTGATGTTTCCAAAGGGATTCATTTCTTTTTTCGTGTTTGTTTCAATTTCGGTCGCGTAGCATATTAAATGTAAAAGTACGCCTGAAAAAAGATTTTTTATTAGAAACAGGTAATTATTTTTTGTAACTAAAACATGATTCGTTATTATTTTTCACTCAAATGTACCGACGTACCTACATCAAGTGAGTAAAATGTACCTATATCAAGTGAATAAAATGTACCTACATCAAGTGAATGTTTTTGAAGTGAAAACTTTTTTAGGCGCATTAGGCACTTTTTAAGGCGGTAATATTAAAGATTTTCGTTATTTTTGACGTCAATTACTACTAAACGATAGAAAACCCAAGGTTGAAAAAAAAGTATCCTTATTGCTCATGATGTTCCATAAAGTCAAAAGCTATTAGAAACACGATTGAGCAGTTTTGGCTCGACAGAAAAAAAAAACCAAAGATAGCTCTACACCGTTACTTTCAACGACTAATATTTTGAAGTATAAATTTTAAAAAAATATTCAGCTATATTTGATGATAATACTAAGTGAGTAATGTTATTATTTTTATACTTTCATTGTAGTTCTTGATTGAAACGAAAACCCATTGAAAAAGCGAAAAAGTGTGGTTATTTTCTTTACTCTTTACACGTAAAGAAAAAGACAGAGAAAACTGTCCAATCAACACCTCGCCTTAAGGTGGGAAAAAACCATTAATTTCGTGACCGTTACCGACACCGGCAGGAACACTCGGTGGGGTCAAAACATTTGTACTCGCGACCATTAATCACACCGACAGGAATATTCGGAGAGTCAAAACTTATAAAACAGTAAAAGTTTTCACTTCCGTCGGCGCTCCCGGAGGTGTTAGGTTTTTTCCTAGTGTAGGCTCCTATCTATAGATAAGAAAAAAATCGCTAGAATCGTATTATTCTGTGCTCGTATCAAACAATTTTAACCGGTTTTAAGAAAAGGAGAAGGTTCTATGTTCCACTTTATGTAATTTTTTTTTTGTATTTTCACCGAATACACTGTCAATTGTGGACCGATTTTCAATTTTTTTTTCAATCTAGGATCTGATGATGGAATCCCAAGGAAATCGAGGGCATCCCTAAAATTTTGTATGCTTGTTTTATGTATTTTCTAAAGCTTTTCAAGTATTAACGTTTGGTAGTCGTCATCTCATGTTGATGAGCTGATGATGGAAGGTACAACTCCTTAACCGTTAGGAGTTGGATGATAATTCTTTAAATATTATACATAGATACGTACGTACCGTATAAACCGATAGAGGATCTGATGATGGAATCGCAGGGAAATCGAGGGCAACGCTTAAATTTCATGGATATGTATTACGTGTTTTATGTATCTTCTAAAGCTATTGAAATTTTTGCGTCTGATAGTCATCATCTCATGTTGATGGGCTGATGATGGAAGGTACAACTCCTTAACGGTTAGGAGTTGGAGGATCATTCTTTAAATATTATACATACGTAGGTACGTATGGACCGATAGTTATATTCTTTCAGATTATTCAGGTGAGCTGATAATGGAAGGTTTGACTCCTTAACTTTCATGATGCTGAGATGATGATGGAAGCCACAGAACTCTGTATCGCTTAATGAAATACATGCATTTTTATATGATGATTCCTTTATATGAGTTTGAAGTCGGTTAAAAAAGGCTCCAAAATCTCGAGCATCGCCGCCAAGTTGCCTGTCTGTTGGTGTTCTACAGGATTCATTTCGAAGAGTGTGCCTTGGAGCTTCACGACATCATTCCCCCCTCTCCATTTCATTATCGGACGACCAGGCGCGGAGGGCAATGCTACCCCTTTGTCGCTAATTTTCCACCTTTACGCACGAAGCGTTTTGCTTCTTCGTTCATTATGCGAACGGCCAAGGAGTAATTCCCTACCGGCGTCTGTATTCCCCAATTCGTATAATTTAGGAATCTTCAAGAAAAGCGTGAATAGGCTCTATTTGAGCTTGCGTGTTGCATCCTCGGCTGCATCGGCACTTGCCATCAGGTGAGGTGCAACCAAACGCACTTATATTTTTAATAATAATATCACATCATTACCCTCTTTTTGGGCTTTGCCGCAGTCGGGTATAAAGGATATGAAAGAGTGTAGAGTAATGCAGAAACATATCAGAATGAGGCCAAAATGGACAGTTTTTTAACTAAATTTAAGTCATCATCGTCCTCGTGCTGTGGCAGAATTACCAGTGTATTGCTCGCAAGAGCAAATCAACACACTGAGTCACGGCCCTTTTGTACTACTGCAACACACATATGTTTTTGTATAATTATTATTTTTTGCTCTTTTTAATTTGTTATGTTTTGTTTTATATTATGTATGATTGTAATAATATGTGTGTGATTGCAGTGACAAATAAACGTGTTATCTATCTATCATATATACGGAATTGGAAATAATGTTATGATAATCTAGGATCTAGGTTTTGTTTATAGAAATGCGTGTTCCATTTTACACTGCATGATCAAACCACAACGATCGTGAAATGACATTTCTAATAACAAATGACGGAGCAAACAAAATCACGGCGAAATCCCATACGTTTGAGAACCAAACTATAACCAATCTGTATCAATCTGTGTGACGAGGGGGTGAGGTCAAAATCTAGAAAGCGGCAGGGAATGTCCATATTGTTAAAGAGTTTGTGTCTGTCTGTCTGTATGTTTGTTATTCTATCATACATAAACTAATGTACTGCATATCCCAGTAAAAGCGTGATTCCCAAGAGGTTCAGGAAAACCTAAGTTCCGTACTTTTTTTTAATTCACAATTGGTAAGCCCTTAGCATCATCTCACCTGATGGTAAGTGACGATGGTGCCGAAGATGGGAGCGGGCTTACCAAGATTCTCCAACGCAATGGAGATCAGAATCTTATCTTTTAGCCGGAACACATCAACGCTTTTAACACTGATGTTTGGCGGCAAGACTTAGATAAGATGGTGGTAGCTAGCCAGGCGGGCTACGAAAATATCCTACCACCAAACAAACCGAGTCTTACAAAGTGAAGCGAATGGACTAACCATTACGCCACGGAGGCGGTTAAAAAGATAGATAGATAAAGCATTTATTTTTCTAGCAAAACAGCACCATAGAGCAAACAAGCGATAAAGATAGAACATAAAAATAAAACTTGTTGGCCGCTTGCGGCTCGCACACTACACAACTTCACATGGAGTCATAAAATCCGTCATCCAAGCGGCTGAAGGCACAAAAATAGATTTGGTCTTAAATAAAAAAATTACTTACACAAAACTGAAAAATACATCTAAGATTTGTATATTAGGTGTATCGGACTTTTCTTGTAAATTATTTTTATTAATAAGCTCATTAAAATCTTAAACTACAGCGCAGAATTACGTAACAAAGACAATGTAATATACTGTACTTCGATGTACTTTCAGATTTTATAAAGCACTACCATAAGTAGAATGAAACGATAAAAATATTATTGCAATTAATTAACTAGGGAACGTTTTACTAACGATAACAAATGAATAATGCGTCTATAATCTTTATGTTAAACTATAAAAATGAAGAGGCCAAGTGCGTGTCGTAATACTTACTGAATAATAATTACTTACTCCATAACTTCTTCGTCTAGAGAAGACCTGTTCAACAGTACCAAAGTATATATATTAATACTAACATACAGTATGGACACTACCTGCCGCTCTCTAGATTCCGACCTCACCCCCCCGTCACCAAGATTGATACAGATTGGTAACAGTTTGTTTGTCGAACGTATAGGATTTCGACGCCATTTTGTTTGTTCCGTCATTCGTTTTTTGAAATGTCATTTCTGGCCCATTGTATGAAGTGTCCAGGGTGTGACAGTACTTAAAAATGTACGTTCATTGGTACTCATTTATACTTGCACACACTCACTGTGAATTAGTCTTTATTATAGTGCGGCCGTCGAAAGAATGCTGATTTGACACTTCAAGCTTGCAATAGAATGTAGCATTCTATTAATCTTTCTAAACTGTAAAAAATCAATCTTCAGTTTCTAGGCTTAAAAAACATGAAAAATATTTTTTTTTAACTTAATAATAGTAACAGAACACATATTTACTTTTATGTTTACATGAAAGGACAACAGAATGTGTATTTTGTAATTATATGAAACGTTATTGAAACGGTTACGTTCTATGGTAATTTCTTCTTAATAATAGTGATGTTACCACCGATAACGTATTTGTAACCTATAGATTGGTTAAAAATATTATGAATTCATTAACACACAAACAGTTATTTCTTGTAATCAAATCAACCAACCATAAAAGTTTCAGGCATAAAAGTGATATGTTTAAGTAATAACAATAGTACATTGTAAAAAAAGAGCATAAAACAAGCCATTTTACCCGAGACGTTAATTTAGCCATCCGAACCGGTACGGCGAGGGCAGATAGTCACGTCGAGGGTAAAATGGGTTTCATGGTCGAGTTTTACACTCTGCTTTTCACTTCGATTGCAAGGAAATAATAAATATTCAATCGCAATACAACAAATTTGGATAATTTTGTCGAATGCTAGTTTTCCGCCACACAATTTTTCTTATTTTCCACCCCCTTCACCCATTACCACCCCTAAAATTGACGGTCCACAAGGTGCACTGTAGCCTCGGGTTTGGCAACACTATTTTGGCAATGTCTATTTTTTCTGTATAATAAAAGGAAAAGGTGACTCACTGGTATATCAACACACAGACGAAATCACAGAACGGATTTCGCTGAAGTTTGGAACACAGATAGCAATTAGGACGTGGGCATCATTTTGCGAAATTTCGGTTCGGAATCTACGCGGGCGAAGCCGCGGGCACCCACTAGTTTCGTTATATGTTACATCCACATAATAAGGTACATATTATTCTATTCTATCCTTTCATTTTTGGCTTCTCTTTTATAATTATTATGGATGTCTATGGACACATCACTAGTTACGTCAAACTAGCGTATGTCAAATCAGCATTCTCACGACGGAGCACACCCTTGACACTTCATACAACTGGCCAGAAATGACATTTCAAAAAAGGAATGACGGAACAAACAAATTGGCGGCGAAATTCCTTACGTTCGACAACCAAACTGTAACCAATCTGTATCAATCTGGGTGACGAGGGTGTGAGGTTGCAATCTAAAGAGCGGCAGGGAGTGGCCATACTGTATGTTAGTACTAATATTTGCTATTAGCCTATAGTCTACGTTTCTCAAAACCTTCGTGACGTGTTGGTTGAGTTCATTAGCTTTACATCAGTAGGTCGTGGGTGCGATTCCCTGCGGAACCTAACTTTGAATGGCTTGGTGGAAGGGCATTTTAAAGCCGCCTGGCTAAGTCTTGCCGCCAAATATCAATGTTAATATTATTGATGTGTCCCCACTCGAAAAATTGTCCGTTGCGTTGGGGAATCCTGGTAAGCTCGCTTTCATCTTCGACATTATCGTCACCTACCATCAGATGAGATGATACAAAGGGCTTAACGTGGAGAAAAAGTTTTAACAAAATTGATGAAGGACTCATTAACTGGGACTTCAAAATAGAGACTTTAAAAAAGAGTTCAAAATTGTATGGGTCTCTTTGGGAAAGTGTCCTATACCAATTTTGTTACACCCGATAATTTAATTTTTAGGAGTTGTATTATAGGGCTACTACTTATATTAAGGCTATCAGTGCAAAATTTTATTCAGTTTGATTTAAAAACATATAATTTATAACTTTGTAAAAGATTTCCGTTTTATATAAAGTAATCTATGGTAAAAGACAAGGTTGGAATATTATTTTCAGATATTGGGATCTGCATAGTAGGTATCTGTAATAACTCATGGTTGCAATAAATAATTGAGTATTGAGTATTATATTTAGACTATCTTTGTGCGATTCGGTTCAAAAATGTAAGTCTTAGAACCTTGAGATACTTGTAGACTCGAGCAGACTGATGACGGGGAGGTACGGATGGATGATGTAGGTATTAAATGATTCAAAAGGATTCTAGCATATGGATGACAGAGGTACGGATGGATGATGCAGGTATTGAATGATTCACAAGGATTCTAGCAGACGGTTGACGGAGGTAAGGATGGATGATGCAGGTATTGAATGATTCACAAGGATTCTAGCAGACGGATGACGGAGGTACGGATGGATGATGCAGGTATTGAATGATTCACAAGGATTCTATGATGATGTAGGTATTAAACGATTCACAAGGATTCTAAAAGGCGGATGACGGTGTTACGGATACATGATGTAGGTATTAAATGATTCACGAGGATTTTTTAAATTTTTCAGTTACTGTTGTTGTTTACTACCCGTCTCCTTGCTTTTTCTCCGAGCACTGGGTTGTATGGTAGAAATCGCTCTCAGCGATAAGACCGCCCGAATGGTACGTCTCTTAGTTATTGATTTTTATTGATGTACAGTCGGGTTCATTAATATATTGGCAGGGCCAATGGTTCAAAACATTGTAAGCGTGGAAATGGATATTAAGTTATGAGTTAAATACAAACATTTGTACTCGTAGATATCAATAAAATGCTATCATGTAAACGGTTCAATAATTGTTTGTATAGAACTTTGTATTCATTTCGACGCTTACAATGTTTTTAACCATTGGCCCTGCCAATATATTAATGAATTCGACTGTACAATAAAGATATATTTGAATTTGAATTGATTCTTCATTGGACTACAAAACTCTAACGATATACTTACCCAGGCTAGCAACTTTAGCCCTTACGTAATATAAAGTTTAGCACTCCTCACTCATTACAAGCTTCAATTTATTTCCACCTGTCCCGGTGTCTCTAATTAAATCGTTAAAAATCCACTTCGCGGTTTCCGATTTAGCTGAAATTTTGCAGGCATAACTATATATCGCTTGACAATACAAAGCTTGTACCTAAAAGTTTTCAGGTTTTCGAAATGATTTTTTATTTGAATTTTAACCGTGATTTTATATTCATTTGAGCATTTAACTTTTTTTTTACCTTATTTGGAAAAAAACAGTATTTTTATGACTATTTAAAAAGCTAATTAATAAACTGAATACTATTTATATGTTTTCACATGTACAAATCTACACGCAAGCTAAACTTAAAAAAATGAGTAGAAATAAACTCAAACCAAATCTAAGAGGGTGTTAAAACATAAAGATGAACCAAAAAAATTAAAAATATGAATTATAACAGTAAGGGAACTATATCGAACCAATGTTTAGAAAGCAGAGCTTTTAATGTATCGACCTTGGAATTAAATAAATAATTTTTTTGAATAAAACCTTTTTTCAAAAAAGCTTGTACCTTGAAATGATCAGATTTTCGAAGTTATTTTTATTTGAATTTGGAACCGTGTTTTTATATTTATTTGAGCATTTCGTTTTTAGACATAAACCCTTTTTAACACGTTTTTATTATTAGTCTTTCGTGTTTTGAAGTGAATACGTCTTTAAAATTACCTCCATAGGGATGAAATCCAAAAAAACGAATGATAACAAAATCGGGGGATACAGTTTAGTGTTGTAGCTACATATCTATCATCTCCATCCAAATTTCGTTTACACCACTTGATAGCTAAAGAATCAAAGAATTTATTACGCTAAGTAAGGACTGTAACACATCGCGCGCGGGGGAGGGGGCAGCCCCGCCATTTTGAAGGTCATTTTGCTGCCTATCGAGATTTCCATTTATATCACTTTCGACTCGGTGAAGCTACGACGTTCATTCAAGTTTCAATCGTCAGCTCTCGTCAAAATCTATCGATTATATTATATTATCTATGATTATGACATACATAAATAATAATATTTTATATAGAAACTACATATTACCCGTTACGAGACGTATTCACGTTAAAACCAACGGCCGTGTGCCCCGACACAGCCCCACCCGTTTTTTACACTAATTTGAGCATTCGGCGTTTTTGAGCATAAACCCTTTTTTCAAAAAAGCTTGTACCTAAAAGTTATTAGTCTTTCGTGTTTTTATACTAATTTGAGCATTTGTCTTTTTGAGCATAAACCCTTTTATCAAAAAAGCCTGTACCTAAAAGTTTTTAGGTTTTTCGAAAATAACTTTTCACCACGAATCTTATGATAATAAGAAACGGTCGTAACTTGCGTATTTGGGTCGATCACGCAGGTTAACTGACCTGAAGGACGGTCATTACCTGAATGGATTTGAATTTTTCGCCATCGTTTCCGTGATTCGCAAGGTACGTTAAGCCGTTGGTGCCGGTTGCTATCAATAGATGGCAGTCGCTAAAGCAAGGCATTGATTGGAACAGTTGTCTTTGTTTTTTTCTTTACGTGTAAAGAGTAAAAAAAATAACCACACTTTTAACTTTTTCAATGTATTTTCTTTTCAATTAAAAACTACAATTAATTTTGAAAAAAAAAGCTGGCAATTGAAGTGTGTATTTAGACTAATCGACTAAGAAAATTTAGAGGTGGTCTGGTTTGCCTGTAGATTGCAAATCTCTGTTTTTAAAAAGATTTCTTTGATATATTTTTGTTTTGTTATGAAAGTCAACGTATCGTGTTTCTGCAACTGACAAAATGAAGTCATTAAAATGAAGAGTCAGTTTACAAAATATCACTTTCATATGTTTTGTAATTGCTGAGAAAAATCGAGATCTCTGCGATCAAAGTTTCCAAATGCGTCACCATATGAGGAAACGCGGTCTAAAGAATAGGTATTTGAATTAAACGTTGTCTATTCCTTCCTCCAAACCTTTCCGTATACAGCAGTCAGCAAAAAGGGAGAACTGCAGTGCAGACCGATAAAAGACACTAAAATTGACCATAACAGCATTTCGTAGTCCCCTATTTCCTCCTCCAAAACTTGAGCAATAATAATACTTTTTCAAAAATATTTTTTTTTAAAAAAAAACGCTTTACCTATGCCTCTATGTTTTAATTTTATTGTTAATATGAGCTTCGGTGGCGTAATGGCAAGGGCCGCTAACTCCTGTCCAGGAGGCCGTGGTTCGAATCCTGCCACGTACCAATGTGTTTTCGAATGTCGATTTCATATGTACGTTTATACGTCGCTTTTACGGTGAAGGAAAACATCGTGAGGAAACCTGCGCATTCCTGCGAAAAAATTCGAAGGTTGTGTGTAAAGTCGACCGCACTGGGCCCGCATGGTCGACTTAGGCCCGATTGCTCTTTTTCAGGGTAGACTCGAGTCCCTCGGTGGGGACGTATTTAAGCTGATATGACATGTTAATATGAGTATTGTTTTTTGGTGGGTGTCTGAAAATGACGTTTCAATTTGGCAATTATCACTTTCATATGTTTCATACGTTCCCCACCGAGGGTCTCGAGCCTACCCTGAATTAGGGCGATCGGGCCTTAGTCACAGCACGCGGGCCAAGTGCGGGTTGGTCGACTTCGCACACAACCTTCGAGTTTCTCCGCAGGTGTGTGCAGGTTTCCTCACGATGTTGTCCTTCACGGTAAGAGCGTCGGATAAACATATGAAATCGAAATTCGAAAACACATCGGTACGTGGCAGGATTCGAATTCAGGTACGTACTTATCTACTTCTCAAACCACCCTTAGTTTTAGACTACATAGATAAAAGATCTCATATTTTATTTGAACAGAATGAAAAGTTGACCAAATAGTACCAAAAGCACGTCAAACATTTCCATCTCGCTCCCACGATGTCTGTTACGATGTCTACCCTCCTACTCTAGCAACCCCTGAAAAACGGCAAAGATTATGTCACAATCGATAGATGTTTCTGTGCCTAAGACGGCATTGGTCTTTGGAATGTCACACCGTATCTAATGTAATAAATTTATTATTTTTATTGTAAAATAATGAATATCTGATTGATTGATAATGATAAATAATTATATTTTGGGGCGGGAGAACTCTCGTAGGACCGCGAGCAATAAATTAATACTTCTGAAACTGGTGATATAAAACTTGTTTTGAGTGCTTATTTATTATTTTACTGGACTTAGGCGGCGACTTGTTTTTTTTAAGCTTTATGATTATCTTTTGTTGTCTAAAATAACAACCTGACCTAACAGGCGTTAGTTTTCGCGGCTAGTCAATGTCTATATTGACTGAACTTCGCACATTAATTTAATTTTGTTTTGAAATCTAATTACATTTTTAGATTTATGACAGTTAATATTTGTATTTTTTGCAATTATTATTTTTTGACTTTATTAATATATTTTTTATAAATATGTAACTGGTGACATGAAATAAATAATGTAATCTCATCATCAACGTTAACAGATTCATACTCCGACTCACCTCAACCAAAGTATATATTATTTATTTATTTATTTACACTTATAGTACACCAAAACAATATATTAGTACTAACATACAGCTCTCTAGATTGCGACCTCACCCCCTCGTCACCCAGATTGATACAGATTGGTTAGAGTTTGGCTATCGAACGTATAGGATTTCGCCGCCATTTTGTTTGTTCCTTCATTCCTTTTTTGAAATATCATTTCTGGCCCGTTGTATTAAGTGTCCAGGGTGTGCCCCAACTCCGGCTTTCTATATATTTATAGGTATAGTCAAGTGCATTGTGAATGGTAACACTAACAGTTAATCAGATTAGATTACGGCGTACTTCCGCTTCTGTAAAGTAGCAATAAAATATAAAATACTAGCCGTTTCCCGCGGCTTCACCCGCGTGGACAACGTTTCTATGACTTTTCGAGGGTGCGCAGTGCGCAAGCCGCAAACGGCTCGTGAGCGTGGAAAAAAGTAGCCTATGTGTTAATACAGGTCTTCATCTATCGACCTACCAAATTTCAGCCAGATCCGTTCAGTAGTTTTTGCGTGAAAAAGTAACAAACATACATCCATACATTCTTAAAAACTTTCGCGTCTACTCGTATAATATTAGTAGGATAACAGTCATAATGGTTGACCGTACTTAACCTGCTTTAAAAAACCTTTTCACCTCCCCTTAATTATTTTCCGTCCGCATAAAGCTTTACCATTCTGCGGTCATATAATCTATGACGCATAGTATCGCAACGTAGGGTAGTAGGGTACTACCCTGTGCCAGTGTAGCGAAGTACGTTCAGGAGAGGCGACGTTCAGCCGTGTAACATTAAAAAATAGACGAGAATATGTAGCCCATGCCGAAAATTACTCGTGAAAATACGGTCACGCGACAATTAGATACCCGATCAGGGCGCACGCAATGTTTCGTTCGAAATTCAAAACAATTTAGAAGTGTGTTTCCTAAAAAGATTGCCTACTTACTGTTTAAGTCCTGGTGGCGTGTTTTGTTTAAATTTTAATTTGCAGTTATGTTTTCAGCGTGCTTTTGTGAAAGCAGCTAAAGGTGAGTACAGTTTTGCCAAAGATCAAAATAGGCATTTATGTTTTTATTCTACTAATATTTTATGTTATGGTTTATTCATAAGTTTTTTTTTAATTTGAATAAGGCACACCAACGGCATAAATATTACACGTTTCCATAACATTGTTAGGTCTTATTCTAATACAAATGCTTTATATAGGTGTATACAACATTGACATAAAATTATTGTTAAAACAACATGGAAAGTACTAACTAAGAAATTAATGAAACATTACTTTTAAATTTTGGCAAGGGGTTAGAAAATATATCAATTTTAGATAGTTTAGAGTCAATGGTGATGTAATCCATGCATAAGTTTTACATTAAATTGAGGATTTTAAGAATTCAGGTAGGGGCCGAGTTAGGTACTTCCTTCTTTCTCTATCAGCGGTGTGGATACAGTATTCATGCAAGTGGAGTTGCAGTTAATTTGTTTGGACACTCCATAAGGTTGGAGCTCAACCTCTTTGTCTCTTCCCCTCCACTTTGCTCTTAAATTGAGGATTTTAAGAATTCAGGTAGGTGTAGGTAGGGGCGGAGTTCGGTACTTCCTTCCTTCTCTATCAATGGTGTGGATACAGTATTCATGCAAGTGTGGTTGCAGTTAATTTGTTTGGACACTCCATAAGGTTGGAGCTCAACCTCTTTGTCTCTTCCCCTCCACTTTGCTCTTAAATTGAGGATTTTAAGAATTCAGGTAGGTGTAGATAGGGGTGGAGTTCGGTACTTCCTTCCTTCTCTATCAGCGGTGTGGATACAGTATTCATGCAAGTGTGGTTGCAGTTAATTTGTTTGGACACTCCATAAGGTTGGAGCTCAACCTCTTTGTCTCTTCCCCTCCACTTTGCTCTTAAATTGAGGATTTTAAGAATTCAGGTAGGTGTAGATAGGGGCGGAGTTCGGTACTTCCTTCCTTCTCTATCAGCGGTGTGGATACAGTATTCATGCAAATGTGGTTGCAGTTAATTTGTTTGGACACTCCATAAGGTTGGAGCTCAACCTCTTTGTCTCTTCCCCTCCACTTTGCTCTTAAATTGAGGATTTTAAGAATTCAGGTAGGTGTAGATAGGGGCGGAGTTAGGTACTTCCTTCTTTCTCTATCAGCGGTGTGGATATAGTATTCATGCAAGTGGAGTTGCAGTTAATTTGTTTGGACACTCCATCAGGTTGGAGCTTAACCTCTTTGTTTCTTCCCCTCCACTTTGCTCATAATAAGAATGTGCTTTTCGAGGGCCTCTTTCCGCATAATGTGACCGAGGAGGTTAAGCATGATGGTAAGAAGTATGTGATAAGTGCATCGTGATGTTCTGCTCTTCTAGAATGGATCCGTTATTACTGAAAGCTAACCACGAGATTCGCAGCATGTTATGCCAACAATATATTTTATATCGTCCTAATTCAGGGTTGGCTCGAGCCCCTCGGTGTGGACGTTTATGAGCTGATATTTTTTTTGAATTTGTCAATTCTCGACTCGGCTGTGATAGTCCATGCCTTGGAGCCGTAGATAAATAAAAACGGGAACTAGCTTTGGCCCGCAGCTTCGCCCGCGTGTTCATCGTTATTATGACTGAGGAATAAAATGGTAGTAACGGTAGAGGAAAAATCTTTGCATATAACTACATTTGCCTCACAACAATTTATTATACGCTCATCTTTCCTCTATAAAAAAAATAATAAAGTACTTCTTATTTATCCAATGAACATTTTTTAATGTAGAAAAACTTTAATATCATGGCTAGAATCCATTAGCTATGACGAAAATGAACGACTTCTTGAGATGGTATCTATAAAGATACACTTATACACCCCAAACACACACACACACACACACACACACACTCACACACACACCCACACGCACGAATACACGCGCAGATAATCACTACAGAAGACAGATATACTGCTCTTAGCTTTAATTAAATAAGTATTTCCTGTGTAATTTAATTCCTTCAATTTTTAATGTTAGTCACCTTGTATCTTAATGTTTTGTTTTTACCTTTAATATATCATAGATTAAGTAATGGAGGAGTGAGATCCCCTAACACAAGTACTTCCGTACCTAAAAGGAGGTCTCAGCCATGGAATATGTAATACCTTTGGTGAAAATAAACTATTTTCTATTTTCTATTTGAGGGTGAGTGGTGCCTCGAGCATGGGCGTAAGTTTTCTCCAGATCCCTCAATCTATATCAGGTTATTCTGATTAGCAGTGTGTGGCAATTCCCAACCCCTCAAACAATTCTATACAAAAAATGACTTCTATCCGTTGCTCCGCCTGCGACACCAACGTGCGCGAAAGCGTGGAAATAAGTTTTCCCTAGATCCTCGGGAACTATGTCAGGATATGCTAATTAGTAAATTTGAATAATGTCATTTCCCACCCCCTCAACCCTTTCTGTGCGAAAAATCACAACAATACATTGTTCCGTTGCGATGTTATAGAAATTAACCGAAACAATAGTATTTTTTCAGTTTAATCAGGCACTGCATCGGACTATGCTATTTTCACGAGATAAAAAGTAGCCTATATCATTTCCCGTGACACAGCCTACCTGCATGCCAAATTTTATCAAGTAGTAGGCAGGCTTCCCACTCGGTGGACCGACGACCTGGTGAAGGTTGCGGGTAGCGCAGGACCGGTCGTCGTGGAAATCCTTGGGGTAGGAATTTGTCCAGCAGCCGACGTGTTTAGGCTGATATGATGATGATGATGATGATGATGACGAGATGATATTTTGTAACAAAAATTAATAGTTACAATCACTTTGCACACGTTGGATTCAGTGTTTGGATTTATCTAGTAAACCTGTTACTATATAATAATAATAATAATTTAATATATTTTTAAATTTTATATACATCTTAGATCTAAAGCAAATAAGGATACAAAAATATTGTGTCTTTTTAGGATTCCGTAACCAAAGGGTAAGCACGGGACCCTTTTTTTTTTATTATTCACAATTGGTAAACCCTTGACAACATCTCACCTGGTGGTAAGTGACGATGTTGCCGAAGATGGAAGCGAGCTTATTAAGATTCCCCAACGCAATGGGGAACTGGCTATCTTATCTTCATGCCGGAACACATCAATGATATCAACATTGATATTTTGGCGGCAAGACTTAGATAAGATGGTGGTAGCTAGCCAGGCGGGCTTAGAAAATGCCCTACCACCAACCAAACCGAGTCTTACAATTGACCCCGCCGGGAATCGAACCCGCGACCTCCTCTGTAAAGCCAGTGAACTTTGCCTCTGAGCTACGGAGGCGGTTAAAATTTATTATTACTAAGACTCCGCTGTCCGTCCGTCTGTCTGTCTGTCTGTTCGTCTGTCACCAGGCTGTATTTCATGAACCGTGATAGCTAGACAGCTGAAATTTTCACGGATGATGTATTTCTGTTGCCGCTATAACAACAAATACAAAAAAATTGAAAAAGTGAAAAATAAGGGGGTATTCATACAAAAAATGATTTTTTTTTACACATGAAGAAGCTAGCGCCATCTAGTATGATGGTACGGAACCCTATGTATGGCGGGCGGGCTATGAAAATGCCCTATCACCAACCAAACCCAGTCTTACAAAGTTGACCCGCCGCGAATCGAACCCGCGACCTCCTGGTGTGACGCGAATGGACTAACCATTACGCCACGGAGGCGGGTAAAAGTTAAAGTGAAAATGTTAATTAAACAGAGCTAAAAAAGTTTGAAACTGCAGGTGCCGAATCATTATCTAACGTGCTGAGTCATTGCGACCCATATATATACGGTCCCGCTGAAAAGGATTCCATTCACTTTTTGTGTGCGCTCCATAATGGACCTCGCGAAATGTTTCCCCGCCACCCTGTATAACTTTGCACTAATGTTTATCCGGAAAGTGCTCTTTGTTCCTTTGTATTTTTAATGTACTATAATGACCGTTACAGTTACTAGGGGTATCGTAGCTCCTGGGACCTTCGTTGAACTTGTCCTAAAGGCTTCAATGAAAATAAGATTTTCGGTGAATTTGTGAAAATAGTCGAATTATAACATTTATTCACTTGGGCTCTGCCGGCTGGCTAGAACGAAATACATTATAATTACTGCTACACCTTTTCTTATAATAAATACGACTTAAAGACAAAATGGACATCCGTCCTGGCTCAGGGCCCAAGTTAGAATGAATCTCAATTGTTCCAGCGAAATATTAATCCACATTTGAATTTGAATCAAAAAAGAGCGTCAGTGGCGCAACGGCAAGGACCGCTACTTCCTATCCGGAATCGTGGTTCGAGTCCTGCCACGTACCAATGTGTTTACGAATTTAGATCTCTTAGGTACGTTTATCCGACGCTCTTACGGTGAAGGAAAACATTGTGAGGAAACCTGCACATATCTGCGAAGAAACTCGAAGGTTGTGTGTGTGTGAAGTTGACCAACCCGCACTGCGCCCGCGTGGTTGACTAAGGCCCGATCGCCCTAATTCGGGGTAGGCGCGAGCCCCTCGGTGGGGACGTATATATGAGCTGATATGATGATGAATTTGAATCATTTACTTTTTAAAACAACACGCGATTGGAAGAGATGTAAAACGGGCGTGATGCCTGAATGCAGAGCCATAAAATTTCTACAATACACTCTATCAAATTGAATCATTCATAGCTAACCATCAGGCCATGTTCAACCAACTTCCAAAAAGAAGGCTCTCAATTCGACTGTATGTTTTTTTAAAATTAATTATAAAGAAATATTTATTCTCTAAACCATGGTACAGGATAGAAAATATTAAGTATATAGGTTTATAATATGTTTATCGCAGATTCTGAACCAATTTTCATGATTCTTTTATTATTCGATGGATATGCTCCCGAGTTGGTCCCATATAAATTTTATCAAAATCGGTGTAGTAATTTTTTAGAAAATTAACAAAAACCAAAAATTATAATGCTAAATTGTATTAAGTTGTTGCAATGAAAACCTATGGAAGTCGGTTTTTAGGGTTCCGTACCCAAAGGGTTAAAACGGGACCCTATTACTAGGCCTCCGCTGTCCGTCTGTCCGTGATAGCTAGACAGTTGAAATTTTCACAGATGATGTATTTCTGTTGCCGCTATAACAACAAATACTAAAAATTATAAAAGGGGTCTCCATACAAAAACGTTTTTTTTACATTAAGAAACTAGCGCCATCTAGTATGAGAGTGCAGAACCCTATGTGTGCGGTTCTGACTCGCCCTCAGCCGGTTTTTTTAACGTGTTTAGCGTTTCCAATTGTAAAATTTCAATGTTTATCTCATTGACCACTTGATATCTGACACACTTATATAATGACTTTTTATTTTTTAATTTTTTTTTCTGCAGTGAAAAAATAAATTAGTATTATGAACGACATTTCATTCGAAATTCAAATCAGGACTGCTTTATCTAAAAATATGTAGAGAAGAGATAACAGAGGACAAAATTGCATAATCCACAGTAAACCTGTGTCGCACTTCCATAACATAAGTCTGATAATGAACAATGTGAACACATATATATATTTTTTTATTCACAATTGGTAAACCCTTGACAACATCTCAACTGGTGGTAAGTGACTATGTTGCCGAAGATGGAAGCGGGCTTACCAAGATAAACAAGATATTAAGGAAACAAAAATGTAAAAAAAAAGAAAACCTTGCTTTGTGAAAATCTATGTTTTGTGTTTATTTTAAGTGTTTGTGTAACGAAGTATCAGTGTGCTGTTATACGTCACATCATTTTGTATCCGTTGAGAGTTTACCTTGTCCAGCATCCAACTCAGTTGTCAGGCCATTATACTCAAATTCAAGTTATTTTCTTATAGAGCACCGTCCGTCACCATAATTCCTAAATGAGAGTGAAAACCGTATTAAAATCCGTTGCGTAGATTAGCAGAACTAAGCGCACAAACAGACTGACGCGGAAAGCGACTTTGTTTAATTATTATTCTAGTTAGAGATTATGTTTGATTAATTGTTTTGGTGAATGATGAAAATTACTATTAGTAGTGTACATCTAGATAACCGAGGGTAATTATGAAATACAATTTGCCGACGCACGACACATGTTGCCGGGGCGGCTGCAGAGTTTGCGGCCATTAAAAAGGAGGATAAGTTAACACACTTCGAGACAAATACTCATTTACTACATTTGCGGTGGAGACATCGGGGAGCTGTAGTTTGGAGGCACGTCGATTTGTGAGGGAGATAGGGCTTCGCCTAGTTCAGAGGGGCTTCGACTCCCGCTCCAGATCGTTCCTGGTGCAGAAACTGTCCGTAGCCATTCAGCGCGGAAATGCTGCTAGTGTTATGGGCACCTTGGCACCGGGGATGACGAGGGGCGGGTTATTCTAGGTGTTTTATATAAGGTATTTTAGGTTTTTTAGGTGTTCCATTTTAGGTATTTTTTGCATTTTATTTTAGGTGTAATTTGTAACTTCACCAAAGGGGAATTGTGTCTTCACCAAAGGGGAATTAGGGCGATCGGGCCTTAGTCAACCACGCGGGCCCAGTGCGGGTAGGTCGACTTCACACACAACCTTCGAGTTTCTTAGCACGCGTGTGCAAGGTTTTCTCACGATGTTTTTCCTTCACCGTAAGAGCGTCTAATAAACGTTCATATGAAATTGAAATTCGAAAACACATTGGTACGTGGCAGGATACGAACCACGACCTCCCGGTCCTTGCCATTACGCCACCGACGAATTTGTAATCACTACATAGTATAAAACAAAGTCGCTTTCTCTGTCCCTATGTCCCTTTGTATGCTTAAATCTTTGAAACTACGCAACGGATTTTGGTGCGGTTTTTTTTTAATAGATAGAGTGATTCAAGAGGAAGGTTTATATGTATAATAACATCCATTAAATAGTGGAGAAGTACTGTTATTTTTGAGGTTTCTAATGTGATATCGTAAATAATTACATTTTTTCCGCTTACATTGCAAACGCAGGCTGAACCCTACGAGTTTTATCAAAATAATGTACTAAGTATTGTACACATTGAAAAGGTCTACAGAAAAGTCCGTGATGGTATATGTCTATCTCTTATGGATAACCCACAATAACTTTTTTTTGTCATTTACTTTTTACGACAAATAATGGCTAATTTTCGAAGCGATTTTAACCAATACAGCATTAATCCTTAACCAATTAAATACCTTGAATACATAGTTCATTTAATATAGATCTATATGGCCCGTTACACCGTATTTCAAGCTCCCGCTGAAAATCGCCACCGATGATAATAACAGCGTCTGTAGTGTTTCTAAACAGAGCAATACAGGAAAATTGATGCGTGACTGCTCATTAATAGTCTGGGACGAAGCTACCATGTCAAACAAGACGTCTGTGGAAGCACTGGATAGGACAATGCGCGATTTGCGCAACAAAAATTCACCTATGGGTGGATGTACAATTCTGTTCTCAGGAGATTTCCGTCAAATCCTACCAGTTGTGACTCGAGGAACACGTGCTGACGAAATAAATGCTTGCCTAAAAAGATCCAACCTTTGGCCACATGTCAATAAATTAGAGCTTAAAACTAATATGAGGGTTTCGTCATCTTCACGTGAGAACAGGCTATTTCCAGAGATGCTGCTAAAAGTTGGCAATGGAGTGTTAACACAAAGTGAGGGAAGGATTGACCTAGAAAACCTTTGCGTTTTGATAGACAACATCCAAGAGTCACCATTCTGTCACCAACTAACGAACAAGTAGATAAAGTAAATAACTTGATTCTTTCAAAAATTGATGCGCCGACGAAAATATACTACTCGGTCGATACTGTTCTCGATTTGGAAGAAGCTGTTCATTTTCCTACAGAATTTCTAAATTCTTTGAACCCGTCTGGACTCCCTCCTCACAAAATGGTGTTGAAAGTAGGTTGTCCTGTTATTTTATTAAGAAACCTGAATCCACCTAAACTTTGCAATGGCACGCGTTTGCTGGTAAAAACATTGAAAACTTTCATAATAGAGTGCACAATACTCACAGGATGTGGTACCGGAGAAGATGTATTGATTCCCCGAATCCCTCTGATACCATCGGATTTACCCTTCCAATTTAAACGTTTACAGTTTCCGGTAAAGACATCTTTTGCAATGACCATTAATAAATCGCAGGGTCAAACCTTCAACGTTGCAGGCTTAGATTTGAGCGTTGACTGTTTTTCACATGGACAACTGTATGTCGCTCTTTCAAGAGTGACCTCCAGAGAAAACATGTTTGTATTGTCTAATGACAAGAAAGCTGTGAACGTTGTTTATAAAGACATTCTGTAATATGTTGTAAAAATAAAATAAATAGTTAAAAATGTAAAAAGTAAATAAGTAAAAATGTAGTGTATGAATTTAGATATTCCAAAGATAGCAGGAAATCTTCATGGTATAGGGAAAGGGGGATTGTTTTACTCCAAATTTAACGCGTGCGGGCCACGGGCAGTAATGAATAAATCAAAACTACTGAATCGATTTTAATCACATAGGCTATATATTTTATACCCGTGCGAAGCCGGAGCGGGCCGCTATGTTTTTATATACAACGTTCTCAGTTTTTCTGTAGTGTATTTAGTATCAGCATTGCACCCGTGCGAAGCCGGGGCGGGTCGCTAGTTAATGATGAGTTAAATTTTTTAAGACTGATTATTTTGTTACTAATAAATAATTATTTTGTATTCTTAATAAAATTTCATAATTTGCCGAATATAATTATATCATACATAGTTTGCTGGATAGAAGTCTTTAGGGTTTTCTGCAAAACATCATTTTCATAAATTAAAAAAATATATATTTATTGATGATTAAAAGAAACCTAGTTCTTCATATTCCTCCAATACTCCTACTATCCTGTCATGAAGCTTTGGGTCTACTGCAAAAGTCACTTTTCCAAAATTTTCAAATTTAGGTACTTCTTCCTCTATCACGAACAATGCTGGATAAATAAATGAAGCGTATACGAGGCCCATTTCTCTTTTACGTTCGAAGTCTCTTTCAAAGGTCTCTCTGGGATATACATCTTCTGCATTCACGTCATAATAATGTAAATATTTAGTCAGGGTATTGTAGTACAAGTTCTTGAGATTTATCAAGTGTTTCTTCCTGAATTCTTTGTCGCTGCCCAAATACACTAAGTAGTAAAAGTCGTTTAATGGATTTCCAACATACAACAACTGGTAATCAATAGGTATCAAATCATCAATTTTTCCATTCTGAAAAGAGAAAAAAAAATCGAAAACTTAAAGACTATTTTATACAACCTTTTGATATTGCATTGTCACGCGATATACATACGAAGAATGCCTTTTCTAAGCACGCCTGGTTAGCTACCACCATCTTATCTAAGTCTTGCCGCCAAACATCATTTTTTTTATTAACAATTGGTAAACCCTTGACAACATCTCAACTGGTGGTAAGTGACGATGTTGCCGATGATGGAAGCGGGCTTACCAAGATTCCCCAACGCAGTGTTAACAACATTTATGTGTTCCGGCTTGAAGATAGGATAGCCAGTTCTCCATTGCGATGGGGAATATTGGTAAGCCCACTTCTTCGGCATCATCGTCACTTACCATCAGGTGAGATGATGCCAAGGGCTCACCAATAGTGAATAAAAAAAATGCAGCTCAATCAAAAACTTCGAAGTGTGTCAAATTTAACTTGCAAAATTTCATTACAGACACCAGGATAGGTGAAACTAAATAAAAGCATGTAAGATTGAATTAAACGTTTTGCGGTTGCCTAGTCCCGTCAATCATGCAGGTGAATTAACCGTCATTACGTGAATGGGTTTGACTCTTAGTGGCATTCATTTCGATTGTTTCCGTGCTTTACAAAACACAAGGTATTGATTGGAACAGTTGTCTCCGTATTTTTCTTTACGTGTAAAGAGTAAAGAAAATAACCACACTTTTTCACTTATTTTAGCGTTTCACTCAAAAACTACAATGAAAGTATAAAAAATTATAACATTACTGACTTTGTATTAACATAACAAATTTTGTTGTATATTTTTTAAAATTTATACTTCAAAATATTAGTCGTAACTAGAGTTGAAAGTAACAGTGTAGACCTATCTTTGGGATTTTTTTTCTGTCTAGCTAAAACTGCTCAATCGTGTTTCTAATAGCTTTTGACTTTAAGGAACATCAGCAAAAATAAGGGTTTTGTTTTTCAACCTTGGGTTTTCTATCGTTAAGAAGTAACTGACGTCAAAAATAACGAAAATCTGTAAAATTATCGCCTTACCTCTTTGGTAGTGAGTATTATGACTAGATGACAGTCGTACAGCCATATCAGAGGCATTATAGGTTTGATGCCTTCTGACAGTCGGGTTCGCCACTAACCCTATATCCTCTACCAAACTGGACTTGACCCCCGTTCATGAGATAATACCTAACTTTCCCAGTTTTGGAAGAGGTAAATTATGCGTGGTTAACGAAAAATCTCAACCCAATCTACTGATGAAATTAGCTTCATTGGATACTTACCACTGTTTTTATCAGTATGTTATTCTGTCTGTAATCTCCATGGCACAAACAATTAATTTCAGATTCATTTGTTTCAAAACTTCTATAGTACGTATCTATAAACTTTGGAAAACAATTTTCCACTTTACTTTGCCATTCTTTTTCTAAGTTGGATTTAGTAATATTGGTAAGGTTGTTTAATACTTCTTTATATTTATCGTTGAAAGTAATTGGGTTTGAAAGTGTTTTTATCTTGTTGTTAAAAAAATCCGGTTTCTTTTCTTTTAACACAAACGATAGTCCGTGGAATGTTGCCAGTTGTTTGATCGATAACTCAGCAAATTCAATCGAGAACACTTCCATTCTGTCTAGAGTTCTGTAGCCTTGTTTGCGGAGGTTTTCCATAATAATGGCATCTAGCGATGAAACTTTGTAGCCCTTTATTGTTCTAAGCCTTTCTGCTTCCGGAACTTTTGCTTCATCTTCTAACTCTGCGAACACCTTCGAAAGTTCGTCATAAAAGAATTGTTCTTTTTCGTAAACACCAGATATAGATAAAAAACTCTCTGCATCATCGCTACCCAGGCTTACGCTCTTTTTCACAAAAAGGTTAATTTCTTTTTCCTCGTCAGGAGTATTCCCTTTGATGTCTACTTCGAATAAAGCTCCCAAGTAGTTGCCTCCACCTGTTGAAATTTCTCTTCTAAACACTTTATGTGTAACATAGCCTTCATTATTAATTATATTTTGAAGAGACTCTTTAATAGAAGGAGAAAATATTTCCTCTTTAGTTATATTGATTTCATGAAAATTTTCAATCTCCATTTTTAGAAATACTTCTGTCTCTTGGATACCGAGTTATTGTTCCACTTTTTTTTATTTTGGAGAGTTAAATATTTTAGATGGTTTTTTAAAATTGTAAATGTTTAATGTTAGTTAAGCTAATACAAAAAAGTTAAATCGATAAATCTACCTTTCCACACTGCATTCAATACAGTGAACCTTTTATGTTGACTGGCCTTTAAGTGAGCACATAATATGTAATTAGTTAGTCAAACATTTCAAGATAAGCTAAATGACAATGTTTGTTTATTTGAAGTGTGATAACAGTAACAATTATGTTTATTTGTAGTATCATTTTATCACTTACATCTGTTTTATTATCTCCAGCTAATTACTTCCTTACATAATTATGTTACTGTAAATGCCCGAGCTACGAAAACCAAGAATCTACCGGTATTTACCTAGGATATCCCACGGTAAAACCTTAGGGCGTTCCTATATTATCCGATATGATATCGGGGCAAGTTAAATGTATGAATTATATATTATCAATTATGTATTATTAATTAATTATTTTCTATTACGTAGTAAATAGTCTTCATTCTTTGCTACCTTTTAGATTGTCCGTTTTGATATCGGTTATTGGATCATGTTGGCGACAACGTTGTAAATGTCTAATGTTAGGCTGTCGGACGACAATATTTGTATTTGTGCTATACGTGTACTACGTCATTTCCTATGTCTGCGTGACTAAAAAAGTATATAAAATGCTCTCTCTGAATATCTAGCTTCCACAAGAGGATGTATCGCAATACTGTCTGTGAACAAATTTTTTTTGTGTGTCAAATTTAGGCTAAGTCTAGGAAAGATAGTCATAGTTTTTTTATGACTGAAAGGAAAGAAACTGGAGTGAATAAAATAACTAGTTAAATTTTGTCACAAAGTTTCATCATCTTTTGAATCAAAAATAACCAAGAAACACAATTGTGCATATTGAAAAAAATAAGAAAAATAAATAAAGCATTTGGCCATTTCTCAAAGGGAAAAAGGGAAATAAAGAGCTTAAATAAAGCATTATTCGAGCATTTTTTTCCCTTTTCCTTTTCTCCGGCTTCCCTGAGGTCTTTACTTTTATTATTGCAACAAATAGAGTACATGTCATCAAATTCTGTGCAGTTTTCATGTATCCATAATTTGATAGATAGACATTGCAGCCAATCTTCTATTAATTGGGTTTTATAGTAATTTTTCCCCCAACTGCGACAAATATTCTCTTCTTTCTTATAGACATCTGGAATTTATTCTTATTCACTACTGCTATTTTCAGAGTCTGAAATCCTCACAATAGCCTTTCGCTTTCTTATAACTCTAGTACTACTAGCCTTCTCTTGTTTGATCCCAGTCTGCTTCATTTCTTGTTTAATGTTAATGCTTTTTTCTTTTTTGCCATAGTAATTTTTTAGTCTTCTCTCCAATGTTTTTGGCCGTGCAGGTTGGCCGCAGGATAAACTGATACACCATCATTTTGCACAGCACACATGACCTTTTCTAATGCTTGCTCAGTCCAATTGACACGGAAACTCACAGCCATTCTTTGGTATACGTTTGGAATATAAAAAAAATGAAGAAAACAATTCACTAATATTTTAATTGAAAGATAATATACTGTGGTCATCTCTCCTTGAATAAACAAGGCCATCTCTCTTAATCGTCTAGGACAGATGGCTATATCCACTCTGTAAAATACCTACCTAAAGAGGTAAGAATAAAGTTTTGCACATAAATTGTTCATCTAAATATATATAGCTCAAAGGTGACTGACTGACATACTGATCTATCAACGCACAGCCCAACCCACTGGACGGATCGGGCTGAAATTTGGCATGCAGGTAGATGTTATGACGTAGGCATCCGCTAAGAAAGGATTTTGGGATTTTGGGAACCGCAAAAATCAGGATCTGGCGTTTAATTGAAAGGCTGAAAAGGCTAGGCAGTTAATTAATTAAATAAATAAATATTCTGGGACAAATCACACATGGTCATCTGGCCCCAAAGTAGGATTCCCTGTGTTATGGGTTACCAGAGACAATTGAACGGATAAATAAGCTATACGGCTGCGACATGTATATGTCATGACTATTTCGTGACTATCAGAAAGAGAATAACATACACTTATTTTGATTAAACACTTTGAAATATTTTAATCGACCGTACGTTTTTAGCCACTCTTGAAGTCGGGATCATAGATCATATTATCAAGTGAAGAGAACCTATTTATACCAGTTTAAACTATGGTAGGTAGTTAACACGGATCAGATAAATAAGGTTGGATTGAAAATGTGCGCTAGGCAGGCACGCCACAAGTATGATTAGACAATCATACTTAACCGAAGCACGCGTTCATACTTTTTATTTGCGTGTGGTTGTGTGTAACGTACAGACTCTCGAAATGGTGTGAGGCACAATTGCAGCCCTGTGTTCTTAGTGTGTTTTATTTATTAGTGCGCGCATTTAGTGTATGTATTATTATTGCTTGTGTAGTAGAGTTGATGGGTGGGAGACAGGCGACGACGCTGGTTTTCAAACAAAAGTGTGACTATTGTCAATTCAACCTTATTTATCTTATCCGTGGTAGTACATCTCCTATTTTTGATGTCACCTTTAAACGTTTCGTGACGAGATAGATAATTTATACTAACAACCGGCAAGCGGCGCACTCTCCACTACGTCGTCGCATACACATTACGGTAAATTGGTTATTAATGGAGGGAAGGGCAGGGTCCAAATTTATTCTCAAAATTAATCAGTCATAAAAATAATAATGTCAAAATATAAAGTGTCAAAAATTAAAATATAACAAATAAATATATAATAAAATTAAAAGGCCTACGCCTTAGTCAAAAAGCCCGCCCCGAGTCGTGCCTGATGCAAATGTGCCCATTACGCTGGCTACGTTTCCCCGCTGTATGGCTAATGATATGCGTTGCACCAGATACGACTCGGCGCGGGGATCTGCGCCATTATTCTTCAGGCGCCGTCCAAGTTCACGCACGAAGCTCTTGGCTTCCACGCACCACGTACCACTTACCTCCACCGCAAACGGACGAACAAATATGGTCCCTCGAGGGACGAGTATTTGTCCCGTTTTTGGATGGCAGCCCACTCGGCAGCCGAACCAGCCGCCCGGGTCGTACGGGCCAGGTGGGAAGCAGCGAAAGTGCTGACGCATGTCGCATCCCACACCAGGCAGTGGCCTTTCTCCCATGGAGTTAAAGTTAACCCGTCGGGTCGTTTGCCGTCCGTACGGCTCAATCCGGGTGGCTCAAGGGTGCTCGGTACGCCCGCGGCCACCAAAGCGCGGCGGATGACCTCATTGATCATATGGTGTCGTGGGAAACGCCCAGCTGACTTTCTGCAGCTCAAACCATGGTAGCCAGTAACATCCACCTGTGCCCCACATCTGCACTCATGCTTCTCGCACAAGTTGCAGCCAAGTCTGAGGGCCACCGCAACTCTCAAAGACCCATCATCGAGTGCGGTACCCAAGTGAGGCGAGGGGAGGGCATGAAGCCAGGCTCCCGATTCTGGGCACGAAGCCGCTTTAAGACGCGCAATATTGGCTCCAGATGCCGCCTCCAACAAATCAATCACCCGCGATCTGCAAAGCTGCTCGTCCCACTGGCGCTGCACGCCCAGGTTTTCAGGAAGACTCGCCGTGGAGCACGCCGCGGTCCAGGCAGTCAAGGCCTCCCCCGTATAAGGGATGTCGAGACTGTCACCATACGAATGGAGTATTTTAGTGACAAGTCCGACCACCCCGTTGGAGGAGGCCAAGAAGGCCGAAAAGTTGGTGTCCCGCAAGCGCCTAACACCCAATCCCCCGTGGCGAACACCGAACAGGCAGCGACGCCTGCACCCACTGTGCCTCGTCGAGGTGAACGTTGAGGATGAGCTCCAACGTGTCTTTGATATCTTTGTCAAGCTGACATATCTCTTGTGGAAAAAGCCACGTTGGAGAGGTCCTCAATATGTACATCAACTTTGGTACCGAGAGGCAGCTTCGAAAGAGTGTAAGGGCAACGTGGGCGGGCAGCTCCCGCAGATGTTGACGAGCCTGAAAAAGCATCTCCCGTTTGTTTTGAAGCGATGCTGGGACTGCATCCTGGAAGACTGGTGCCCCCAGTAGGGCGAATGAGTGCCGGTCCAAGATCTTTAAGTCTGGGAGGATTTTCTGGAAATCCGCAATGCACCCCCTAGCAGCGTCTCCACACGGATACAGCTCGCACTTGGCGCCATTCACGACCAGCCCCATGTCCCTCAGCCCGGGAACCAGAACATCCAGATCTTTGGCCACTATGTCAGGGGCACCGCCAATGGTGCCATCATCGAGGTACCACACATTTAGTGGCGCTTCCAATGAGGCTATCAGGTTGTTAATAGCCAAGCTGAATAGCAATGGACCAAGCGGGTCGCCCTGCTGCGCGCCGACTTGCGATGCAATCCTCTGACCATTAAAATACAGATTGCTTGGAGAGACGTAACATTGAGCTAGGAAAGGGCATAATAAAGGGATTTTATCCCTAGCTTCGGCCAACATCACGTCTCTCTTCAAGCTATTAAATGCGTTTTTAATGTCCAGTTTCAAAATCACATCGCCAGCGCGCTCTGGGTCCATTGCGAAGACACGGGTGGCGTGTATCGCAGCCTCGCACCCAAGTGGGGTGCCGAAACCCAGCTGATGAGGCTGCAGCTGGTCTGCCATCTGTTCCCTAACTGCGCGGGTCCAAATAAGTAATATAGAAATCCACCAGAAAATAAATATGTATCTAATACCTTCAAAGGAGCAATAGGGATGACGACATCATCAGAAATAAATTATGAACTCTTGATCACTAACTTGCCCTCCTGCTTAAACATCGGAAAATATTACTTGTCTTTTCTTCCATCAAGTCTTCGATTTTTAATTCACCAAAATTACAAAATGAGTACACATATGACGCTGCTAAACTATGACGTCACGCCTAGGTATTTCTATCATTTTTAGAACATAATGTCGTTTTTGACAGATGATGAAAAGTAATTCAGATGACTAGCATTCGTCATCCCTTAACTAATACCTTTATGGTAGCAATTCTTGTAGGTATATAATTTAATCTGAATCTTGGAAACGGCTCCAACGATTTGCTTGGAATTTTTGGGGGTGAAAAATCCAAGAATTTCGCACAGGAGTATGCCGTGCAAAGTGTGTCATAGGTAGCGTATTCTTAAATGTTTTAAACAGCTCTGGGTACTATGCTCCAAGCTAAGCTCGGTCGCGCAGGTACTTAAATACTGATATCTATATATATAAAAAAAAACCAATGGACCAATTTTTATGATTTTTGTTTTTTTGCATTTGTCTTCTTCCGGAATAGGATAATAAGTATTAAAATATGATATTCATCAATAAAAAAAAATACTATAAGTACGTCAAAAAATAATTGGTTTTATGGTAGGGTAGTGTAGTGTAGGGTAGCTTAGGGTCAGTTTACTATAGGGTAGGGTTGGGTAGGATAGGGTAGTGTAGTGAAGTGTAAGGTGGAACGAAGTTCGCCGGAAAGCTGTTTGAAAATAAAAATATACGTGAAATATACATAGAAATAGACAATTTTGATGATCGGAGCCGGAATTGAATAGAATAGAATAATATTTTATTTGCGTAAATGTGGTAAGTACAGTATGTTGGTAGATAAATTAATGATTATGCTAAATAAAAAAATGACAAAAACAGTAAAAATTGATAAAAAAAGATGATGTAAAAAAAAGGTTGAACGTAAAAATAACTAAAAAATTAACTTCGTCACTATACTTTTACATTATTTTCATAGTATGATCAAATTTTAAATGTTGCCGTAACATATTATCTGAACTCTTTTGCAGCAGTCCATGCCGTTATTTATACGTAGAGTCTATTATAAATATTTTCACTACTTTATTGCATCTTCTTTTATTTGTATTTTATTTAAAATTCATATCAGATTGTTTTGTCCGGGTAAACATTAAAATAGGCATTATTTTCGGATCAAAAATTGTCTACATCTTTGTGTTGTTTTCCGTTTTCTTGCCTGGTCATGAAATCCAACTATATGTAAAGATAAAATCCGGCCAAGTGCGTGTCAGAACCACATACACAGGGTTCCGTACCATCATACTAGATTGCGGTTTACGAATTATGACGTATTTAAAAAAAAACTACTTACTAGATCTCGTTCAAACCAATTTTCGGTGGAAGTTTGCATTGTAATGTACATCATATTTTTTTAGTTTTATCATTCTCTTATTTTAGAAGTTACAAGGGGACACACATTTTACCACTTTGGAAGTATCTCTCGCGCAATCTATTCGGTTTAGAAAAAAATGATATTAGAAACCTCGATATCATTTTTGAAGATCTATCCATAGATACCCCACACGTATAGGTTTGATGAAAAAAAAATTGAGTTTAAGTTCTAAGTATGGGGAACCCCCAAAATTTAATGTTTTTTTCAATTTTTGTGTGAAAATCTTAATGCGGTTCCCAGAATACATCTACATACCAAGTTTCAACAGTATAGTTCTTATAGTTTCGGAAAAAAGTGGCTGTGACATACGGACGGACAGACAGACAGACATGACGAATCCATAAGGGTTCCGTTTTTTGTCATTTGACTACGGAACCCTAAAAAGTGCCCAAGTGCATGTTATTGCCGTTGGTTTAGAACATTTTGGATGGAAAATTTATGAAATTTGTACGAATCCAACTGCAAATCACAAGTTGTCGACTTTTACTCCTAAACTGTGAATGCCTACTTGACTGTGCTTATGTTTCTTTTTAGGGTTCCGTACCCAAAGGGTAAAAACGCTGTCCGTCTGTCTGTCTTTCTGTCCGTCTGTCACAAGGCTGTGAAGTGAGCGTGCCTACAGCTCCGGTACCACACCGGATAATTATGTGGGAGCCAGCTTCTCTGGCGTCCCGAGCGGGGATCGAACCGCCAGCAGCGAAAGCCGCGGGAGGTGAGCGCGCCTACAGCTCCGGGACCTACCTGGACAGTAGGTAGTGGTTCTCTTCCACGAAGCATTCGCCTTGCAGAGTACCGGGACAAGCGTCTTGGCGGCAAGACCTACCGTAACTGGTCCTTGTCTTCACCTTATGGTGTTGGCAGGAATAGCGGCCCTCACTATATGACCTAGTAGTCGGTGAGTGAGGACGCTATATCATAAACCTGGTAGTTTTTAGCGTATCTGGTAGATATACGAGAGGGAATGTGACCAGGCTGTATTTCATGAACCGTGATAGCTAGACAGTTGAAAATTTTACAGATGATGTATTTATTTCTGTTGCCGCTATAATAGTAGTAGCATTTGTTATACAAAAAAATAGAAAAAGTGAAAGTCTCCATACAAAAAAAAGTTTTTTTTTAAAGTGAAGAAATTGGCGCCATCTAGTATGATGGTACGGAACCCTTTGTGCGCGGTTCTGACTCGCACTTTACCGGTTTTTAATAAATTATATGCCTAACTATTGAAAATACTTTGATTTCCTTATAAATAGCGGTTTAGCTGTAAATTCTGGAGGTGAGGATAAGCTACTCTACCTGACAATTGAAAAAGCTAGACACTTTAAAAAAACTATCATTTTAAACAACATTCACAACTACCAAGTACAATTATTGCTGTTTTTTGTTTGTTTCATAAATAAAAAAAATAAGCGTATGACCGTTGAGGTAGTAAAATTCTCGAGTGGCGACCGCACACCGGAAGACGTAGCGTAGTTAGGAGTCCCAAACGGTGGACCGATGATCTGGTGAAGGTCGCGGGAAGCCGCTAAATGTGGGCAGCGCAAGACCGGTCATCGTGAAAATTCTTGGGGGAGGCCTTTGTCCAGCAGTGGACGTCTTTCGGCTGATATGATACGAGTATGATGTTGGTGATTTAACCGATTTTTATTGTTTCACAAGGTAAACTAACCTACCTAATTTAACTATTAAATTTAATTACTAAACTAATACAAGTCGCGGCGTATAAGTTGAAACAAATGGAGGTCGTTCGCGCAGGTAGGTATCCCTACCTATGCGCGGGGGTGTAGCGCGGGTTGCGCGGGGGTGTAACGCGAGTTACGCGGGAGCTGGCATTACTTGGTGCGTGCAACCCCCGCGTTCCGCACATTGGGACTTGAAAATAAGACAAATAATTGACTCGCGCACCAACCAAACCTCCGTGTACTGAACTCTGAAATCACAACTTAAGACATTTCAATAACATATAATATCAAAGCCAGTTTATTATATTTTGAAGACATTCCTTGACAAATGGAAAAAAAACCGGCCAAGTGCGAGACAGAACCGCATACAAAGGGTTCCGTACCATCATACTAGATGGCGCTAGTACATAGGGTTCTGTACCATCATACTAGATGGCGATAGTTTCTTCACGTTTAAAAAAAATACGTTTTTTGTATCGAGACCCCCTTATTTTTTCACTTTTTAATTTTTTTAGTATTTGTTGTTATAGCGGCAACAGAAATACATCATCTGTGAAAATTTTAACTGTATAGCTATAACGGTTCATGAAATACAGCCTGGTGGGTGACAACGGACAGACAGACAGACGGACGGACGGACAGCGGAGTCTTAGTAATAGGGTCCCGTTTTTACCCTTTGGGTTCGGAACCCTAAAAATGAGTTCTCCTCAGTTACTTATGTTATTTCAATAAACTCTTTCTCCATTTATAAAAAATAATAGTTTTTCTGTCTTAGTTGTTAAAGGTTTTAGAATACGATACTACGCTAGTACCTACTCTTTATTATACTGTGAGAATGCTGAGTCGACGCGACACCTGTTTTATTTCTTTGGAAGTGCATGCTTGCTTAATGTTCGTGCGGATGGTGGCGCATCGGGAGCCGCGTTCCTTTCCCTCTAATATGGTTGATGGCAGCGATGGCTGACTCTCGCGTTATACTCGTGACCACTCGCTGCCCGTGTGAACTGGCCTACTCTTGTCAAAGGCATTCAATGATTTTAATGCATAACTTTTCGTGTCATATAGTTTTCATGTTCTAATGACATAATCTGGTTTAAGGATTTAATTTTGACGTTATTAACTAATTCTTGTTTATTTCTTGATTTTTCACAAATTACTATGTTATTATTATTTAATGACTATTAGAAAGAGTGACATTTTCACCTATTTTTTTTTTGAATTGAATTGAATTGAATTGAGTCGCCAAAGTATTTGCTTGCCATGTAAAGCTGACTGAATGATCCGGAAAAATTTCAATTTATTATTCGTTATCATTATATGAATCTCACCATGATAATGCGAATAATATGAATCTTATTAGTTATCTACTCACGGAGGATCCACATAAATTTTCATTAGATAAAGTTCTTTAGAATTAATTTTAAAGTAGGTTGTTAGTTATTGTTTGTCTACATTTATGTTTTTATGCATTGTACTTATTGTATTGCACTGCACTGCCATGCACTGCCCTACTACACTGCACTGTACTGCACTGCACTGTATTGTATTGTATTTTGTTTCATTTGCTTTGGTTTCGTTTAGTTCGTTTCATTTCCTTTCGTTGAATTTTTTTTTCAGTGACCAAAACATATGAGTACAATCATTTTTTAACATTAAGAATTGCATGACATACGCTTGGCTGGCTTTTCCTCGTCATCATCTTCATATCAGCTCATATACGTCTGCACCAAGGGGTTCGAATTATACTGAATTAAGGCGATCAGGCCTGAGTCGACCACGCGGGCCCAGTGCGAGCTTCTTCGCCAGTGTGTGCAGGTTTCCTCACGATGTTTTCACCGTAAGAGCGTCAGATAAACGTACACATGAAATCGAAATTAAAAAACTCATTGGTACGTGGCAGGATTCGAATCACTACCTCCCGGACAGGAAGTAGCGTCCCTTTGCCATTATGCCACGGACGCTTTTTTTTTGGACTTCACCGCATAGGGGAGGGGGGAGGGGGGGGGACTTAAATGAAAATCGTTTCTTAAGGAGTAAACTCCAATAAACTCAAACATAATTAAATCTTCAGCCATTTTTTTAATTTTTTTTCTACAATGATTTTTTATGGTTGTAAAATTGTATGAAAACACTTAGGTATTATTATACACAAAAATGGCTCTAACGATTTTGATAAAATTTAGCATGTAATTCTGACTTTATATGACCTGCAACAGTTGATAGTTCGTTATTCCAAGAAAAAGTGTTATAAGGTACCTCCCATATAAACCCACGTTATTTGTCACTTTTTCTCAAAAATGGCTCTAACGATTTTGATGAAATTTAGTATGTAAGTCTAATTTTAGTATGTAATTTTGACCTGCAACAGTGGATAGTTCGTTATTCCAAGAAAAAGTGTTATAAGGTACCTTCCATATAAACCCACGATATTTTTTACTTTTTCTCGAAAATGGCTCTAACGATTATATTGAAAATTCATTATTCTAAGATAAATCTGAATAAGGTACCTCCCATACTCGATTTTAATGAAAATTTATGGATAACAAGGACCATAAAAGGCCTACTGCTGCTACTACAAAAAAAGTATACTTTTGTCGCTCGTGTCGATACTTTTGTCCCTCGCGTTGATGTCTTTTGATTGAAATGTTAATAAGTATCATTGTCATTATACTATGTAGTTGTGTGGAGACTTCTGATGGTACGGAACCCTCGGACTCGCCTTTCACCGTTTTTTCTAATAATATTTTATATTATAGTTTTTTCATAAGTTTTACATTAAATTGACGATTTTAAGAATTCAGGAAGGTGTAGATAGGATATCAATATTATTAATCACTGTGTTTAAGTTTACATGAGACTTAAATGCCAATTGAAACTAGGTTATTTCTAAAAAAACTGATTATCTGTTAAGTCGGTTTACAGACGATATTTTTACGTGATAATTAACGTCATAAGAAAACATTGATCACATGCCGAACGCTTAGGCCGATCGTGCGTCTCTATCGCTTGTTCCGTGCTCTCGCTCGCACGCGGAACGTGACACTTTTTCGTGCATATAGCAGGCGTTCATCGATATATTAGACGTTACCACGTCAAAATACTTCATATTTTGTTTACATGTTTGACCATTTCGAAACAAATAGACTTTATGTCCGATTTTTTTGGCTGAGCTTGTAGCTTGATGGATTTTGGATTTTCGAGGTCGCGGGTTCGATTCCCGGCGGGGTCAATTGTAAGACTCGGTTTGGTTGGTGGTAGGGCATTTTCTAAGCCCGCCTGGCTAGCTATCACTATCTTATCTAAGTCTTGCCGCCAAATAACAATGTTGATATCATTGGTGTGTTCCGGCATGAAGATAAGATAGCCAGTTCCCCATTGCGTTGGGGAATCTTGGTAAGCCCGCTTCCATCTTCGGCAACATCGTCACTTACCACCAGGTGAGATGTTATCAAGGGTTTACTAATTGTGCATAGAAAAAAAATAAAATGCGAAGTGTCTTCAGATTTGTCTTGATCCCGAAATGACATAGGAAACATTTTAACCCGACTGCCCAAAAATAGGGTTCCAATTACAATCACAATCATTACATTTACAATCAGGTTTTCATTTTTTTTTATAAAATAGTTAGTTTCCTCTTTCCTCTTCGATAGCGGCCCTGAAGCAGCTCTATTTCTAAAAATCATCCTTACTAATATTATAAATGTGAAAATGTGTTACCTTTTCACGCTTCAACGACTTTACCAATCTTTATAAAATTTGGCATGCAGGTAGCCTGTGTCACGGGAAAGGATATAGGCTACTTTTATACCGGGAAAATAGCATAATCTGATGCAGTTCCTGAGGGAACTGAAAAAATACTCGATTGTTGTGATTTTTTGCACAGAGATGGTTGAGTAGGTGGGAAACGACATAATTTACTAATCACCCTTAAAGACAATTATAACGATGTCCACGCGGGTGAAGCCGCGGGAAAAACTAGTTTGAAATATTTTTTCTTGTAAACCTACATGTACTACTTATCTTACATCTTTTAGGGTTCCTTAGTCAACTAGGAACCCTTATAGTTTCGCCATATCTGTCTGTCTATCTGTCCGCGGCTTAACTCAGAGACTATTAGTATTAGAAAGCTGTAATTTGGCATCGGTTTACATATTAATTACGCCGACAAAAAGTCGCATAAAAAAATTATTTCGGATCATCAGAAGGGTTTTGGCCGGATCTAAGAAATAAACTCGTCTTTGAGAAGTTTTGGAGTGTACAATCAATATTCACACACGTTTGCAGCACGAGGCTTAACGATGATTCGGATGAAAACCGATTATTTTATAGACTGCGATGAGTTCGGCACGGGGCTGGCTTCTCAAGTTGACAGTTCAGCTGCTCGATCAAAAGTGCTCGTAAAATAATTGTCGCCTCTGTCGTAGCCTCTGTAGGTAGGCTGCACTGTCTTTAATGGTTCGATAATCACAACGATTCTGATTGGCTAACAAACAAGTACCAACACTACCAACTTCCGGGTTCCGGTCTCGCACAGACCACGCCTTGGCCAAAGATGACTATTATTACTACCCTAGCTAACCGTTTGACGTTTCAAGATAAAACACACGGTGCTTCGACGGATGCATAGATGGCGCCACGTCCTTGCGCTCCGACATACAGAGATATGCTATATATAAGGGGAGGCCGACATATATATTTTTAGGGTACCTCCCCTTTATGTAAAGAGGGGGTGATTTTTTTTTGATATCGTTATCGTTTTGGGATATCGTTAAATAGGTCCATCAAAACTACTGAGTGTTTGCTTAAACCATTTTTAGATTCAGATATCCGTTTGCGATATGTTTTATGTTAGCCTGCTTCTATCTTCGGCAACATTGTCACTTGCCATCAGGTAAAAAAAAGGAAAAAAAAAACAAATAAAAAAAAGGAAAAAAAAAACAAATAAAAAAAAGGAAAAAAGTTTAAAAAATTAAGTGTTGCTAATTCAGGACATCTAATAATGGTCAAGAGTAGGTCATCATCATCATCATCATCATATCAGCCACAAATCGTCCACTGCTGGACAAAGGCCTCCCCCAAGGATTTCCATGACGACCGGTCCTGCGCTGCCCGCATCCATCGGCTTCCCGCGACCTTCACCAGGTCATCGGTCCACCGCGTGGGAGGGCTTCCTACACTACGTTTTCCGGTGCGCGGCCGCCACTCGAGAACTTTACTGCCCCATCGGCCATCTCTTCTACGAGCTATGTGCCCTGCCCACTGCCACTTCAGTTTAGCGATTCTGTGAGCTATGTCGGTTACTTTAGTTCTCCTGCGGATCTCCTCGTTTCTGATTCGAAAGAGTAGATCATAGGTATATAAATCAAAATTATCACGGCTAAGTAGGCTTTCTTAGTTTAGGAGTAATAGTCGACCGACGTAAGGTGTGCAGTTGGATATGTAAAAAGTTCATAGATTTCCCGTACAAAATTGTCTATTACCAACTGCAAATATAATTTTGTTTTTCAAAATGTACACTTTATTTTTATTTACTGGGCCCGCGTGGTCGACTAAGGCCCGATCGCCCTAATTCAGGGTAGGCTCCAGCCCTGTGCTCCAGCCCCTCGGTGAGGACGTATATGAGCTGATATGATGATGATGACACTTTATTTTTTAAAAAGACTACTGTACCCTACTTTTCCCGAGTTGGTTTTTTGATCTATTTTTTTGCAAGTCAAGTTATTACAACTTCATGCAAATCTATTTAATATTTTTTACAAAGTTATATTAAATACTAGCTTTTGTCGGTGGCTTCGCTCGCGTGAACATAGTTTCAATGACTGTTTCCGAGGGTGTGGAAAAAAGTAGCCTATTTATGTTAATCCAGAACCTAATCTGTCTACCTACCAAATTTTATCAAGATACGTTCATTAGTTTTTGCGTGAAAGAGTAACAAACATCTACACATACAAACTTTCGCGTTTATAATATTAGTAAGGATTTTGAAGTGAATCTGATGCACGTCTGAACTTTAGTGGGCGTTCCAGAAAATGTACTTTCAAGAGCTTCGTACGGCTTAAGAGTCTCCAGGAGGCTCGAGTTTCAATACAAACGTAGTTCCACTTTAATACAAAAACTGCATGCAAGATTGAATCTAAACTTTGCAAATATATTGAGTAGACACATATTGATGTTTGTAATTAGTTTTCACAGTAGTAAATTTTAACGTAACTTAACGAAGGCTTAAATTAGTTTTGTACTGAAAGTTTGAAACTGCTCTTATTTTTTTCCGTTTTATATTAGTAAATCGAAAACTAATTACAAACATTGATAATTATGTGTCTCCTAAATATATTTGCAAAGTTTGGATTCAATCTGGCATGTAGTTTTTGTATTAAATCGGAACTACGTTTGTATGGAAACTCGAGCCTCCTGGCGGCGCTTAATAAAAGATAGTAATAGTACAGATTACTAAATAGTTACTTGTAATAGTAAAATAAATATAAATTTAAATAGTGTATTTTAATCATTTACAAGTCCATAGGTACTGTAATAATTAATTAAAATTAAAAATTAAACTACTAATTACAGGTTAGGGGGCAGGCTATATTGAATCCAGCTACCTTGGCTTACCTGAAGATGGGAAAAATGTAATTGTTGCAATTAGTTGGTTGCTGGATGCCAACTGTCTGCCCTTGAACCTGGCTACCCTGTGCTGGATCAAGCCCCGCCAGGCGTGCCTCCGAGAACATGTCCGAAGCGCTACAGCAACGTGGCTATCTACCTATATGCGTCATTATACTGGATCTTAAGTCTTCTAGCTGTTATCCTCTTGAGTAAAATTAAACCATAGCAGAGCTGTGGTGTGTGATCGACAACGCTCTTTTCAGGAGAGCTTCTACACATAGTCAATTCTAAAAAAATGGGATCACAGTACAAAATTTCTCAACCAGCTGATCGATTTGTCACCATTATCATATCAGCCGATGGGCGTCCACTGCTGGACATAGGCTTCCCCCAAGGATTTCCACGACGACCGTTTCTGCGCTGCCCGCATTCAGCGGCTTCCCGCGACCTTCACCAGGTCGTCGGTCCACCGAGTGAAAGGCCTGCCTACACTACGTTTTCCGGTGCGTGGTCAGCACTCGAGAACTTTACTATCCCAAAGGCAATGTGCCCCGCCCACTGCCACTTAAGTTTGTCAATTCTGAGAGCTATGTCGGTTACTTTGGTTCTCCTACGGATCTCCTCGTTTCTGATTCGATCACGCAGAGAAACTCCGAGCATAGCACGCTCCATTGCCCTTTGGTTGACTTTGAGCCTTCTTATGAGGCCCATAGCAAAGTATATATATTAATACTAACATACACTATGGACACTCCCTGCCGCTCTCTAGATTACGACCTCACCCCCTTGTCGTCCAGATTGATACAGATTGGTTACAGTTTGGTTGTCGAACGTATAGGATTCGCCGCCATTTTGTTTGTTCCGTCATTCCTTTTTTGAAATGTCATTTCTGGCCCGTTGTATGAAGTGTCCAGGTGTGCCCCGCCCACTGCCACTTAAGTTTGTCAATTATTAAGCGACCATGTCTCAGTTTCGTATGTCATCACTGACAACATACACTGGTCGAAGACCTTGGTTTTAAAACTATGCGGTATCTGGAACGTAAAGATATTACGAAGCTTCCCGAACGCTGCCCAGCCGAGTTGAGTTCGACGATTGATCTCTTTCTCGAAGTTGAAAAGGTGTTCGCGAGAGATGTGTCTGTTAAACAAAGCCAACTGATAGATCTCTACCCGTAATGACGCATATTTATTTACATTTAACACATACATCATAGAGAACAAAACCTGTGGCACGATCGGTAGGAGTAGGAAGGTAGGGTATGTCAAATAAGTTTTACTTTTTGGTGTCAATAGCATATGACGTTACATTAAATTTTGTGCTCAATTTCTGAAAGTAAAAATTTACAACTTATTTTTTTCTGTAATAACAGAATATGTAATTTAAGCTATATAATATGATAAGATACGTCACATCATTTTTGTTATCCTTTGAGAATTTACTTTATCCAGAATCTAACTTCGTTGTCAGGTCACAATACTCAAATTTAAGTTATTTACTTATAGTAATAAAAACCGTATTAAAATCCGTTGTGTATTTAAGCACAACTTAGTGCATAAACAGACTGACGCGGAGAGCGACTTTGTTTAATTCTAGTTAGAGATTATAAGTTTGATTAATTGGTTTGGTGAATAATGAAAATTACTATTATTAGTATACATAGATAACCGAGGGTAATTATAACATTCAATTTGCCCAACATAATTATATCATACATAGTTTGGGGTTTTCTGCAAACAATCACTTGATTCATAATTTTTTTTAAATATTTATTGATGTTTAAAGGAAACCTAGTTCTTCATATTCCTCCAATACTCCTACTATCCTCTCATGAAGCTTAGGGTCAACTGCAAAGGTGACGTTTCCTAAACTTTCAAATGTAGGTACTTCTTCCTCAATAACAAACAATGTTGGATACATAAATGAAGCGTATAGGAGACCCATTTCTCTTTTGCGTTTGAATTCTCTTTCAAAGGTCCCTCTGGGATATACATCTTCTACGTTCATGTCATAGTACTGTAAATATTTAGTCAGAGAATTGTAGTACAAGTTCTTGAGATTTATCAAGTGTTTATTCCTGAATTCTTTGTCACTTCCCAAGTACACTAAGTAGAAAAAGTCGTTTAATGGATTTCCAAAGTACAGCAACTGGTAATCAATTGGTATCAAATCAGCAATTTTTCCGTTCTGAAAAGAGAAAAAAAAATCAAAATTAATGCAATTTTTTTGCGGTCACAGCTTAATGCGACATGCCTAGTCCCGTCAAACTAATCGTCATTACTTGAATAGGTTCGATCGTTTCTGTGCTTCACAAAACAAGTTAAGCCGTTGGTGCTGATCATTGTGACTCGATGACAGTCGTACAGTAATGTTAAAGGCATTATAGGTTTGATGCCCCCTGACAGGCGGGTTCGCCACTAGCTTAGACCCCTGCGTATGAAGTATGTTCTAACCTTCCCCTGTTTGGGGAGAGACCGGAGAAAAAGTGTAAATTAAGTGTGGTTAACAATACATCTCAACCCAACCTACTAATGAAAATGAATAGCTTCTTTGATACTTACCAATGATTTTATCAGTATGTTATTCTGTTTGTAATCTCCATGGCACAAACAATTCATTTCGGTTTCATCTGTTTCAATACTTCTAATGTAATTTTCTGTAAACTTTGGGAAACTATTTTTCACTTTACTTTGCCATTCTTCTCCTAAGTTGGTTTGAGTAATATTGATCAGGTTGCTTAACGCTTCTTTAAATTTATCGTTGAAAGTCATTGGGTTTGAAAGTGTTTTTATCTTGTTTTTAAAATACTCCGGTTTCTTTTGTTTTAATACAAGTGAGAGTCCGTGGAATGTTGCCAGTTGTTTGATCGATAACTCAGCAAATTCTAACGAGAACACCTCCATTCTGTCTAGAGTTCTGTAGCCTTGTTTGCGGAGGTTTTCCATAATAATGGCATCCAGCGATGAAACTTTGTAGCCCTTTATTGTTCTAAGCCTTTCTGCTTCTGGAACTTTTGCATCATCTTCTAACTCTGCGAACACCTTCGAAAGTTCGTCATAAAAGAATTGTTCTTTTGCGTAAACTCCAGATATAGATAGAAAATCCTCTGAATCATCGCTACCCAGGCTTAGGCTCTTCTTTACAAAAAGGTGAATTTCTTTTTCCTCGTCAGGAGTATTCCCTTTGATGTCTACTTCGAATAAAGCTCCCAAGTAGTTGCCTCCACCTGTTGAAATTTCTCTTCTAAACACTTTATGTGTAACATAGCCTTCATTATTAATTATGTCTTGAAGAGACTCTTTAATAGAAGGAGAAAATATTTCCTCTTTAGTTATATTGATTTCATGAAAATTTTCGATATCCATTTTTAGAAATATTTCTGTCTTATGGATACCGAGTTGTTGCTGCACTTCTTTATAAATTGGAAAGTTAGATATTTTCGATGTTTTTTTTTTAATTGTTAATGTTTAATGTTCGTTTAACACAAATACAAATAAAGTTACATCGATAAATCTACCTCTTCACACTGCATTTAATACAGTGAGCATTAAAATATAGAGTGGCCTATAAGTACGCACGTACTGTGTTATTAGTTAGTCAAACATTCCAAGATAAGTTATGACAATGTTTTTTTTTATTTGAAGTGTGATAATAGTTACAATATTATTTATTTGTATCATCATTTTATCACTTAGACCAGTTTTATTGTTATCTCCACCTAATTATTTCCTTACATTATGATGTTACTGTAAATGCCCGAGCTACGGCAAAACCAAGAATCTACCGGTATTTCCCTATGATTTTCCACGGTGAAACCTTAGAGCGTTTCTACATTATCCGATATGTAATCAGGGCAAGTTAAATGTAGTAAGTTAAGTTTAGTAAATTAACTTACGCCATAAATAGTCTTTATTTTTTGCTACCTTTCAGATTGTCCGTTTTGATATCGGATCCGATACCGACATGTTGGTGGCAACGTCTGACGCCCGTGGGCTGTCGGATGACAATTATTGTATTTGTGCTACACGTATACTACATTTCCTCTGTCTGCAAGACCAAAAAGTGTATAAAAAGATCCATCTGAATATCTAGCTTCCATAGAGCGATGTATCCAAATACTGTCTGCGAACCAATCTTTTTTCGTGTCTTAATTTAAAGATGTAGCAAATAAAGTTTTCTATTATAGTCTGCCATAGTACGGTCTGCCCTCTGAAGCTATGGACAAAATGGCCGAATCGGAACGATGTCGACGGAAATTATATCAGATATCGACTATCGGTGTCCGGCACTTATATCGTATCCGATAATGTGGCTCTGAGGGTTTATAGTTACCTTTGATTTCGGTCTTTCCATACGTTTTATCAGTCAATAACAAATTATTCATGACGACAATCGCGTGCGCCACGGATACTGAAAGCTCGCTTGAGATGCCATAGATATCATATAGTCCTTTGTAGGACAATAAACTCTCATGAATAAAAAATATCTTAAATTTTTCAGTCCAAAACAATTTAAAAATTGTGTCTAAAGAACTCTTTTTAAAAAAGGTCGAGACATCCGAATATTTAATTGAAAAAATTATTGGGTAGAAAGTGTTTCTCCTATCAATGCACATGATGTTTAATAATCAAAAAAATATGACCATGCAACACAATCCAAGAATTGACGTGGAAGCGAAACGACATGACAAGTGGAATATTTTTTTCAAAATGTATTTTTGATTGTAGCGTTGACATGAGTGGTGCATGCTTGTTAAATATTCGTGCGAATGGTGGCGCACCGGGAGCCGGGTCGTTTCTTTTCTTTTGTCGTTTGTTTATGGTCACAGGGAGCGACAACTAACTCTCGCGTTATACTCGTGACCGGGTGTTGTCTAATTGAACGAGCCTACTTATGTCAATAATTTTATTTTGATATTAATAACTAATTATTATTTTTAATATTTTTCACAAATTACATTAAGTATATGTAATTACTATTTCGTGACTATTAGAAAGAGTGTAATATGCACCCATTTTGAATAAATACATTGAAATCTTGAAATCGACCGTGGGTTTTTTAACCACTCCTAAAGTCGGGATCTCTTAGAGATTTATATATCACGCAGCTAATAAAACCAATATTTATAATTTATTACGAGGACATGACTTTATTTTTGATCGAACACGAACAATATTTGATTCGTTGCCAGCTGACGTCGTGGATTATAGACTATTATATACAACTTCCTCCAACACTTTCATACACTTTTAATCTAGCACATCACCACAAACGCTCACGCGCACGCTTAAACTTACGTGTCAATCGTAACGTATAAACATATAGAAACATCAATGTGTGTGCATGCTCCTTTATGTTACATATATCACATTTACACAATGTGTATCCACCCTTATGTTATACGCTAATTGCTATTACACGCTAATTCCTATAATAAACAAATAACAATTAAAATATTAAATTATTCATAAAAAAATAGCTCTACATATCTGATTTTGCCCTCGTAATAGGTAACTTAGACATAATATATTTTATTTTTGGACCTGATAAGGCCTTAGTCAGCATATATGCCACTATTTGCTGCGAAGGCATGTAGTGTATCTCAATTTCTTCTTTAATACACGCTTCTCGAACAAAATGATACCTTATATCGATATGTTTTGTTCGATTGTGATTCATTTTATTTTTTGATATTTTATATTTGATTTTCGTTATTGATAGCTACGGGTTTGCCGCAAACTTTATTTGTTATGCTGTTTTATAAGCTTTTAAAGTAAATAGCTTTTTTAGAAGCAACGCTAAGGCCTAAATTGTCCGCCTCAGTGGAAGATAAGGCAACGCATCTTTGTTTGCAACTTTCATAGGAGATAAGGTTATCGTCTAGCATGAAAATAACTACTGTAAAGGATTTTTAATCATATGACCCGCCCCAATCCGCATCAACATAGACATTAAGCTCAAGTTTATCTGACTTTCGGAAAATAAGCGTATAATTTGAAATCCCCTTTAAATATTGCAGTACCCGTTTTGCACATTTCAAATCAATTTTAACGTAACACGAATTAAACTGTGACAAAACACTAACAGCATGCGCAATGTCTGGCCTGCTGTTTTGAACTAAGTAGTTTTAACATCCAATGATACTTTGATATGGCAACCTACAACCGGTATCAGTAGCCTTCTCCAATTTAAGACCTAATCCTAGGGGGGTTATGACTGGTTTTCCATCCGTCATAATAAATTCCTTTAATGTTTTAAGAACATATTTTTCTTGAACTAGATAAATAGTATTTTCATCTCTCCTTAGCCTCATACCTAAAACATGTCTCGCTGGACCTAAGTCTTTCAATTGAAACTTTTTCAATAATCCAGCTTTAAGCTTTAACTTCGCATCTTCTTGACGCCTTGAACAGAACACAAATTTATCGTTGACATATATTAACTAAGATAATCCTATCATAAACACCCTCTGATAAAGACATGGCTCAATTTCAGATTTAATGAAACATAAGTTTAGCTTCTCCCTGTCAAGCTCATAGAACCAGAAGCGTTCGATGCCTGCTTGAGTCCGTACAATGATCTTTGCAATTTACATAATTTAGTTTCTTGACCTTTGGTAACTGCTCCTTTTGTTGAAGCATGTAAAATTTCTTCTTTTAACTTACCATAGAGAAATACAGTTGTTACATCCCATTGGTCAATTAGCCAATCGTATTCGGCAGCTAATGAAAATAGCAGCTGCAAAGTCGAGTTTGTCATAACTGAAGAGTAAGTTTCGTTATAATCTACGCCACATACCTTTGTAAATCTTTTAGCAACGAGCCTTGATTTATATTTTTCAACCTAACTATCGCTATTCATTTTGAAAACCCACTTGCACTCAATTAGTTTCTTATCACGTGGTAGATCCACTAATACCAAGTTTGGTTTTGTCGTCCATGGCCTTGTGCCATAATTCACGATCGGGCCTGCTTCTTCTATCGTGATTGGATCACCATCGATATCTACAATAGCGTTAGTACACACAGATGTATAGTCTACTGGTTTTCGTTCACGTAGATTATATCTGCGTTCAGTTGCTTCTTCAGTGTTCATAGTAATTGGTACACTATCGACTTGAATAGCTTCAGGAAGTGGTGCACCTGTCTCTGCGTTTGAAGTCTCTGCTTCTTGAAAACTACAATCACTGCGCAAATTAGAACTTTCGCTCACAGATTCTGTTCGCTACTCCTTTATATTCATAGGAACGACTGTGTTCTTCAGCGGCTTCGTACCATCTCCAGGAAATATATTTTCTATAAATTCAACATTTCTGGCTGTGATCACCTCGCAATATAGAAAACCAGCCAAGTGCGAGTTTAACTTGCGCACCGAGGGTCCCTTATTACCAGATCTCCATGTATGGAACTGTGAAATCACAACTTAATAGACATTTCAATAAAATATAATATCAAAGCTATTTATTTATATTTTGAACATATTCCTTGAACGATGAAAAAATGTGTGCCCCTCAGTTACCTAATGTTATTTTAATAAACTTTTTCTCCATTTCAAAAAAATAGTCTTACTGTCTTAGTTGTTAAAGGGTTTAGGGTAAAATTCCGAGTCGACGCTACACCTACCTATTTTATTTCTTTGGAAGTCATCAAAATGTTTGCTTGTCATGTAAGGCTGATTGAATAATCAGGGAAATTTTCAATTTATTATTTGTTATCATTTCTATATGCATCCCACCAGAGCTATGATGTATGCTATATTATGTTTATTTTAAGTTTCAGTATGGGGAATTTCAAAACTATAGGAGATAGAGAAAAACGCTCTTAGGAGCCGTTATCTCAATTTAAGAGACAATAGATATTTTGTGATTTCACTATATAAACCAAAAAATGTATGGAGACCATAGGACTAAAGTTGCTAGAAGTTGGGGAAATTAACGTTTTAGTTTTCTTTAATAGTTACGTGGAAACTAAACTTACTGGCCGATTTTCAAATTGAAAAGGGAAAAAGAATAAAACATTCAGACTTAAAAAAAATAAGTTGTTCCTTTCTGTCATTCATTAAATGCATAATTTAGTCAATTAATTAGTCGTGTTCAATTAATTCAATGGCAAACTAAATAGGTAAATGCCTCAATCGTTGTTATTTTATTATAACAGCTCATATACGTCCCCACCGAGGGGCTCGAGCCTACCCTGAATCGTTGTAAAATTCCGAAAAAATGAATTTATTGAGAGGTTATCATTTAAATAACAGGAACCAAACATTGGCAATTGACTGGTATCGTAATGAATTCTCCCTGAGAGAAACGCCAAGTCGGCCATACTTTGGCCACAAAGTTGAACAATTTACTGAGGCACGGAAGCTTCAAGAAGCCTCACAAAAAACATTCCTTCACCATCAGTGGAGATGTAGAAATAAATGTTTTGTGTTTTGTTGAGAGTTTTCCGGATATTTCGTCGAGAGATATCGCTACGGAAATGGCTATTGCACATCGTGCTGTAATGAGGATACTTAAAAAGTATATATACAAACCGTATCGACAAGAATGTATTGTTCAGAAACTTCTCGAAAGCGAACATGCGAGAAAATCAGCATTTTGTAATTGGGTTATCCACCGTGTAACACGGGACACAAATTTTTTGAGCCGAATTCTTTGGACAGATTAGACTAACTTTTCAAATAATGGTAAACTGAGATTACTTCTCCGATTTATTCATTTCTTTTTGCAGCGTTTTTATGACGTAAACTTATAATGCCACGTATCATTTCAGGGATGTATAACTGGCGCAACAACCATTACTGGTCTACAGAAAATCCTTTGCGAACCACTGAAAGCAGCAACTAAATTAGCTTTTCATTTAATTGTTGGTGAAGGATTTTCGAGAATAAAGTCGGGTCCATTCAGTTTTACGGTGAGAACCCTTCGAACATACCTAGATATTCTCAGAAATCTTGATGATGATTTAGATGATTTGCGTTTGGCATATTCCAATTCCATTCCAATAAGATGGAGCCTCTGCGCACAATAGTCGCCTTGCACAAAATTACCTCAACGATAGGTTTGGAAACACGTGGATAAGAACTTATGGCAAAGTCCAGTGGCCCGCGCTGTCACCTAATTTAACGCCCATGGATTTTTTTCTATAGGTCACTTAAAAAATGAAGTGTACAAAAATCACTACGACATTGTTGATAATTTAAAATATTCATTCCGTTAAATGCTAAACACAATACCATACATTTCATTGAGAATTGCAACTCAGGGAATGCTTCGCCGAAGTCTACTGTGCTTTGGCGAAAGTGGAGGACATTTCAAAAGAATTTTAAGATAAATTTTGTTCCGTGGGATTTAGTCCACATTTAGGCACTATAATTTATTTAAAAAAAGTAAGCAAATTAAAACATTACTCTGAAAACTTTAAATCTCTATATTATTTAATGAAAAAACATTTTTTTTGAAAACTTAATCTATCCACAAACTAGAATTTGGTGACTTGCTAATGTGTATAAAGTTTCATTAGAATCGACCCATCCATTTTCAAGCAGAAGTTATTTAAAGTTTGTATAGGAAACGCGTATGAGAGCGTCGGTGGCGTTATGGCGAGGGCCGCTACCTCCTGTCCGGAAGGTCTGGTTTGAATCCTGCCACGTAGTAATGTGTTTTCGAATTTCGATTTCATAAGTAGTACGTTTTGTTAAGAAGGGTAAAGGAAAAACATCATGAGGAAACCTGCACACGCCTGCGAAGAAACTCGAAGGTTGTGTGTGAAGTCGACCAACCCGCACTGGGCCCGCGTGGTCGTCTAAGGCCCTATCGCCCTAATTCAGGGTAGGCTCGAGCCCCTCGGTGGGGACGTACATGAGCTGATTTAATAATGGGAAACGATTTTGTGAATACGCTCATAAGATTGTGAATACTTTAGTTATTTGGTGCAGTAAACTATTATATCAGATTTATAACGACATGACGACATGACGCAAGTGTTTGTGGATAATTATCTTCTTTGTAATTTTTTATTTCTGTAATTAAGTTCCCTATTGTGAGTATATATTGTTTTATTAGTGTTTAGTAACGTTTGTTTAATTTGTTTCCTTGCATGTCATTGTTAGTAAGCAGAATTACGGTAGGTATGCAGTAAGAATCAACGATAAGATAAGGTTCTTATTGTGGTTCATTTAAAGAAAATTACTCACTGGAAAATTACGCATCATGCGACAATTTCCTTTCTCTATAGACATGTTGTTCGCAAACAAAATAGAAGCTAAAAGTTATCCTGTGTTATTACTATATCATCACATCAGCTCATATACGTCCCACCGAGGGGCACGAGCCTACCCTAAATTAGGGTGATCGGGCCTTAGTCGACCATCGGGCCCAATGCGTGTTGCTTGACTTCACACACTACCTTTGAGTTTCTTCGCAGGTGTGTGCAGGTTTCCTCACGATGTTTTCCTTCACCGTAAGAGCGTCGGATAAACGTACATCATCATTACAGCTCATGTACGTCCCCACCGAGGGGCTCGAGCCTACCCTGAATCAAGGCGATTAGGCCTTAGTCGACCACGCGGGCCCAGTGCGGGTTGGTCGACTTCACACACAACCTTCGAGTTTCTTCGCAGGCGTGTGCAGGTTTCCTCACGATGTTTTCCTTCACCGTTAAAGCAATCGGTAAGTATGTACGTAAGTTTTTGAAAAACTCATTGGTACATTGGCTGTCCAGATTTGAACCCGGTACCTCTGGTTAGATGGACCGAGTCGTTACCGGTTGAGCCACCGACTGCTTTTTTTTTTAAAAACGTACATATGTAATCGAAATTTCAAAACTCATAAGTACGTGATTAGGATTCGAACCACGACCTCCCGGACAGGAGTTCGCGGCCCTTGCCATTACGCCACCGACGCTCTTATTACTAGCTTTAACTCGTAACTTTGCCCGTGTGAATATTTTATGACTTTCTTCGCGAGCACGAAATCTAGTTTTATCCAGATACCTCGGTTACTATGTTGGGGTATGCTTTATTTACGGGATAAACAGTACCAGTCAGTACCTAGTCTTTGTCACTTCCCACCGCGATAAACTTTTGAAAAAATCATGTTGCTCTATTGTGACGTGAATGATGGATAAACAAACCAATAAATAAACAGACAAACTAGATTGTTCTTCCTAGACCATACGATACTTTTTTTGAGAAAATAACTCGAGGTCATGGTGAAACCTATTTGAAATCACATAATATCAAATTCAAACATTATGAATGTTAAAGTTCAAACTCCATTTTTTATTTTTTTTTATTTATAATTGCTAACCCCTTGGCATCATCTCGCCTGATGGTAAGTGACGATGATGCCGAAGTTAGAAGTGGGCTTACCAAAATTCTCCAATGCAATGGAGAACTGGCTATCTTATATTCAAGCCGGAACACATCAATGTAGTTAACATTGATGTTTGGCGGCAAGACTTTAATAAGATGGTGGTAGCTAGCTGGGCGGGCTTAGAAAATGCCCTACCACCAACCAAACCGGGTCTTACAAGTTGACACTACCGGGAACCGAACCCGCGACCTCCTGGTGTGAAACGAATGGACTAACCATTACGCCACGGAGGCGGTCGAAACAGTATTATCATTTCTTTATATCTTTCTCTATTAAATCAAATGAAATTACGGTCATTTTCCACCAACCCATTTCAGAACGTCATTTTATCCAGTTTCCCGCCCGAATTTTTTAGAATTCATTCGCGTAATTTAATTCAAAACGAGGATGTCAGTGGAAAAAATAAATGTACACGTATTACATTGTAATATATAATATTTTTCTAAACACCTCTGTGGCGTAATGGTTAGTCCCTTCGTTTCACACCAGAAGGTCGCGGATTCGATTCCCGGCGGGGTCAACTTTGTAAGACTCGGTTTGGTTGGTAGTAGGACATTTTCTCAGCTCGCCTGACTAGCTACCACCATCTTATCTCAGTCTTGCGGTCAAAAATCAGTGTTAACAGCATTGATGTGTTCCGGCTTCAAGATAAGATAGCCAGAGCCCCATTGCGTTGGGGACTCTTGGTAATTCCGCTTCCATCTTCGGCATCATCGTCACTTACCATCAGGTGAGATGATGCCAAGGGCTTATCAATTGTGGATTAGAAAAAAATATGTAGGTACAGTATTTTATTGTATGATGATAATCACCATATCACGTCCTCACCGAGGGGCTCGAGCCTACCCTGAATTAGGGCGATCGGGCCTTAGTCGACAACGCGGGCCCAGTGCGGGTTTGTCGACTTCACACACAACCATTGAGTTTCTTCGCAGGCGTGTGCAGGTTTCCTCACGATGTTTTCCTTCACCGTAAGAGCATCGGATAAACGTACATATGAAATTGAAATTCGAAAACACATTGGTACGTGACAGGATCCAAACCACGACCTCCAGGACAGGAGGTAGCTGCCCTTGCCATTACGCCACCAACACAGATAATAATGATGCTTTAACCTATATTTTTCTGTCAAAAATATCTAACAACATATAATACAAAAGTCATTACCTAGTTAAATTGTAGGAAACACGGAAAGTGTTTTTTCAGTTCGCAAAGAGCGCGCCTTGAAAACATGTTTGCGAAAACAGATTTGATTGATGTTATTGTCAGCCGAAGATCGAGGGTTTGGAAGGGGCCGGAGGGAGGGGGGGCATAATTAGTTAAGTGATGTTATAACCGTTTCGAGTCGGTAAGGGACTTATACAACGCTCCAATGAGCAAAGTGCTTAAGTGTTGATCATTGAAGAGAAAACGAAGTTTCTATGATCGCTCGTTTGGAATTTTTATTGAATATTAACCGCCTTCGTAAATCAGAGGCACAGTTCACTAGCTTTACACAGGAGGTCGCGGGTTCGATTCCCGGCGGGGTCAATTGTAAGACTCGGTTTGGTTGGTGGTAGGGCATTTTCTAAGCCCGCTTGGCTAGCTACCACCATCTTATCTAAGTCTTGCCGCCAAATATCTTGACAAGCTTGATATTTTGACAGCGATCATCTTCAGGCAGACTCTCTGGCAGACTCAGTCTGCCCGAAGATGGTGTTCGAAACCGGTCGCTGACAAACTATAACGTGTAGTTTTATTTATATTATGTGGAATTGGTGCAAATATATACCAAAATGTGTAATATAATGTTCCATCAAAAACCTACAATCAAAAGTATCAACTGAATCAAAGTATTACGATATGGCTTTCAGTAGCGCAAAGCCTTTGATGTCCCTCGATGCCGCCACGGCGGCGTAGGTACAAGCAGTAGGTACTAGCCTGTAGCCAGCCTGACGGCTGTGCCCCGCCGCCCACTGCCCCGCAAGTACCCTTCCGTTGCTCTGCGTAAGTACATTCGTTGCACTACTGTAAGCTGCTATATAGTAATACTGTGACTGAATTAAGCTAGACACAAAAAAATCAATCAAAAAGGAACCAGCTGAAGAGGTGATCGATTACATGAACCTATATCTATAGTAGGACAAAGTAATGGTACATTACTGCAGAAGCCGGGAAAGTAAGCGCTCTCATCATCATAATCATCATCATCATCATCATATCAGCCGAAACACGTCCACTGCTGTGCAAAGGCCTCCCCCAAGGATTTCCATGACGACCGGTCCTGCGCTGCCCGCATCCAATGGCTTTAAACTCTACTCGTCCAGCAATTGCCGTTCCGGCCGAGATTTGGACATTTTTTTTTTTTTTTTTTTATTAACAATTGGTAAACCCTTGACAACATCTCACCTGGTGGTAAGTGACGACGTTGCCGAAGATGGAAGCGGGCATACCACGATTCCCCAACGCAACATAAAGTGCTTTACTCAAACAAAGCAAGAAAATGAAAAGAATAATCCTTACTTAATATTATAAATGTGAAAATGTGTTTGTTTGTTTGTTTGTTACCTTTTCACGCTTCAACGCCTTGACCAATCTTAATGAAATTTGGTATGCAGGTAGCCTGTGTCACAAGGAAGGACATAGGCTACTTTTTATCCCGTGAAAATAGCACAGCCCGATGCAGTTCCTGAGGGAACTAAAAATATACTCTTTTTTGGTTAATTTCTTTAACATTTCAACAGAACAATGGATTTTGTGATTTTTTGCACAGAGATGGTTGAGGGGATAGGAAATGACATGATTTACTAATAAGCATATCCTGACCGCGAGTCGCTTGCGGCTCGCGCACCGCGCACCCTCTAAGACAGTCATAAAAAAGATGTCCACGCGGGCGAAGCCACGGGCAAAAGCTAGTTTTATATAATTTTAAGTAAAATACACTAGATTATTTAAAACCATGACCAAAGATTATGGGAATGCCGTGACACACACACACACTTTTGCTTTTCCACCGAGTTTACTTTTTTAAATCACAGTGCCGCCGTCACCACACTGCCGCCGGTCCGTTCTAAATTTTAAAAAAAAAACAGCCCACGAACCTCAGACAAAGGAGCTTTATATCCGAATATGGTGTTGACACTAGGCTGTATGAGATTTGTGTTATGTGCCTCTCATGTGTTATAAGATTGTTGCTATTAAAAAATAGGAAGTAATATTATGTAACTGCATAATAAACATTCAGTCCGCAAAATAACTACTTGAGCGGCAAGATTTCATGATTGAGCGGCAGAAAAACATGTCTATAAGCAGTATATTTGATTGGTATGCATATTTAAAACATGGTGAGCAAAATAACTAATTGGATTGCGTTTTTGTTGAAAAAGGGGCGTAGCCCCCGCCACCCATTTAAACCCCCAACAAACCTTCGGGATCCCAGGGGGATGTGGGAGTATCAGGGCGGGGAAAGCACGCGGGTCCGACTTCGTCGACAACTCAACACTGTAGGAAGAGTGTGGTACGGGGAGTTCTAAATGGAAGCGGGAGCGAGCGAAGCGAGCTCGGACTTGTGGAGCACCCCGACTCGGATCCGTTAGGTTCGGAGACTGTGCGGGGAGGCGAGCTTAGCGTTCGTAGTGTTAGGTTTAACATGAGAACACAGAAGTAGGATCCCCGAAGGGGCTCCGTCGACCACTCAACACTGTAGGAAGAGTGTAGTACGGGGATGTTTAAAATAATTACAGCCATCCAGAATGACATAAATTGCTGATTGATTTTGAAATGTTTGCTGACCATGAGTTGCTGACCAATTAGCTATTTCTGCTCACCGATTATATTTTTCTGCTCACAGAAATAACAATACTATGCTAACCATTTAATTGACACCCTAAAAAATATACTACTCTCCAGTAATGAAATATACAAGCCGGGAAGTAGTTTTATTTTTAATTTTTAGAGTCTCGTACCCAAAGAGTATAAACGGGACCCTATTACTAAGACTTCACTATCCGTCTGTCTGTCCGTCTGTCACTAGGCTATATTTCATAAACCGTGATAGCTAGACTTGAAAATTTTCACATATGATGTATTTTTGTTGCCGCTTTAAAAACAAATACTTAAAATTTTAAAAAATTAAAAAAATACAGAAAACGTTTTTTTTTAAAAACGCGAAGAAATTAGCGCCATCAAGTATGATGGTACGGAACCCTATGTATGCGGTTCTAACTCGCATCTGGCCGTTTTTTTTGTATTACGTATTTCCTGTCTTCTTTTTAAGAATATGAAGCGAATAATTCCATAGCGTGTTTGAGTAAAATAAATTTTTACTTTCTCGTAAAAGCTAAGAAATGTTTGTAAAACAAATTAACTACGGTTACTTAGCTTTAACTAGACTTGATGAAAATTTTCCCAATAATTTGGGTTTGTATGAGGGGTACATTATTTAGATTTTGGAATCCTGAAATGATGAATTACTCAGGGCCTTATTAAGACACAGTTATTTAAAAAAGTTTCATTTAAATCGTTACAGCCATTTATGAGAAAAAGTAACAACTAACTAACCTGGATTTGTATGGGGAGTACCTTATTCGGAATAAAGAGCTATCGCTGTAGGCCAGATAAAGTTATGACAGTCAGAGTTGGTTACAGTTGGACATTTCGTATACCATCCTCAAACTGCATCGTCACTTTCCATTATAGGTGACGTAGTAAGTATTTGACGTACTATTTTTTTTAATTAAAAATATAAAATAAAAACAACATACCGTTTTTTTTTTTAAATCGTTAAAGTAGTTCTAGCATTAAAAATAATGTGATTTGTTACTGTTGTGGCAACCCTAAAAATCAAGTAAGAAAAAAATTCGGCTAGAGATATTTAAGTAACATTTCCATAACCCAAGTTTTATCAAAATCTGGTCAGCAGTTTACACACACACACACACAAATCAAAATCTCAAGTGAGATTTTTTTTTCCATCACAATTGGTACAAAATTGCTTTATCAATAAAAATAAGATCATTTTTGGGCTACAATACAGTGAGCTATACTTTGTAATAAAAAAAACCCCAGAAAATCCCAAATAACAATTAGTAGTATAGTTTTATTGATTTAAACAATTTATACTAACAAAAAATATGTATTTTGTTTCAGATAGTTAAATGTTATCTTAAAAATGATACTAAGTAAATCGGAACCTGAGGCCGAACCATAAGTAATGTAAAACCATGAACACCCACACAACACACAAACGTCAGCAATGGCAAACAATGAGAACAAGGCGTCAGAACCCGATCAAGTTTAAGATGAAGTCGAGCTCGTCAAATTTGCTGAAAGCCGTGATCATTTTTTCATTGTTGCCTTATAGCTCAACGCTAAGCTTGCCCAGCAGTGATCCTGCGCCAGGCCGGTCCCCTGGACCTCCCGAAGAGATAAAAAGCAACATAGAAGCTGAAAAAGATACATTTATTACCATAGAAACAGAAAGAGATAGAGAAGAAAAAGTAGAAACCATAGATTACGATGAAACAACAACCAATGTGGAAGGAATTGACACGACTAGTGACGTAGTGAGTGCCAGTGAGATAGACAGTGATGCTTGTGCCTTTGCAAGGGTGCCAAGTGACAGTGATGAGATGGTAACTATCGGAGATGAAATGAGTGATGTGAATTTGACAGTCAATCACCCCGTGTTCGATACAGAAGAGCTGGTGAGAGGAGTCGTTTATGATGGTAAGTGTTTTTATATAATAGAATAAATTGCAACATTTCTATAATGTCTACTAACCTTTAGCTTGAAAAATACACAATTCAATAATGCTTACAGTTGCAATATACTCGTATGTAGTAAATTAACTATCAAAAGAAGATTCTACACTTTTAGGAACGAAACTCTACAAACATTAACGAGCACAACAGTTTGAAAGACAAATTCAACTTTGTAGTTGATAAAATGTTCTACCACACATCGACATATATCAAGGTCAATTTTCCAACTGCAAATATACCTAAGTGTGTTATCGCAAGAAGTAATAACTTTACTTGTGCTGTGAGACCTTGCTCCTTGCTAAATATCATGATTCTAGGTCAACAGGAAGTACCCCTATAGGTTTTCATTTACTTGCGAGTATCAAAATAAGTGACAAAATGGCCGTAAAAAGGCAGTATAGTGTGTGCTACTAAAGATGAGATAAGACAAATCACGTAAAACATTAAAAAGGACAAAGTAGGAAAATGTGTTACGACGTGTACACCTATATTTAAAAAGAAGCAAAGAATCATAGATCCTTACTAATGTTATAAATGTGAAAATGTGTTTGTTCGTCTGTTTCACGCTTCAACACACACACCTCGACCAATCTTGGTAAATTTGGTTTGCAGGTAGCCTGTGTCACCGAGAAGGATATAGGCTACTTTTTATTCCGTGAAAATAGCATAGTCCGATGCAGTTTCTGAGGAAACTGGAAAATACTCTTTTTTTTGGTTAATTTCTTAACCATCGCAACGGAACAATGGATTGTTGTGATTTTTTGCACAGAGATGGTTGAGGGGGTAGAAAATGAAAAAAGAAAATAAAAGAATAAAAAAATAAAAAAGAATAAAAAGTTTATTTGCCAAAAATATATACATAAGATTAGTTTACTTACGAAATACTATTTGGCATATCATGACATAGTTACCGAGAGATCTGGGGAAAACTTATTTTCACACTCGCGCACGTCAGCGTCGCTACGGTGCAACGAATCGAAGTGATTTATTGTATAGAATTGGTTGAGGGGCTGGGAAGTGACATAGACTGCTTATCAGAATAGACAGTTTGCGGCTCGTGCACCACTCACCCTCAAAGACAGTCATAAAAACGATGATCACGCGGGCGTAACCGCGGGAAAAAGCTAGTAGTTATATTATGGATAACTATTTTATACACTTCCCACTTTTCCTTTTTAATGTTTTACGTGATGCTTCAAGTTGCATCTTTAGTGGAACACCCTTTTCTTGCTTTGTCTTAGAAGTTTGATATATTCACAGCTTCAAAGGACCAAAGACTTAATAATAATACTTAATATTCTTTTGTTAACACATCATTTGTTTTAAATGAAATAAAGAGTTTACAAACAAACAAACAAGACTTAAGAATTTGGTATAAAATTCCAATTTGATACCTCTACGCATTCCTGAGAAAAAGGGTCTTGACAAATAAACTGACTAATTGACAGACAGATAGACAGACTACGAAGTGATCCTGGGTTCATTTTTTTGAGGTTCGGAGTCCTAAAAATTATTGATTATTTGTCTTTTCCCGTGTCAAACTCTTTGGTTAGTTGTAGCTTCTCTAATGTGTAGTTTTGTCCTACACAGTCTTATGATATACTCGTAACAGATGTTTGTATTAAATTACCGCCGCCCTCGGAAGCCCATCGCAAAACAACCTGACTTTGAGCTGGCTACATACCAATCAACCTGAATATCAGTTTTTTTTTCGAAAGGACAAGCTCGTTGTTGGCCGTGGGTGCCTTTATAACTTCACCGGACAGGGGAGGCAGGTGAGTGCGGAGGGCACTCAACCTAAATGCAAAGCAAAAAGATGCAACTGCCTAAGGGCGCCCAGGTGGGCACGGATCTCGTCTCAGGTCGTTGCTTGGACGGGGGAGGATCGGAGAGAAGCGGCGTGGTACGTGCCGGTAGCGCTGGTAAGCGCCAGAAGCGGGGGGACGACGCCCTCGCCGGCGAGGGCAGAATGTCGGTGCAGTGTTAACCTGAATATCAGATTTTTAATGATCCACATAAAGTAGTCATCTATAACGCACTACTGTTTTGATCTTAGGCCCCCAGGAAGCTCGAGTTTCCATACAAACGTAGTTCCCTTTTAATACATAAACTGAACGCCGGATTGAGTCTCAACTTTGCGAACATATTGAGTAGACACACATAACGATGTTTGTAATTAGTTTTCGATGTAAGTATACTCGTACTAATATAAAACGGAAAAAAAAATAAGAGAATTTAGTTTCAATATATGTTTCAATATACTACGATGCAACCTAAATATACAAACATCGATATGGTGTCTACTCAATATATTCGCAAAGTTTGGACTCAATCCGGCATACAGTTTTTGTATTAAAGCGGAACTACGTTTGTATGGAAACTCGAGCCTTCTGGGGACTAGGGATTGCAATCCGGTGTCATTTTCAATCCGGCCGGATTTCACCGGATTGACGCCAATCCGACCGGATCCGGACGGATCCGGCCGGATTTTAAAGTTACTTAGGGCCTAGTGTTTAGTGATTTTTAGTTTTGATAATAATACATAAAAAGAAAAATAAAATACGTATTTATGGAAAATTAAATCACTTTTAATTATATTTTTTGGTATTAATTGTAATTATTGGTACTATTTGTACTAAATGAAATTATGAAACTATTCTAAATAATAAATTAAGTACTAAGTAATCAGTCTGACTCTCACTTATTGCTGTAAGTATCTGAAAGTACTTAAGTAACAATACTATTAAACTCTTATTAATAATCTACACATACTTAAGTTAACAAAACAGTCTTTTAAATTTGTACTTATAAAATCAACTTCAGTTCATAATCCTAAGAAACAATAAAACAAGAAGCATTTATTTTATGCAATGCAAAATGCAAGTGAATATTATTTCTGTGCCTGAAAAAACGATCTAAGAAAACATATAGTGTTGATTGTACTGTCTCCTAATCTGCTTCTGATGGCTCTACAAATATAACCTGCAGCAGAAAAGGCCCTTTCTGCCTCAACACTGGTTGGCCTAATCGCCATTAAGTAACTGTAGATCACCGATAAGTGTTTTCCTTTTACTCCTTCTACTTCATACGCAGTCATTTCTTTTTTAAGTATTTTCTCATAATCTGTTTCTTTTTTAGCTTTAACTTTCCCCCTATACCCTTTTTTTTCTTGCAGGATTTGATTTTCCAATTCCTCTTTTAATGTAATGTTTTTTTCTATTGGCTTCTTTTTTTTCTTCTCCTGTTTCGTTTAAGTATTAAAATCGGTTCTGTATTTTAGATTTTACGGTGGAGTGGAACATACTTAAATACAAATCCACATAAATATTTAATTTACATAGTGTCAAGATCATAACACTTCCTATTGGCTTTGCTGTAGTCGTGTAAAAAGAATGAAACAGTGATTCAAATTATTATAGGTAAAAGACGCATTGCATTGCATGACAAACAATACAATAAATACCTAGCTAACCTAACCTATTTAACAATTCAAATACAACATAGATTATTCAATGTTTTTTCGTCATGTAACCATAACCACTAATTAGGTAAACAATGTGTTTGTCAACTTACGGTTTATCTCGACAGAATAATCTAATCAATCACTCACACACGTTTCGATTAGTTTCGTTCCATACTTTCGAGGTCAAAGGTCAAGTGGTGACTGACAAACAAGTGCAGGCAGTGCCGCGGCACGTTTAGCGATCTGGCATCGTCGCGCGCGCGCGCTTCGTTGCATACAGTACAGCTTTTCGCGTATTTTTTGCTTTACCGGATCCGCCACCGGATCCGGCGCCGACTCACCGGATCCGGTAGGTCCAAAAACACGCCGGATCCGCCGTATTACCGGATCCGCCGGACCGGATTGCAATCCCTACTGGGGACCCTTGAGTTTGCAAACAAATAATATAATATAACTCACACAAAACACGACAAATCATTGTATTCAAAGGCGGTGATAGGCTGGCTTATACGTTAATGTTAACTGAGGCTTATAATATATACTCGTCCTTCTGAACAACAAGGGTGGGTCCGTCGAGTCAATAAAAAAAAACCATCCAAGTGCGAGTCGGACTCTGGCAGAGTAGGGTTCCGTAGTATTTTCAAAAATAAATGTACCTTTTAAAATACAAGATTATATTTGCAATTGGTAATAGAATACTTTGTTGGGAAAATCTATGAACTTTTTACAAATCCAATTGCACTCCTTTAGTTGGTCGTCTATTACTCCTTAACTAAGAAAGATAACTTAACCGTGATAAATTTCCTTTTAAATTGATTACATGTCCTACTATTTACAATTTTTTTCGTATGTTTTTTAATGCAATTTAGCCTTAATATTTCGCAAACCGATCCCTAGTACGTCATCGCAAAAAATTCTGCCCCTCTCTGCATGTAGGGGAAGTACCCTAAAAATGTTTTTTCAAGATTTTATTGTACCACTTTGTCAGCGTGATTAATATTAATATGTATATCCATCCATGCCAATTTACAGATTTCTAGTACGATAGTCAATTATCTAAGCCGCGGACAGACGTACAGACAGAGACGAGCAGACTTGCCGAAACTATAAAGGTTTCTTGTTGACTTCGGAATTCTAAAAACGAACTCTTTATAAAAATCGTTAAGTTGTTTGGCCAATTTTGTCCATTTTTGTATGGAGGTTCCAAACTTTTTTCTGACTGTGAATATCAATTCATTTCAATGTATTTATTCAAAATAGGTGCAAATTAAAATCTTTCTGATAATCATAAAATAATAATAACATAATTTTATTTGTAAAAAAATCAAGAAATAAACAATCATTAGTTATTAATGTTAAAATGCAATCATTGAAAACAACCAGATTATGTCATTAGAACATGAAAACATTATGACACGAAAAGTTATACATAAAAATCAATGAATGCCATTGATACCTTTGACAGGAGTAGGTCAGTTCACACGGACAGCACCCGGTCACGATCAATATGATGAGTAGAAGCCCAATATTGTTACATTCTGGATTTTCTACATAAAACATGTTCATCTAGATTTTTAACTAGATTCTCATCATTGTTTGTAGTCGGCCTAACTCTGAAGTGGAAGCAGCACCCCCACTTGTGAAAGTTGGCAAAATCGATTTACTAAACTATATGTAGGTACGTACCTAAATACCCAGCTTTTGCGTAGTTCGCGTTAGGTGGTTTGGTATTGTATAGTGCGGCCGTCGAGAGAATGCTGATTTGACATATTATGCTAGTTTGACGTAACTAGTGATGTGCCCGTAGACATCCATAGTAAATACTATGTACCTATCATGTAGATCAAGGTCACTTAAAGGGCAATATGGAGCGTGCTATGCTCGGAGTTTCTCTGCGTGATCGAATCAGAAACGAGGAGATCCGTAGGAGAACCAAAGTAACCGACATAGCTCTCAGAATTGCTTAACTTAAGTGGCAGTGGGCGGGGCACATAGCTCGTAGAACAGATGGCCGTTGGGGCAGTAAAGTTCTCGAGTGGCGACCGCGCACCGGAAAACGTAACGTAGGTAGGCCTTCCACTCGGTGGACCGATGACCTGGTGAACGTCGCCGGAAGCCACTGAATGCGGGCAGCGCAGAACTGGTCGTCATGGAAATCCTTCGGGGAGGCCTATGTCCAGCAGTGGACGTCCGTCGGCTGGTATGATGATGATGATCATGTAGATATAACATATAACGAAATAAAATAGCCATTGCCAAAATAGTGTTGCCAAACCCGAGACTAAAGTGTACTTTGTGGACCGTCGATTTTAGGGGTGGTAATGTGTGAAGAGGGTGGAAAATAAGAGAAATTGCGTGGCAGGAAACTAATTATTTGTCAAATTAAGCAAAATTTGTTGTATTGCGGTTGAATATTTATTATTTCCTTGCAATCGAAGTGAAAAGCAGAGTGTCAAACTCGAGCATGAAACCCATTTTACCCTCGACGTGACTATCCACCCTCGCCGTACCGGCTGGGATGGCTTAATGAAAGTCTCGGGTAAAATGGTTTGGTTTATTTCTTTTGTTGTACAATTTACTATTGTTATTACATAAGCGTATCACTTTTAAGCCTGAAACTTTTATGGTTAATTGATTTGACCACAAGAAATAATTGTTTGTATGGGAATGAATTCATAATCATCATATCATCATCATATCAGCCACAAATCGTCCACTGCTGGACAAAGGCCTCCCCCAAGGATTTCCGGTCGTCGTGGAATTCATAATATTTTTAACAAATTCATACGTTACAAATATTCATATAATTACAAAATATACCTTCTGTTTTCCCTATTATGTAAACATGAAACTAAATATGTGTTCTGTTACTATTATTTAGTAATAATAAGTTTTTCATGTTTTTAAGCATAGAAACTAAAAATTTATTTGTTTACAATTTCGAAGACTAATAAAATGTAAGGTACATCCTATCGCAGGCTTGAAGTGTCAAATTAGTATTCTCTCGACGGCCGCACTATAGTGGTATAGTTTGCGGGTAAGATTTATAACTTGGAACATTATCAGTAAAATTGATATAAAAATTTTGCAACACTTTTCTGTCGGTAAAAGTTCATGATTATTCGGTCGATTCCAATTTTTTTACTAACGCGTTTTCTGAATATGTCATTAATAGGTAACGTTAAATTAGTTTAAATTCGTCGTTGCGACTTTAGGAGCTCCTAAGTACAGGTACCTATGTAAAATTCATCTTTACAAGATAACCGATTAAAACCGTAAAAGCTCCTAAGTATATGTAAAATTCATCTTTACTAGATAACCAATTAAAACCGTAAAAAAAGATTTTATGCATTTTAATTTGCTATTGTTATCCTTACTAATATTACAAATGTGAAAATGTGTTAATTTGTTTGTTATCATTTCACGCTTTAACACCTCAACCAATCTTAACGTTTGACATGGAGGTAGTCTGTGTTGCTGGAAAGGACATAGGCTACTTTTTATCCCGTGAGCAAAGTCGGATGTAGTTCCTTAGGGAGCTAAAAAAAGGCCGCCTATATGTACAACTTCCTTAATCATTGTTTTTTTTTCTCTTATGTTGTGCAATAAAGTGTTTTCAATTAATCAATCAATCAAAGACTTTTTGGTTGATTTTTTTAACATCGCAATGGACCCCTATGGTTTGTTGTTTTTTTGCTCAGAGATGGACGATGGGGTGGGAAATGACAAACACTACTAATTAGAATAAATAGCCTGAGACAGTTCAATTCCTTTCCAGAATCGCGCACGTTGCCATCGCAACGGATAAACGGATTTACATGCAAAAGCTAGTTTTAAATAAATAGTAGTATGGTAGTTAAAAAAATATAAAACAGTTCATTGTGACACATAAGTGAAGGTGGTTGCGCGTTTTGTATCACATTAGAGCTTTTGAAGTAAAATGTATTAAGGAATTGAGAATAAAACACATGATTTTCAACTAAGAAAATTATATAGTTCTATTATAAATACTTGCAGTGGTTGAATAAAGGTACGTAAGACAACAAAAATTAATATTAAAAACACATCAATTCCTTAGAGACGCATATACACCATACACATAAGATAATTTTAAGAGCGAACGTCCGTAGGTGTAAATCTAAATGCCCTACACGCAAGGAGTTTATAGGTAAATCTGGAGGCCACACTCTACATACCTACTTGAAGCAAAGAAATATGGCCTTGAAGTTTCTCGTTACCGCTCCGTCTCTTTCTAATTAGGAGGTATGAACAAGACGTGTATAGGTGAAGCTCTTGCTCACACCCGCTAATTGAAAAGAGACGGAGCGGTAAAGAGACATTTCAAGGGCATATTTCTTTGCTTCAATTAGGTATTTAGAGTGTGGCCTCCAGTTTTACCTATAAACTCCTTGCCTACACGTGACCGCGGGTGATGCGAAGTGCTACACAGGGCAACCGCCGTCTATCCCTTGGATAGCACGGTTAATTGTGCCACACGGTAAGAGCGAGTGCAAAGATAAGATATTTGAAGTGCCAACTTTATATGAGCAAAAACTTAGGAGATATTGAACGAAGTAAACAAAAATAGAAATTTGAAAAAAATATTCACATTTGAGTTTTTGCATTTAAAAGAGCTCCAAAATTTTAAATAAACCAGTGTAAAAAAGTGATTTCGACAAGAGTGACACATGAGATGTCAACTGTTAAACATTACTGCAAACCTCTGAGTTGGCAATTCAGCTTATACATCTGAACAACTTCGGCTTATCAACCTGTGCGCAATAAAAAAAAATTTTTTGACTTCTAATACAAAATTAGCTGACCAAGATTTTTAATTAGTATGGGAAGACCAAATTTATTTTATTTATTTTTATTTGATTTTATTTTATTAGAGATAAACAGTCATTTACAGATATAAAACTCACACCAATTGTGTAATTAAAGATCTGTAGTCCCCTGTCTTAAATTAAGAGGTACATAATTATTATTATATATATTAAAAAGTAAAAATAACAATGAATAAGATGGTCGCGACTGCACCGTCACAGAAGTGGCGGCAACAACCAGACGCAGATAGCAACAAAACCTCAACTAAGTAGTTAGTTAAAATTCCATTACCATACACGGCCATCAGCCACCACAATCACCAACACCGGCCAATGCAGACATGAGCAACCCTCTAACATTAGTTTGAGTGCAATTAAAAATATCAACATTACTCAATTTATTATTATACAGCTAGCAAGCACGTCTTAAAAAACGATTACTAGTCTAGCATGTTGTATATTGTGGAATTGAGAATATAGCCTTGTGACGGCAATATCTCTCCTGCCGGCGAGGTACACGAAGATATTTTTTTTCTAACAACGAGAGGACATTGACCAAGTTATTTACTATTTTGTAAAGTAGTACAGCGTCAACGCAGTCCTGAAGATGATCAAGAATAGGAATGTTAGGCCTTTTAGCACATGATTCGTAGTCGTTGTGGCAAAAACCTGTTCTATAATCTAGTGATTTGACAATATTCTTATGAATGTCATAGAATGAATGCCGGAGAGTAGAAGCAAACTCAAGATGACTACGAAAGTAGATGTTAAAATGAAGCTTATAAATAGAGGAATTTTTGAAGGGTTTAGTCACCCGAAGTATGAAACAAAGCTGCTTGTCTGTTTTACCTACAATTTTATCTATGTGCAGTACAAATGTTAATATGGAGTCCATAGTAACACCCAGATCCCGGATTTGTGTAACACGCGAGAGAACCGTGTTGCAGAGGTTGTAAGAATTATTAATATATTTCCTTTTTCTACAATAAAGTTATTCATCATCATCATAACAGCTCATATACGTCCCCACCGAGGAGCTCGAGCCTACCCTGAATTAGGGCGATCGGGCCTTAGTCGACCACGCGGGCCCAGTGCGGGTTGGTCGACTTCACACACAATCTGCGAGTTTCTCCGCAGGCGTGTGCAGGTTTCCTCACGATGTTTTCCTTCACCGTAAGAGCGTCGGATAAACGTACATATGAAATCTGAATTCGAAATCACATTGGTACGTGGCAGGATTCGAACCACGACCTCCCGCACAGGAGGCGGCGGCCCTAGCCGTTACGCCACCGACGCTCTCATATAATCAAAATATATCAAATGAATTTAAGTATTATTTTAAAAGATCGCAGTCCGTCTAGTTACAAATAATTCTAAAAAATTTAGTATTATCTAAGTAGAGGAGGACACTATTATTTACCGAAGTTACATCATTGATGTACAGTGGGCAGCACATCAAGCTGGACACTTTGGACTTTGTACCGTTCTTATGCCGTATGTGTATGGGTCAGAATTGCACTACGAGTGTCTAGCTTGATGTGCTGGCCACTATACAAAGTGAACAACAAAAGGGACCCAAATGGGAACCTTGATAGACTCCAGATAAAATACCTTTGTACTGTGACGAGAATCCACCCAATACTACAGCCGACTCCTGTTCTCAACATACGAATTGATCCAGCGCAAAAGGTTACCGTGTATGCTGAGTCTCCACAGTTTCAGCAATAATATGTTATGGCAGATTTTATCAATTTTTTTGGCGAAATCGGTAAACACAGCGTCCACCTGACAATGATTATCCATAGCTGCAAGAATAACATCAAAAAACTCAATGAATTAGTGTCGACACTACGACCTGTTACAAATCCATGACGATTAGGTACAATATACCGACGAACGACGTCAAAAATTTTATTTATTACTAGTGGATGCCCCCAGCTTCGTCCGCGCAGATCCCGTTTTTTGTCGTTCCCGTGGGAATTTCCCAAAATCCTTTCTTAGCGGATGCCCACGTCCTAATTGCTAAGTCCTAGTTTCTAATTGCTATCTGTATTCCAAATTTATTCTTAGTTATTTTGTATTATTTTTTTAATTTATTCTTTGTTTTGTAAAGTTCTCGAGTGGCGACCGCGCACCGGAAAATGTAGCGTAGGAAGGCCTACCACTCGGTGGACCGATGACCTACTACCACTTTTTCTTTTAAAATACTAAATTGACATAATTTTGAAATAGATCGGTATTTCTGATTTCCTCGTAATAGGCATACATAAAATTATATACATAAACATCCACCTACTTCAGAGGGGGAGTATAATGTAGAGATAAGTCAATCACCAGTGATTTGTGATGAATTTCTTCAGGGATAAGAGGGCAACCACAATGAGAGACTCGGCAATAAACGTTACAATTAATTACATATAATTAAATCAAGAATATTAAGATTTGCATTATAATGACCGTTAAATTGTTTGAGATTAGAAAAAGATAAAACTTCGTTAAGAAATTGTACTGCAAAGTTACCGTTAGGTATTAAATGTAAAAAATTCGAGCTGCTATCAGAATTGAAATATTCCAAAGTACCTTCCCATATATTAAAAACTCCAGTCAGTAGAAAAACATTGTTAGGACGGTCAATTATAATGCTACCAGATAAATCGAAGAAGGAGGATAATGCATCACGATATCCCTGGTGCCAGAGGTATGTAAACACATGCTATATTTAGGTATATACTGGATGTAACAGGCAGCGATACCCATATGCACTCAGAGGAGGCGCGGGGCGAAAGACTTATCGCAATACATAGGCTGCAGGCAGCTGGCTGTGGACGGCCACCGCCACCCCGCCACCCTGCTATTCTTCACCCAGCTATTACTGCGATAAATAACATATCTACGATCAAAAAACTCCCTGCCATAGAAATCATAAGTCAACCAGCTTTCCGTAATGCATATAAAATCATAATCTAACTGCGTGACCTGTAAAAGAAAGTCGTGTGATTTAGCACGAAGTCCCGTCACGTTTTGGTAATAACCAATTATGGATTTAGATAGAGCACCTTGTATAGAAAAACGTAACAATGACATATGAATTCTTATTTATTTTTATTATTCCTTGAAGGAAAACATCGTGAGAAAACCTGCACACGCCTGCGAAGAAACTCGAAGGTTGTGTGTGATGTCGAACAACCCGCACTAATTCAGGGTAGGCTCGAGCCCCTCGGTGATGATTCCTCGCTGACAAAGAGACAACACAAAGATTCGTTCTCTACTCGCGTAAACAAACAAGTTTCCGTAGATGTTACATTGACAAGTAGGAATTGCACACAATTCAAAGAAATATATGTATCTGGAATAGACGAATATACTTTTAACGAATGTCGAAAAAGTAACTTTAATTTTACATCATAGACAGCAGGTTCCGCTGCTGAGGCAGCCGCTCGGTCGAAGCACTCAAATTATGCTGCATTGGAACAAACCTACATGTTTGTTCCATTTGCCGTCGTAACGACTGGCTCATGGGAACCGAGGCTAAGGGTTTTGTGCGGGACATTGGGCGCCTTCGCTCCGGGGCCTTCATGGTGCAATAGCTGTCTACAGGCATACAACGCGGCAACGCTGCGAGTGTTATGGACACCTTTGCGCCGGGGACGCTCAGGGGTGGCTTATTTTAGTTTTAGAAATTTTATCAATTATTTTTGAATTTGTATGTTTGACAACTGTAATTTACATGATTAAATAAAAAAAATATATAAATCTAACTCACTGTTTACTCTTACTCGTATTACTTTCGATCTTCAATTTTTTCGCATCAAAATCTTACAGTCGCATATCCATAAAAATAAATAATTGAGCTCGGTTTTTAACTGCCTGACATGTTTAAGCAGTTGTTTGTTTGACGGCGTTAGACGAAGAATAAAGTATCTCATCTGTGGCGTAAGATGGCCCCCGTGTGTGGAGTATGGCTTATATTTCCCGAATTTGGGAAAAGACAGCAGTGGGGACGTTTATGAGTTGTTAATAAACAGAACACACATTCATACTTTAATATTAATAGAATACAAAAGTGGCCACGCTCGGTTAGTCCTCCGTTGATTAATTTCTACCTTTGGTACGTCAGAACTTCAACCAACAGATATGGACCGGCCAACGCGAACAGTGGTTTTGAGGCCTACAGAATGAGCGAATTCACTCATTTCGTCTCAGTCGATCAGTGTTCTATAAATAGGTTGAAGGTCGAAGTGAGAGAAATTTGTTATCTCATTCGTGCTACATTCCGAGTACGTCTCTCTATCTCTGTCATTGCTTATGTTTGAATGAGACTCGGTTGACTATTATAGTGGTGTGTGTATGTGTTTACTTGTAGCTGTATTTGACTCTTTTTTATGAGATTAACTAGCCTTTGCCAGCGGCTTCGCTCGAGTGAACATAGTTTCTATGACTGTTTTCGAGGGTGAAAAATAGTAGCCTTTATGTTAATCCAGGTTCTAATCTGTCTAACTACCAAATTTCATCCAGATCCGTTTATCTGTTGTGGCGTGTAAGAGTAACAAACATCCATACATACATACTAACTTTCGCGTTTATAATATTAGGCGTCCGCCCGCAGCTACGCCAGCGTTGTTTTCGATTTTCCCGTGGGAATAAGACGTTTTCCGGGGTAAAAAGTAGCCTATGTCCTATTCCATACCTAACCTATATTATGTATGCCAAATTTCATCCCGATTTGTCTAGTGATTGAAGCGTAAAAGAGTAACCAACATCCATTCATACAAACTTTCACTTTTATAATATTAGTAGGGTGTATGGATAGGGCTGGTCCATTATATTTGGTCGAAGCGTCTGAATGTCAATGGTTCGGTAGCTAGGAGCATCTCTGTTTCACTGAGAATTATAAATAACGAGTCAGAGAGCACTGACGTTGCGGTAGATTAGACGGGTTCGGTTTGGTCTCGGCGGCAGATTGTTTAACAGTAATTAATAGATTGGGCCGGTCCATTATATTTGGTGGAAGCATCTGAATGTTAATGTAGGTAGCTAGGAGCATCTCTGTTTCACTGAGAATTATAAATAACGAGTCAGTGAGCACTGACGTTAGGGTAGATTAGACGGGTTCGGTTTGGTCTCGGCGCCAGATTGTTTAACAATAATTAGTCTTGATTTTGACATTGCCATCTAAAGTTACGATTAAACGTCCATCTAAATGTAAGGTGGGTGACCCAAATAAGGCCTACCTTAATGTTTTTATTATCTCACTAGCGGGTTTATAATAACAATGCACTGGTTATTTGAAATACTTATATTTATTTATAAAACTTTGTAATAAATGAAAAAAAAAATACTTTTAGTAGTACAAAGTTATTTTTACAGTTTATAAAATTTTTCGTCATTTATACACTACCTGCCTTAATACCCAGATTTAACGCTAAACTTAAGTGTCAGTGGAAGGGGCACAAAGCTCGTAGAACAGATGGCAGTTCGGGCAGTAAAGTTCTCGAGTGGTGCTGTTCACCGGAAGACGTAGCGTTGGCAGGCCTCCCACTCGGTGGACCAGTGCAGATAGGCACAGAGGATATGATGATTAGTGATAAATAATTTAAAGCAAAGAACTCAAAAAAAAACATGTTTTCTTCTAAGAAATAAATTAGCCAAGTAAATTTTGACTTTAAAATATTTTGAAACATCCTACATAATTTCTTCAAAAACTATGAAAACCTTTCAAAGCTCGCCCTTAAAACGTACTAAAGATACCATTTCAAAGTTATTGATTTAGTTCTTGCGTAAGCCGAGCCCAAGCAAAAGATTACATACCTGTTCTAAATCTAATGGGACCTGTGATTAGGACCGAGGTCAAGATCAAATGTACGGGCGGTGGTACTCACTCGCCAGTTTATATACAGGATGGCAGGATAAAAAGAACACAATTTTCTCAAGAAACTTTGCTCATATCGCTTAAAAAACTGTGGACTTCTCATAGAAATCGATCAGCTGATTCGCCAACTTTTTATGAGAAGTCCATAATTCTTACTTCCTTAATAATATTATAAATGTGAAAATGTGTTTGTTTGTTTCTTACCTTTTCACGCTTCAACGCCTTGACCAATCTTAATGAAATTTGGCATGCAGGTAGCCTGTGTCACGAGGAAGGGCATAGGCTACTTTTTATTCCATGAAAATACAATAGCCCGATGAAGTTCCTGAGGGAACTGAAAAATTACTCATTCTTTGATTAATTTCTTTAACATCGCAACGGAACAATGGATTGTTGATGTTTTCCACAGAGATGGTTGGGATGTGGGAAATGACATGATTTACTAATAAGCATATCCTGATATAGTTCCGAGGGATCTAGAAAAAAATCATGTCCACGCTCGCGTGTCTCGCGCACCACGCGAGTCTAAGACAGTCATTACAATGATATCAACGCGGGCGAAGCCGCGGGCAAAAGCTAGTAATCCTTACTATAATATTATAAATGTGAAAATGTGCTTGTTTGTTTGTTACCTTTTCACACTTCAACGCCTTGACCAATCTTACTGAAATTTGACATGCAGGTAGCCTGTCACACGAGGAAGGACATAGGCTACTTTTTATCCGTGAAAATAACATGACCCGATGCAGTTCCTGAGGGAATTGAAAATATAATCTTTTTTGGTTAATTTCTTTAACATCGCAACGAAACAATGGATTGTGTGATTGTTTGCAGAGTGATGTTTGAGGGGGTGGTAAATGGCATGATTTACTAATAAATATATCCTGACATAGTTCCCGAGGGATCTGGAGAAAATTAACGTTCACGCTCGCGAGCCGCTTGCAGTTCGCGCACCGCGCACCCCCTAAGCCAGTCATAATAACGATATCCACGCAGGCGAAGCCGTGGGAAAAAGCTAGTATAATAATATAAAAATACAAAAAAAAAAAAAATTTTTCGCTTCTATTAAGGTTCATTTAAATAACTTAGTTTTCCTTTCTCACCTAATTAGTAGATGTTCTTATAACTCAACTTTCACCCTTTCAACTGCCACCCGATTTTTTGAAGATCTTTTGGTACCCTCCCCTCCCCGGGGAGTAACGGCCGTTACTAAAATCTTTCTATGCGAAAATAATACAATTTTCCCGTAAAAGTGGGCATCTAAAAATCTAACTAAGAAAGTACAAAACCAACCCACGAGCTATTTAACCTAAGTCTAAATTCTGATTTTTATTCCACGGAGTTCTGACAGCTGTCAATTTGACTTTGACATAAGTGAATTCAGAGCTGCCAAAATCTTTGGTATGATGGAAAAAAACATTTTATAAAAGTATGTATATAAACTTATTCACATAAGTGAAGTTTTATATGACTTTTTCTTGCATATTACTAAAAACCTTCTTGGGGGTGTTTTTCTACTTGGGTAACACCAAGAAACGTCAGAATTCCGAATCTAGAGAAGAGTTTTTTGGCGGGATTTGTGGTGGACGCATTCGTAGTTTTATTTTTTGTATTTGCATCGCTTTCTGCTAGAATTTACTTCAAAAAGTGGTGCGTTTTGGAGAAAATCGTCTGGTGCACGTGAGCAATGTGAAGACCAAGAAAATAAAATGAAAACGGACGTGAAAACCCAATTTCAGTGCAAGTGCAGTTTTATAGACTTTATGCTGCAACCGGTTGTTCTACCTAAGAATTAGGCTGTTGCAAATGCTGTCAAGAACTTCAGAGAGATTTGTAATGCATCGGCACTAGCATTACAAATCCAAAACAAATGAAGAAAGTGAAAATGATTTACGAATTTGGCTGAAGGACTCGTTTCCATGGCCAAGAAAAATTCACAACAACGAAACAATCAGAATTCCGTGGAATAAAAAATCAGACTTGAGATGAATAATAATGGTCTCTCAATTGAGTATAGTTTTGAGTATAAATATAAATTTCCATGAATTTATAGGCCCTCAAAGTCAACTTTACGGGAAAACAATGGTCGTAACGCAAAGTAGGATGGCACAATGCGGAAATATATTGACTCGTAATGCACCGACATAAACTCCATTTAACCCTTCCACGAGCATTGGCAATATGTTTGCCAGGGATGCTATGTCAATTTTAGTCTGTATTGACCTCGAATAAGGTTCAGTTTTCTCTTGTCCGCCGTAGTTGCATTTCTGGTGAAAGGGTTTAAGAGTCTACCGTAGAGAACATAAAAATAGCGAATCAAACAAGTCGTTCATCAATTGTTTTCCAACAAAAGACTCTAAAAGCTATCAAACTATAATTGAAAACGTTAAACATGTTAAAAAAAACCGGCCAAGTGCGTGTTGAGCCACGCGCAATGTAGGGTTCCGTAGTTGCCATTATCGCGTCCATATCTAATTTTCAAATTTCCAAATATTGCGGTTTAGTTGTTAGGGGGTGGGGACACTCGACTCCAACAAAATTTAGCACTTTCAAGCCATTTTTTTCGAAAACCGAACCCTATATTATAAAATGGTCTTAGAAGACTCACAACTATTTTTTAAGCTCTTACCAACGATACCCCACATGACTGGGTTTCACGAGAAAAAAAAATCACCCCACTACGTGAACTTGTACCCTTAAAAAGTTTTTTTATCCAATTTTTTTCTTAAGTTCTCTCCACGTTATTGTTACATAATATATGGTTGCCAAATTTCAGCTCTTATCTACTACTAATCCAGGACCTAGGCCGTGGACAAACAAACATGACGAAACTATAAGGGTTCCTTGTTGTACTACGGAACCCTAAAAACCGACTTCCATCGCCATCGCAACAACTTAGTACAATTTTGCATTATTATATTTGGTTTTTGTTAATTTTCTAATAAAATTCTACACTGATTTTGATAAAATTTATACGGAACCAACTCGAGAGCATAGCCTATCGAATAAAAAAAGAATCATGAAAATCGGTTCTCAATCTGCCAAGATATCGCGTAACGAATATACAGATAAATTAAAAACCTCCTCCTTTTTGGAATTCGGCTGAAAAACTAGTTTAAAAAAACTCACACAGGCACATTTTTACCACAAGCTATAAACAAAGGTTCTTTCACACTTGACGTTTAATTAAAAATCTGTTATAACTTGTGGAGCCCAAGGCTGCGTTTGATGCGGGTCTATGTAAAATCGATGCGAGGGCTGTTGGGGTAGCCAGATGTGGCGTAATGTATGGGTTCTCGTAGATATGGAAATATAGACCAAAACCCAGAGATTTGTTACCATAGATGGGTTTTGCACTAACAAACAACATTTGAAAATCGAAGCCATTTACGCACACAATATTATAGGTAGTTCGCTTCCATTGCACCAAATGCTACTATGAAAAGAGATGCCAATTGGCATCTTTATTTTGCTTCACTTTTTGGACGCACGTAACCTATCTACCTCCCCTTATAAAGGGTGGGAAGGAGTATACCGACAGATTTTAACCAAAGATTCTAATGCCTATAATACAAAAAAAGTAATATAAACATGGGCCAGTAAAACCTAATTTTCGAGATATTAATTTTTTAAATAAAGTTCAAAAAATCTCAAGGGTAACACGCCCTAATAATCTTATCTGACGTTTGTTGCCTCAAAGTATCATACTGACGTTGACTTCACTCGTCGTTTATCGTATGTTGTCGGAGTCGTTCGTGAAGTGTGAAGTTTTCTTTTTCACTCTTTAGACTAAGGTTTCATTCAGAAGGGATTACTATCGTTAATTGATTTTTTTGTTTCAGAAATTAAGTAAGTTAATAAGGCAGTTTTAGACCCATGTTGATATAACATTATTTACTCATAATACCACCAGGAATCCATGGTTAAAATCTGTCGGTATACTCCTTCCCACCCTGTATATAGCATATCTCTGCCAAAACCCAAAAGAGACGAGATCACGCGGTTTTCCGTGAATGACCGCGGCTCCATACAAATTCCTTCAACGTATGTTCTGTCTAATTTAATGAAAAAACGTTTTCAAATGCTCATCATCATCAAATCCTCCCTGCCACATTCGGCAACGGCGACTCCCACACTTTTACAAACTTTTATTGAGCTATTGCATAGCTTTTATCGCGGGCTTTGAGCGCGGCGACCGAATCAAGTAATTCCGTAACGAAAAAACCTAACACCCCACACTCCGCCTACCATGTAGCTCGGCCGAGCGTGACGTAACGTTACCGCGTTCTAAAAAAACTTACAGTGCCATCTATTAGCGATTTGCGGTACTAAAAGTACAGTCAATTTTACTGGCTCGGCCGAGCGTGACGTAACGTTACCGCGTTCTAAAAAAACTTACAGTGCCATCTATTAGCGGTTTGCGGTACTAAAAGGACTTAGTCAATTTTACTGGTGTATCTTTCTGAGTGTTAAAAGTTGATAAAAAATGCTATGCAATAGCTTTACCGCGGCAGTCCCCGAGTGCCACACGCATTTTTAATTTCACCTGTCCCGGTGTCCATAACTAATGAAATCTTGCAAGTTACATCTGACCCACATCCCGGTTTCAGATTGAGCTAAAATTTTGCATGCATATTTATCATCATTACAGCTTATATACGTCCCCACCAAGAGGCTCGAGCCTACCCTGAATTAGGGCGATCGGGCCTTAGTCGACCACGCGGGTCCAGTGGTCACACACAACTTGCGAGTTTCTCCGCAGGCGTGTGCAGGCTTCCTCACGATATTTTCCTTCACCGTTAAGAGCGTCGAATAAACGTACATATGAAATCTAATTGGTATGGTAGGATTCGAAGCACGACCTACCGGACAAGAGGCGGCGGCCCTAGCCGTTACGCCACCGACGCTCCATACATATACACATAAACATGCATATTTATATCGCATGACAATTCAATATTAAAAGCCAAAAACCTAGGAAAAAGTTTTTAGGTTTTCGAAATGATTGCTTATTTATTTTCAATCAGAGTCGATAGTTCTGTGACGCACAGGCACATGATGTGCACTAGAGTTAGCCAGCCTAGTTGTAAGTATAACAGTCACACAGTCACACCCTGGACACTTCCTGCAAAGGACCAGAAATGACATTTCAAATAACGAATGACGGAACAAACAAAGTGGCGGCGAATTCCTATACGTTCAAAAACCAAACTGTAACCAATCTGTATCAATCTGGGCGACGAGGGGGTTGATCGGAATCTAGAGAGCGACAGGGAGTGTCCATACTGTATGTTAGTACTAATATATATACTTTGGTACAGTAATACCCCACTTTACGCGAAGAATACTTTCCGCAAAAACTCGCTTTAAGTGAAATTCGCGTATATATCGGCTTGCGTTTAAACGTAGGTCGAGGGAAGGCGCTGAATACGGGCAGCGCAGGACCGGTCGTCGTGGAAACCCTTGGGGGAGGCATTTGTCAAGCAGTGGACGTCTTTCGGCTGATATGACTGCTGTGGCACGGGTCTATACTCCAGACACAGTGGCCAAGTCCGGGTCGGTGGAAGTTCTAGGACTAGTGACCAACACCTCTATCAGAAGTTTTAATAATCTTTCCAAATTACATAGTTATATGTATTATTTATAAGTATAAAGGTATATATTATATATTCCATATTATATTTATATCAGGTATATATTATGTCTGTTATATATTGTTTAATTATCTGTGTACACGCCAATTCAACCCTCACATCTCATTTTTCATCGCCTATGGTATGTAAGAAGAAAACTCTTACAGAGTTATTCATGCCATTTGTACATTTAGTTTGTAAGCAACTGTTTACCTCAACTGTGTGTGTACAATAAATATATAAATAAAAATAAATAAAAGTTTTCCAAGCCAATGGTAATCCCATGGTAACCCTAGCTCGCAGTATGGAATCGATTTACCGAGCTTTGTGTTGGCGCAACTAGGGTGTCCATTGTTTGAAAATCTGACGGATCATTGGGCGTGCATTATGCGCACATAGAACGACGGGTTCTGTGGTTTGGAATAGCTCGAGCTATTTATGGTAGTTCATGGTACATTAACTTGCATGAAGTAATAGTATCCAGTCAGAATTTTTGAAGTGAAAAGTTCTTTAAGGCTTTAAGATGGGTCAAATGACAATATTCAATTCAAATTATTGAAAGACTGTGTACATAGGCCAGCACATCAAGCTACACACTTTGGACTTTGTACCGTTCTTATGCCGAATGAGTATGGATCAGAATCGCACTACGAGTGTATAGCTTGATGTGCTGGCCTCTGTACATAACAGCTATCCCATGGAAAAAAAATATTAATATACTTAATAAAGTAATAAAAAATCGATAAGTGAATACAATTAAAAAAAATACCACTTTTGATATAGAAAAATATACTGTATTGCAAAATTTCTCGAAAACAAATAGTTAATATTGAATGAAACCAACACACAAAAATCGGTGACTTTAAGACCTTTCATTATATATAATTGAACAAATTTGGTTTTACATTATTTTAAAGTGATGAAAAATAATAAAAACATCGTACAAATCGCACATTTGTTTTATAGATTTCGAGAAAGCATTTGATAACGTTAAACATGATAAACTAATAGAACTTTTAGATCGAACAACTGTAGATGAAAAAGATAAAAGAATTTTAAAAAACCTTTACTGGAACCAGACAGCTCACATCAAAATTGGACAAGCATGCACAAATGATCTAAAAATAAAAAAAGGAGTCCGCCAAGGATGCATTCTCTCTCCGGCACTAATAATAATAATAATAATAATAAATTTTATTTCACAAAAAGTTTACAAGTTAGAAAAACAAGGTCTTAATTCTAGTTGTACATCTTAACTTTAGATAATGGAACTCTGGCTACTAAACTAGGCTAGAGAAAGCCTGTACCTTAGCAGTCAGCGAGCAGAGATAGGAACAAAATATGCGATGTCAACCGACAACTTTAAGTGAGAATTTAACAAAATAAAAGTCAACAAAATGCATGTGCAATGTGTGTTAGCCTGTTTGTGTGTGTGTGTCAGTCTGTGTGTGTATGTGTGTGTGTGTGTGTGTGAATGGTGATGTGTATGTGTAGATGGTTAGTAAAATAAATAAATAAATTGTATGCCGCAATTAAGTAACAGGTAGAAGTAACTGTTCAGTTTCTTGATAGTTAAGGTTTTGGATCCAACAATGAACTATCTTTTTTAATTTATGTCTGCTTAGTAGATCTATATTTAAATGTTTATGTACTTTATTGTAAAGTCTGGAGCTAAGAACTTTATAGTGTTTGCTAGCTAGGGTAGTTCTGTGTTTTACAACAGGGTATATAGGGGTGTTACGGCGTTTGTTTAGAACAGTTTTAATCAGGGGATCAGAATGTTTTCGCAGAATAGTTCTTAGGATGTAAAGCTGTCTAACCGTTGGAACTTTACAGTCACAATAAAGTTGATCAGTAGGATACCTAAAGGGTTTAAAAGTCATGACTTTCAAAATTGCTCTCTGAGCTCTTTCTATTTTCATAAAAACTGTTTTGGACGCGCCACCCCAAACTGTGATACAGTAGGTAAGAAGTGTCTGGCACAGTGAAATATAAATATTTTTTAATGTGATGCGATCCACAGAATGACGCAGGTTTTTAAAAACATATATGAGCCTTCTAATCCTAGAACTCAAGATATCTAACTGAGCATTCCATTTTAGATGTTGGTCAATATATACACCAAGGTATTTCATGGTAGACACGCGTGACAACGATAAGCACTGACAATTTGGTGACTGCTTATTACAGAAGTGTGATTTAATTTCAAAGTTTAAAGGAGGTTGTGAATTTGACTTCATTGAAAAAGGAACGTACATGGTTTTCGTTAAATTTAAAGTCAGAAGATTTTTTTGTAGCCATTTCATCACAGTTTCAAAAGAAGTTTCTGCATGGTTTTTAACATCAGCCCAGTTAGACCCACTGACTAGGAGTGCTGTGTCATCTGCATAAACAAAAATTTCACAGTTTGTAGGCTTTAAGTAACAGAGATCATTTATGTAAATTTGGAAAAGAGTTGGTCCCAAGATACTTCCCTGTGGTACACCATACTCCAGGATTTGTTCATCACTAAGATAATTTCCAATCTTGACTTGCTGCGTTCGTCCTGTCAAATAATCTTTAAATATGTTAAGGACCATTCCACGAATACCAATGGCTTCAAGTTTTGAAAATAGAATTGGTATGCAAACCGTGTCGAAAGCCTTAGATAAATCGAGGAAGATCCCTATGCACTTCTTTTTATCATCAAGATTAGTGACGATAGAATTAACTAAGTCGGAAACAGCATCCTCAGTTGATACCGCTGCTTTAAAGCCATACTGATTTTTGGCAATTACATTATGATTATCAAGAAATTTAATGAGACGGTTATTAAGCACTCTTTCAAGAATTTTGGATAAGGATGTTAAAACCGAAATCGGGCGATAATTAGTGACACTTGTTTTTTCTCCTGTTTTATATATTGGATGAACAATAGCTTTTTTAAAAGCTACTGGAAAAATTCCGGTGCTGAGCGACAAATTCACAATGTGTGTAATCGGAGGAACAAGCACTTTCCGGCATTTATCAACATAGAAGATATACCATCCCAACCAGTCGCACAGTCTTGTCGGAGATGTATGATAATATTTTCTATTTCGGATTCGTCGACCTCAAGTATTGCCATAGAACTAAAATTACCTGTTGAAAAATGATTGTGCAGAGGTTGTGTATTTGTACGTATTTTGGAAGCTAGATCTTTTCCTACATTGGCAAAAAATGAATTAACATCATTAACAGATGAAATCGGATCAGCAGATATTTTTAAAAGTTCATTGGGTGTGGAAGTGACTTTTTGAGTGTTTGTAATTTGTTTTATAATTTTCCATAGCGCTTTAGGATTATTTTTTGATTTTGCACTGTTTAACATATTCAAGAAGCATTAGAAAATATCAAAGTTGGAATTAAAGTAAATGGAAATTTCATTAATAATTTAAGATACGCAGACGACACATTAATTTTAGCAGAGAATATAAACGAAATACAAGAAATAATGCAAACTCTAAATACTAAATTTGAACAGTATGGATTAAAAATTAATATTTCTAAAACTAAATATATGATTGCAAGTAAAAACAATAACACAGATGAAACTTTATACGTAAATGGAATACAAGTGGAAAAAGTTAAAAAATATAGATACCTGGGTGTGTGGCTGAATGAGTGCTGGGACCCAGAAAAGGAAATTCGAACAAGAATCGAAATAGCCCGCAGTGCCTTCATGAAAATGAGCTCATTGTACACTAACAGAGACATTAATTTAAAACTGAGATGGAGGCTAGTTAAATGCTATGTTCTGTCTCTACTCATGTATGGGGTAGAAGCATGGACTCTGAATAAATCATCCATAGATAAACTTAATGCTTTTGAAATGTGGCTATATAGAAGAATGTTAAAAATTTCATGGACTGACAAAATCACCAATAAAGGGGTAATGGAATTAATGAACAGTAAGAAACAGGAAGTAGTTACAACCATTAAGAAAAGGAAATCAGCATATCTGGGACATCTATATAGAAATCCAAAATATGAAATAATTAAAAACATAATTGAAGGCAGAAGAGGAAGGGGAAGACCACGTACAACCTGGATCGTAAATATAAAGAAGACGCAGCCACTCTCTGCAGAATGGCCAAGGAGAGGGAAGAATTTCGCATGTTGGTCGCCGACATCCGTTAGGATAGGGCACCGAAAGAAGACAAATCGAGAATTGAGCGTTCGGTTTAAACGTGACAGCCGCGTTGAAGCCCGCATTGATTTGAACTTAAAATCAATATACTTAAGTTCGATATTACTGAAACAACCTGCTCGGATTGAGTGAGTTGGGCATTTTTGAAATGGGAAAAAGCCATTGAACTCGCGACAGTATAACCATGTAACTGAAACCGTACCAGGAACACTCGCAGGGTCAAAACTTTGTCAACCTAATCGTTCGCCAGGAACACTCGGAGGGTCAAAACTTATAAAACTGTAAAAAGTTTTCATCTATCGGCGCTACCGGAGTGGTTAGGTTTTTGTTGACTACTTGTTTCTTTGTTTATCTTAATTTATAAATACGAGTTTTCATGTGAGACTTAGCGGTAAGCCGCTGGATGCGGGCAGCGCAGAACCGGTCGTCGTGGAAATTCTTGAGGGAGGCCTTAGTCAAGCAGTTTACATCCTTCGGCCGATCTTATGATGATTAAAGAGTGTTCTTTCCTTCTCAAGTTATGTGTGGCATTCTGGGAATTCTTGGTCGGCTACCATACGAAGTATGCCCATATTTCGCGTAAATCTAAATTGGTTTTAAGGTTCAGTGTCAACGAGGAACCCTCATACTTAGTTTCGCCTGTCCGTCTGTCCGCGGTTTAACTCAGAGACTCTTAGTACTAATAGGTGTAATTTGGTATGGTTCCACGCTGAGAAAGTGGTAAAAAAAATCTTAACCCGGCGTGAATGAAGTTGGGTATCTAATACCCATCAATTTATAAAACACTACATATTTCTGAACTGTGCAATTGCTGGCACTCGGCTGGCACTCGGCTGGCTCGGTAGCTGGAGGGGGTGCCACAAGGAGTGATTTTAAGTGTTTTTTTTTCTGTGAACTACACGTGCGCAAACATACAGCGGGTACGTAATATGCGACCTCATAAAAGAAGATATTAGAATGTTTTATTTTGATTTTATGTTATCTCGATGCTAAATCAAAAAAAGACAGATATATTTTTTAATTTTGTGTGCACAGTTGTCAAAATATCTCAGTTTTTTTAGATATTAAGTCATAGTTCCTAAATATTGTTGATTTTTGTGTTAAAAAAATTATACTACTTTGTTTTTTTATAGAAATATAAATATTTTTATAACTAGAACTGTGTAATTTTATCATTTTACCTCATTTCCCTAACGTTACAGTAATATGTAGTCATTTCAATTATCAAAATCAACAATTTCTATGTTTGGGTATGTCACACCCCCCTCGCAGTTGGTGTAACTATTTTTCACCTCATTCACGCCGGGTTAAAGTAGGGGTGATTTTTTTTTTCTGTGCAATGGCCAAATATATTGCGGGTATGTGAAAACCATTATTCGATCCCCCGTTTGCGAAATATTAACCTTTTTTTTTTTTCATCACAATTGGTAAATATTAACCTTTGAATAACATTGTAGAAAATGGGCAGATGTCATCATATCAGCTCATATACGTCCCCACCGAGGGCCTCGAGCCTACCCTGAATTAGGGCGATCGGGCCTTAGTGGAGCGTGGACATTTTTTAGAATTGACTATGGCTCCTTGGGGAAAGTTGTTCAGTATTAAATTTGGACTACCTTTCAACTGAAAAATTCATTACACCTTTAAATTAGACAGTTTCCTGTACAATATACAGAGCAGTTAAATACACTCATTCTCTCTGTCTCTCTCTCTCTTTTACACACACACACACACACACACACACACACACACACACACACCACCAGTTGTTTAGTGCTTCTCTTGATTTTGTTTACTTTTCTTTTTTTCCTTTGTTTATATTTCTTGTTTTCAATAATTTCTCATTGTTTTGTATGTTGTTACTTTTTTAAGCCTGGGGAAAAGACTAGCACCCCCAACACAGGGAAACCTAGTGGGGGTTCTACAGAGCCTAACTCAACGACAACGTACCGTTGTTATATTTATGTTAATAATGTTAACAATAAACTATATATTATTACCTATATTATGATAAGCAGATGCTCCAGTTGACAGATCCTACATCAATATTGTTGCACTCTGTAAAGGTTATGTTAGATTAGTTAGTTAGATAGCTATTATGTTTGACATTACATACTATGCACGATTCGAGCTAGCGAAGCGAGCACGCCTCGCAGCGGTTGGCGAAGCGGCAGAACCATTTTTGCTATCACTATCCACTAGAAATTACTAATTTATTTAATATATTTTGCCACCCTATCCAGTTATTCTACTGCCCACATTTGACCGCCCAACAAATTAATAAACAGTCTTATTTGCAATTTGAAACTGCCAAAAATGAAATAAAATTAATTACAGCCCTTTTTAATCGTAGCTCGTTTTAAACTCCGCGATAACAGTATTTGATTCTCCAACACTAAAACATTGGTTTAATACGAAACTTGTGATGACACTGTTGATAGTTCATGGCAGTCTGTGATGGATTCATCTTTGCTAACAACTTGAACTTGGCCATGAATAGCCAGTGAAGCTCGAAACTGGATGTCTCGCTGGATGTATGAGTTTATCAGTGGACGTCTTTCGGCTAATATTATGATGATGATGACAAAGTTGTAAGTTGTAAGAAGTGAGATGAGATATATTTTTTTTTATTGACTTAGGCATATTACAGGTGACACAGTCTAAGGAGCTGTAATATTTTGTATAGTATAGTAAAAGTATTGTATGGTAGTTTCACTATTCTGTGGTGGGTGGTGGGGGGCATAGATAATTTCGACACCTTAGATCTATATTTTCTTTCGCGCAGTGTCTTACAGACTTCATAATTTAATGTAGGAATATCTGTTCCATTAATAAAAAATAAAATAAAAAAAAACGCATAAAAAACTTGATCATGCTTTTAAAAATATTTAAGGTACAAGATTATATTTCAGCTTAAGCCATAAAACGAATTATTTGGCTTTACATTCACGAGTCGTGCATTATCGGGTCGCGTATTATTGGTGTACTCCATAACGCAACCGGGCTGAAGGAATATTTACAGGTCCTACATTATCGGGACGTGCATTATAGGTTCCCCATAACGCATGTTTCCAAATCCAACAAAGTCGAGCATAGTCTGTGGAGGGATAAATCTTTACTTACAAAACAAAAGACGATCCTAGGACTTTGATTCTACATTCAAAGTTCATCATCCGATCAATTTCAAAATAATAAAAATATCTTTTGTTACCGGGAATACGGTTTTATACCAAATTTCAACTCATTTGGACTTGGACCCCCAGAAGTGGGTCAAATTTAACTTCTAAAATTTGATTTTAAACACACTAAATAAACTCATTTCGAAAAGGCTAAATACTTTTTAGATACAAGCTTTTTTATGCAAAAAGTTTTAAAGTTTTTAATTCCAAATGTTAAAAGGCGAGCTAAGAGGCACAGTATATTTCCCATGATTTAATTAAAAACAATAGACAATCCAGGCACCTTGATTCCACCTTCGTAGTTCATCATCAGATCAATTTCAAAGTGCCGAAAGGATCTATTGTCATTGGGAATACGGCTTCATACTGAATTTCAGCTTAATCGGAACCCTGGATGTCGCTCTAAAATCGATCGCAAGATTTAAAGACTTGCATACGAACATTCTAAGTTCTAAAAAGCGTCGGTGGCTAAAAAGCGTCGGTGGCTCAACCGGTAACGACTCGGTCCATCTAACCAGAGGTACCGGGTTCAAATCTGGACGGCCAATGTACCAATGAGTTTTTCAAAAACTTACGTACATACTTACCGATTGCTTTAACGGTGAAGGAAAACATCGTGAGGAAACCTGCACAGGCCTGCGAAGAAACTCGAAGGTTGTGTGTGAAGTCGACCAACCCGCACTGGGCCCGCGTGGTCGACTAAGGCCTAATCGCCCTGATTCAGGGTAGGCTCGAGCCCCTCGGTGGGGACGTATATGAGCTGTAATGATGATTCTAAGTTAAATGAAAGCTTGCAAAAAAGAATAAAAAAAACAAATTTATATAAAAAAAGTAATTTGAAAATATAGCAATAATTTACGAGCTTATCGTCTTTTTCTGTTTTCTTTGTCAATATTTTGCCAGCTAGTTACGACTCTGCATATCTATATAATGCCTTTGTATAACTTTTTATCTTAGGTTTCCGACGATACGAGAATTTATCGATGCCATTATAGAAAACAATTCACAACTTACCCTATTATTGTATACGACTGCATAATTTATATCCAACCAAGGACATCTACCGCTAGGCATGCCTTTTCGCACATTTTTCTCCAAAACGTTAGTACCATAGATATAGGAACTGCTTACAGAAGTAACGAATGTCCATACTCTATAGTACGCCTGGGGCCGAACACAAAGTTAACCAAATTTAAAAAAAAATATTTTTCAATAGGTGTTTACATACACTTAAGATACTTGTTGGAGAACTTATACTTATCCATATATCCTTGTCATTTACATCAGGGGTGTCCAATTATGTTAATTTGGCGGAGGGCCAGGTTTAGGATTTTGAAGCCAACAACAATTTTTTTGAACAAAACAACAATTTTTATTAAAGTGAAACTTTTATTACATCGTCTCAATTTTTTTCGTCTATGTGTTGCATGTCGCGTGACGGTCGCTTTCGTCTGACGGTATGATCGTTTCGTCCTCTCTACCGTAGCGAGAGCAGCCATGATCGTTTCGTCCTCTGTAAAGTTTCACTTTTACCGTGGTTTCATAAAACCACACACTTACTTTTTTTACTTACTGGCTGTGCCCGCGACTTCGTCCACGTAGAGTTTTTAAGTTTTCCCACGGAAAATTTTGATTTTTCCGGGATAAAAGTACCCTATATGTTAACGCGGGCTATAAGGAACCACCTTACGAAATTTCATCAAAATCGGCCTGGTAGTTTTTGCGTGATGTACGAACATACAGACAGACAGATAGACAGACAGACAGACAAAAATTCTAAAAGTTGTTGTTTTGCCTCTATATCATTAGTTATGTCCACCACAGTTATTTATTATTTTCCGAAAATATTTCATATACAGACACGGCCCCGTTACAGTTTTATATATGATGTATAGATATATAGATAGATGTTAGGAGGAAGAGTCATTTTTAACCCCCGACATAAAAAGAGGGGTGTTATAAGTTTAACTTGTGTATTTGTATATCTGTGTGTCTGTGTGTCTGTCTGTGGTATCGTAGTTCTTAAACGAATGGACCGATTTTAAAAAAAACCTACTTAATGCGATGATTGACACTTTTATGTTTGCACAATGCATATATCTATTCATAGTACTTATTTGCCGCGGCGTAAAGGTAGGTAGCTTCGCCAGGCCCCCGCCACTCAGTCGAGCAGGCGAGATAAGTAGGTACCTACATCTGTGCCTAAACATTGGCGCGGCCTACAGGCTGCGCTCCGCTCGTCAGCGCTAGTACGCCGTACTATCGCCGCCGCAATTCGCGCGCCCCGCCCGTGTACGCAGTTATAACCGCTAAGTCGAGCGCCTTAATACCCATGTTTCCGTATATGGGAAGGAGTAGGTGAATAAATGCGTAGGTATTTTCGTTTTATAAGGAAGTGCAATATCTGTTACGAGGTAACTAGTATCTCATCTGTTACTTCGCGCAGTAACTATACATTAGATGGCTTAAAATTTAACTAGTTCGCGGGCCAGATGAAGTGCCTTCGCGGGCCGGATGGTGGCCCGCGGGCCGTGTGTTGGACATGCTTGATTTACATAATCTATTGTAATATAATATTCTCTAGAGAACAGGCATAATTTTTTGACATGAGTCTTGAATTTATTCTCTGGTAAACTAGTTATACATAATTCAGAAATTTTATTGTAGAATCTTATGCACTGCCGCACAAATGACTTTTCCACCTTACTCAGTCTCGAATAGGCTATATCCATTTTATTTACATTTCCTAAGTTAAAATTATGCCTATCACTGTTTTAAGGAAATGAATATAAATTCTTAAGAACATGATGTTTTTATGTATGAATTGAGTAGCAAAAGTAAAAAATATTGATTTCAACTTATTCTGTAAAGACTCCGGGATGGCATCTGATAGATTGCGCAGATAGCTCTTTTCTGCAATATGAAAATAATTTCTGTGTCAGTCGCATGCGCCTACAGTAAGATGCCATAAGACATTATACTATGGAAGTGACTAAAGTAAATTAGTCTTATCTGTCTTATTTTCTTAACGGCATATTCAGCTGAACTAAGCCTGTCCGCTTAAGTTTTAATGTGTGGTTCCCATTGAAGTGAAACACCCAGAATTATACCAAGGAACACCGTAGTATTTACATATTCTAGCTTTTTACTATCTAATATTACACGATTATTGACTTTTTTACATTTGGCAAGGAAAATTTTATAAAAGTTTTTTTAGCGTTTAATAATAAGTTGTTTAGTAAACCAGTTCTGTATCTATGAAAAAGTGTCGTTTATAACGTGAATTTTGGTTACTTTCCTATTTAACTTAAAAATAAGAGAAGTATCATCCGCAAACAACTCGATACTTGACAGATGTTGCACCATAAAAGGCTAATCATTTATGTAAACAAGGAAAAGAAAAGGCCCTAATATGGAACCCTGAGGCACAGCTATTTTCACTCTAAAACCAGATGAGCTCGTGCCATCTACTTGAACTTTTTGTATTCTGTTGTCTAAGTTTATGAATTTAAAAGACTGAGACTCTTCTAAACCGTAATGCTTTAATTTTACAATTAATGTTTAATATTTAACACATTCAAAGTGTTATTGCAAGGTATAGCCATATCCATGTTATCATTTTATTATATTGCAAACACCTTCTATCTATCTATCCATTCAATTTTGGCTTCTCTTTCAGAATTCTGCCTATGTGCTAACATCTTACACAACTTAAATGTACGTCACATTGACGCCACAAGTAGGTTAAAAAAAGGGAATCCCACACTTTGTTATTGTCTTTTTCTATCATTTGTTCGAGGCATACTATGCAGTTACTTGTGTAAGGGTATCTATATCTCTCTGTTGTCAATACTATTATAATGCACTAAACTGTAAATTTTTCGGCTATGATTGCCATGAAGAGTCAAAGTCTACTAAAATGACAATAACTGCCTCAGTTCCTATAATATCTGTATAGAGATGCAATGTCTTTTCACGGCTCAAAGGAGCAGTGGAGTCAAGTGACAGATTAAAAAACGTAGCTGAGAAAATTAAAATGTATGAAAATAACTCTACATCTATCTCACTCTCACCACAGCAATATATGAGAGGAGCAGTCCGTACAGCATACTCAAACGTGCGGCCATTTACGAGTACGTATAATATCCCTGTGGAGATATATGGCAACTTTTTGGTCACTCTAATTGACATCCTATTTAGGGTTCCGTACCCAAAGGGACAGCTCGTAGAACAGATGGCCGATGGGGCAATAAAGTTCTCGAGTGGCGACCGCGCACCGGAAAACGTAGCGTAGGTAGGCCTCCCACGCGGTGGACCGATGACCTTGTGAAGATCGCGGGAAGCCGATGGATACGGGCAGCGCAGGACCGGTCGTCGTGGAAATCCTTGGGGAGGCCTTTGTCCAGCAGTGGACGATTTCTGGCTATGATGATGATTATGATGACCCAAAGGGTAAAAACGAACGCTATCACTAAGATTTCGCTATCCCTCCGTCTGTCACCAGGCTGTATTTCATGAACCGTGATAGCTAGACAGTTGACATTTTCACACATGATGTATTTCTGTTGCCGCTATAACTACAAATACTAAAAATTAGAAAAAGTGAAAACATAGGTGGGTCTTCATACAAAAAACATGAAGAAACTAGCGCCATCTAGTAATATGGTACGGAACCCTGTGTGTGTGATTCTGACTCGCATTTGGCTGGTTTTTAAGCTCCATTGGGATTCACCAAATAGGGCCCACCAAAGACAAATCTTTTTGACTTTCGAAGCCGATGGGTCCGTCCTTGCGAACTAATATTAGGTCTTTATATCCGCCCTATTGTAGGTGTCCCCATCGGAATGACCTTGCCCTACTCACTCCCCTAACGACATAATGCCAGAAAAATAAACCTGCCTCTAAGTGACAAAGTTTTGGTGAATAACAAAATTACGATTACAAACGAAGTACACTTGGCTTCGATTTAAAAAAAATGCGGCGCCGCTTAAAAAAGTGATTTAGTAAATCACGCTAATATTATAAAGGCAAAAATTTTCTGAGTGTGTATGTTTGTTACTTCTTCACGCAAAAACTACTGAACGGATCTGGCTGAATTTTGGTAGGTAGACAGATTACGACCTGGATTAACACATAGGCTACTTTTTTCCCGCTCGCGAGCCACTTGCGGCTCACGCACTGCGCACCCTCGAAAAGTCAAAGAAACATTGTCCACGCGGGTGGAGCCGCGGGAAACATCTAGTTAATAATAATTACTAAGGTACCTTACCTACTGCAATATTTTCCTAATAAATGGCAATGATGCATCTACCGGTGCGCGATCGCCACTCGAGAACTTTACTGCTCCAACGGCCATCTGTTCTACGAGCTCTGCGCCCTGCCCACTGCCTCTTCAGTTTAGCGATTCTGTGATTCTGGAAAACTTAGCGTAGGCAGGCCTTCCACGCGGTGTACAGACGACCTGGTGAAGATCGCGGGAAGCAGATGGATGCGGGCAGTGCAGGACCGGTCGTCGTGGAAATCCTTGGCCTTTGTCCAGCAGTGGATGACTTTCGACTGATATGATGATGATGATACATCTAGCTACTTACCAAAGACTTCAACTCTACTACACATAAACAAAGTTAAAAAAAACATTGAAATATTCGGATAACGTCGTAATAATTCCGGAATATTGGAATTAGATCAATAATAATATTGAAAAGATTTTCATGAATAGTGAGGAAACTGGAAAGGCTACGTCAGACTAGGCTATAGGGCCATATATAGGGTATTAAAAAATTGGTGTAGGTCCCGTGAACTGGGGCTCCTAATCATCATACTGAACAACATTCCCCAAGGAACCCATAGTCAATTCGCAAAATAAAATTTCGGCGCTCCATACAAAAATGCACAAAATTGGTCGATCAGCTTATCGTTTTGTATGAAGAGTTCAAAATTTGTTTTTGCTATTTCACCAAACTTGTATAACAAAAGTTGTTCAGTTTGATGAGTAGAAGCCCCAGTTAACGGGACCTACACCAATTTTGTTACACCCTGTATATGCCTCTGCTTTTTTGTTACTATGAAGCAAGTTTTTGTACGAAATTCTTGCAAGTAAAAATATATTCCGAAAATCGAAGTTTTCGAACGAAAATTTTTGAAGTAAGTATTCCAAATAAGTATACGATTTTTTGCAACTTTATTATCTAACTAGCTGTGCCCGCGACTTCGCCCACGGGAACTTTTGAATTTTCCGGGATAGAAAGTATTCTATATGTCGTCCCGGGCTATAAGTTACCACCGTACAAAATTTTATCAAAATCGGCCTGGTAGTTTTGCGTGTTGCGCGAGCGTACAAACAGACAGACAGACTAAAAATCCAAAAAGTTGATGTTTTGGCCTCTATATCGTTAGTAATGTCCACCACAGTTATTATTTTCCAAAAACATGTCATGTACAGACACGGCCCCGTTACAGTTTTATTATGTATAGATTTTCCTTAAGGCGCCGTGGGTCCTAAAAATCCACTTAAACAGGTTTTTAGAATACATTTTTGAAGTAGTTAAAAGTAAATTTAAAAACATACTGGTATTATTGAGAATAGTTACGAGGGACTATATCAAATGGAAACACGATCTTGTATAAAGTTGGCTCGATAGAATAAGTTCGCAAAGTTACCTCTTTTCGAGCCATTTTATCGTCCATTTTCGGTTTTATTCTTAAAATAAGTAATTTGATAATATGATTTATTTACTGAAATAAAGTTCATAGGTGACTGAAGGGACAACATTGACTGGATTTTTATTGAAGATAAATATGATGAAAATAAAAACGAAAAACATCGAAAAAGTGCAAAGTGTGGTTATTTTCTTCTCTCTTTACACGTAAAGAAAAAGACAAAGACATATTTTTAAGTACCATTGCGCCTTAAAGAAAATCTACACATGTTAGTACCTGATGGGCCATGTTAGCTGTATGGCTCCCGGCTTAGAATAGGGCCACACCATCTTTCCCGTGGGTGTCGTAAAAGACGACTAAAGGACTAAAACCGGTGGATGAGCAGCTACATCTATTCCGCTGGCTTCCAGCCTGCAAAGGCCCTGCGATCGTCAACCCGCCTGTCAAGCGTGGCGATTAAGACAAAATCGCCCAATACGATCAATACAACCAAAAAACGGGGCCCAGCTCTACTAGGTAGGATAAAAAGAAGATTCAGGATGAGTAAACTCCTGTCGCGCAGGTAGGTATTTTAATACAAGGTAGGTATTTTGATACAAGGTAGATATTTAGATACAAGGTAGGTAATGGTATTTTGATACAAGATAGGTATTTTTATACCAGGTAGATATTTTGATACAAGATAGGTATTTTAGTACAAGGTAGATATTTTGATGAAAGGTAGGTATTTTGATACAAGCTAGGTATTTTAATACAAAGTACATATTTATAAACAACGTAGACATTTTGATACAAGGTAGGTATTTTGATACAAGGTATTTTTTTAGGGTTCCGTACCAAAAGGGTAAAAACGGGACCCTATTACTGAGACTTCGCTGTTTGTCTGTCTGTTTGTCCGTCCGTACGTCCGTCGGTCACCAGGCTGTATTTAATGAACCGTGATAGCTAGACAGTTGAAATTTTCACAGATGATGTGTTTCTGTTGCCGCTATAACAACAAATATTGAAAAAAATCAAAATTCAAAAGTGAAAAAATAATGGGGGTCTCCATACAACAAACGTGATTTTTTTGCTCGTTTTTGCTAGATATTGATAACGGCAACAGAATATTAAGCTATATTAACTTTAAAAATAAATGATTAAATTAAAATAAAACAAATATTTGACGATAGCCCCTATACAACAAACGTGATTTTTTTGCTAATTTTTGCTTGATATTGATAACGGCAACAAGTAAACGCTTAAAATATTCACAGTATATTGAGTGGTATTATTCACTTTAAAAATAAAAAATAAATTAAAAAAAAATTAATATTTAAGGGGGGCTTCCATACAACAAACTTGGAGAATCTTGGTAAGCCCGCTTCCATCTTCGGCAACGTTGTCACTTACCACCAGGTGAGATGTTTTTAAGGGTCTACCAATTGTGAATAAAAAAAAAAAAGATAATGGTGCGGAACCCTTCGTGCGCGAGTCCGACTCGCACTTGGCCAGTTTATTTTTACATAATTCAAAGCCCTCGTAACCTTAATGGAAATAACTATAGGAACTATAGAACCGGTCCTACGCTGCCCGCATCCAGCGGCTTCCCGAGATATTCACCAGGTCTTCAGTTCACCGCGTGGGAGGCCTGCCTGTGCTACGTTTTCCGGTTTTATGCAAAAAATTTGTTAGTAGTACACTAATGTCAATTTCCCGAATTTTTTAATTAATATAGTCTTAATCAAAGTGCGGCCATATAACAATAACACAAAGATTATGCGATTATTGACTCAGATTTTATTAAATTACTTTCCGGCCTTATGACCGAAAGGTATTACTTTCGATCCGCTTCTTAGATAAACTATGGCCTACTTTCAGAGTATGAGAAATAAAAAAATATTGTTCCAACTGTATTCGTCAATGATGTGTCGTGTGCGGGGAGGCTAATGGAAGTCTGATACCCAGAATTGAGGCTTATTAACCCACTTAAAGGCACAATGGGCAAAGTTAGCTTAACCAACGCTCGCTTATGAGCAAAGTTAGGCGAACTTCACGTCTCAAAGTGTCTTGTCAATACTTTGTTATTATTCATGTATACAGAATATTGTTTGTTAATTATTGTACTATGTTAGACTACCTAAAATAACTTCTGTAACTACTTGTGCCTCTGTTTTCGCTATACCTATATTTCCGTTTTAAAAACATTCCTTCTATTATTATTTATTATTCTATCACACTAATATTATAAAGGCAAAGGTTTATGAGTGTGTGAGTGTGTATGTTTTTACTTCTTCAAGCAAAAACTACTGAACGGATCTGGCTGAAATTTGGTGGCTACTTTTCTTCACGGTCGCGAACCGCTTGCGGTTCGCGCACTGCGCACCCTCGAAAAGCCATAGAAACGTTGTCCACGCGGGTGTAGCCGCGGAAAACAGCTAGTAATATCTTATTTTATTAATTAAATTAATGAAGCTTTCATCATTATCATCAAACCTTGACGGAGGTACAAATTTTACAACGTACAGTACAATTTCGTGTTTTTAATTCTGTTAATTATTACGGCTTTAAAAAAAAATGTGGTCGTGCCAGTAAGTAATTCATCATATCAGCTCATATACGTCCCCACCGAGGGGCTCAAGCCTACCCTGAATTAGGGCGATCGGGCCTTAGTCGACCACGCAGGCCCAGCGCTGGTTGGTCGACTTCACACACAACCTGCGAGTTTCTCCGCAGGCGTGTGCAGGTTTCCTCACGAAGTTTTCTTTCACTGTAAGAGCGTCGGATAAACGTACATATGAAACCTAAATTCGAAATCACATTGGTACGTGGCAGGATCCGAACCACTACCTCCCGGACAGGAGGCGGCTGCCCTAGCCGTTACGTCACCGACGCTCCACAGTAAGTAATTATGTCAGCCGTAATACGTCTGCCGCTGAACAAAGGCTTACCCTAAGGATTTGCACAACGACCGGTCCTGTGCTGCCCGAATCCAGCTGTTTCTCGCGGCGTTCACCAGATCTTTGGTCCAACGAGTGGGAGGCTTACCGCCTACGCTACTTCGCCCACTGTCACTTGAGTATAGCGTTTCTATGAGCTACGTCAGTTACTTAAGAGTCTCCAGGAGGCTCGAGTTTCCATACAAACGTAGTTCCGCTTTAATACAAAACTACATTCCGGATTAAATCCAAACTTTGCAAATATATTGGGTAGACACATATGGATGTTTGTAATTAGTTTTCGATGTACTAATATAAAACTGAAAAAAACAAGAGCAATTTCAAACTTTCAGTACAAAACTAATTTAAGCCATCATTTAGTTACGTTAAAAGTTACTCCGATTAAAACTAACTACAAACATCGATATGTGTATACTCAATATATTTACAAAGTTTGGATTCAATCTAGCGTGTAGTTTTTGTATTAAAGCGGAACTACGTTTGTATGGAAACTCGAGCCTCCTGGGGAACCTTAAGTTCTACGGATCTCCATAATCCTATTTAAACTGACATTTATTTTTACTAACAAATGCTAAGTTAACTAAGTAACAACAAAACTAGGTGAATGACTGAAAAACAGGTCATCGTCATATCAGCTCATATACGTCCCCACCGAGGGGCTCGAGCCTATCCTGAATTAGGGCGATCAGGCCTTAGTCGACCACGCGGGCCCAGTGCGGGTTGGTCGACTTCACACACAACCAGCGAGTTTCTTCGCAGGCGTATGCAGGTTTCCTCACGATGTTTTCCTTCACCGTTAAAGCAATCGGAAAGTATGTACGTAAGTTTTTTTTTTAAATAAACTCATTTGTACATTGGTGGTCCAAGATTTGATCCCTGCACTTCTGGTTAGAAGGACCGAGTCGTTACCGGTTGAGCCACCGACGCTTTTTAAAACAGGTAAATGAGTTAAACGTTCAGTCATGAATTAATTTTTACGTTTCAAAAACCGGATAAGTGCGAGTTAACTTTCGTGGAGAAGGTGCCGTTGGTTGATTGAGAAAATTTCCTATATTACTTTAAATAGCATAGACTCTTATAAGTTTTCCCTTTATCTTAACTATTTTCTTTATTAAAAAAAAATTAGGCACAGAGGTTCTGGAGATAACGGGGCAGGGGATGAGAAATAATTAATTTTCGACTATTTTTAATAACTTCACAATTTTTTCCCTTAAATACAATTGAGATTCTCAAAACTTTTTTTAATTTTTTTAATTTACTCCCCAAACTTGGCACTATGTTTAAAATTCATTTCTATTTTCGTTAGGTATAGTACATATGTTCGTCTTTAGGTCACCGACTTAAACATGTGTACTAAATTTCAACTCAATCGGTCCAGTAGTTTGGAAGCATATTCTTCTTTTCGTGTCGATGGGTTCTTCATTACAGCAATCTCGACCAGAAAATGGCCGCTCCGATGGCCCTTTCCGTTTCGTCGACAAGGTCTTGCTCGCTACATGAGCATATTGGCTTTGAAAGACAGACAGACAGACACGCGAGTGATCCTATAATGGTTCGGTTATTGCCTTTTAAGGTATAACCCTAAAAAAGCAGGAGGTTCTTTTTTCGACTGTATTTTTTTCCTCCGAAATTGTAATAGGTAGACAAACCTTCTTATACACTTATCCAGATACGCTTACTACCAGGTTTATAATATAGCATCCCCACTTATCGGCCCCTAGGGTACGTAGTGAGTGTAATAGTTAGACAGTTGAAATTGTAATAGGTAGACAAGCCCTCTTGTACATCTACACTTATCTCCAGATACGCTTACTACCAGGTTTATAATATAGCATCCCCACTTATCGGCCCCTAGGGTACGTAGTGAGTGTAATAGTTAGACAGTTGAAATTGTAATAGGTAGACAAGCCCTCTTGTACATCTACACTTATCTCCAGATACGCTTACTACCAGGTTTATAATATAGCATCCCCACTTATCGGCCCTTAGGGTACGTAGTGAGTGTAATAGTTAGACAGTTGAAATTGTAATAGGTAGACAAGCCCTCTTGTACATCTACACTTATCCAGATACGCTTACTACCAGGTTTATAATATAGTATCCCCGCTTACCGACCCTTAGGGTACGTAGTGAGTGTAATAGTTAGACAGTTGAAATTGTAATAGGTAGACAAGCCCTCTCGTACATCTACACTTATCTCCAGATACGCTTACTACCAGGTTTATAATATAGTATCCCCGCTTAGCGGCCCTTAGGGTACGTAGTGAGTGTAATAGTTAGACAGTTGAAATTGTAATAGGTAGGCAAGCCCTCTCGTACATCTACACTTATCTCCAGATACGCTTACTACCAGGTTTATAATATAGTATCCCCGCTTACCGGCCCTTAGGGTACGTAGTGAGTGTAATAGTTAGACAGTTGAAATTGTAATAGGTAGGCAAGCCCTCTCGTACATCTACACTTATCTCCAGATACGCTTACTACCAGGTTTATAATATAGTATCCCCGCTTACCGGCCCTTAGGGTACGTAGTGAGTGTAATAGTTAGACAGTTGAAATTGTAATAGGTAGGCAAGCCCTCTCGTACATCTACACTTATCCAGATACGCTTACTACCAGGTTTATAATATTGCATCCCCACTTACCGACCATTAGGGTACGTAGTGAGTGTAATAGAGATAGTTGAAATTTGCACATAGTGTGGTGCACATTGCCGCTTTTACAACAAATAGTAATAAAAATAAAATAAAATAGATCCAGAAATGTGTTTCTTTTTCTACGATGGTACGGAACTCTTCGTGTGCAAGTCAAACTTGCACTTGGCTAGTTTTGAAAATTGTTTAAAATTCTGAAAAATTAATCTGTTAAACTACAAAATGATAAATATCTTATCTACAAAAGACCTTTTACTTTCAAACGACGAAGGAGTAAAATAGGTGATGATGATGGCATAAATATCGAAGTTGAGATTTTCATGAAAATCTATTATTCATAGAGTCTTAAAAACTAAAAAAATCAAATGTGTGTGTGTGTGTGTATCGGACGCTCTAGCGCCTAAACCGATAGACGGAATGGGATACAATTTAGGTTAAGGAAATTTAGGTTATTAATAATATCTCCATGCCTTTTTTTATTATTTGGGTGGCCGCCATATAAAAAAACATGCTAAGATCCTATCCTACTAATATTATAAATGTGAAAGATTGTATGTACGAGTATGTATGGATGTATGTATGGAGGTTTGTTACTCTTCCCACGCTTCAACCACTGGACGAATCGGGATGAAATTTGGCACACATATAGCTTAGTTCCTGGAATAGGACATAGGCTACTTTTCACCCCGGGAATACATCTTAGTGCCACGGGAAAATCGAAAACAACGCGGGCGTAGCCGCTGGCGGACGGCTAGTACATTCTAATAAGATCGAGACCACCTTTTGTTGTCATTCCTGTCATTGTCACGCATTTAGTCTTGCTCCGACGACTTCACAAAGGCTAACGTTCAAACCAGTCTTACTTGGCCCCGGTCTGATACCTTTTACCCTCTTAATTTATGACCCGTTTGCCCTCGGGGCGGGGGTGAGGAGATCAGGTTAGACCGGCTGCCTACCTGTTTATGCCCTCTGTAGTACGTAGATACAAAACGTTTCAGCGGTGTTAGTTACGTCAACAAGCCAACCAGAGTCGGGCTCAGATCAAAGAAAGGAAGTTCAGGTACTTAGAATGTTGCGAACTGTCTAGTCACTAAACTCTAGTTGTAGCCACTTTTTGAAACATGTGTGCACTATCGGTCATAAATGTTTGTGTGCGTATGTCTTGGTGTGCCCCAGGGTTCCATATTAGGGCCTTTTCTTTTCCTTGTTTACGTAAATGATTTGCCTTTTATGGTGCAACATCTGTCAAATATTGTCTTGTTTGCGGATGATACATCTCTTATTTTTAAAGTGAATAGGAAAGAAAACGAAATTGACGAAGTAAACAACACTCTTTCAAAGATACTGAACTGGTTCACTGTGAACAACTTAATTAAATGCTAAGAAAACAAAATGTATAAAATTTTGTTTGCCAAATGTAAAAAAGGTCAATAATAGTGTAATATTAGACAGTAATAAATAAGAGTCAATAAATAAGTCTACAAACTGTTTTCGAGGGTCATTACGAATCGTCTCGCACGCAGGTTTGACGACTTCCAGCCTCCCGAACAAGCCGGTTTCCGAAAAGGATTTAGTACCATAGACCACATACATACGCTGCGGCAGATTATACAGAAGACCGAAGAGTACAATCAACCACTATGCTTGGCGTTCGTGGACTATGAGAAAGCCTTCGATTCGGTCGAAACCTGGGCTGTATTACAGTCTCTCCAGAGGTGCCAAATTGACTATCGATATATCGAAGTGCTGAAGTGTTTGTACGAAAACGCCACCATGTCGGTTCGCCTCCAGGATCAAAACTCGGAACCTATCCAGCTGCAGCGAGGGGTGAGACAGGGAGACGTTATATCTCCGAAACTGTTCACCGCCGCCCTGGAAGATGTTTTCAAGCTTTTGGACTGGGGTGGACTCGGCATCAATATCAACGGCGAGTACATCACCCACCTTCGATTCGCTGACGATATCGTGGTTATGGCTGAGACTATGGACGACTTAGGCACAATGCTCGATGGCCTCAGTAGAGCCTCTCAACAAGTGGGTCTTAGAATGAACATGGACAAGACGAAAATTATGTCAAACGTCCATGTCATACCTACTCCTCTGAAGGTTGGAGGCTCTACACTCGAAGTTGTTACCGAATATGTATACCTGGGACAAACAGTCCAGTTAGGTAGGTCCAACTTCGAGAAAGAGATCAATCGTCGAATCCAACTCGGCTGGGCAGCGTTCGGGAAGCTTCGCAATATCTTTACGTCCCAGATACCGCAGTGTCTTAAGACCAAGGTCTTCGACCAATGTGTGTTGCCAGTGATGACGTACGGAACTGAGACATGGTCGCTTACTATGGGCCTCATAAGAAGGCTCAAGGTCACCCAAAGGGCAATGGAGCGTGCTATGCTCGGAGTTTCTCTGCGTGATCGAATCAGAAACGAGGAAATCCGTAAGAGAACCAAAGTGACCGACATAGCTCTCAGAATTGCTAAACTTAAGTGGCAGTGGGCGGGGCACATTGCTCGTAGAACAGATGGCCGTTGGGGCAGTAAAGTTCTCGAGTGGCGACCACGCACCGGAAAGCGTAGTATAGGCAGGCCTCCCACTCGGTGGACCGATGACCTGGTGAAGGTCGCGGGAAGCCGCTGGATGCGGGCAGCGCAGAACCGGTCGTCGTGGAGATCCTTGGGGGAGGCCTATGTCCAGCAGTGGACTTCCTTCGGCTGATATGATGAATAAATAAGAATTTGTAAATACCACGGTGTTCCTTGGTATAACTTTGGATGTTTCACTTCAATGGGGATTGAAACTTCAGCGGGAAGGCTTAGTTCAGCTGCTTATGCCGTTAAGAAAATAAGACAGTTAACGGATGTAGGTACTGCGAGACTAGTGTATTTTAGTTACTTCCATAGTAATAATGTCTTATGGCATATTACTGTGGGGGCATGCGGCTGATATAGAAACTATTTTCATCCTGCAGACACTTTTAACTGTTGCTAGTCAATTTATATATGAAAACATCATGTACGTTCGTAAGAATTTGCATTTATTTCCTAAAAACAGTGACAGGCATAATTTGAATTTAAGAAATGTAAATAAAATAGATATAGCCTTTTCGAGACTGAGTAAGGTTAAAAAGTCATTTGTGGGGCAGTGTATAAGATTCTACAATAAAATTCCAGAAAATGTAACTAGTTTGTCAGAGAATAAGTTCAAGACTCATGTCAAAAAAGTGTTGTGCTCTAGAGGATATTATAAAATAATAGATTATGTAAATGACAAAGATATATATGCTGATTCTATATCAAATACCATCACCTGAGACTGTAATCTGAATCATGACATTATTTGTAATATACTGTATTTTTTTTTTGTTTTGACTATTTAAAAGTGTGTGTAAACACCTATTTGAAATAAATTGTTTTTGATTTTGATTTTGATGATTTTTTAACTGCCTTCGTGGCGTAATGCTTAGTACATTCGCATCACTCCAGGAGTACGCGGGTTCGATTCCTGGTGGGGTCAACTTGTAAGACTCGGTTTGGTTGGTGGTAAGGCATTTTCTAAGCCTGCCTAGCTAGCACCATCTTATCTGAGTCTTGCCGCCAAACATTAGTGGTAACAATATTGATGTGTTCCGGTTTGAAGATAAGATAGCCAGTCCTCCATTCTTGGTGAGCCCGCTCCATCTTCGGTATCATCGTCACTTACCATCAGGTGAGATGATGCCAAGGGCTTACCAATTATGAATAAAAAAGTATTAGCACATACTATCGAGCATTTTGAAGTGGTTTTGATTGGCTTCATATAGTATTTACGTGAGGTTCTATCTGACCTTCTTTAAAATAGCCAGGTAGTTAATGCCTCCGCAGTGTAGTGCTCGGTCCACTCGCTACCAACCAGGAGTTCGCGGATTCGAATCCGGACGGGGACTAAGTTTATAAGACTCGGCTTGGTTGGTGGTTAGCCATTTTATAAGCCCGCTTCGCTAGCCACCACCATCTTAAATAAGTACTGCCGCCAAGCATCAATGTTAACAGTATTGTCACAGTATTACGATATGGCTTAGAGTAGCGCAACGCGTTTGATGTCGCACGATGCCGCCACGGCGTAGGTACTAGCAGTAATAGCCTGTAGCCAGCCTGGCAAACTTGCGGAGTAAGTATCCTTCCGTTGCTCTGGATAAGTACATTAATTGCACTACTGTAAGCCGCTATATTGTAACACTGTCGTATTGTTGTGTTCCATCATGAAAATAAGATAGCCAGTTCTCTTTTACGTTGGGGAATCTTGGTAAGCCTGCTTCCGTCTTCGACATCGTCGTGACTGCCATCGATTGAGATGAAGCCAAGAGCTTAACAATTGTAGATTAAAAATACGCTTTTACGTTGGGGAATTTTGGTAAGCCTGCTTCCGTCTTCGACATCGTCGTCACTGCCATCGATTGAGATGAAGCCAAGAGCTTAACAATTGTAGATTAAAAATACAATGTACAGCCACGCTGTGAATACTTTCTCGCACAGCCTTAACGTGGCCTTAACCATCTGTCGTAGTCGAGCATACATAAATGAACTATAATCATTACACTTACTTAGAAGCAAAGAAGTTACTTAGCAGTAAAGTACATCAGACTTGATGAAATATTTCCGAGTAATTTCAGTTTGTATAGGTTGGGCGTGTGAATGTCAATTATGTTGCGTTGGGGAATCTTGGTAAGCCCACTTCCATCTTCGGCATCATCGTCACTTACCATCAGGTGAGATGATGCCAAGAACTCTACCAATTGTGAATTAAAAAAAGGTACTTTACTCCGACTTTTCCTGGAATATTTAAGTACCCAATATAAAATACAAAAGGCCTTGTTAAGTCCTATTCACAAAATTTCATTAAAATCTTTAGAGCCATTTTTGAGAAATAGTAACAAAATAACTAGATTTGTATAGCTCACCTTTATACCTTTTTTCCATTTTTCTTGGAATAAAAAGCTACTGTGTACTGTAGGCCATGTAAAGTTATCATAACGTACCGAGTTTCATCAAAATCGTTATAGCAATTTTTGAGTAAAACAATAACAACTTCATGGCCACAGCTCAAGACTGAACCATCGATCTAAACTAAATGGAGACTTGCATCTTCACCTCGATAGATGGCACCATCGTCGCAAGGAGACTTTTTACAAAGCATCTACAACGCACTATCAACATTGTCTTGCTCATAAGCATATATACAAACACCAACCATACACGCTTGTTCCAAAGAGAATATAAGTCACTACTTGGTCCACGGCCGGACCCCAGGAACACCACCTCGCCTGGCGGACATATCAAAAGGGTTATCAAGAATAGGAACACACCGTTCCTACATAGGCTTTCTTAAAATAGTCGACCAACTTAAGATGTGCAGTTGGATTTGTAAAAAGTTCATAGAATTTTCCTTACAAAGTGTTCTATTACCAACTAAAATTTAATTTTGTTTTTTAAAACAAACATTTATTTTTTGAAAAGACTACGGAACCGCGCACTTGGCCGGTTTTAATTTTATTACCAGCCAGGTACAAATATTGCAAGCAAAGAGATTTGATTAATGTTAATACCTACAAAATAAAAAGAAACTTTTTCCCCGACCTATTAGTAGAAAAAAAAGACGTGTGGCACTCGGGGACTGCCGCGGTAAAGCTATTGCATAGCATTTTTTATCAACTTATGCAATTATAATTATTTACCATCGCGACCACCATCGCGACCACCATCACGAGCACCATTGCGATCACCATCGCGACCACCATCGCGACCACCATCGCGACCACCATCGCGACCACCATCTCGACCACCATCGCGACCACCATCGCAACCACCATCACCACCACCATCACCATCATCATGATGGATAGATAGATGGCACTGTAACTTTTTTAGAACTCAATTTTTTTTTTTGGGGTGACTGGTTTTTTTCAGTCCCCTCAAAGCCCGCGATAAAAGCTATACTTACAATAGCTTAAAATACGAGTGTGCTTTAGACCACACGACTGAAGTAAAACTTCTTTAGCTCCATCAATATAATATGTTTGAAAGTAAATACTTAGTCTTCAGAAAATAATCAAATCTTTTTTGTCATATGGAGGTATATACAGTTTATGAAAAGAGTTTTATTATTCTCCGAAAATGATCAAATCTTCTTATGTTTGTTTTGACAACCGATATTGTTGCCATGGCAACCATTCTTATATGTTTGTTTTGACAACCGATATTGTTGCCATGGCAACCGAGCGTGAGGTTTTTTTCTTCGTTACGGAATTTCTGGATTCGGTCCCCGCGCTCAAAGCCTGCGATAAAATCTATGCAAAAGCTTAAAAAGTAGTTTATTCGTTTCAGGAGTAATCACCAGCTAAGATATTTGCAGTTGTGTACAGTCAAGGAATTTAACTTCCAACCCACCTAAGGTTCAACATCGTATAGCAAACTGTCACCATAAGAGCTATTTTCGACATAAAAAAGCAAATAATAACTTTTTGGAAAGGAGTTATCTGTAATGTGAAGTGACAAATAATACGTATTGACATTTAAATACTATTACTGAAATAGAATTTTCGACCTTAATGCACTGCGAATATCTAACGACATTTCAAGGAAATGGGTAGGGAATTAAGTCCAGTCAGTCTACTTGCTAAGAAGAAATTCAAATCTATAACCTAAGTTTTATAGCTGGGCTTTCATAATTCAATTACGTTGTTATTTTCAACGAAACATTAGGTACCTAGGTTTAAAAGACCGTCTTTTCCTCGAACTGCGATCGAATTTTTACTCACCTTTCATTATTCAGGGCCGGCCCTAAGGTAGGTAAGTCGACGTGACATTATTGCACAACAGGCATTCTCTCTTTTTTCACGGCATAAATAAGACAAAGGAGATGGCAGGAAAGAGATTAAGTTACGCAGCGAAGGGTTCACTGGCAGGTTGGTTTGTCTCGCAGCTCAGAGCAATAACTAAAGCATAGAGAGAGCGTCAAAATTTATTCTACTTACACTATTCACACTATTACCCAGTTAGTGTGATAAAGCAGGATAGATATATATTAATTATATTTGTTTTTTGCAAGGCTGCCCACTTTTTTTGCAATGCTAGTGAAGTGCCATAAGGATATCGATATTTTTTGCTGTGTATTATTTTCCATGGATGAGATCGAATGAAACGATTGATAAAATTAAAAGAAAATTTCAAAGTAGTATTTTAAAGTATTGTAAGTTACAATTAGGTTTGTTTGTTTATCTGCTTTTTTGGGTTCCTTAGTAAAACAAGGAAACCTTATAGTTTCGCCAAGTCCGTCTGTCCATCCGCGGTTTAATTCAGATACGTTGATTATTTGCAATTATTTGGGGAATCTTGGTAAGCCCGCTTCCATCTTCGGCAACATACCACCAGGTGAGATGTTGTCAAGGGTTTACCAATAGTGAATAAAAAAATATAAAAAAAATAAACAAAGCTGAGATAGACTACATTATACTTGTACTATACAAGCTGAAACAAAATTGGTGCAGGTTCCGTTAACTGGGGCTTCTACTGAACAACTTTCTTTGGGGAAAATTGTTAAGTATGATGAGTAGAAGCCTCGTCGACGGTCCTTCAACAATTTTTTTAACCTAAAAGTAATGTTATGCAGTAGTAAAGTAAAAATGAAAGTAATAAAATGATAAGATTTTTCCTAATATAGGTAGCTGGAATATTTTATAATAATGAAATAAAAATAATTCAAATCCAAAACTTTTTCATACAAAGCACGGGTGCAAACAGCAACGATTGAAGGCATGCTAAAACAGAACACTATACCTTCTTGAAATTAAGAATCGAAATACCGATATGAAATATCTACATCACTCGCTACGACTACATTTAAATACCACCTAAAGGTTGACAGAATTACTAAATAACTGGGTAGATTTTAAAATTGGTCGAATAAAAAGAGCCCAAGTGTGACCATTTGACAATTTTGGAGTGTATATGTAGCTATAATCATAAACTGATCTTAAATATTTATCTTTTTTTACCGTAAAATGTTAGAAAATAAGAAAAAGAGTAAAGATATATTGTTATTTTGACGCTCCCTCTATGCTTTAGTTATTGCTCTGAGTCTCGCAAGCTTAGAATCTATAAAATATAATTAAAAACAAATTCTTCATAAATGTTTTTTGTTTTTTCTCTATATAAAAATTCCTTGGAAAAATTTTCTTTAATTTTCAATGTTTTCTGAAGGAGGTTTCATAACAAAACCCTTTCAAAGTTTCCAGGCATTTTCCTGGTTCGCCGGAAGGAGGTACGGAAGTACAGATAATACAAGATGTTACGCTGTAGGTCAAAAAGAATACATTGTGGAAATGACTGAAATTGGGTGTAAGTACGTTAGTACTAATATATATACTTTGTTTAAAGGGTGTGTTGCGCTATTGTGGAAAATTATAAGGGCAAAATATCTGTGTCTGTAATGCGTTATACTTAAGACTTCAATCTTTATTACACTGGACAATTCGTTTTGTAGATATCACGTTATATCTCTGTTCTCTGTTTTAAAATCCTTTGTTTTTATCTTCCTTACTATCTCATTTTCCTTTCTTTACCCTAAATAGATATAATTTATAATTTATTTATGTATATCTTTTTGTTTGCTTTCGTTTATATTTATTATATTATATATTACTAGCTGTCCCGGCGAACTTCGTTCCACCTTACACTACACTACACTACACACCCTACTCTACCCTACACTACCCTACCCTACCCTACCCTACCCTACACTACCCTACCCTACACTACCCTACCCTACCTAGGTAAGTGGGGACGCTATATCATAAACCTGGAAGTTTAGCGTATCTGGTAGATATATACGAGAGGGGATACCTTACCCTACCCTACATACACTACACTACTCTACCCTACACTACCCTACACTACCCTACCCTACCTTACCCTAACCTACACTACACTACCCTACCCTACCCTACACTACACTACACTACCCTACCCAACCCTAAGTTTCATTTCATTTTATTTATTCATTAAACAATATAACATTGTATCTGAATATCTTAAATCTTAAATACACTACACCTACACTACACTACCCTACCCTACCCTAAAAACAATTATTTTTTGAAAATTTTTTTTATTGATGAATATCATATTTTAATACTTATTATCCTATTCCCGACGAAGACAAATGCAAAAACACAAAAATCATAAAAATTGGTCCAGCCGTTCTTAAGTTATAAATGGTGTAACTAACACGACTTTCCTTTATATAATTAATAATTTATTGTTATAATGTTTAAGTGTTTTATGTAACTGTTTATTTGCATTTTTTTCTATTTTAAATTATTGCGCCGCCCCTTAACTTATTCTATCGCTTTTTCCCTACCCAAAGGTTGCCGAGAAGAAATTGCTACCTAGCAATAAGGCCGCCTATTGTATAGGCTTTCTTCTATATTGTTCATTTCTTTTTTATGTTGTGATGCAATAAAGAATATTGTATTGTAGAATTCACTCAAAGAATTGTTCCTATCGCCTCTTCGGTATTCAAGGCACGACATTCCCGGCCGATTGCCTTCCTACATAGCTGCAGTACAAAGGCGAAAATAGTATAGAAATTTCCTTTTCATTCAATGGATACTAACAGTACAATTGATAAAAAAAAACCGGCTAAGTGCGAGTCAGCACCGCACACGTAAGGTTCCGTACCATCATAGTAGATGGCGCTTGTTTTAATGTTTCAAAAATCATCATACTAGATGGCGCTTGTTACTTCATGTTTAAAAAAAAACACGTTTTTTGTATGAAGACCATAATTTTTTATTTTTTCAAATTTTTAGTATTTGTTGTTATAGCTTCTCCGGCCGTATTCGCAACTGTGATTCTTAACCATTTGCGAATCAAGAATGTTAATTTTTTGTTTACAAAATTTCAGCTATTTAGCTGTCACGGTTCATGAAATACAGCCTGATGACAGACAGAAGGGTCCTGTTTTTACCTTTTTGGTATGGAACCCTGAAAAACCAGTAAATTGCGACTTGCACTCACACACTGATAAGTTAGCACTTTAAATACATCAACGAGTATTTACAACAATGAGATCTATGCATTTCAGTGGGGTGTAGAAGCGAAGTGACCTAAATTCATATTTTGTGGTAGGTATATTAATATTTCTTATTTAACCGACTTCAAGCGTCGATGGCTCAACCGGTAACGACTCGGTCCATCTAACCAGAGGTACCGGGTTCAAATCTGGACGGCCAATGTACCAATGAGTTTTTAAAAAACTTACGTACATATTTACCGATTGCTTTAACGGTGAAGGAAAACATCATGAGGAAACCTGCACACGCCTGCGAAGAAACTCGAAGGTTGTGTGTGAAGTCGAACAACCCGCACTGGGCCCGCGTGGTCGACTAAGGCCTAATCACCCTGATTCAGGGTAGGCTCGAAACCCTCGGTGGGGACATATATGAACTGTAATGATGAACCGACTTCAAAAAAAGGAGGAGGTTTCTCAATTCGACCGTATATATATATTTAATGTGTGTGTGCGGATTTTTGATATATCTCTTTTGTTAGAAAGAAGATATCCCAAGGGTGGTACCATGATAAGGAAACCGGGATCTGATGATGGCATCCAAAAGAAATCGAAGGGAACCTTCGAAAATCGTAGTGGCGACTAGTGCGTTTGAAGTCGGTTTTTTTTGTTTAATAATCTGTGAATGTTAAGTTTTTCCTTGTGTCTATGGATAAACGTCAGCAAAAATGTCAGGTGCAAATACGCTTTAGTCTCAAGTAAATCTATTTTCTAAAAAGACTTTAGAAGCAAACACGCCTCAATCGAATACAAACTGTATTCATGTTGAAAACAAAAAAGTTGTATTCTTGATTTTCAGTGACATAGGACTAAGGTCACTTTGCTTTTAAGACATCAATTAGCGCTATATATCAATAGTAGATTGTTAATCAAGGGAAGAAAGTGACCCATTTCACACGAGATATTTCTGGCGCTCGAACGAAGTGAGAGCGCCAATAGTTCGAGGGTGGAATGGGTTATTTCACCCGAATTAAACACTCTACTTTTCATTTCGACTGTGAGGAAATGAATTATTTATATGATATAAAGTATTAATTAGATATCAATAATTTAAGCTTACCTATACCCAGCCTCCAACCTTTTCGCAATGGCCGCTAGCCACGGCCGACTAGATTGTACCTAATCGAGATGGTCACGACGTGCATCTAGGTGGCCATGGCGAAAATTAAAAAAAAAGTGTCATTTTATCATTGCAATATGGCGCGCAGCAGAATGATTTAATATCAACCTATAGATCTAAAAAAAAAACGTCGTTTAATGTTTAGTTGAGTATAGATATACGAAAACCTCTTATTTTAATGTCATATAATAATATGATGTAACTCAATTATCTTCGACTCCGTGGCTGGCAATTAAAAAAAAAATACTTTCCACCCTAGGGATGACAATACTTTTCACCCTAGGGATGACAATACTTTCCTCCCTAGGGATGGAAAAGCAATGTTCCGCCCGGCTATCTACTCATGAAAATTAAACTTTCCGAACAGGAGAGATGAAAAGTATATATTGTATATTAGTACTAAGCTATATATCAAAGTATATGTATATATTAGTACTAAGCTATATTTACCCGACTGCGCCAGAAGGAGGGTTATGTTTTCTGAGTGTATGTATGTATGTATGTTATGTATGTACTATGTTTATTTATTTATTTCTTTGGCACACTCTGTAGTCTAAACGGCTTGATGGACTTTGGAGTGCTATGCGTCGTTAGATGCGTCTTGATCCCGTGAGTGTCATAGGAATACATTTTTACTCAACTGACCAAAAAAGAGGGGTTAAGTTTTTATTTTGGCGTGCGAGGTGTCGTTAGATTCGTATTAATCCTGTCGTCATTTACTATCAGCTGAGATGAATATGTCACTGAACTCCTCCTAAACGGCTGGACCGATTTGAATATTTTTTTTTGAATGCGTTTGGGTGGCGCCCTGGATGGTTTAGATTCACAAATCAGCCCGGTAGATGGCGCTGCTGTCGGTGTCTAGGTTTCTAGATATCTATGGTATCTAGATTTCGCAAATTCTTTTTTTATTGAGTTCGATAATGTCAGGATAAGTTTTTTACGTAGGGTAGGGTAGGGTAGTGTAGGGTAGTGTAGTGTAGGGCAGGGTAGCGTCGGGTAGGGTAGAGTAGGATAGGGTAGGGTACAATAGGGTAGGGTAGTGTAGTGTAGGGTAGGGTGTGTAGTGTAGTGTAAGGTGGTACGAAGTTCGCCGGGACAGCTAGTTTTATATATATTCAGGGACAAATTCCACAAGATCATTTGGCCCCAAACTAGGATTCCTTGTACTATGGACACCAGAGACTGATAAGTTTGTTACGAGTATTGCAGTGACTCGGTCCTCCTAACCAGAGATGCCGGGTTCAAATCCGGACGGCCAATATACCAATGAGTTGTTACCCGCGGCTTCACCCGCGTGGACAACGTTTCTATGACTTTTTAAGGGTGCGCAGTGCGCTAGCCGCACACTCAAAAACTTTGGTCTTTATAATATTAGTGTAATTACTCACCGATTGCTTTAACGGTGAAGGACATCGTGAGGAAACCTGCACACACATGCGAAGAAACTTGAAGCTTGAGTGTGAAGTCGACCAACCCGCACTGGGCCCGCGTAGTAGACTAAGGCCCGATCGCTCTAATTCAGGGTAGGCTCGAGCTCCACGGTGGGGACGTATATTAGCTGATATGATGAATGCAGTGCAGTGCATATTCAGAGTAGGTAGCACCTAACATTACCCAACCATTGTTGGGTAGACCTAATTGTGTACGGGTAAACGCCGAATACAAATTAATATTAGGACATTACCCAAAGAGCTTGGGTAATCCTAAGAAAACTTGGGTGAACCTATGTTTACTCTCTTTTCTAGCCTTACCCGTAACAAATATACATAAATGAAAAGTCCTCCAGAAAAAAAAAATACTGTTCGTACAAAAAAAAATACCAACCTTAGAATTGTGCTAAGTCTGGGGGTACGAGTCCACAAAGTAAGCCCTGACGTAATAGAATGACTTCGGCATATTTTCGAGCCCTTGTATCTTGCTGTACTAGGCTAGTACAAAAAATTAGTAAAATACCATACAAAATAAAACATTCTGAAAAACGTGACAAGTCTCGAATAAGATTGAAAATGGAAATTGTATTGGTTATCAAAAATAATCAGCATTTTAAGGCTGATATCTCCTTTTATGTTGATTTATTAAAAAAAATTCTATAGCAAATACCATTACCTGAGACTGTAATCTGAATCATGACATTATTTGTAATTTTATTTTTATTGTTTTGACTATTTAAAAGTGTGTGTAAACACCTATTTGAAATAAATTGTTTTGAATTTTTGAGGTCAAAAAATCCCTGTGTTAGGAAATCTCACTCTTTCATCGCTTAGTCTATGGTATATATAATTATTGGTAAGATTACTTGGTGGAGCGTCGGTGGCGTAACGGCCAGGGCCGCCGCCTCCTGTCCGGGCGGTCGTGGCTCGAATCCTGCCACGTATTAATGTGATTTTAAATTTAGATTTCATATGTAAATTTATCTGACGCTCGTACGGTGAAGGAAAACAACGTGAGGAAACCTGCATATGCTTACGGAGAAACTCGCAGGTTGTGTGTGAAGTCGACCAATCCGCACGGGGCCCGCGTGGTCGACTAAGGCCCAATCGCCGTAATTCAGGGTAGGCTCGAGCCCCTCGGTGGGGACGCGTAAGAGCTGATATGATGAAGATTACTTGGCCATAAAAAGAAGTGGGATGAAATAAAGAGCAGAGTTTAAGTGAGCATAAGAAAATAAAAGCATCTTAATAATATGTAGATATTATCTACCCAGACTTACAACTCTTACAAAATGTTTAACGGCAAGTTATCTGTTTTATTTTTCACTTAAACTTCGCTTTTCATTTCATCTCACTACTTTTTATAATCAATTAATCTTAATCATGACTTAGCATGTTTTTACAGAATATTTTTGTTGGGATTTTGTTGACAAACAAACCAATTGTACCTTAGAGCACTATTTACCAAGATTTATAGTAACTAAAAGTTATCTTGCCAAAAAACTAACCTCAAAAATAAAGCTTTGATAATGCCATTAATTCAGCTCCCTTCCACGTGACCTGGCTCGGATCCCAAGCTAAGGTTGGACACAGACGATTGGCTTATTGTCGAGTGGTAAGTAAACGAAGGAAAAAAATTAAAGCTAGGTTTATGTGTTTCATTTTTTTAAATATTGATTTAAAAAATAAACAAATATAGGGCCGAAATTGCTTTTGTATGAGAACATGGGATCGACAATAAAATTGAAGTAATTAACTTTATTAAAAACAAAAAACTACAAACCTAGCTTTTGTTCTGACTGACAATCTATTAAATATTGGTCAAAATTAGTTAACAATTAAGAGGTGAAAATCTCTTCTACGAGCTATGTGCTCCGCCCACTAATACTTAAGTTTGGTAATTCTGAGAGCTATGTCAGTTACTTTGGTTTTTTTGGGGAAACATGGTCGCTTACTCTGGGCCTCATAAGAAGGCTCAAGGTCACCCAAAGGGCAATGGAGCATGCTATGCTAGTTTCTCTGCGTGATCGAATCAGAAACGAGGAGATCCGCAGGAGAGCCATAGGTAACCGACAAACATGAAAATCTTCATCTTAAACTTGCTATGTACAAATTTTTAATATTTATCGTCTGTTAAACAAACAACTTACAGGTAATTTATTTTAATGTTATTCAGATCATATCCGTTGTCATAAGCCACTTTGCCAAGCTTATGATCGCTACTACTGTTTGAATGTATTGTTCTGTATTAACAAAGTATATATATTAATACTAACATACAGTATGGACACTCCCTGCTGCTCTCTAGATTCCGAACTCACCTCCTCGTCACCCAGATTGAATACAGATTGGTTATAGTTTGGTTCTCGAACGTAAAACGAACGTTTTTAGAAATTTCATTTCACGACCGTTGTATGCAGTGTCCGGGGTGTGGTATTAGGGTAGGTGGCATCGTGTTCCGGATAGCCAGTTCCCTATTGCGTTAGGGAATCTTGGTAAGCCCGTTTTCATCTTCGGCATCATCATCACCAACCGTCAGATTAGATGAATCCAAGGTCTTACCACTTGTGAATAAAAAAAATGGTGCCTTCTTAAATTCAATTCAATTCAATATATTTATTCAAAATAGTTGCAAATTACACTCTTTCTGATGGTCATAAAATAATAATAACAATGTCATTTGTGAAGAATCAAGAAACAAACAATAATTAGTTAATAACGTCAAAATTTAATCCTTGATATAAACCAGATTATGTCATTAGAACATGAAAACAATATGACACGAAAAGTCTAAATATATGTAACTTAAAGGTGACTGACTGACTTAGTGTTCTATCAACGCACAGCCCAAACCACTGGAGGGATCGGGCTGAAATTTGGCATGCAGGTAGATGTTATAACGTAGGCATCCGCTACGAAAGGATTTTGGGAAATTCCCACGGGAACCACAAAAATCGGGATCTGCGCGGGCGAAGCTGCGGGCATCCACTAGTTATACATAAAAATCATAGAAGAGTAGGCCAGACCACACGGATAGTGTATGGTCTGTGACCAGCCTGATAGAAATTCCAGTTAAATGTAGTGGGAAACCGGCGTTGTTTCTTATGCATGACTCGTCGTCGGTTAGCGCTGACTCCACTGTGCTCGGCTCGTTAGCCAAGATAGGCCAGGAGCCGAGGGCAATAATCGTACTTTTGATAGTAAAGTATATATATATATATATATATTATATATGTCGAAGGGGGGGTGTGGTTAGGTTATGGATGGCCTTGTGGTTCACGTCCTTAACTATTTCGGTCGTGGGCGTCGAAATAACAATGCAGCTATATCTCAGAGGTCCCCCTTCAATAGTCTTGATCATTCGGCAATAGAAATTGTGCAGGATGCCTTGGATTACAATGGATGCAAACGCGGTGATCCCAGCGATAGCGTGATACGTCCGTTTTGCTCACAGATCACCACTACTTGTGTTCTGCTCGACGCTCCGTCAAAAAGCTTATATGGCTTCTCAACTCAGTGCTGCCACCTCAATCACAAACAGCCTACCGTTAATAGGTCGTCTTTGCTACCAAATACGATCGGTTCACGAGTACAAGCGATTGTCACGCCACCACCGGTTTCACCCAGGTACTAATACCAGACGTTTGATCCAAATAAAGTGTAACGATCTATGTAAACGTATCTCGAGCTGGTATTGGTCGCGTTTTCAACGACGCTCCGACATATGTATGTGACCAACTTTGTAGCAAGCCCCCCCTCATCATCACATCAACTGATATATACGTCCCCACCGAGGGGCTCAAGCCTACCCTGAATTAGGGCGATCGGGCCTTAGAAGACCACGCGGGCCCAGTGGGGGTTGGTCAACTCCATACTCTAACTAATTGCCAGACTCGCTAAACGGGCACATAACATGTAGAACGGACGGCGTTATGGCAATAAAGTTACCGAGTGGATACCGTGCACCGGAAGACGTAGTATAAGCAGGCCTCCCACATGGTGGATCTACGACCTGGCGGGGGTTGCGGAAGCCACTCAATGCGGGCAGAGAAAAACCGGACGTTGTGGAAATCATCGTGGGACGTCTTTGTTCAGCAGTGGGCGTCTTTCGGCTGTTACGACAATGATGATGATGATGATTATGGTTGATAACCGTTACGGATGATATGGATGACTAAAGTTGTCCGGTTGACGATATAGCGCAGCACTCACCAAGCCTATCGTATGTCAATTGTAAAGTGAGGGACGTTGATTGATTGATTGATTGATTGAAAACACTTTATTGCACAGCATAAGAGGAAAAAAAATACAATTATTGAGGAAGTTGTATATACAGGGTGACTGGTTGGACGACGGACGCATTCTAGAAGGTAAATCAGAAGATGAAACTGAACAATTTTTCCCACGGCACCAATGGTTAATTCGCAAAAAAAAAATTGGACTTCTCATACAAAGTTGGCTATTGAACTCACCAATTTGCATACAAATTGGTCAGTTCAATAGCGAACTTTGTATCAGAAGTCCTTTTTTATGCAATTGGTCATGCATGACTCGTCGTCGGTTAGCGCTGACTCCACTGTGCTCGGCTTGTTAGCCAAGATAGGCCAGGAGCCGAGGGCAATAATCGTACATTTAATAGTAAAGTATATAAATATATTAAATACTAACATATAGTATGGACACTCCCTGTCGCTCTCTAGATTGCGACTTCACCTCCTCGTCACCTAGATTGATACAGATTGGTATAGGATTTCGCCGTGATTTGGTTTGCTCCGTCATTTGTTTTTAGTAATGTCATTTCACGACGTAATTTAGCAAGGACACAAATAAATGAAAACGCTAAACACGTTCAAAACTGACTTCCATTGCAACATCATCATCATATCAGCCGAAAAACGTCCACTGCTAGACAAAGAAACCTATGGTCAATTCTCAAAAAAAAAAATGACTTTTTATGAAAAGTCAACTATTTTTTTTGAGAATTGACCATAGGTTTCTTGAGAAAAGTTGTTCAGTTTCGTCTTCTGATTCACCAACTAAAATTCGTCCGTCGTCTAACCAATCACCATGTATACACGTTATTTTTGATAGCACCTTAAGATGAAAACAGGGACAAAGTACTGTAGGTCTTTAAAGGGTTCCGTGGCCAAGGAATGCTTATAGTTTCGTCATGCCATGTCCGTCTGCCTATCTGTACTAGGAATGTGATAGCCGTTTTTCACAAAGAAGGAAAATACGGCTATGATAATACAAATATAAGACCCCTATAAAGTTATGGAATAATAATAAAAAAAACTTTTAGGTACAAGTTTTTAATATTGCATTGTCACGCGATGTACGCATGCCAATTTCAGCTCAATCGGAAACCGGGAAGTGGGTCAAATTTAACTTGCAAGATTCCACCCAAACAAACATACATACATTGCAAGTTAATTAAATGTTTGTAAAATCTGTAAAAAAAACTATTTTAGGACACTTCTCCTACATTACAGACTCGGTGGCTCAGTGGTTAGTGCTCTTGACTACTGATCCAAGAGTTGTGGGTTCGATCACCACCCAGGGCAAACATTTGTGTGATAAGCAGATTTGTTTGCTCTGTGTATGGGTGTTAAATTTCTATAGTATATGTATGTATATAAACGTATATGAGTATGTATATCAGTCTCTGGTTCCCATAACACAGGGAATCCTACTTTGGGGCCAGATAACCATGTGTGATTTGTCCCAATATATTTATATATTAAAGTGGGGGTGAATTTTGACTTTGACTTTTGAATTGTAACAGGAATTGGCCCTTATTTTAGCAGAACTTGTACTATGAAATTGACATTTTGATGTTTATTTCACTTGCAATTAGGCAAATAGTCTAAGGGTTGGGGATTTGTGTTTCTAATTATTGTAATTACTGATTAAGTTAAGTGTTAGGTTCGGTAAGTGCTATTAGAATATTCATGAGATGACTTTTTGCGTTTATCAGGATGAGGTTGTAGATACAAATCTTCTTTTTCTTTAACGGTCTGTAGGCTCGCGACTATAAGTGAAGTCTCTCCTTTGGCTGCGGTTGAAGTAGATGCTATAGAGATACAAATTCAGGTGCCTACATTATAATAATTATTGTACACTGCGTTTATAGAGAATTTCACTATGTTTTAGTGTTTGTGACTGAGCTGAGTCCACGGACCCCGCGTTCTCAGTAGATCCGTTGTCTACTCGTAGATATATGATGGATCTAGTGAGATATAATGGGACTGAGCTGAGACCCCGGACCCCTAGTTCTCAGTAGATCCGTTGTCTACTGGTAGATACATGTATGGATGTAGTGAGATACAATGGGACTAGGCTGAGACCCCGAACCCCTCGTTCTCAGTAGATCCGTTGTCTACTGGCACTAATTAGTAATCTGTGCTACTGGTAGATACATGTATGGATCTAGTGAGATACAATGGGACTAGGCTGAGACCACGGACTTCACATTTTCAAAACGATCCTCAGTAGATCTCAGTGCCACAAGGTATACTTCATGTGGGGCCTGTGTACTCGTTGGCATAGAATCTCTCTTTTGAGATATAGGATACCATATAATATAAACAACAAATAATTTAAAACAACCTAAAAACTTTTAGGAAAAAGCTTTAATTTTAAAATAATTATAATTATTTCGTATCTAGCAAACCCTTTCATTTGATTACCATATCATGTGGGTGATTAAAAAAATAACTTGTCCGCCATATTGGTTTTATAATGACCTCACTTATTTGATCATGCATTGCTCTCCAAACTTAACTTGCATAATTTTTTTAAGTTCAATCTTGAACCAGGAATAGGATTCTAATCTACCTTCCAAAATTTTTATCACGGCAAGTTAATATGAAACTTTTAAAGTGCTGTCAAAGAATACGTTTCATTTATTTTTAATTCTTAATTGACAAGCTTTTGACATTATTTCACCTGATAATACTTGACGATGATGCCAAAGATAGAAACGGACTCGCCAAGATTCACCAACGCAATAAGAAACTACCTATCCTAAATTTAAGCCGGGATACATAAATGCTGTTGAATGTTGATGTTTTGGCGGCTTAAACTCAAGTAATAAGTACTCGCCAGAAATCGAACCCGCGACCTCCGAGGTTGTTATTAATGAGTAAATCGGCTTTCAAAATACCAATAACCTTCCTGCCTACCTTTTAAATTATGATGGGCTATCATTGCATTATATCATCAAAAAAGCGTCGGTGGCTCAACCGGTAACGACTCGGTTCTTCTAACCAGAGGTACCGGGTTCAAATCTGGACGGCCAATGTACCAATGAGTTTTTCAATAACTTACGTACATATAATTACCGATTGCTTTAACGGTGAAGGAAAAACATCGTGAGGAAACCTGCACACGCCTGCGAAGAAACTCGCAGGTTGTGTGTGAAGTCGACCAACCCGCACTGGGCCCGCGTGGTCGACTAAGGCCTGATCGCCCTAATTCAGGGTAGGCTCGAGTCCCTCGGTGGGGACGTATATGAGCTGACATGATGATGATCATTGCATTGGGGTTTCTTGGTAAATCTTTTCATCTTCAGCTTTTTCTTTACTGCTAGCAGGTGAGAGATACCACGGATTTACCAACCAATAATGAATCTAAAAAAATACGATGTTGTCTGTAAAGTCGGTTTACGGACGATAATTTTACGTGTTCCCTTGTCACAAGCCGAACGCTTGTGTGCTTTAGACCACACGACTGAAGTAAAACTTCTTCAGCTCCATGTTTAAGGAGATGTAAGATACCGCCCATAGTCGGGTGAGTCAACTCTTTGGCATTTCCTCACAAAGAATGGACCAAATTGGAACACCTCTTGTAAGATCATGGAAGCCTAGTACTTTTAATCCTTTTAACTTAACTTAAGCTAACTTGACCTTGACCTTGACCTTATAAGGCCCCAAGCCCTAAGCAAGTACAAGTACAACTCTCGCTTGCACGTTTGGTTCAGCGTACTGGCGTAACGGGACAATGACGTCACATAACGGGATAATGAAGTTACATTTTTTCGTGCATGCAGCCCGTGTCATCAATTTATAAGACGTAAACACGTCAAAATATCTATATTAATTGTGGGATGATTTAACCACCCCTATACCCACCCATATTTACTTAGTAAAAATGGTAAGAAAATAATCATGTCTTATTTTTTCTTTCGACGCGGAAACACGCCTATAAAAATGTCTCGTTACGCAATAGGAAAAATGCCTGCCGCTTATGTAAGTGATCAATACGGTTTGGATCTATGCCAGTTAGTTAGTACATGAAACACTTAACATATACTAAGTAACGCCATGTGGATTCCTATTTGCAGTGCTGTCATAAAGTTGGGTTGGTATTTTTACCCGACTGCACCAGAAGGAGGGTTATGATTTTGGAGTGTATATAGGGTGAAAAAAAAATGGTGTAAGACCCGTTAACTGGGGCTTCTACTCATCATACTGAACAACTTTCCTCAAGGAACCTATATAGTCAATTCGCAAAAAAAAATGTCGACGCTCCATACTATGAATGAAGAATAATACATTTTTTTTACGTTTTCAGCAAAGTCGTAGAACAAAAGTTGTTCAGTATGATGAGTAGAAGTGCCCAGTTAACGGGACCTACACCAATTTTGTTACACCCTGTATATATGTATATGTTTAATTATTTACTTCCTTGGCACACTCTATAGCCAAAACAGCTTGATGAATTTTGGAGTGCGAGGTGTCGTTAGATTTTCTTTGATCCCGTGAGTGACATAGGATACATTTTTACCTGACAGGGCAACAAAGAGAGGTTAAATTTTTATGCGGTCGTGTTTTTAATTTTTAATTACATAATTCGTGTAGTTATTTAATTCTATTTTGGTAATTATTATTTGGACATTGATCAAGTTACTACAGGTTGGTACAAAAATAACCTGTCAAGAACTGAGGAGTTTGTAAATTGTTTTTTTTTTCAAAACACTTTTTTATTATTATTTTTTATTCTAAATTGATTGATAAGCCCTTAGCATCATCTCAAAATGCAATGCAAAAATGGAACTGATTGTTACTGTGCAGGTGCAGTCAAAAGCACTCAAATTTTTACAAAAAAACTGTGATTAAAACTATCAGAGTAAGAAATGAATGAAATTAATTATTAAGAGTCCCTGATGAAATCTTGTGGTAAAGGATCTTGTATACAGGAATGATTAGATTCTATTTATGTATTTCATGTTAAAGTTTTCAAGTAAGTAATTCAATAAATATTAGAAAAATATCTGAGGCGAATATTATGGTAAAAGTACCTGTTTCCCGCGGCTTCACCCGCGTAGACAACGTTTCCATGACTTTTCGAGTGTGCGCAGTGCGTGAGCCGCAAGCGGCTCGCGAACGTAAGAAAAAGTAGGCTGTGTGTTAATCTAGGCACTAATCTGTCTACCTACCAAATTTCAGGTAGACCCGTTCAGTAGTTTTTGCGTGAAAGTGTAACAAACATACATCCATACATTCTTACAAACTTTCGCCTTTATAATATTATAGTGTGATAGGATTATTTTCAATGGAATAGGAATAACAAAAGAGATAATATAGAGTAGATGCTTAAATTTAAATCTAGATTTTAACAATTCCTGATTCTGTCACTTAGAATAAACGAATTTTCATCGATGAATAATTACACTTAGTCAAGGGCGACTGCGGCATAGACAATGGATCGTTTTGTAAGGAATAAATATTGTTTTATTAGCCTTCACTTCCTCTGAAGAGCATGCTGTCTTTCCAACTAAGGGAAGCTGAGTTTGATCATGAAACTTTGCATAGATTTTCTGGAGCACTTATCGTTAACAAGCCATAAAGACCCCACTGCGGGGGCACGGATCTCTTCCTAAACTTGGATAGTATAGGCTATACTCCACACACGGGGCCCCAATTCCAGGTTGGGTGGCATATAAAGTATCTCATTTTACTTTTTTTTAAGCTATTGCATAGCTTTTATCGCTGGCTTTGTGCGCGGCGACCGAATCAAGAAATACTGTAACGAAAATAAAACCTAACACCCCCCACTCCGCCTACCCTGTAGCTCGGCCGAGCGTAACGTAACGTTACCGCGTTCTAAAAACTTACGGTTCCATCTATTAGCGATTTGCGGTACTAAAAGGACTTAGTCAATTTTACCGGTGTAACTTTCTTAGTGTAATTTATTACATAAACATCCAGCGCCCCAAGGACTATATGGTACTAGTAAATACTGCATAAATAAAAATAAATAAATATATAATTGCATAAAAAATGCTATGCAATAGCTTTACCTCGGCAGTAACGATTAAATGAAGAAGCGTAACGATTCGTGCGAAAAGGTGGAACTCCTCCCTGCGTCTCGTTGACCGACGGTGGAATGGAGCCGGGGAATGAGGTCGTGAAGTTCTTGCGCGCACTCTCCGAAATGAATTCGATAGAACACCGACAGACAGGCGACTTTGCGGCGATGCTCAAGGCTTTGGAGCTTGTCATTGACTAGCTCGTCGTCACCAATGAGTCTCCGTGCGCGTCGGTCGATGGCGTCCAAGGTATCCAGCTGATAGCGAGCTGATCCATCCCATAAGTGTGAACAGTACTCCATACATGAGCGGACCTCAGGAAATTAGCTACACAGTTACACAATCCCACATGAAGACCATAAGAAGGAAGTTTACCAATAAGGCTAGCGTGCCAAACCCTATCAAAAGCCTTCGAGATGTCGAGTGACACAGCGAGAGCTTCGCCATGCTTCTCGATGGCGTAAAGAAAAAGACAAAGACAGCTGTTCCAATCGATACAACGACCTTTTAAAGTAAAGTTAAGGAATGCGTTAAAATTTTGTATCATTAGAGTTTAATGCGAGATCCGTATCCGTTTAATTAATTACAATCACAAAATTAGTATGTACGTGGATGACCCGAAAAACTATCGTCACATCTGGGCAAGGTTTTCAGATAAAAAAAAAATATCTTTTTTTATTTATTCACAATTGGTAAGCCCCTGGCATCATCTCTCCTAATGGTAAGTGACGATGATGCCGAAGATGGAAGCAGCCTAACCAAGATTGCCCAACGCAATAGGAACTTCAAGCCGGAACACATCAATGTTGTTAGCATTGATGTTGGGCGGCAGGACTTAGATAAGATGGTGGTAGCTAGCCAAGCGGGCTTAGAAAGTTCCCTTCCACCAACCAAACCGAGTCAAAGTAAGACTCCGCCGAGAATCGAACCTGCGACCTGCTGATGTGAAGCTAATGGCCTTAACCATTACGCCAAAGAAATTGATAAATTCTAATCCTAATGAGTAGCTATTTACTGCAAAACTCGCGTCCACTGACTACTTGCCAAGTTGAAAGCAAACATGAAAAAACTAGCACTTTAATCGATAATTGAATTAATAGGTCATCAGTATTAGCCTTCTGCATAGTTTCCCAAGCCAATACGGGTGAAAATGGCAAAGCATGCCGGTGTGAACGACCTCCCTTACAGTGCATCGACCTAAGCAAGTAAGAAAGTTTCACGCTAAAATCTAGGACTGTAGAGCGTATATATCTGAGGTTCCCAACCTTTTTGTCATGATCTCTTAATATTTAATTAAATTATGTTGTCTCATTCAAAGTGACACCTAACAATCTTGAGTTTTCTGACAAACACTTAATTCTGAAATCTATAGAAACTTCCTGGCTGGCAACATCACTAAGTGGTTACGAGGCAAAAACTTCCGCCATTCAGTGCTTCTTCACTATGCCAGAACACCCATCATCATCATCATCATCATCATATCAGCCGAAAGACGTCCATTGCTGGGCGAAGGCCTCCCCCAAGGATATCCACGACGAACGGCCCTGCGCTGACCGTATGCAGCGTCTTCCCGCGACCTTCGTCGGTCCACCGTGTCCTGCCAGAGCACCCAAAGCAGCCCCAATTCAGGAGTTCCTCAAAGCAGGACAATGATCTATGGGATCATCCACCTTATTCGGCGGATTTAAATCCGTGTGATTTAAGCTGCTTCGGTCCTCTGAAGACGTGTCCGCTGCGCCATATTTTGAATAGAACATTATTCTTGAACTTTTACGTTCCCCGCGCCCGCAGACTTCTCCATTCCATCATCGGACGACCAGACGCGGGGGGCTATTCCATGCTATAATGTTCCACCTATGTGCACGAAGTGTTACGCCTCATCGTTCATCAAGCGGACGCCCAAGAAGCGGAATTCCATACCCGGCATCTTTGTTCCCCGATTCGTATAATTTAGGAATATTCAAGACGTCAGTGAATATATATATAGTTATATTCAGGTGAGTTGCAGTCAAACACACTCCAATTTTTAATAAAAAAAAAGAATAGGCACTAGTTGCGCTTTCGTATTACATCCCTGTAAGAGCGTCGGTGGCGTGATGAATAGGGCCGCCGCCTCCTGTCCAGGAGGTCGTGGTTCGAACTTGCCACGTACCAATGTGATTTCGAATTTAGATTATCCGAAGCTCTTACGGTGAAGGAAAACACCGTGAGGAAACCTGCACACATCTGCGAAGAAACTCGCAGGTTGTGTGTGAAGTCGACCAACCCGCACTGAGCCCGCGTGGTAGACTAAGGCCCGATCGCCCTAATTCAGGGTAGGCTCGAGCCCCTCGGTGGGGACGTATATGAGCTGATATGATTACATCCTCGGCTACATCGGCACTTACCATCAAATGAGGTGCAGCCAAAGGCACTTAAATTTTTAATTTAAAAAATAAAATAAAAAGTGTATTCCAAATGTTTAGAATAACTGTTGTACAACATTTTGTGTGGAGTTAGTTTTATTTCAGTTTGTAGCTGGTGCAAAGGAGCTGACTTTAAGCTTTTCACATTTGAAACTTTGTAGGAAGGAAGACAAGGAAGGAATTTTATGTTATCTCTAAGTATTGTAAGTTACAGTAGGTAGTGTACTTTTCAACCGACTTCCAAAAAGGAGGAGGTTCTCAATTAGACTGTTTTTTTATGTTCGTTACATCAGAACTTTTCACTTGGTGAACCAACTTTGATTATTCTTTTTTTTTTTTTGAAAGCTAGTGCTTCCCGTGTGGTCCCATATAAATTTATAACAGATTTTTAATTAAACTTCAAGTGTGAAAGAACCTTTGTTTATAGCTTGTGGTAATAATGTGCCTGTGTGAGTTTTTTAAACTAGTTTTTCAGCCGACTTCCAAAAAGGAGGAGGTTCTTAATTTATCTGTATATTCGTTACGCGATATCTTGGCAGATTGTGAACCGATTTTCATGATTCTTTTTATATTCGATAGGCTATGCTCTCAAGTTGGTTCCGTATAAATTTTATCAAAATCAGTGTAGAACTTTATTAGAAAATTAACAAAAACCAAAAATAATAATGCAAAATTGTACTAAGTTGCGATGGAAGTTGGTTTTTAAACGTGTTTAGCGTATTCAATTATTATTTATAACCAACTTCAAAAAAGGATGAGGTTCTATGTTACGTGTTTTTTATGCATTTTCACCGATTTCTTCTTCAATTGTGGACCGATTTAAAAAAAACACATTTGTTTTAGTTCATAGGTAATGCCTTGATAGTGGTCCCATATAAATTTGATTTTGTATTATTTTTCAACACACAACCTTCGAGTTTCTTCGCAGATGTGTGCAGGTTTCCTCACGACGACGTTTTCCTTTACCGTAAGAGCGTCGGATAAACGTACATACAAGATCGAAATTCGAAAACACATTGGTACGTGGCAGGACTCGAACCATGACTTTCCGGATAGGAGGTAGCGGCCCTTAGACAGGACTCGAGGACATTATACTATCGTCTATACAGAGTGTAACAAAATTGGTGTAGGTCCCGTTAACTGGGGGTTCTACTCGTCATACTGAACAAGTTTCTTCAAGGAACCCACAGTCGATTCTCAAAAAAAAATCGGACACTTCATACTAAAATGCACAAAATCAGTCGATCAGCTGATCGATTTGTATGAAGTGTAAAAACATTTTTTTACGTTTTCAGAAAAGTCGTAGAACAAAAGTTGTTCAGTATAATGAGTACAGGGCCCAGTTAACGGGACCTACACCAATTTTGTTACAGCCTGTGTACATTTTGACAAAAAGGATTTTATTTAACTTGCAATGTTTGCATGTATGTATGTATGTCAGTTTGTTTTGGTAGATTCAAATCTTGCGACTGATTTTAAAGCAACGTAGTTCTCCATTGCGTTGGGGAATCTTGGTAATTCCGCTTCCATCTTCGACATCATCGTCACTTACCATCAGGTAAGATGATGACAAGGTCTTACCAATTGTAAATAAAAAATATATTTTCAGGGGTCTGTTTGAGCTGAAATTTGGTATGAAGCCGTATTCTCAGTGACAATAGATCTTTTGGTATTTTGAAGTTGATCTTATGATAAACTTTGAAGGTGGAATAAAGGTCGCAGAATCGTCTTTTATTTTCAATAGAATCGTAGGAAAACGTGTATTTATTTTTATCCACAGTATAGGCTGTTGCCCGCGGCTTCGATCCCTTGGATATCGAAAGTGCGCAGTGCACATGTGTTTTTTTTTGTTGAGAAATGACTTACTGTTTTGGTCACAGTAAGTCATTTCTCAACCACAACTGCAAGTGGCATAAATGGGGCCATGCCACTTGCAGTTGTGGGACATAAATGGCCACGTGCCACTTGCGAGACTAGTTTTAAGCGTCGTTGCCAGCGGAAGGGCTAAGAGTCGGAATAACAGATGAGCAGACACGGCGAAAATGTAAGGGTTCCTTGTTGATAACAGATCGTAAAAATAAAAAAATAAAAAGTTTTTGGTCAACTTTGTTTCATTTATTGGGCCCGGGTTTAAATCCCAGCCAAGTTTTATTAAATGATTTTATAAAATGTAATTTTATTCCAGAAAAGTTTTTTAAAATTTTATTATTCGAATTAGCTTATTAATTTGTATGACAAGTCCATTTGTTTTATTAATCTACAATTGATAAACTCTTCGCATCATCTCACCTGGTGGTAAGTGACGATGATGCCGAAGATTGAAGCGGTCCTACCAAGATTCCCTAACGCAATGAGAACTATTTCCTATTTCAACAAATAGAAAGAACAACAGATGTTTTGTTTTATTAGTAAAGATCTATTTTGATGTATATTTAAATTACCAATCTTTTTATTACATCCTGTATGTTGTAAGTAATATAATTAAATTGTTGTGACGTTTATTAAGACAATTTAGACAATTATTAATACAGAATCCGAAAACATTGTGTTGTAACACTATAATAATATGATTCTTTTATTTAACCTTACTATGTTAGCAAATACTCCCTCAGGCACCGCCGGCCCGCGCGCGCCGACCCTTCTTTGATACGTATTTATGCACCGTGAAGGCTTAAAGTGGCGTGCACCCTTCCGGAGCCAATGGGTTCCGTTAGTTAGTCCCTGAGCGGGTTAGCATTTACCTCGGAGCCATTAGGTTAAGATGTTACAGATACACTATAATGACGTAACAGTATTGTCAACATGACAAATATGATAGTTAAGCACAGAGCAGCGCACCTAAATCTTACGATAATTATCCTCCCCACAGACTATACCTACTGTTCGAATTATAATACCCTTAGAGGTCTCGTACTACCGTCCTTCAATCCTGACGGCAGGCGGTCGTGCATGGGTTCGAACCTCGTTTGAATAACAATGGCCGAGGCAGAGAATAAACTTTTCAAGTAAATCTGTTACACCATGAAATATTCCTTCTGAAAAAGCAAAACATGAAAATTTTCCTGGATAAAAGTTTTTCTTTAGATGGATTACATGTCCCATTATAAAATACTTTTAGATTGTCTGAAATAGCGGTTTAGCTGATGGAGGGGTGGGGGGACACGATGACACTTAAATCTAAAAAAATCTGCATTTTAAAGCCTAATATTTCGCAAAACAAATCCTGAATCGAAAAATGGTTTTAGCAAAGCCTAAGTTGTTTTAAAAAACCTATTCAACGATACCCCATCAATAAAAAAAGAAAGGAAAAAAAATCACCATCTCTTTACATGTAGGGAAGGTACCCCAAAAACATTATTTTTTGAAGATTTCATTGTACCAGTTGGTCGGCGTTTGTTTGAATACTAATAGCCTATGAGCTAAGCCACGGACAAACGAACAGACAGACAGACAAAAATCACATGGCTAAATTATGAGGGTTCATTGTTGACTACGGAACCCTAAAAATGAAATGAAAAATATATGGGGTGCTCTCAAATTATCCGCCGCCGCTCCAAGGGGTGCTTCTATATTATGTAAAAAAAAATTGGACTCACCACACAAAATTAGTCCATCTCTCATCGATTTGTATGATGAATCTAAAAATCTAAAATTTTTCTCGTTTTCAGCGTGCTGATTACTGCTGAGTAGACGTATTTCCATAATGCAACATTGATGAATTGAAGATAAGATAAGATAAACACTCTTTATTGTACACACTCTAGTTAAAAAAATATATAAAAACATTATAAAAATTTAAAAATCTAACTCAAAAATACAAAAAAAAACAATATAAGAAAAATAAACTTATATAAGTACTATAGCGGTACAATTTGGGCGGTCTTTTCGCTCAAAGTGATTTCTTACAGACAACCCGGTGTTTAAAGACAAAAGGAGGTACTGCACGAGTACCTCACTAAAATAATACTTATGTAATAAGAGTTAAACTGTTTATATAATATACATTTGCAAAGTTACAATACTTATAAATAAGACGATACTTTATAATAAGTTCTAATATTAATCGCACTTATCAATAAAATATATATTACACTATGTATACGCACTATAAATAAAATAATATATCTTGTCTTATCTTATATATATAAAAGAAAATCGTGTTAGTTACACCATTTGTATATAACTCAAGATCGGCTGGACCGATTTCGCTAGTTCTTTTTTGTTCAGTCCGTTATTGTCAGGAGAAGGTTTTAGGGTAGAGTAGGGTAGTGTAGTGTAGTGTAGTGTAGTGTAGTGTAGTGTTAGTTGGAACGAAGTTCGCCGGGACAGCTAGTTATAAGTATATACATATTACCAAAGTAGTAGTTACTGCAGCCGACGCATTGGTATCTATTAATATTAAATCAGGGAGCTCACAACCAACCATCAGACAACCAACCTTGTAAACTCCCTCTTACTCCATCTAATCTCAGATTGAAATTAATTCACCTTATCCTCAAAGCTACAAGCTTGACATATGGAATTCATATCCATCTTAATGTAAACAGCCAGAAGGAATATTTACATAGAAAATTTAGGATTTAGGGCGAGATTGGTTACCATAAATGTGGGAAAAACAGGTACTGTGTATATTAACTAATTTGTGAATAACCAAGTGGTTTTTTTAAGTGAAAATAATGATTTATTTATGATAAGTCATACATGAAGTACACTACTTAAACACTTAAATTAAAATGCCTAAAATACCAAAATAAAACACCTAAAATAAAACAAATAAAATACCTAAAATAAAATAACAGAAATAATGATTTATTTATGATAAGTCATACATGAAGTACCTAAACACTTAAATTAAAATGCCTAAAATACCAAAATAAAAGACATAAAATACCTAAAATAAAACACATCAAATACCTAAAATAAAACATTTAAAATACCTAAAATAAAACATCTAAAATACCTAAAATAAAACAACTAAAATACCTTAAATGAATCACCCAGTCGTTTAATATAGGATGGGTTAGTTTAGCAAGATTAATTTCACGCGAAAAAAATGACTTAACGGACCCATTATTTAACGACTATTATTAAATTTGTGACGAAGCGACCTTTAGATGTTTTCCTTCACCGAAGAGCGTCGGATAAACGTACATATGAAATCTAAATTCGAAAAGATATAAGTACGTGGCAGGACTCGAACCACGACCTCCCGGACTGGAGGTAGCGGCCCTTGCCATTACGCCACCGACGCTCCCACGCGTCATATTACTAATAAAATTAAAGCATGTCGACTGTGAAATGAACCCTTGGCCCCCTAAAATTGTGCCAAGAGGAGCTTTATCCACTAGACTAGATAAAACAAATCGTGTAAAATTTAACCGTTTGGCTGGGAACTTCCATGTATTTATTTCTAGGTCTACACTGCTGCCGAGATGCCGACGTTTAAAAGCTAATATGTTATTCCAATTTCTGTGATTCTATCACATTACCCTCGTCAACCTGTCATCTAACGGATGGTCTCATTAGCCAGTTTCGCTTGAAGGTTTTCGCTTGAGAACCAAAGTAACCGACATAGCTCACAGAATCGCGAAACTGAAGTGGCAGTCGGCAGGGCCACAGCTCGTAGAACAGATGGCCGTTGGGGTAGTAAAGTTCTCAAGTGGCGACCGCGCACCGGAAAACGTGGCGTAGGAAGGCCTCCCACGCGGTGGACCGACGAAGGTTAATTAATAATTCCAATCTAAAATATTTTTTAAGTGAAAAATTCTTTGGGCGCGTTGTGCATTTTTTGAAATAGAAAAAAAAGTATTGAACTCGCGTCACCGTCACTGACACCTTACCAGGAAGACTCGCAGGGTCAAAACTTTGTCAACCTAGTCATTTGCCAAACTTATAAAACTTTAATTTTTAGTAAAAACTTATTTTAGTGTACGAATAATTCAGGTACATGACCAAACCATGACACAAGTTATCGGCTGGCCACTATCGGGTTGTACATTCATGGATCGTGCATTTTCGGGTCAGGGATTATTAGGACTATGCATGCATGCATGTTTCCAAATTCAAAAAGGTGAACACAGAAATAGTCGATCCTGATATCTTGATTCCATCTCTAAAGTTCATCATCAGACCAGCTTTAAAATACCAAAAGGATCTACTGTCACCAGAAATTAAAAAAAATCGAACAACCGAAAAACTATTAGGTACAAGCTTTAATTTGAAAAGATTTTTAGTTTTTACGTAATCTTCTCAGCAAACCCTTTTATTTGAAACTCATATTGTAAGAGTGCATTAAAAATAACTAGTCCGCCATCTTGTGTGTGCCGCCATGTTGGATTTAGAATGACGTCACACAATTAACCATGCATTGTCATCCAAACTGAACCTGTATACAAAATTTCAGCTAAATCGGTTGAAGACATCTGCTCCAAAATTTAGTTGCAAGATTCTACCCGAACAAAAATACATACATTGCAAGGAAATAAAAGCTTGTAAAATTAAATTTAATTAAAGTCACTCTAAAGTTGGGATGATGACAGCGCCAAAGATAAACTATGAACTCTTGATCAATAAATTGCTTTCCTACTTAAACTTTGGAAAACCTTACTCGTTTTGTTTTTCATCAAGTCTCAATTTTTTTATTTTCCAATATCACAAAATGATGAATGATTTTAACCGCCTCCGTAGCTCAGAGGCAAAGTTCACTGGCTTTACACAGGAGGTCGCGGGTTCGATTCCCGGCGGGGTCAATTGTAAGACTCGGCTTGGTTGGTGGTAGGGCATTTTCTAAGCCCGCCTGGCTAGCTACCACCATCTTATCTAAGTCTTGCCGCCAAATATCAATGTTGATATCATTGGTGTGTTCCGGCATGAAGATAAGATAGCCAGTTCCCCATTGCGTTGGGGAATCTTGGTAAGCCCGCTTCTATCTTCGGCAACATCGTCACTTACCACCTGAGATGTAGTCAAGGGTTTACCAATTGTGCATAAAAAAAAATGAGTACAAAAATGACGCTGCAAAAGTTCGACGTTACGTCTAGGCAATGTAGCGAGCTATGCTCGGAAATTCCCTACGCGATCGAATCAGATATCAGGAGATCCCCTAAACTGAAGAGCAGTGGGCAGGGCACATAGCTCTTAGAACAGATGACCGTTGGGACCGTAAAGTTCTCGAGTGGCCAGGCCTCCCAAGCGGTGGAACGACGACCTGGTGAAGGTCGCGGGAAGCCGATGGATGCGGACAGCGCAGGATCGGTCATCGTGGATATATTTGGGGGAGGCCTTTGTCCAGCAGTGGACGTCTTTCGGCTGATCATCATCAATGACGTCTATGTCGTTTTTGACGGATGTTAAAAAGTAACTCAGATAACTAGCAGTTATCGTCCCTGTTGATTTAAAGGTTTGAACCCTACAAATAAATAAATAAATGAACCTACAAATAAACAAACTCGCCAAAAGCGTTTACTGTCTGGTGCCGATAGCGTGGCGACATGTCTCGTGCGCGAAGCAAGATAAACAAACTGTGTTAGTAGCGAGATAACTGTGGAGTCATCATTTTTAAAACCGACTTCAAAAAGGGAGATGGTTCTCAAGTCAACCCGTGTTCATATTTTTTTTATGTAGGTATAACGCATAACTTTTTATAGAGTAGTCCCGATTTAGATAATTCTTTTTTTATTAAATAGAGTATACTTTAAAGTGAATCCCATGTAAGATTTATCGAAATCGCTTTAATCTATTTAAATAAAAGAAAGTAGTGTTAGTTACATCGTTTATAACTCAAGAACGGCTGGACCAGTTTTTATAAGTTTTGTGTTTTTTCATTGGTCTTCGTTAGGAATAGGATAATGAGAATTAAAATATGATATTCTCCATTCACCAAAAGTTGGCTGGAAGAAATTGCTTAAACGATAAGTCCGCCTTTGCATATCATTGTTTATTTTGCTAGTTAATAAGTTTTCTTATTTTGGTGTGCAATAAAGGATATTTAACTTATCTTATTAATCACGCCGACCAAGTTAGAAAATAAAATTTTTAAAAAAAAATTTTGGATATTCCCTACACGTAAAGAAGGATTTTTTTCTCGTTTTTTTCAACTTAAAATGTGAAGTTGGATTTGTAAAAAGTTCATAGGTTTTTCATACAAAATAGTCCATACCAACTGCAAAAATAACTTTTTTTTTAAAATAAAGATTCAAGATATTTATTCAAAATAGGTGCAAATTACACTCTTTCTAATAGTCATAAAATAGTGATTACACAATATCATTTGTAAAAAATCAAGAAATAAACAATCATTAGTTAATTACGTCAAAATACAATCCATGATATAAAAAAAAATAATGTCATTAGAACATGAAAACAATATGACACGAGAAGTTATAGGTACATCAAAATTATTGAATGTCATGAACGCCTTTGACAAGTGTAGGCCAGTTCACACGGACAGCACCCAGTCACGAGTATAAAGCGAGAGTCAGCCATCGCTCCTCTCAACCATATTAGAGGGAAAGGAACGACCCAGCTCCTGATGCGCCGAAACAGTCCGAAACTCACTTAAACACTTTTTTGTTTCAGTCATTGGTCGCTTAATTCTGTATTATGTATGCGGTATGCTATACAGGGTGTAACAAAATTGGTGTAGGTCCCGTTAACTGGGGCTTCTACTCATCATACTGAAGAAAATTTTGTTCTACGAATTTACTGAAAACGTAAAATTTTTTTTACTCTTCATACAAATCGTTCAGCTGATCGACCGATTTTGTGCATTTTAGTATGGAGAGTCCAATTTTTTTTTGAGATTGACTGTGGGTTCCTTCAAGAAAGTTGTTCAGTATGGCAAGTAGAACCCCCAGTTAACGGGATTTACACCAATTTTGTTACACCCTGTAATGTGTATAATGGCTACAGATACATTGAAGTTGTACATAGCACATCTACATTGCAATGAACCGTGCGACCAATCCAATCTATGTTCGATCCAAATTTTAGCACACAGTTAACGGGACCTACACCATTTTTTTATATCCTGTAATGTGCATAATGGCTACAGATACAGTAAAGTTGTACATAGTATACTCGTGCATCTACATTTCAATAAACCCTGTGACTAATCCAATCTATCTTCCATCCAAATTTTGGCAAATGTTAACGGGACCTACACCATTTTTTTTCATCCTGTAATGTGCATAATGGCTACAGATACAGTAAAGTTGTCTATAGTACATCTACATTGCAGTGAACTCTGTGACCAATCCAATCTATATTCGATTCAAATTTTGGAAACCAGTTAACGGGACCTACACCAAATTTTTTTACATCCTGTAATGTGCATAATGGCTACAGATACAGTAACGTTGTACATAGCACATCTACATTGCAATGAACCCTGCGACCTGTGACTAATCCAATCTATCTTCGATCCAAATTTTGACAAACAGTTAACGGGACCTACACCATTTTTTACACCCTGTAATGTGTATAATGGCTACAGATACAGTAACGTTGTACATAGCACATCTACATTGCAATGAACCCTGCGACCTGTGACTAATCCAATCTATCTTCGATCCAAATTTTGACAAACAGTTAACGGGACCTACACCATTTTTTACACCCTGTAATGTGTATAATGGCTACAGATACAGTAACGTTGTACATAGCACATCTACATTGCAATGAACCCTGCGACCAATCCAATCTATCTTCGATCCAAATTTTGGCACACAGTCCCTTCGCTGCATGTTATGCGTACATTGCCGTCTAAAGAATTTCTTTTATTCCTTTGTAACGACTTTATTCGCTAGGCGAGAAACTTGTTATTTTTATAGGATGTTGACAAAGGATGTTGATTTCTTCAACGAATAAACGTAGTTATATCTCGTATTTTCCTTTTTAAGGTTCCGTACCTCTAAATGAAAAAAAACGGAACCCTTATAGGATCACTTTTTTGACCGTCCATCTGTCTGTCAAGACCCTTTATCTCGGAAACGCGTGGAGGTATCAAGTTAATATTAAAACCATAAATTTCGGTCTACAGTCCCTTGAAGCTGTGAAAAAATCAAACTTCTAAGTTAATGTTAAAAAAGATACGGCCGTTTATGCCGCAAAAAACGTTATTTCGACACTCTCAAGGGAATCAAAATTCATATTTACGTTGACCTACAACTATGAAAATTTGGCAAGTCATATCGTCTTATACTACAAGTATAGGGAAAAATCTGAACTATACATTTGTAATTAAATCATAAAAAATATTGCCCTTATTTAAAGTACGTAATCAATTACTATATAAAGAACGGCGGCCCAAATTTTGAATTCAGTTAACCGTTTCATGTGGTGTAAAGGCTTCATTGGCACAAGCTTAAGCTAGTATGATATACAGTGTTCGATTTATTATTTTTAAGGTTTCTTATCTAGAGATATGTTGATACGGAACCCTCTGTGAGCGAACCCGACTCGCACTTGGCTGGGTTTTTTCTACCCGCAATCGGTTCGCCTTTTGCATCATCTCAGCTGATAATGACGATGAAAATGATGATGGTAAGTGCCGATGATGCTGAAGATGGAAACGGGTTTACCAAGATTACCCAACGAAATAAGGAACCGGAAATTTAAATGCTTAAAACCCTATTGCCAAGTTGTATATCACTTAAGAAAGAAAACATTAATGATGTTTATATTGATGTTTAGCAAGGAAATTCCCTACCACCAACCAAACCATCTTACAAATTCCTCCTGGTGTGAAGCGAGTGGGTTACACACTGTACCACGGAACCACTTAAAGTTATCGCCTACTCATGTCAGCACAACAAGCCGAAACACATCAATGTTGTTAACACTGATGTTTGGCGGCAAGACTTAAATAAGATGATGATAGCTAGCCAGGCGGGCTTAGAAAATACCAAATACCCTACCACCAACCAAACCGAGTCTTACAAGTTGACCCCACCGGGAATCGAACCCGCGAACTCCTGGCGTGAAGCGAATGGACTAAACTTACGCCACGGAAGCGGTTAAACATAGACATGAGATTGTCACGAGTAAAGTTAATGCGTTAGATAGACGCATGGACACGACATTGTCACGAGTAACAGTTAATGCGTTAGATAGACGCATGGACATGAGGTTGTCACGAGAAACAGTTATTGCGTTAGATAGACGAATTGACATGAGGTTGTCACGAGAAACAGTTAATGCGTTAGATAGACGCATGGACATGAGGTTGCCACGAGAAACAGTTAATGCGTTAGATAGACGCATCGACATGAGATTGTCACGAATAACAGTTAATGCGTTAAATAGACGCATGGAATGAGATTGTCACGAGTAACAGTTAATGCGTTAGATAGACGCATGGACATGAGGTTGTCACTAGAAACAGTTAATGCGCTAGATAGACGCATACATGAGGTTGCCACGAGAAACAGTTAATGCGTTAGATAGACGCATCGACATGAGATTGTCACGAGTAACCGTTAATGCGTTAGATAGACGCATGGACATGAGATTGTCACGAGTAACAGTTAATGCGTTAGATAGACGCATGGACATGAGGTTGTCATGAGAAACATCGTCTACAAGCGGTTTTCGAGAGTCATTACGTATCGTCTCGCTCGCAGGTTTGATGACTTCCAGCCTCCCGAACAAGCCGGTTATACAGCGGCAGATTATACATAAAACCGAAGAGTACAATCAGCCACTATGCTTGGCATTCGTGGACTATGAAAAAGCCTTCGATTCGGTCAAAACTTGGGCTGTGTTACAGTCTCTCCAGCGGTGTCAAATTGACTATCGTTATATCGAGGTGCTGAAGTGTTTTTATAAAAAAGCCACCATGTCAATTCGCCTCCAGGATCAAAACTCGGAACCTATCCAGCTGCAGCGAGGCGTGAGACAGGGAGACGTTATATCTCCGAAACTGTTCACCGCTGCCCTGGAAGATTTTTTAAGCATTTGGACTGGGGTGGACTCGGCATCAATATCAACGGCAAGTACATCACCCACCTTCAATTCGCTGACGATATCGTGGTCATGGCTGAGACTGGGACAAACAGTCCAGTTAGGCAGGTCCAACTTCGAGAAGGAGATCAATCGTCGAATCCAACTCGGCTGGGCAGCGTTCGTATCTTTACGTCTCAGATACCGCAGTGTCTTAAGACCAAGGTCTTCGACCAGTGTGTGTTGCCAGTGATGCTGATGACATACGGAACTGAGATATGCTCGCTTACTATGGGCCTCATTAGAAGGCTCGAGGTCACCCAAAGGGCAATGGAGCGTGCTATGCTCGGAGTTTCTCTGCGTGATCGAATTAGAAATGAATTCTAATGTGTGTGTTTTACTTAAACTTTTCATTATTTTACTTTAATATTATGTTAATTGATAATACTTATTGATATTCACTATGGGGTATCTAAACTAACTACATTTCTTGGTTAAAAATAAAAATAAAACTATAAGTGAACTTTTCTACTGTAATTTATACCTAAGTATGTTTATAATACAATAAAAACAAAATAACACCTAACAAACAACAAAATAACAAAGAAAACAACAAAACAAATGACACACTTGCGACCTTGAAGTATGACATCTGAATTTTGAGTGAAGTTTCTCTGTATATTTTATATTGTCAGTGTGGCAAAGGATTAGTCACAGAGGTAGTCTGCTTCAATCCCATACATGTCGATATGCATTCTAAATCGGGCCTACCAACCTTTGGCGTACTTTTAGGCGCTAATTTGACCCGCCGTATTTTTTCCGGCTCCCGGTAGGTCGACAGATAGGGATTTTTTTTCCGGGTCCCGAAAAGTGACAAACAAGTGGCTATAGTATTTTTTTTCTCAGCTCACTTTGAGATAATTCAAATTATACAATGATTGCACAATACTCTTGTTTCCAGTGTTTTTTTTTCTAGCAAAATATTTTAGTACAAGTCCTAAGAAGGTCAGGATTAAAATCCTTAAGAATTATTTTTTTTGTTTGTGTGATTTTTTTATGTTCTTTCAAAAAAAAATTTTTATTGTATTTTTTTTAGTTTAGTCAAACAAAGTGCGCAAACATGAATGAAAATCATCAAAGTCTGGTCCCTTAAGTAGGTAAATAAGAATCATACAAGATACTATTATTGTAACACAATACCAATAAAAAACGGCTTGACTTTGGTTTGACTCTTGAAAAATGAATAAAATAACAAGCATATAAAAGGAATAAACGATTTATTCAAATAAAAACCAAATTTCTTTCGTCTATTGCCACAGAATTGGACGCCTTCCAATATTTAAGTGCACTAGGGTTTACCACGATCTTTCGATTGGCTCCCTGAATGAGTGCGTAAACATGTCTCGACCTTCGCTCATTTTTTACAGCCTGCTTCCTGACTTTGTTATCAAAAATTCAAAGTGTTTGTTTATTTGTAAACTCTTTATTGAATTTTTGTTACAATACATAAAAAAGAGCGTCGGTGGCGTAACGGCTAGGGCCGCCGCCTCCTGTCCGGGAGGTCGTGGTTGGCGTGACACGTCCGTTTTGTTCACAGATCACCACTGCAAGTGTTCTGCTCGACGCTCCGTCAAAAAGTGTCTGCCTCGAGACTGACGTCTAGCTAATATGGCTTCTCCACAGATCTAATAAATTCTCAACTTAGTGCTGCCACCTTAATCACAAACAGCCTTCCGTTAATATGTCATCTTTGCTACCACAAACGATCGTCTCACGAGTACAAGCGATTGTCACGCCACCACCGGTTTCACCCAGGTACTAATACCTGACGTTTGATCCAAACAAAGTATTACTATGTAAACGTATCTCGAGCTGGTATTGGTCGCGTTTTCAGTGACGCTCCGACATACATATATACAACTGACGTATCTATAGGCAAGAATGCAGGTAGGGTTGAATCACTCCGGAGCAATTGGTCACGAAATGTTTGTTAGTTACTGCATTAGTTATTTACTACACAAAGTAACTTACATGAATTAAATTGTTCTTCAAATACAGGAGTTATGCTTTTGTCCATGAAACAATCTCATTTAGCAACCAACACTAATAGTCAATCTCAATATAAAATTCCGTGATCACATTGTATAAACACATCACTAGATATTTTTAAACATCTTATAACATATTTTTACACTATGTAATCAAATTATTACAAACAATCATCATTTTCAATAAACAAAGTACACAAATGACAAAATATCCCACGAACTAACTGACCTACTAAACAGAACTCACTCCATTCCCATTCACTTTCACTGAATTAGTAAAAAAATATACAACTAGCTAGAAGATTCAAACGAACTGATTGTTCTTAAATTTGGTCGTACACTACCTGGTCCCCAACCAATCGTGATGATTCGCATCGTTCTGGGCTCTGACGCCGCGGCCACAGAATATACTACGTAACCGCGGCCGCGTAATCGCACACGAACGAAGTGACTTTGTAAAAGCGGCGCGGTGGCATGAAAAATATTTAATCGAATTTTCAATATATTTTCAAAAGGTGAGCTAACGTATTTTATTTATATGCGTACTCTTAAAGAGTGTGACTATAAATAGTATTGTTTCCAAAGATTTGGTAGTTCCTGTGAGCGATGGATTAATAATTATATTGTTTGAGCACGACGTAAATAGAAGTGCCGCCATTTATCATTCCCAGTCTAATTGTATTGTATGCGTAAAAGTGTCTTATTTATGTGTAGTTTGGTATAATTTGTTCAATCAAACAAATAAAATTTTATATAAAATTATTTGAATTATTTATTTTACTAACTTTGGTAAGAAATGAATCAGACAGAGTTATTGTTGGAAATGTGACCTATTCCTTTTAAGGGTGTATACTAAATTTAATTTAAAACAAAAAAGGTCAAATAACCAGGGGTCGGAAATCAATGGCTTTAATGTAACAACCAAATTAATTTTTAAATTTTGTATGAAAAACGCATTGATTTAATTCAATTAGAAAAGGCGGGTTTTAGTTTTTCAACTTTTATTTTATTTCCTGTTTTTTGCTACCTGCGTGTCGTGACGCTTGATTGTAGCATGACATAATATCGCTTGTGAGACCATTTGCTAAGAAATTAAAAACATTTGCATATATGTATAATATACAGGATGTAACAAAATTGGTGTAGGTCCCGTTAACTAGGGGTTCTACTCGTCATACTGAACAACTTTCTCCAAGGAACCCATAGTCAAGTCAAAAAATTTTGGGCCCTCCATACTAAATCGCATAAAATCGGTCGATCAGCTGATCGATTTGTATGAAGAGTAAAAATTTTTTTTACGTTTTCAGCAAAGTCGTAGAAAAAAAGTTGTTCAGTATGATGAGTAGAAGCCCTGGTTGACGGGACCTACACCACTTTGTTACACCCTGTACATTTAGAATAGACCTTTCTTTTAATAACAAACATGATATTATTTTGTCTTAAAAATCTTTTTTGAGTTTTGTTATTCCTATGACACGTGAAGTGATGGCACAAATCCAAAGACACCACATTTGTGTAAATCGGACAAGTGGTTTAGGAGATACGAGGAAACAGATGAACATACACACATTTATACAAACATACATACTTTCAAAAGCATAACCCTCTTTTTCCGTAGTCGCGTAAAAATGATTAATTGATTCTTTACTTCTCAAGAAGTACTTAAGACGCAAAAGCAAGGTTAGTGCGTTTGCTCCATTAAACTTAAAAGTAGGTACGAAAAAATACGAAACAATTATGTTTTTGAGTTGAAAATAAGTAATACATGCCTTGTTTCATCATAAATATATATAAAAGCTCCTTTTAGTGCCTTTAACACCGTATGCACTCAAACACCCGAAAACTGAACAGTTTAGCATTTTTTTTCCGTAAAATGAAATCACAGCGGCGCGCAAAGTGAATAAAAGTGACGTTAATCGCGCTTGCGTAGTTCGTCCTTTACGTTCAGTAACTAGTTGGTTTTTATTCCGGTGAACGAAATCACAGCTGCGCGCAAAGTGAATATAAGTGACGTTTATCGCGCTTGCGTAGCTTGTCCTTTACGTTTGATAACCAATCTACAGCCAATCTGAGTGACGGGGGGGGGGGGGGGTGAGGTCGAATCTAGAGAGCGGCAGGGAGTGTCCATACTGTACGTTAGTACTAATATACATATTTTGCTAATAGGCTGGTTATGAGCGACATTCCAAAGACGACCTGTTATAAAAATAATTGTTACTGGTTTGGTTACGTTATATTTATCAAAATACCAATATCATACAAAGACCTTCCTTATAACAAGTTTAAAAAAATGTCTACACGAATGGCTGCTTCAAAACATGTTTTCTCTCTTGATGAGTTTTTGGATCACAAGTGCAGAACTTTTTTTTAATATATGGAAATGAATATGACTGTAAGATTTAAATACGTACCTACCTTTTATTGCTGTGTTAACATATGCATGCTGTATTAATTAAGAGCAGGCTCCCAGAGCGATACTCGCATACAACCTGATATTTAACCTTATGGAATTAGCTTTATAGTTCAATTTCGCGCGAGTGTCTTAACGCGCGAAAATAAAAATTTACGTTTATTGCGAGTTTAGTAAACATTCTAGGAAAATTTTGTCTTAGCCGTTTTATCAATATCTTTATTCTCTTACTGTCGGTACTTATTTCATGCGCCTAACGTATGTATGTAGGAGAAAAATCTAGTAATCTCTCAATTAATCTTTTTTCATGCGCCTACTTCGGGCGAAAATAAAAATTTTCGTTTATTGCGAGTTTAGTAAACATTCTAGGAAAATTTTGTCTTAGCCGTTTTATCAATATTTTTATTCTCTTACTGTCGGTACTTATTTCATGCGCCTAACGTATGTATGTAGGAGAAAAATCTAATAATCTCTCAAAACTACATAGTTTTACAAAATAAAAAGTATCGACCGAAAAACAATAAATCGTATTTTTTGTTTTAGCCATACCAAAGAAAAAGGTTCAAAGAATGATATTTTTAATTTTTACGTTCAGCAAGCTTGAGTCCGCCTCAAAATATTCTATCAAAAATGCACTTATTTTGGGAGTCTGTATTCTTAAAAAGAACATCTCACTTTAAGTACCATGGTTAAAAGCGAATAAACAATTACTTACTTACTTACCGTACACTCGGAACCCTATAATCAAGACTGGAGCCTTAGAACAGTTGATACTGTATGTACAGTAATGTCTACAAAGTTTCACTGTCGCAATGTTCAAGCCCCAATAGTGGAGTTAAAGTACTATTACAATAAACTTTCAAAGAAATTCTACACAAAATGTATTAAAGATAACAAAAATATTGTCTTCCACTAATATTACTGTCGATAAAAGTACACTCTAAGGAATCGTATCACATTCCACAAATAACAATACAGTATATTTTGTCGGAGATGAGAAAATAGGAGTAATGATAGTAACAGTAATAATAGTTATGATACAGGGTGTGTTTTTCTTATACTGAGCAAGCCGTTAAGGGTGGGCTCTACTCATGAAACTGAACAAATTTCCCCAAGAAACCCATACTGAAATCGCAAAAAAAGGAATCTACTCTCCATACAAAGATGGATAATTGGAATGATCGATTTCTATGAAAAGTGCTAAAAAATGCGAATTTAGTATAAAAAAAGAGAAGAGAAGATAAACAAAAAAAAACAAAAAAAAAATGGTAAATGGTAGGTTTCTTGGATAAAGTTGTTCAATTTCATTAGTAGAGCTCACCCTTAAGGCGGTAATATTACACTTTTTTGTTATTTTTCACGTCAATTACTCCTAAACGATAGAGAACCCAAGGTTGAGAAAAAATACCCTTATTGTTAATGATGTTCCTTAAAGTCAAAAGCTATTAGAAACACGATTGAGCAATTTTGGCTCGATAGAAAACAATCCCAAAGATAGGTCTACACCGTTGCTTTCAACTCTAGTTATACATTTATAAAAAATATACAACAATATTTTTTATGATAATACAAAGTGAGTAATGTTATTATTTTTTATACTTTCATTGTAGTTTTTGATTGAAACGAAAAACCATTGAAAAGGTGAATAAGTGTGGTAGTTGCTTTACTTTTTACACGTAAAGAAAAAGATAGAGACAAATGTTCCATCAATTCCTCGCCTTAAGAGCCTCCAGGAGGCTCGCGTTTCAATATAAATGTAGTTCCGCTGTCATACAAAGACTTTATGCCGGATTGAATCCAAACTTTGCGAGTATGTTAAGTAGACACATATCGATGTTTGAAATTAGTTTTCATCTTAGTAAATTAAAACATAACTAAACAAAGGCTTAAATTAGATTTGTACTGAAAGTTTAAAACTGCTCTTATTTTTGTCCGTTAGTACATCAAAAACTAATTTCAAACATCGATATATGTCTACTCAATATTTTGCAAAGTTTGGATTCAATTCGGCATGTAGTTTTTGTATTTAAGCGGAACTACGATTGTATGGAAACTCGAGCCTCCTGGGGACCCTTAACGGCTTGCTTGGGGTTAAAAAAACACCCTGTATAACCAACGCCAACAATTCACTGTGGAATCATACTTCTCCGTGTGAAAGTTTATTATACGTAAAGGGTTTCATTTTTAACGATGAAACCTTAAAATTGACCATTCTGCTAATGAAAATGAAAAATGAAAATGAAAATTGTTTATTGGTTACCAAAAAATAATCGGCTTTTTAAGGCTGAGACCTCCTTTTAGGTAAAAAAAAAACCTGTGTTAGGAAATCTCACTCTTCCATCGCTTAGTCTATGGTATATATAATTATTGGCAAATAACAGAGTCTATTTAAACTGAACATGGTATATCTACTAAAAGTGAACAAAACTATGCTAAAGTTTTAACTAAAAGAAAAACAAAGATGTTGAATTGATGGAAGTGGATTTTGGTGTGTGTGTGTATGTGTGTGTGTGTGTGCGTGTGCGTGTGTGCATGTATGCGTGTGTGTTGTGTTTGTGATTCACGCTAAAACCTCAAGAAGGCGTTCGGCTTCATCATAGCTGAGGGATTCTAACCATAGTATTAGAGTTTTTCTACACTCAGGCAGGTTCATTGGATAGATGAGCAGAAGTTTATTAATTTTGTTATACAGATAGGAGGATCGATTATTAAACTGGCGTGAAGCAAAAGTAGTTCTATTTATTAATCTATCTTTTATAGGTATTATATTTTTATTTCTTTTAGAGTTTATTTTAGGATCATAGGGGAACGATTTATGTTTTTTTAGGATGATTCGAAGAATGTAAAGTTTTCTTACTGTGAGTAGATTAGTGAATAAGTAAAGCTGCTCTGTTGGAAATCTAAAGGGCTTACAGCACATGACCTTTAACAGTGCTCTTTGCGCACGCTCGATACCTAGGAAATATGTTTTGGTCGCACCACCCCAAACAGGTATACAGTAGTCTATAAGCGACTGAACTAGAGTAACATATATTCTCTTTAAGAGTATAAAATCAGCAATGTGTCTTAGATTTTTGAAAATCCATATCGACTTACGAACTCTGCCGGACACTAGCTCCAGGTGAGCGTACCAGTCTAAACGAGGATCCAACAATACTCCCAAGTACTTTATAGACATCACTCTTTCTATTTGGGGACATGAGCAAGAGGCATCAGGGATAGAAATACAGGTGTGAATCTTGACTTGCAATTCATTATCTGGGCTTGTTCTCCTATCTATATTATAGCACATATATTTAGTTTTAGATCATTAAGCGTAAGTAAATTGGCATTTAGCCATTTTGCAACCTTTGCGATAACATACTGATTTGGCAAAATTAGTTTGTTTTCGATCATCATCATATCTGCTGAAATACGTTAACTGCGTAATAAAGGCCTCCCCTCGAAGGATTTACACAACGACCAGTCCTGCGCTGCCCGCATCCAAAGGCTTTCCGCGATCATCACCAGGTCGTCGGTCTACCGAGTTAGAGGCCTGCCTACGCTACGTTTTTCGGTGCGCGGTCTCCACCCAAGAACTTTGCTATCTTAAAGGCCGTCCATTTTACAAGCTATGTGTCCCGCCCCCTGGCATTTCTTCTCAATGTAATGTTGTAAAACATCAGCTAAATTATACTTGAAAATATACTAATTATCCCAACGTTATGATCATATATTATATATCAGCTTATATACGTCCCCACCAAGAGGGGCACGAGCCTACCCTGCATTAGGGTGATCGGGCGTTAGTCGACCACGCGGGCCCAGTGCGGGTTGATCGACTTCACACACAACCTGCGAGTTTCTTCGCAGGCGTGTGTAGGTTTCCTCACCGTAAGAGCGTCGTATACACGTACATATTAAATCTAAATTCGAAATCACATTGGTACGTGGCAGGTTCGGACCACGACCTCCCGGACAGGAGGCGGCGGCACTAGCCATTACGTCACCGACGCTCACGCTCCGATCATATATTATCACCATCATATTACGCACTTTTTTACAAAACAAAAAAAATTGATTACTTTTCAAATACCTACGAACCTTTACAGTGAAGACTGAAATTGAAGTTAGGTAAGTAATAGGTTTATTTGCGTATCGATTCAATCAATCTCCACACCACATCAGTCACGGATCATTTATTCAATTACGGAATTGATTTGCGATTAGCGTGATTCTCTCCAGTCGCAAGAATACATTTACATAAAATAAACATGTATCGGAGCTCAGTAACGTTACTAAGTTTGCTTATAATATTCTACAGTGGCGAAGCAAAAATTTTGCGACTTAAAAACTTAGACTTCAAGTCTAACGGTAATCCCGTTAATTTTGAAACATCAGACGATGTTAATTTTGAAGATGGAGATAACAGAGCAAGCAGTAGCATAAACAGTAGAAGAAATGAAAACCCTGGGAATGTTGCAGACAGTAAAATTTACGTAGAAGTGAGACCAGAAAAAAGTGTTAGTGACAGTACAACAATAACAGATAAAACAACAATAATATCTGCGACAACAGATAAAACTACTGTAGCTAATAAAGAAACTACAACTGAAGAATCAAAAACCGAAGCAGATTTGTACTACAAGAATGGGGGGCATATAGACATGGAAAGATTAATATCCAATGTAGCTAATAGAGTTATAAGAAGATTTGAGGAGATGTTAGGGTCGAAAAAAGGTGCAGATGTGAAAGAAAATATATCCCCTCATGTGCCTATAAGTGAAGATACATTTCCTCAGTTTATGCCGAAAGAAGACAAACAAGAGTTTGTTTTATTCAGAGACAATTTAACGTTGTAATTTTATTGAATAGGTTCAGTAGATATTGTTTTAATATATTTATGGAAAATTAAACGGGATGCATACATTGATATACCTATATTTTGAAATCTTTTTTTGATGTAAAACGTCTCTACGATCACATACTGGATACCAAGTCAAAAACCTGGACTGTAACAGAAATGGCGAAAGAATCTGTTTCCTCCATACAAAACAAGTAAGGGCTTGTGCACAAATCACGTGAGGGTCGATAGGGAGAGGGGGGTTCTCGAAAAAATCAAGACAGATCACGTTCGGGAAGGGGGGGTTTATGGAGACCTCACGTGTATTTTTCTACCACATGAGTAGATACTTTTTTCTCAGTTTCATTAAAAATAAATCTTCACTTGTTCATTCATTCCTATCAGCTCATATACGTTTCCACCGAGGGGCTCGAGCCTACCTTGAATTAGGGCGATCGGACCTTAGTCGACCACGCGGGCCCAGTGTGGGTTGGTCGACTTCACACACAACCTTCGAGTTTCTTCGCAGGTATGTGCAGGTTTCCTCACGATGTTTTCCTTCACCGTAAGAGTGTTGGATAAACGTACATATGAAATCGAAATTCGAAAACATATTGGTACGTGGCAGGATTCGAACCACTACCTCTCGGACTGGAAGCAGCGGCCCTAGCCAGTACATCACCGACGCGACAATTGACGCGACGTTTCACTTGTTAAATACTTCAAAATAGCGAGTCTATTTTACGAAATTTTGGCGCGTGTGGCCTTGACAATACAATACTATTAATATCAAAATTAGGTTGAATTAAAAAAATGCACGTGAGGCTTTGAGGGGCAGTAGCCAAGAACCTCACCAACTATCACCAGTGGGGGGGGGGGAAGTACAGCAGTTATCTTGTGTTGTACGTGTACAGTTATAGCCCGCGGCACATAACGTGAACAGCGAACGTGATCATACCAAAGTTATGTTCCTTCCTTCCTATAATGTTTAATAGGCCAAGAGATAAATATCTGTACTTCTATTTTGACCGGCCTCTAAAAAAGGAGGTTTTCTTTTTGTATATTTTTTTACGCGATATCTTCGCAGATTGTGTATCGATTTTCATGATTATTTTTTTTAGTTAATAGGGTATATGCTTCAAAGTTAGTTGCGGATAAATTTAATCGAAATCGGTAAAGTACTTTTTTTAGAAAATTAAAAAAAAAATAATAATAATAATGCAACCGATTTTCATGATTCTTATTCTCTAGTTAATAGGGTATATGTTGCAAAGTTGGTTGCGTATAAATTTTATCAAAATCGGTGAAGTATTTTTTAAGAAAATAACTAAAACAAAAATACTAATGCAGAATTGTATTAAGTTGAAGTCGGTTTTTTAACGTGTTTTTATACTTACTTCGCTGGCTCAGCTACCCGAAGTGGATCTTGGCCTCCGACATTAAAGTGCGCCACTCTATCCTATTTTGTGCCAAGTTTGTCCATTCGGGCACTCCCAACTCTTTGAGGTCTTTGGCGACTTCCGGAGGGTTTCCCAAGATATGATCTTTTGGCTGCTCGATCCTCTCCCATTCTCTCTACATATCCTAGCCAGCGAAGTCAGACTGCTTTTATTTCCCCGATGATATTCGGTTCGGACACTAGGTCTTCCAGCTCCTGGTTAAATCTTTGCCTCCACTCCCCGTCTTCTCCTCTTGTCGGCTACACAATCTGAACGTGTTTTTATAGTGTTTAAAATTATTGCTTAGATCTTTTTACGCTGATTCAACTACCTAACCAAAGTATATATATCAGTACTAACATACAGTATGGTCTCACTCCCTGCCACTCTCTAAACTGCGACCTTACCCCCCCCCCCCCCCCGTCCTCCAGATTGATACAGACGTATAGGATTTCGCCGTGATTATGTTTGCTCCGTCGTTTGTTTTTAGAAATGTCATTTCACGACCGTTGTATGCGGTGTCCGGGGTGTGACCTAACTGTGTATCAGCAAACCTGTTTGTATTGGCATTCTGGAGACTATTATGTCGGAGTCCAGAGGGACACATTTGGCAGTGCACGTTGCATTTAGTGGAGTTGGCATCGGCTATTCTGCGAAACGACCGAATGGAGACAACGTTTCAGATTCCACTTCAGTTGGAGACGAGCCAAAAACCGAATTGAAGCGATTTATACGTGATATGAGGGACACACTAAGTCACTTGACAAATACGATATTTATGGTGTTGCTTTCAATATGTCTGAAAGAGTGCAAAATGAAAATCTTTAAAGGCGAGACATTTGTAAAACAGTTGTCTTTGTTTTTTCTTTTACGTGTAAAGAGTCAAGAAAATAACCCCTTTTAAATGTTTTACGTTGTTATTTCTCTTAAGAGGCGCCAGGAGGCTCGTGTTTCCATACAAATGTAGTTCCGCTTTGATACAAAAACTACATGCTGAATTGAATTCAAACTTTGCAAATATATTGAGGAGAAACATATCGATGTTTGTAATTAGTTTTCGTAGTACTAATATAAAACGGAAATAAATAAGAGCAGTTTCAAACTTTCAGTACAAAACTAATTTAAGCCTTCGTTTAGTTACGCTAAAATTTACTACTATGAAAACTAATTACAAACATCGATATGTGTCCACTCAATATATTTACAAAGTTTGGATTCAATCCGGCATGTATGAAAGCTGAACTACGTTTGTATGGAAACTCCAGCCTCCTGGAGACTCTTAAGACTTCAATTAAAAAACTTAAATTTAGCAGATTCTCTGTAGTACTTAAAAAGAAATATCTCCATATAAAAACTATGTGCAAATTTATAAATTTTATTGATAAACAATTCGTTTTAGACTTTTTTTAGTCGTTTTAGACCTGTTTTTGGGATTTTTTATGATCAAGTAAAGTACACACTATCGTGTAACACATTAGAATATTCCTCAGACAATATCCTTAAGTATGTCCTATATTTTTTGCAAGACCGATATTTAGTAGTAATTACCCAAAAAATTTGATCTATTAAAAGGGTTACAAGTGTGACCTGGTCATTAGTCTGAAAGTGTTTTGGGTATCGTAATGATTTAATTGTTAAAATGTGGGTATTGGCAACTTTAATAAAAGAGTATTTTTGTAAGTAACAATGACATATATTGTAATAAGTAAAGATTTTTTGAAAAATCGAAAAAAACTAAAAAGTATGATCGTTTTTTTTTTCGCTTTTATCATGGAAAGGTCTACTTCTGAAAAACTTATTTAAAAATTAAAAAATTCAAAACCATATAGAGTTGTGACATACGGAACTGAGACATATTCGCTTACTATGGGCACAGTAATATCGTAATACTGAGCTATGGGCCTCATAACAAGGCTCAAGGTCACCCAAATAACCCTACGCAAATATATAAATACAAATTAGTAAATTTCCCTACGCGATCGAATCAGAAATGAGGAGATCCTTAGGAGAACCAAAGTTACCGACATAGCTCACAGAATCGCTAAACTGAAGTGGTTCTCGAGTGGCGACCGTGCACCGAAAAACGTAGCGTAGGTAGGCCTCCCACTCGGTGGACCGATGATCTGGTGAGGATCGCGGGAGGCCGCTTGATGCGGGCAGCGCAGAACCGGTTGTCATGGAAATCTTTGGGGGAGGCCTATGTCCAGCAGTGGACGTCCTTCAGTTGATATGATAATGATGATGATATTCCAGCGACCTTCACCAGGTATAAACATTTTGAATCTTGGTTTTAAACAGCGACCATTGAAGCAAACAACGAGGTGAATTAATTATCAACCTTTTGTGGAACATTCAATTAATAAATCAACCACAATACGATTCAATTAGTTAAGAGCTGAGTGTGGTACGGGAATTGACACAACATAGGTGCATATTCATCATATCAGCTCATGTTCCCACCGAGGGGTTCGAGCCTACCCTGAATTAGGGCGATCGGGCCTTAGTTGACCACGCAGGCCCAGTGCGGGTTGGTCGAATTTACACACAACCATCGAGTTTTTTTTTTCGCAGTTGTGTGCAGGTGTTTTCCTTCTCCGTAAGAGCGTCGGGTACACGTATATATAAAATCTAAATTCGAAATCACATTGGTACGTGGCAGGATTCGAACCACTACCTCCCGGACAGGAGGCAGCGGCCTTAGCCATTACGCCACCGACGACGAGGTGCGTACTGCGTATTACATCTGATTAGCTTTGATAAATAAATAAAATAAATTTGGGCCTGCGTGGTCGACTAAGGCCCGATCACCCTGATTCAGGGTAGGCTCTGTAAAGTAAAAAAAAAACAAAATAAAAAAAACTGTAAAGTATGAAAAGTATGAAGTAAAGTATGAACTCGCAGTTTGGCTTAAGTATGATTGTCCAAGACCAAGGTCATCGACCAGTGTGTGTTGCCAGTGATGACATACGGAACTGAGACATGGTCGCTTACTATGGGCACACCCCAGACACTTCATATAACGGGCGCGAAATGACATTTCTAAAAACAAATGACGGAGCAAACAAAATCACGGCGAAATCCCATACATTCGAGAACCAAACTATAACAATCTGGGTGACGAGGGGGTGAGGTCGCAATCTAGAGAGCGGCAGGGAGTGTCCATACTGTATGTTAGTACTAATATAATATATACTTTGCTATGGGCCTCATAAGAAGGCTCAAGGTCACCCAAAGGGCAATGGAGCGCGTGCTATGCTCGGAGTTCCTCTGCGTAATCGAATTAGAAATGAGGAGATCCAAAGTAACCGACATAGCTCATAGAATCACTAAACTGAAGTGGCAGTGGGCGGGGCACATAGCTCGTAGAACAGATGGCCGTTGGAATAGTTAAGTTCTCGAGTGGCGACCACGCACCGGAAAACGTGATAAAAACTAAGCTGCAAACAAAAGCTATTACTATTTACATATTTACTTGAATACAGCCAAAAAACATTTTTCTACTTTTAGGCAGTCGGGTAACAATGTTGAGTCTTCCGGTCAAGTTTAACTCTTTTTTGCGATTTGACTATGAGTTCTCTGTTCAAGTTATTTTCATGTTAGTTGCTCGTAGAACAGATGGCCGTTGGGGTAGTTTTTTATTTTTTATTTTTATTAACAATTGGTAAACCCTTGACAACATCTCACCTGGTGGTAAGTGACGATGTTGCCGAAGATGGAAGCGGGCTTACCAAGATTCCCCAACGCAATGGGGAACTGGCTATCTTATCTTCATGCCGGAACACACCAATGATATCAACTTTGATATTGGGCGGCAAGACTTAGATAAGATGGTGGTATAGCTAGCCAGACGGGCTAAGAAAATGCCCTACCACCAAACAAACCGAGTCTTACAATTGACCCCGCCGGGAATTGAACCCGCGACCTCCTCTGTAAAGCCAGTGAACTTTGCCTCTGAGCTACGGAGGCGGTTGGTCGACTTTATACACAACCTTCGAGTTTCTCCGCAGGCGTGTGCAGGTTTCCTCACGATGTTTTCCCTCACCGTAAGAGCGTCGGATAAACGTGCATATGAAATCGAAATTCGAGAACACATTGGTACGTGGCAGGATTCGAACTACGGCCACCCGAACAGGAGGTAGCGACCGTAACCGTTATGCCACCGACGCTCTTATCACCTCTTACATGTATAATTTTACAAAAGCTCTGTTTAGGCTACGCATTGAAACTTTGGTCGCAGGGATCTCGTTTTTTCTCAGAAAGTGATTAATATGTATAACAGTGATTTATATAAAAGTCGGTGGCGTAACGACTAGGGCCGCCGCCCTACTGACCGGGAGTCGTGGTTCGAATCCTGCCACGTACCAATGTGCTTTCGAATTTAGTTTTCATATTATGTACGTTTATCCGACGCTCTTACGGTGACGAAAAACATCGTGAGGAAAACTGCACACGCCTGCGGAGATACTCGCAGGTTGTGTGTGAAGTCGACCAACCCGCACTGGGCCTGCGTGGTCGCCTAACGCCCGATCGCCCTAATACAGGGTAGGCTCGAGCCTCTCGGTGGGGACGTATATGAGCTAATATGATGATGATGATAAAGAGTGATATTTTTTAACCTGATTCTTCAGTTCAATGACTTCAGTTTTTCATTGTAGAATCACGATTTGTTAACTTTTATAACAGAAAAAAATATATATCAAAGAAACCAAAACAGAGAAAAGCATTTTACAGTCCGATTTAGTATCTCTTAAATTTCTCAGTTGATTAGTTTAAACACACACTTCAATATGCCAGCTGGTTTTTTTTTAAATGTATAGAAGTTTATAATTGAAACGAAAAAACATTGAAAAATTGCAACAATGTGGTTATTTCCTGTACTCTTTACACGTTAAGAAAAAGACAAAGACAACTGTTCCAATTAATGCCTCCCCTCAAATACATACCTATTTAATTGTAAATTACTTAAGAAGCCCTTTACCAACCACAACGTGGGTGACATAAAAGTGCTAATTGCCACCATTACGCGGTTTCCGACACCGTTTGCATTTACCCTTAATTAAGGAGAAGTTACTCCGTTAGCACGAAGTGCGTTTTAAACTTTTAGTGCTTACCGGATACTGGGTACAATGGCCTTAATTTTGACAAAGCAAAATATTTTGATGGCGAAATTTTTATTTTTTTTTATTTTTTTATTCACAATTGGTAAGCCCTTGGCATCATCACACCTGATGATAAATGACGATTATTATTTGTTTCCTTTCTTTTCATATGGGTTGTGAAGGGAAATAAACCGAAGGTAAGGTAGGTAATTTAACCGCCTCCGTAGCTCAGAGGCAAAGTTCACTGGCTTTACACAGGAGGGAGGTCGCGGGTTCGATTCCCGGCGGGGTCAATTGTAAGACTTTTGGTTTGGTTGGTGGTAGGGCATTTTCTAAGCCCGCCTGGCTAGCTACCACCATCTTATCTAAGTCTTGCCGCCAAATATCAATGTTGATATCATTGGTGTGTTCCGGCATGAAGATAAGATAGCCAGTTCCCCATTGCGTTGGGGAATCTTGGTAAGCCCGCTTCCATCTTCGGCATCATCGTCATTTACCACCAGGTGAGATGTTGTCAAGGGTTTACCAATTGTGAATAAAAAAATAAAAAAATACCTTTTTGCCTAGCTTTTGCCAGCGTCTTCGCTCGAGTGAACATAGTTTCTATGTCTTTCTTCGTGGGTGCGTGAAAAAAAGTAGCCTATATGTTAATCCAGGTCTTAATCTGTCTACCTGTCAAATTTTATCTAGATCCGTTTATCTGATGTGGCGTGAAAGAGTAACAAACATCCACACATCCATACTTACAAACTATATACCTCTAAGGATAATTTACTTTAGATAGAACGTCACCCTGTAGTCACTGCGATAAAAATGGGCCAGCTTTTTTATGCTTGTGTGCGTGAAAACCACTGTATTACCCCCGCGCCTGTCATACTGCCTGTCTTGGTGTGCATCACTGCGATAAAAATGAGCCAGCTTTTTTATGCTAGTGTGCGTGACAACCCCTGTATTACACCCGCGCCTGTCTTACTGCCTGTCTCGGTGTGCGTCACTGCGATAAAAAAGAGACAGCTTATTTATGCTAGTATGCGTGACAACCACTGTATTACACCCGCGCCATTCATACTATTTGTATCGGTGTGCGTTACTGCGATAAAAAAGAGACAGCTTTTGTATGCTAGTGTGCGTGACAACCACTGTATTAAACCCGCGCCTGTCATACTATTTTTCTCGGTGTGCGTCACTGCAATAAAAATGGGCCCGTCTTTTTATGCTCGTGTGCGTGACAACCACTGTATTACCTCCGCGCCTGTCATGCTGTTTGTCTCGGTGTGCGTCACTGCGATAAAAATGAGCCAGCTTTTTATGCTAGTGTGCGTGACAACCACTGTATTACACCCGCGCCTGTCATACTATTTGTATCGGTGTGCGTCACTGCGATAAAAATGGGCCAGCCTTTTTATGCTAGTGTGCGTGACAACCACAGTATTACCCCCGCGCCTATATGCTGTTTGTCTCGTTGGCGTCACTGCGATGAAAATGAGCCAGCTTGTTTATACTTGTGTGCGTAACAACCACTGTTTTACACCCGCGCCTGTCATACTGTTTGTCTCGGTGTGCGTCACTGCGATAAAAATGGGCCAGCTTATTTATGCTTGTGTGCGTGATATCCACTGTATAACAACCGCGCCTGTCATACTGTTTGTCTCGGTGTGCGTCACTGCGATAAAAATGAGCCGACAACCAGTGTATTACACCCGCGCCTGTCATACTGCCTGTCTCGTTGTGCGTCACTGCGATAAAAATAAGCCAGCTTGTTTATGCTTGTATGCGTGACAACCACTGTTTTACACCCGCATCTGTCATACTATTTGTATCGGTGTGCTTTACTGCGATAGAAATGGCCCAGCTTATTTATGCTTGTGTGCGTGACAACCACTGTATTACACCCGCGCCTGTCATACTTTTGTCTCGGTGTGCGTGGATTACCGGAAAACAGTTTTTTTCGACGCATCGGCACCGCCGCGATATATTATTATCTAGAGACCAAATAATCACAGGATTTATGTTTCTCTTTCTGTCTACAGAAAAATCTTAGAACAAACTTAGTGGGAAAATGTTTTATTATAATTCGTGATTTGTAGTTATTGTAACTTTCATTGACAACCCATCCCCATTGCTGGGGCTCGGGACTCTTCCCAAAATCGGGAAGGTTAGTCTATACTCCACACGCAGGGGGGGGGGGGGGACAAGTCCGGATTGATGGAGGTTGTAGGGCTAGTAGCGGACCCCATTGTCAGAAGTATTCGAGTCACCTATAAGGCCTCTGACACGTCATATCTTCTCTTATCGTGTGGCACAGTTAACCGTGCTATCCAAGGGATAGACGGCGGTTGCCTGGTGTTGCACCTATCATCACCCACGGTCACGTATAGGGAATTCAGATTTACACCTACGGACGTGTGCAACGCGACCTTCATACACATCTGGAATCAGATGTGCAGGTTTCTTCACGATGTTTTCCTATCACGTCTTATTGACTGCCGTCTAGTGATAGCAACCAGCTCCAACGGTTTAACATGCCTTGCAAAGCACTGTGATTATGTTTCAACATTAAAGTATAAAATCGTACTTTAGTATGCAGTCTTCGCATAAAACTGATCGTTAACTAGAACTGTAGTGGAAGTTTGAAGAACCCCATTTACTCTGCCTCATCGAAGTTTATAGTTTAATCTACCGCATTGTGCAATTTGCATGTAAGCCTGCATCCCTGCATTAAAGTCTTACCATCTTTCGTTAAGTTTGATTGAATTTCTTTAATCTATAACATGCTTCGGAGTTTCCCTACGCGATCGAATCAGAAACAAGGAGATCCGTAAGAAAAACAAAGTAACCGACATAGCTCACTAGCTCACAAAATAGTTAAACTTAAGTGGCAGTGGGCGGGGCACTCAGGTTGTAGAACAGAATATGGCCGATGGGGTAGTAAAGTTCTCGAGTGGCAACCGCTCACCGGAAGACATGGTGGGCCTCCGACTTGGTAAAGGCAAAGTATAATATATATTCGTACTAACATGCAGCATGGACACTCCCTGCCTCTCTCTAGACTCTGACTTCATCCCCTCGTCACCCAGATTGATACAGAATGGTTATAGTTTGGTTCTCGAACTTAAGGGATTTCGCCGTGATTTTGTATGATCCGTCATTTGTTTTTAGAAATGTCATTTCACGACCGTTGTATGCAGTGTTCGGGGTGTAACATAGTGGTTCTTTTGAAAAGCTATTATTTAACTTGCAATGTTTGTATGTATGTATTAAGCTGAAATTTGGTATAAAGCCGTATTCTTGCTGACAATAGATCCTTTTGGCATTCTGAAGTTGATCTGACGATGAACTTTGGAGGTGGAGTCATGGCCTCAAGATCGTCTTTTATTTGCAATAGCATCGTAGTAAATACTTTGCTCCCCTTTTTTATATTCACATTTGACACACTATAAACAAAGTATATATCACAGACTTATATTATAAGTCACTAACACTGCATACAACGGTCGTGAAATGACATTTCTAAAAACAAATGACGGAGCAAACAAAATCACGGCGAAATCCTATACGTTCGAGAACCAAACTATAATCAATCTGTAACAATCTGGGTGACGAGGGTATTATGAATTCATTAGAAGTATTTTAAGTGCATTATTGGGAGGCATTTAAACACCCTCGTCACCCAGATTGTTACAGATTGATTATAGTTTGGTTCTCGAACGTATAGGATTTCGCCGTGATTTTGTTTGCTCCGTCATTTGTTTTTAGAAATGTCATTTCACGACCGTTGTATGCAGTGTTAGGGGTGTAACATAGTGGTTCTTTTGAAAAGCTATTATTTAACTTGCAATGTTTGTATGTATGTATGTATGTTAGTTTGTTTAGGAAAAATCTTGTAATCGATTTCAAAGTGACTTCCAGAGGTCCAATTGAGCTGAAATTTGGTATGTAACTGACTCCGCCTCATCGAAGTTAGTAGTTAAATTTGATGTTAGGCTGCATCGCTGCATCTAATCATGAAGTTTGATTGATTTTTTTCAATATAACACATGCTCGTAGTGGTTCTTTATAAAAGCTTTTATCGCAACTTTCGACCACGTCTGAGCTCGCACAAGTAATTCAGGAGGTGTTGGAAGACAAGGAGGCAAGGGTCTAAATTATAAAAACTGACACCACCAGATCGATAAAAAGGAAATAATGATAAAGCAAAAAACAAATTAAAAACATTCAGAAAAAAATAGTGACAGACGAAGGCAGCAGAAAACGATAAATTGAAAAGACATCACAACAAAAACAATTCCAAACTGGTCAAAACTAAACAAAAAAGAATGACTTCGTCACTTGTCTGTTTTTTTAATTTTTTATTTACCAATTTCAAAACAAAATAAAAAACAATCATCTAGCACCATTAAACCTGAATGGTTTGTCTAGGTGCACAACAGTCGTCTACGAGCTACATACTTATAATAACAAAAAAAATATGCAGAATAAGTTAAGTAATGCATACCTACATAATATATCCTTAACCATAATGCAATGCATACACAAGCACAGATGGGATACTAGTTACTTCGTAAACACAGGTCACCTGCGTAACGAACGAAACACTTCTGTTAGTTGTATAAGTTAAATTTTCCAGAAATTCAAACGAGCTGAAATGTATGAAGCCGCATTCCCGGTGACAATAGATCCTTTTGGAATTTTGAAGTTGTTCTGATGATGAACTTTGGAGGTGGAATCAAGGTCCCAGGATCGTCTTTTATTTGCAATAGCATTCTTGGAAAAACTTTGCTCCCCTTTTTTATATTCACATTTGACACACTATAAACAAAGTATATATCACAGACTTATATTATAAGTCTGTGATATAAACTTTGTTTATAGCGTGTCAAATAAAAGTAAAATATATAGCACAGACTTATTATATTATAAGTCTGTGGTATATATATTACAACTAACATACAGTATGGACACTCCCTGCTGCTCTCTAGATTCCGACCTCACCCCCTCGTCACCCAGATTGTTAAAGATTGATTATAGTTTGGTTCTCGAACGTATATGATTTAGCTGTGATTTTGTTTGTTCCGTCATTTATTTTTAGAAATGTCATTTCACGACCGTTGTATGCAGTGTCCGGGGTTTGCATAAGCATTAATTTGGCTTCAACATCTCAACTAATCTTGACTAAATTTGGTATTTAGGTAGCCTGCATCATGGAAATGACAAAGGCTACTTATTATCCCGGAAAAAAGCAAAGTCTGATACTGTTAAGGCTCTTTTTTTGGTTGATTTCTTTTACATCACAAACAGTTAAGACTCTTTTTTTGGTATATTACTTTAATATCGCAAAGGTGCACAGATAAGAAAAAAATACAGGTGCCACGGATTATAATAAATAAAATAAATAAATATTCTGGGACAAATCACACATGGTCTTCTGGCCCCAAAGTAGGATTACCTGTGTTATGGTAACCAGAAACTGATAAACATACTTATAAACTTTTAAATACATACATGTATAGATATTTTACATCCAGACACAAAGCAGTTGCCCTGGGTGGGGATCGAACCCACGAATCTCAGATCAGTAGTCAATAGCACTAACCACTGAGCCACCGAGTCAATCACCGAGATTGTAGAGATGGTTGAAGGAGTGGAAAATGACATAAACTACCTTTTAATATAGTCCGAGATAGTTCCCGAGGAATTTGGAGAAAACTCATTTCCTGGCTCGCGCACGTCAGCGTCGCAACGGAGCAACGGATTGACGTGATTTTTTTGCATAGAAATGGTTGATGGAGTGGGAAGTGACATACGCTGCTAATCAGAACAACCTGATATAGTTTCCGAGGGATCTGGAGTAAACTCGTGCCTAATCCTCAAAGACAAATCAAAACGATGCCCACGCGAGTGAAGCCAAGGGCAAAAGCTAGTGAGTTGATAGATTATGTTTAACTAACTCTTAGTAAGTTCATCAGTAAATTAAATTTAAGAAATAAGTAAACTGTCCCGTCCGTGCCTGACTAACAGCACAGTATCACGATGTGGCTTACAGTAGCGCAACGCCTATGATGTCGCACGATGCCGCCACGGTGCGGCGTAGGTACTTGCAGTACTATCTTGTAGCCAGCCTGGCAACATCGCGGAATTTGGCAGGCTGTGCCGCGCCGCCCGCTGCCCCGCAAGTAACCTTCCGTTTCTCTGCGTAAGTACGTTCGTTGCACTACTGTAAGCCGCTACATTTTATTTTTTTTTGAAGTGAAAACTTCTTTAGCGGCGCTGAGCACTTTTTGTTGGATGGGTAAAAACTTCCAAACTCGCGTCAGGGTCACGTGATGCTGATCGAAAAAGCGTAAGATCGAGGGGAAGGGAGAGGAACAAGTATCTCCCACTCTTTCTACCGTGCCTGAGTGTGCTGTTCCGCTTAGGCAGCACAGGGCGCTTTTCTCAATTTTCCATCTGCCGGTTAGTAGCAAAACTACTCGCCTAGCGACCTAACATCGACATATTGATGTCACTACGTAGTTCAGCTATTTCACACTAGATGTCAATAAGTGTAGAAAGTAATGGGACGTACTCAGAACTATGAGCTTTAAAAAGTTTGTGTAATAAATGAATAAAATGAGGGTTAACATTTTTACTGTTTTGTATGTGTACTGACGTACTTAAAATTTCTAGCACAAAATAATAGACAAATTATTATTACGAACATAATTTTATTTACAAAATTCAATTACCTGCGAAAATAACAGTTTTAGTTAGTTGTTGTCGGTTCGTTGCCCTATCGTTTTGAATGGTTGCGAAATGCTTAAAACGAATATCTATATATTTTTCTGATAAAGATTTAATCAGCAGTATAATATGATTTACAGTCGGTGATTGGTCAAAGCTGTAATTTAAAAAATAAAATGAAATACATACTTATAACTATAATCAATCTGTAACAATCTGGGTGACGAGGGTATTATGAATTCATTAGAAGTATTTTAAGTGCATTATTGGGAGGCATTTAAACACCCTCGTCACCCAGATTGTTACAGATTGATTATAGTTTGGTTCTCGAACGTATAGGATTTCGCCGTGATTTTGTTTGCTCCGTCATTTGTTTTTAGAAATGTCATTTCACGACCGTTGTATGCAGTGTTAGGGGTGTAACATAGTGGTTCTTTTGAAAAGCTATTATTTAACTTGCAATGTTTGTATGTATGTATGTATGTTAGTTTGTTTAGGAAAAATCTTGTAATCGATTTCAAAGTGACTTCCAGAGGTCCAATTGAGCTGAAATTTGGTATGTAACTGACTCCGCCTCATCGAAGTTAGTAGTTAAATTTGATGTTAGGCTGCATCGCTGCATCTAATCATGAAGTTTGATTGATTTTTTTCAATATAACACATGCTCGTAGTGGTTCTTTATAAAAGCTTTTATCGCAACTTTCGACCACGTCTGAGCTCGCACAAGTAATTCAGGAGGTGTTGGAAGACAAGGAGGCAAGGGTCTAAATTATAAAAACTGACACCACCAGATCGATAAAAAGGAAATAATGATAAAGCAAAAAACAAATTAAAAACATTCAGAAAAAAATAGTGACAGACGAAGGCAGCAGAAAACGATAAATTGAAAAGACATCACAACAAAAACAATTCCAAACTGGTCAAAACTAAACAAAAAAGAATGACTTCGTCACTTGTCTGTTTTTTTAATTTTTTATTTACCAATTTCAAAACAAAATAAAAAACAATCATCTAGCACCATTAAACCTGAATGGTTTGTCTAGGTGCACAACAGTCGTCTACGAGCTACATACTTATAATAACAAAAAAAATATGCAGAATAAGTTAAGTAATGCATACCTACATAATATATCCTTAACCATAATGCAATGCATACACAAGCACAGATGGGATACTAGTTACTTCGTAAACACAGGTCACCTGCGTAACGAACGAAACACTTCTGTTAGTTGTATAAGTTAAATTTTCCAGAAATTCAAACGAGCTGAAATGTATGAAGCCGCATTCCCGGTGACAATAGATCCTTTTGGAATTTTGAAGTTGTTCTGATGATGAACTTTGGAGGTGGAATCAAGGTCCCAGGATCGTCTTTTATTTGCAATAGCATTCTTGGAAAAACTTTGCTCCCCTTTTTTATATTCACATTTGACACACTATAAACAAAGTATATATCACAGACTTATATTATAAGTCTGTGATATAAACTTTGTTTATAGCGTGTCAAATAAAAGTAAAATATATAGCACAGACTTATTATATTATAAGTCTGTGGTATATATATTACAACTAACATACAGTATGGACACTCCCTGCTGCTCTCTAGATTCCGACCTCACCCCCTCGTCACCCAGATTGTTAAAGATTGATTATAGTTTGGTTCTCGAACGTATATGATTTAGCTGTGATTTTGTTTGTTCCGTCATTTATTTTTAGAAATGTCATTTCACGACCGTTGTATGCAGTGTCCGGGGTTTGCATAAGCATTAATTTGGCTTCAACATCTCAACTAATCTTGACTAAATTTGGTATTTAGGTAGCCTGCATCATGGAAATGACAAAGGCTACTTATTATCCCGGAAAAAAGCAAAGTCTGATACTGTTAAGGCTCTTTTTTTGGTTGATTTCTTTTACATCACAAACAGTTAAGACTCTTTTTTTGGTATATTACTTTAATATCGCAAAGGTGCACAGATAAGAAAAAAATACAGGTGCCACGGATTATAATAAATAAAATAAATAAATATTCTGGGACAAATCACACATGGTCTTCTGGCCCCAAAGTAGGATTACCTGTGTTATGGTAACCAGAAACTGATAAACATACTTATAAACTTTTAAATACATACATGTATAGATATTTTACATCCAGACACAAAGCAGTTGCCCTGGGTGGGGATCGAACCCACGAATCTCAGATCAGTAGTCAATAGCACTAACCACTGAGCCACCGAGTCAATCACCGAGATTGTAGAGATGGTTGAAGGAGTGGAAAATGACATAAACTACCTTTTAATATAGTCCGAGATAGTTCCCGAGGAATTTGGAGAAAACTCATTTCCTGGCTCGCGCACGTCAGCGTCGCAACGGAGCAACGGATTGACGTGATTTTTTTGCATAGAAATGGTTGATGGAGTGGGAAGTGACATACGCTGCTAATCAGAACAACCTGATATAGTTTCCGAGGGATCTGGAGTAAACTCGTGCCTAATCCTCAAAGACAAATCAAAACGATGCCCACGCGAGTGAAGCCAAGGGCAAAAGCTAGTGAGTTGATAGATTATGTTTAACTAACTCTTAGTAAGTTCATCAGTAAATTAAATTTAAGAAATAAGTAAACTGTCCCGTCCGTGCCTGACTAACAGCACAGTATCACGATGTGGCTTACAGTAGCGCAACGCCTATGATGTCGCACGATGCCGCCACGGTGCGGCGTAGGTACTTGCAGTACTATCTTGTAGCCAGCCTGGCAACATCGCGGAATTTGGCAGGCTGTGCCGCGCCGCCCGCTGCCCCGCAAGTAACCTTCCGTTTCTCTGCGTAAGTACGTTCGTTGCACTACTGTAAGCCGCTACATTTTATTTTTTTTTGAAGTGAAAACTTCTTTAGCGGCGCTGAGCACTTTTTGTTGGATGGGTAAAAACTTCCAAACTCGCGTCAGGGTCACGTGATGCTGATCGAAAAAGCGTAAGATCGAGGGGAAGGGAGAGGAACAAGTATCTCCCACTCTTTCTACCGTGCCTGAGTGTGCTGTTCCGCTTAGGCAGCACAGGGCGCTTTTCTCAATTTTCCATCTGCCGGTTAGTAGCAAAACTACTCGCCTAGCGACCTAACATCGACATATTGATGTCACTACGTAGTTCAGCTATTTCACACTAGATGTCAATAAGTGTAGAAAGTAATGGGACGTACTCAGAACTATGAGCTTTAAAAAGTTTGTGTAATAAATGAATAAAATGAGGGTTAACATTTTTACTGTTTTGTATGTGTACTGACGTACTTAAAATTTCTAGCACAAAATAATAGACAAATTATTATTACGAACATAATTTTATTTACAAAATTCAATTACCTGCGAAAATAACAGTTTTAGTTAGTTGTTGTCGGTTCGTTGCCCTATCGTTTTGAATGGTTGCGAAATGCTTAAAACGAATATCTATATATTTTTCTGATAAAGATTTAATCAGCAGTATAATATGATTTACAGTCGGTGATTGGTCAAAGCTGTAATTTAAAAAATAAAATGAAATACATACTTATTCTCCTAAAATAATTGAAACTCGGTTATACAAACAATACCGAAACCAACCGACAAATCCAGTTTTAAACTAGGTAAAGTGCCCATCTTTAATTTTTTATGGCCTTTTTTTGTCACTATGAAGTCTGCATCATTAAAATGGCAAGAACAAATCTTTGTATATTTTGTCGGAGTCCAATCCGGTCTATTCACTTTTGTGATCCATTGTTGTTTTAAATTATCATCGGATGGAAATCTAAAACAAACAAAAAGAAATAAAATTAACTAGGTGGTAAATTATCTTAATATGAATAAAATGATTATTTAACATTCGAAGTTCTTTCAATTCATGAACAGTCACGGAGAATAGTACGAGTATGTATACAACTCAGATCTTTGTTACTTGAAAATATTTGCTATGAAAATGTTATTTCATTACTGACCATAGCCGTGTGTTATTCGGTAAAATTATTTGAATCTAATTACGGCCCTGGATATTTGGTACGTTGAAAATAGTTGTTCTTGTTGACGATAGATGGCGGCCTGTTTACAATATAATTATAAAAATCACTAAAGTACTGTTTTGGCGACTAAAAAGTATTCAGGTTTAATTGTATACTTTAATTTTCAGTATCCACGTATGATTATAACTATATACCAATGCGGAACTTTACGTACTCGTATTTTTTATTCACAAAAGTTACGCCACCTAGTGTCGAGAAGTATAATTTATACTTGAAAGCCGAGAATATTCTAGAACTATTTTAATAATTACGTATAAAATTACTTACAAATGAAATGTGATGTATTTTTGTACTTTTAATTAAACACAACGTTAATACTAAAGTTTTCACTTCTGCCGGCACTCCCGGAGTGCTACCGGTGTGTTTTTTTTATTTTATTTTATTTGGAAAACAAACGGTTATTACATAACAGTTAGTGACGACTATTTAAAATAACTATAAACCACTTATATGTTTTCGCATATAAAAGCCTAAATACTTGCATGTCGTTAACTGAATATACACAAAATGAATGAGAAAAAAATAATAATAATAAAACTCAAGTTACAAGCACAAATAAATTACAAGCTTACGCACAGTTAGCGAACCGCTTCAAACCAGCTTTTTGTTTTTTGAATATACAGAAAAATGAATGAAGAAATAAAGAAAAGAAACACAAAAATAAACTCAATTTACAAGCACAAATACATTACAAGCTTACACACAGTTAGGGAACCAATTCAAACCAACTTTTTGATAAAATTTATTTAAATGTGTGTGGCTTTGAGTTGAATAGATCTAGCTCCGGAAATTCCACAAGCCTGTTGAATTCAGAGGGGGCACGGATAAAAAATGTGTTTTGTCTATAGTTGGAAGAGATTTGTTGTACAGATAAATAAACTTGGTGCCGAACGAAACTTCTTAACGGAACTTTAATGTTTATTAAAGATAGGAGTTCCGGTGAGTTAATCCTATTCTGAGCTATTTTACTAAGAAATACCATGTCGACAATTTTGCGCCTCAATTGCAACGGTAAAATGTGATGCCTTTTACACCTTGCTTCATAGCAGTTGTCATAAGTTTTGCATTTGTATTGTAGGAATCTCACAAATCGTTTCTGTATTAGCTCCAGTCTATTAATGTATTTATTGTATTGAGGGTTCCATACTTCAGAGCAGTATTCGAGGATACTACGCACAAAGGAGCAGTAAAGGATTTTGATCACCTTAACACTCGTGAACTGAGAGCTGGATCTCATAATAAACCCTAGTGATTTGTTGGCTTTTTTCACAATGTAGTCTATATGTTTGTCATACAATAATTTGCTGTCATGGACCACACCTAGGTCATGAATGCTGCCTACATAATTTAAACAAATCCCTTTGAGAGTATATCTAAATTTTGCGACTTTGGGCTTGCGTGTGAAAGTTATTGAGTAACATTTCGATACATTAAGGTCTAGAAGGTTTATGTCACAATACTGTTCAAATCTAAATAGGTCTTCTTGTAAGAGATGGCAGTCATCGATAATATTGATTTGTTTAAAAACTTTCATATCATCAGCATATAATTTTAACTTTGAGTGCTTGAAACAGCGGCCAACGTCATTAATAAATATGATAAAAAGAAACGATCCTAATAGAGATCCCTGGGGAACACCAGAAGGCACATTTATCCACGAAGAAATAAAATCACTAATAACCACAGCTTGCGAGCGGTTTTCGATATAAGAAGTGAACCACCTTAATAGGTTACCATGTATACCAGCGTTCAATAACTTTTGCAAAAGCAATCTATGATCTATTCGGTCGAATGCTTTACTATAGTCGGTGAAAATAGTGTCTACTTGCCCGCCAAAATCCATAGATGATGATGTGAAATCTATAAAGGAGACTAAGTTCGACGTAGTCGATTTACTATTTTAGAACCCGTGTTGTTCAGGAATAAAAGTAGATGATAAAGAAGAATAAACATATGAGTGCACAATTTTTCAAGAATTTTTGCAAATAAGCATAATTTATAAATCGGACTATAATTTGTTACTTCGTTTTTATTCCCATTTTTATGGATGGGCGTTATAAAAGCAGATTTCCAAATCCTTGGAACAGAGCCCGACTTAAGGGATCGTCTAAACAGTATTGTTAAGGCAGTTGTCAAACAGTCGGCACATTTAACGGCAAATATCGGTACTATGATATCAGGCCCAGCTCCCTTATTTAAATCTAAAGACTCAAGATATCGATGAACTACTTCGGGACTGATTTCAATATCACTTAAACAATTATTGACGTTGGTGCTATCACGAGGCGGACTGTAGTTGTAGTTAGAAGACGTTGACAGAAATGTGGATTAAAAATAATTTGCGAAGAGATTCGAAATGCCTTCACCTGTGTCAGCTTCTTGGCCATCATAAGACATGGTAGATGGCAGAGATCTGGATCCTTTACTAGATGATTTAACGTGAGACCAATTAGTTTAGGGTTCCTCGTAATTCCATCTTCTATACGTTTAATGTACAAATTATAACATAGACGTTCAAGGTCTTTAGCTCTTCTTCTGAACAATGAAAAAGTATCATAATCAGCAGTTTTACCATATATATGAAACTTACGCAGAAATTTAAACTTATCTTTCAATATTTTCTTAAGTGAGGCATTGTACCAAGGAAGAAAGTCAGAAGGGGTAACAGATTTGTGGGGAACATATTTATCTCTGACGTCGTATAAAATATTGTAAAAATATTCAAGTGCCTCAGCTAGAGTTTTATTTTTCAAAGCTGTATCCCAATTTATATCTGATAAAGTTAATTTAATACTATCGTTATCGCCAGATATTGTAATACTGTACTAACAGTCATGGGTAGGTACCAACAGAATACCAGTGCTAAGTTGAAACCCTGGGGGTTCCAGTGGCACCTCATGGATATGTCACAGCCATTTTGAAGAATTAGCCGCTTTACAGTACCTACTGCGCGCCGTTTTGTAAACTATACTAAGTAAAAAAAACTCCGAATTTAATTGAGTAGCACGGATGGACAAACGGTTAGGTTAGCATTATTTAAATTATTTTTTTTAATAAAAAAAATGTCTTCCGTGAATAAAAGTTCAGTCCGACTCGGTCTTATTCGGAGTTTTATACTCGGTAGTTTTACAAACCGATGCGCTGTTTTATAAAACGGCTTATTTTACAATATGGCTGTGATAGATACATAATTATCATTTTTTTTTTCTCAAACATGCTTTGAATTATTTTGACAACCTCCTTCGAGATAAATCGAAAGTGTTGTACTGGTCAAATACATGCGAGCAGCGGCCGGCAAAAGTTGTATAAAAATCCATATCCGTCGTGTTTAGCAGCCAAATAAATTACCATGTTAAAAAAATGGAACTATATTTTACTCCGAAACATAGAAACCAAGGAAGTAACTTATTAAAGGTTTAAATTAAATTTCGAACTGACTTGCAAATAGAACGCTGTTTATTGAAAGAAAAAACAAAAGAACACTTTGGCGCGTAAAAAAATATTGTTGTTCTTTGTTCGTCATTGATTTTGAAGAGTAATTATTGAAATTTTAATTTCCGCGAATTATTTGAGAAAAGTACTATACAAGCCTTGGCCACAACTAGGCATTGATGGACATACGTATGTATGTACCTTTAGTAGCAGGGCTCGCTACGACCCCCACCACCGACATATAAAAGGCCCAGCTCCTCAGGTTGAGTGCTCTCCGCACTCGCCTCCCCTGCCCGGTGAAGTTGTAAAGGCCCCCACAGCAAACAACGAGCTTGTCCTTTCGAAAAAAAAAGCTGCGTCCTCTCTCTGCCTGCGACCGCCATACGAAATAACGTGCACTCATTATCGGTTCGCCGCTTGTAAAATTTACTAATTTTTAATAATATAACAGTTCCTAATTACCAAAATCTCCGTGATTTGGAACCTTATGTCATTCGTTCATCAATGCCTTTTTTGCTGGCCGCTGCAGTAATGTACTATAATCTTTATTTATTCGACTTTAGCTGTTTTTTAGTGAGGCGATACTAGAACTTACTCTTCCTTCATTCTTTGTTTCTTTCTTTTAAATTAATTATATTACCACGTTTAAACTTTGTCCAACCATGACAGTCACGGTTAAAGCTTTTTAAATTGTGGCATTACAAGGGCCAGTAACTTAAGCCTTTTAAGCTGCATCACTTCGTTCGAGTGGAATTCGGAATTTGTACATTTAACTGAAGGCTTACTAGGCTTAATACTTTGTCGAGGTTTTATATCATCTGATATTGTAAACTGAATCTTACACTTTAATCTGACATTTTAAATTGATTTTTTTGGTTCATGTTCAATAATATTCATTATAACACAGGAAATGGAAGAAATATTCAGGGAAATATGAAAATCTTACTGTTAATATGTAAGTTTCTGGTAATTTATGAGTTACTTAGTCCGTATATTGAACCCTTAATTGCTTGAAGCTTAACAATATTTTAGATACAGATGTCAAGGTCAAGTAATGAAAAGAAATAGTTTAAATTTATAGGGTTTTTATTTTATCCACAGTAGGTTTGCCCCTGGCATCATCTCACCTGATAGACGATAGTGACGATATTGCCGACAACAGAAGCGGACTTACTAATGTAAGTAACTAGTATCTCATCAGTGCCAATGTAAAGGACTATCCTTAACAATAAGTCGTGGGTAAGTTTACACTGTATTTGTGGAATTACTTCTTAACTCGAGGAACAGAAACAGAATGCCACGCTCGGCCTGGACAATCGTTTCATATTATGTTAACTGGCATTTACTCTGCATCCATTAGTTCACTCAATTATTTTTGGTGTTGCCAACAATGATTTTAACTTCCAAAACTTTGGTTATGAAATTACAACTAAATCATTAATTCAGTTATTTTAAAATAACCATAAATTTAATAAATTAAACAAATAATAACTGACTAACTGACTCGTCCATCCTGAACAGGTGTATGCCCTCATACACACATCAGAATAGATTTAATCTTACACTCGGCCTATGTTATATTTATGAATTTAACTAGCGAAAAAAAAGAAAGGATTTTTAGCAAACTCACTATGGTATCTTACTATAATAAATACTTTATCTTAAAATGACTTTTCTTTCATCTTGCAATGCCTTCGTTTCATCTTATATTACGTTATTTTACTTTCATCTTTCACTATTTCTCATTTCATCTTACAATATTTTTCATATTCATCTTACGATTTTCTTCCATTTCATCTTAGAATGTTTTTTTCAGTTTCATCTTGCAATATTTTTCATATTTATCTTATGATTTTCTTCCATTTCATCATAGAATGTTTTTTTCAGTTTCATCTTACAATATTTCTCATTTCATCTTACAATATTTCTCATTTCATCTTACAATATTTCTCATTTCATCTTACAATATTTCTCATTTCATCTTACAACGTTCTTCATCTTTTCATCTAGTATAAACTATTTTGCATCTTACATTGATAACTTCTCTTTTTTTCAGGTACGTACCGGTTTACTGTCTACTTATTCTTGGAACTATGAAGGTATGTTTATCTAAATATCAGCTTATTAACTTTGTGTACGATACAATTTCATCGAACCAATTAATTTTTTCAAGATTCAAGATATTTATTCAAAATAGGTGCAAATTACACTCTTTCTGATAGACATAAAATAGTGATTACATAATTTCATTTGTAAAAAATCAAGAAATAAACAATCATTAGTTAACTACGTCAAAATACAATCCGTGATATATATAAAAAAACTCATTAGAACATGAAAACAATATGACACGAGAAGTTATAGGTACATCAAAATTATTGAATGTCATGAACGCCTTTGACAAGTGTAGGCCAGTTCGCACGGACAGCACCCGGTCACGAGAGTCAGCCATCGCTCCTCTCAACCATATTAGAGGGAAAGGAACGACCCGGCTCCCGATGCGCCACCACTTTACTTTTGGGGTTTTGTTTTTTGCCATCATTTGAAAAGGCGATCTTTTTGATTTTCACAAGATCCCCGAGACTATAACTACATACGCAGAGAAACGGAAGGGTACTTGTGGGGCAGCGGGCGGCGGGGCACAGCCTGCCAAACTCCGCGAGTTTGCCAGGCTGACTGCAGGCTAGTATGGGCCAGTACCTACGCCGGTAGCGCGTCGTGCAACATCAAAGTCGTTGCGCTACTGTAAGCCATATCGTAGTACTATGCACGTACTATTCTGCAACAACTATAAATCGAGAACTAAGCTTGGAACACCAAATAGGCGAATTAAAAGGAGGCCCAGCGCTAAAAGCGCTTAGACATTACCGTATTACCACTACAACCGAGTGTTCTCCTACAGTTTGGCAATGTTACAATGCACTATCGCGCTGGAATATAGCCAAAACCGGCTTTGTATTGCCGTTGCTCTTTATTGTACACTTTTTTGTCTGACTACAGATAAGCAAAGGGGAATGGTTATGTATTATCAAGAAACACAGAAGCTATGCAACACACTAATCACACTAATATTATAAAGGCGAAAGTTTGTGAGTATGTATGTTTGTTACTTCTTCACGCAAAAACTACTGAACGAATCTGGCTGAAATTTGGTAGGTAGACATACGAGAACCTGGATCAACACTCAGGCTACTTTATTTACGCTCGCGAGCCGCTTGCGGCTCGCGCACTGCGCAAACTTGAAAAGTCATAGAAAAGTCCGTCCGTGAAATAGTGCGTCCATAAGGATTTGAATGACACCTTAACCAAATGTAAGTCCACCATATCAGCTTACATACGTCCCTCCCGAGGGGCTCGAGCCTACCCTGAATTAGGGCGAACGGGCCTTAGTCGACCACACGGGCCCAGTGCGGGTTGGTCGACTTCACACACAACCTTCGAGCCTTCGCAGGCGTGTGCAGGTTTCCTCACGATGTTTTCCTTTACGTATAAACGTATATAAAAGCTTGCAATAATAAGCTACCTACATTAAAGAAAATAGTTCTTAGATTCTTAATCAAAATATAATGGTCTTACTGAGTATCGTAGTTAAAAAAGCGTCCGTGGCTCAACGGTAACGAGTTGGTCCTCCTAACTAGAGGTCCCGGGTTCAAATCCGGACAGCCAAATGAGTTTTTCGTAACTTACATACATATAGTAACCGTTTGCTTTAAGGGTGAGGGAAATCATCTTGACAAAAACTGCACATCTGATTCCAGATGTGTATGAAGGTCGCGTTGCTCACGTTCGTAGGTGTAAATCATAATGCCCTACAAGTGATCGCTGGTGATGCTAAGTGTAACACTAGGCAAACGCCGCGTATCCTTTGGATAGCACGGTTAATTGTGCCACATGATAAGAGAAGAGAGAGATTTAAGGTGTGCTTAGTGTCGCAGAATTCAAAACTTACAGCTAATCTAATAACATGATGTAAGAAAATTGGTGTAGGTCCCGTTGACTGGGATTTCTATTAATCATACTGAAGAACTTTTGTTCTATGACTTTGGTGAACTCGCAAAAAAATATTTCTTCGTACAATTCGATCAGCTGATTGACCAATTTTATGCATTTTTGTATGGAAGGTCGAAATTTTTTTTATGAGAAATAACTATGGGTTTTTGAGAAAAGTTGTTCAGTATAATGAGTCGAAGCCCCAGTTAACGGGTCCTACACCAATTTTATTACATCCTTTGTATATAATAGCTATTATACAAATCTAATAATTACATAATTCATTATTACATTACACTATATAGATACAGTATAATAAAATACAGTATGTTTTTGACACATGAAATCTGCCATTCAGCCCCTATTTTCCTTAAGCTAGGTACCTCCATGTTTAAGCAAAAATCAATTAGCCAAATTTGTGAATAAGTAATTTTGTTTTGGTTTCAGAGAAGTTGTAGACGCCCACTCCAAAAATGTAATTTGTTTCCTAACTCCCTGTAATGAGTGTCGAACTCACCTTGAACACCTAATGTGTACTTATCAACTTGCCTGAAATAAAACAATTCCAAATACCAGCTTGGTAATAACTGCATTAAAAATCAATTATGAAGTTTTATATATTAATCGGTAAAAGTTTCGGTGGCTCAACCGGTAGCGACACGGTCATCCTAACCAGAAGTGCCGGGTTCAAACCCGGACGGCCAATGTACCAATAAGTTTTTCGAAACTTACGAACATATACACACCGATTTCTTAAACGGTGAAGGAAAACATCGTGAGGAAACCTGCACACACCTGCGAAGAAACTCGAAGTTTGTGTGTGACCAACCCGCACTGGGCCCGCGTGGTTGACTAAGGCCCGATCGCCCTAATTCAGGGTAGGCTCGAGCCCCTCGGTGGGGACGTATATGAGCTTATAATAATTTTACTCCTACTAAAAATTTAAGAAACCTCGAGTCGGCCCTGCGCTTTAAGGGTTCCGTACCACCACACACACCTCTCCACACAACTATAACAATTATACCTCACATTACAAACAAAAGACATCAATGCGAGCGACAGAAAAACGCGTCATTTTTCATTCAGTTCGGACTCCTTAGCGGGAATACGACTCACACTTGGCCGGTCTATATTATTTGTTATTTAACTTAAGAATGAGGACTATAATCAAATTCGTACTTGTGTGTATTAACGTATTTACGATAGAGCTAAAAATATACCTCTAAAATACTCACAAAAACACATTTTTTGTATTGGGACCCCCTTAATTTTTAAGTTTCGATTCCAAATTCTGCTCAGTCAGCCATCCTTATCCTTACTTATATTATAAATGTGAAAATGTGTTTGTTTGTTTGTTACCTTTTCACGCTTCATCGCCTTGACCAATCTTAATGAAATTTGGCATGTAGGTAGCCTGTGTCACAAGGAAGGACATAGGCTACTTTTTATCCCGTGAAAATAGCATTGCCCGATGCAGTTCCTGAGGGAACTGAAAATATAGGTACTCTTTTATGGTTAATTTCTTTAACATCGCAACGGAGCAAGGGATTGTTGTGATTTTTTGTGGGAAATGACATGATTTACTAATAAGCATATCCTGACATAGCTCCGGAGGGATCTGGAAATAAATCATGTCTACGCTCGCAAGCCGCTTGCGGCTCGCGCACCGTGCACCCTATAAGACAGTCATTACAACGATGTCCACGCGGGCGAAGTCGCGGGCAAAAGCTAGTACGAAGATAAAAATGGGTTGCTAGTTACAAAGTTTTTCGCTGTATTTTCTCAACGATATCGGTCCTTTATTTGTAACTAGTTAACGAGGACGTACCTACGTACCTATAAACTTTTTGTGTTTTTAGGATACTGTGTACTGTGCTGAGAGGAACTCAGGAGCCGTTGAAACACAATAAATCGTAACTAAACAACAATGATTAAAGAGCGTCGGTGGCGTAAGGGCTAGGGCCGCCGCCTCCTGTCCAGGAGGTCGTGGGTCGAATCCTGCCACGTACCAATGTGATTTCGAACTTCATATGTACGTTTATCCGACGCTCTTACGGTGAAGGAAAACATCGTGAGGAAACTTGCGCACGCCTGAGAAGAAACTCGCAGGTTGGGTGTGAAGTCGACCAACCCGCACTGGGCCCGCGTGGTTGACTAAGGCCCGATCGCCCTAATTCAGGGTAGGCTCGAGCCCCTCGGTGGGGACGTATATGAGCTTATAATAATTTTACTCCTAGTAAAAATTTAAGAAACCGCGAGTCGGCCCTGCGCTTTAAGGGTTCCGTACCACCACACACACCTCTCCACACAACTATAACAATTATACCTCACATTACAAACAAAAGACATCAATGCGAGCGACAGAAAAACGCTTCATTTTTCATTCAGTTCGGACTCCTTAGCGGGAAAACGACTCACACTTGGCCGGCCTCTATTATTTGTTATTTTACTTCAGAATGAGGACTATAATCAAATTCGTACTTGTGTGTATTAACGTATTTACGATAGAGCTAAAAATATACCTCTAAAATACTCACAAAAACACATTTTTTGTATTGGGACCCCCTTATTTTTTTAATTTCAAATCCAAATTCTGCTCAGTCAGCTATCTTTATCCTTACTTATATTATAAATGTGAAAATGTGTTTGTTTGTTTGATACCTTTTCACGCTTCATCGCCTTGACCATCTTAATGAAATTTGGCATGTAGGTAGGTAGCCTGTGTCACAAGGAAGGACATAGGATACTTTTATCCCGTGAAAATAGCATAGCCCGATGCAGTTCCTGAGGGAACTGAAAATATAGGTACTCTTTTATGGTTAATTTCTTTAACATCGCAACGGAACAATGGATTGTTGTGATTTTTTGTGGGAAATGACATGATTTACTAATAAGCATATCCTGACATTGTCACGGAGTGCCTTTCCTTAATAATTATTTTATGAACCAATTTTTTTATACTAACAAAATGGATTTAAGTTAAAGGTTATGATTCTGCGTTTAAAGGATTGTTTCGTTTCCAGTGTGGATTATCTGTGGTAATGCAACAACGTTTTTTTTGTTTAGGGTGGTAAGCGTAAAAATTACCCCAATAAGTCAGGCAGTAACAGGTATTTCTGAAGGCTGAAAGTTTATTATTAAAAAGTTTTATAGCTCTTTGGCGGGAAAGTCGTGAAAATCAGGAAAAGTCTCTGTATTAGCATTGTACCTCTAACATCGTCTTGCAGGTTTAAATCATTCCCTGGGTTTAATACCTTTGTTTTGATAACTTCAGGGGAAAGTAAGTAGGTATTTGAATTGGGTAAAATTTAATTATTTTCTTGAAACCCTAATTAGAGAGGAGTTTGCATGATTCGGCAGGATGACAAGGCCATTTTGATTTCTGACCGATCTGAAGACGCTGGTGCCTGCAGAACCTGATAACAAATTCGCCTCTGGAGAGCCTTTTCCATTTTGTTGTAAATTTGTACCTTGTGAATTGGGAGAAGAAATCCCACGGCTTTTGGGGTTTTTCTGAAAAGGAATTGCTGGTGAGTTTTTGCTTAGGAAAAAATTTTGTACTTAGACATTGGAATTTTCATAGTTGAGATTTTCAGGAATTAATCCTTGTGAATATTTTCAGCGGGTTTTCTGAAGAGGAGGGATTCACCGACGACCAAATAAATTTAATTTGTGAAGGGACTTAATACGGCGTCGGTAAGCAGTGCTACCCACTATTTTCTAAAACCACATGGTTAGGTACCTGCAAGCTAACCTTGCTTATAAAATATTATCTCTTTTCAGGTGATAGGGAATTCACTACAATTCACTACAACTAACTAGAATTAACTACAACCAAATAACAATTAATCGATAATTAGTCTCACTTGGCTGAAGGAACTTCAGACTCTCTGGTAAATGTAGCTGTGAGCAGAACTCATCGGTCGCTCCAGCCTTCTCATCCTGTTTCGAGGTCGGTAATAAATTAAGCACCCTTTAGTACAAGCATTTCTTAGTTCATTTTTTTGCAAAGCCTGAAAAGGATATACGAAGGTTGAATTTAAAAAGATTTATGGTAAACTCTTTAACTTTGGTGATCAAACAATTGAAATTTAAATATAATTTAGATTAGGCAAGCGTTCGGAAGAATGTGGTAAAAAGAATTCAACGGCCCATTTGCTCTATCTGGCTGACTATAAGACCGAGGACTTATCGGTGTGTATTCCACAGTGCTACCAAAGATCTCTTCCGACCGCTACTTATTTTTTAACTAAATTATTGAATGTGATATTAGATTCCTATTAGGAAACAAAATAAATGAATTGCCTCAAGTGTACTTACTTTATTTTTACCCTTTCTTTATAGAGCCGGAACCTTCTCACACATACACATACCGATACATTTATTTATTTATTTTTTTATTCTGTCAACGTTGGTGAACCATTTTTTTTACACCACGTTGCAACATAGCTCCGAAAGGGATCTGGAAATAAATCATGTCGCTTGCGGCTCGCGCACCGTGCACCCTATAAGACAGTCTTTACAACGATGTCCACGCGGGCGAAGCCGCGGGCAAAAGCTAGTACGAAGATAAGAATGGGTTGCTAGTTACAAAGTTTTTCGCTGTATTTTCTCAACGATATCGGTCCTTTATTTGTAACTAGTTAACGAGGACGTACCTACGTACCTATTAACTTTTTGTGTTTTTAGGATACTGTGTACTGTGCTGAGAGGAACTCAGGAGCCGTATAAGAAACACAATTAATCGTAACTATACAACAATGATTAAAGAGCGTCGGTGGCGTAAGGGCTAGGGCCGCCGCCTCCTGTCCAGGAGGTCGTGGGTCGAATCCTGCCACGTACCAATGTGATTTCGAACTTCATATGTACGTTTATCCGACGCTCTTACGGTGAAGGAAAACATCGTGAGGAAACTTGCGCACGCCTGCGAAGAAACTCGCAGGTTGGGTGTGAAGTCGACCAACCCGCACTGGGCCCGCGTGGTCGACTAAGGCCCGATCGCCCTAATTCAGGGTAGGCTCTAGCGCCTCGCTGGGGACGTATATGAGCTGATATGATGAAACAACAATGACATTATTTTATTTCAGGTAGAGGAAAAGACTAAGTACAGAAAAACAGAAATTTTCAAGAAATAATGTTTCAGAATGAACCGCCGGCATTCTGTTAGCCCGGGCTAGATCTAGACATATATAGTTATATTATGGTCACACCAGAAGAGTAAAGCAGTTTCAGGTTTTTTTGGCGGGAATTGTGGTAAACGCATTCGTTGTTTTATTTTGCTGTTTTTTTCTGCTAGAATTTGGTTTTAAAAACGTCTGGTGTACGTGAGCAATGTTAAGGACAAGAAAATAAAATGAAAGAGGACGTGAAAACCCAATATGCACTGGGTGCAGTTTTATAGACGCCCTACTGCAACCGAGTGTTCCACCTCAGAATGAGGCTGCTGCAAATGCTGTCAGGAACAGAAAAGATTTGTAATGCACCGGCACTAGCATTGCAAATCAAAAAATAAATAAAGATTAGCTTTATGAAGACTGTCTCAAAAGGGATTTTGTACCCAGAGACGTAAATATATTCTAAAAAAAAGAAGCAGTTTCACAAAGTATATCTTTCGTCACAGATGAGATACTAAATTTCTTACGTCTTTTGTACTTTGTGCTCAACTGTTTTACAGATGGACGGTGATACATGAAATGTTTACTTTTAAACGACTAACTCAGAGGCAAAGTTCACTGGCTTTACACAGGAGGTCGCGGGTTCGATTCCCGGCGGGGTCAATTGTAAGACTCGGTTTGGTTGGTGGTAGGGCATTTTCTAAGCCCGCCTGGCTAGCTACCACCATCATATCTTAATCTTGCCGCCAAATATCAATGTTGATATCATTGGTGTGTTGCGGCATGAAGATAAGATAGACAGTTTCCCATTGCATTGGGGAATCTTGGTAAGCCCGCTTCCATCTTCGGCAACATCGTCACTTACCACCAGGTGAGATGTTGTCAAGCGTTTACCAATTGTGAATAAAAAAAAAAGCCTCGAGAGTGCTTAAAAAATTGTGATGTATTCACGAAATGTATTTGTTAGTAGAAATACATTTCGTGAATACCCAGTCAGGAAATTGTCTTTTATTTTTTTACTCAATATGTTTAAAAGAAAACTGCGGGACAATTTGCTGAATGTACATTTAAAAAAAGTACTGCCAGACTTGGCTCCAACTTAGATCTTATTCATTTTTTCGAGAAAGTCACGAGACTTACAAAAAATGTTCATGATGGGATCTCTTTGTTTTTGTCAGGAATTTTCCTTTTTTTCTTCAGTGGTACTGATTCTTGTGCAAAGCTCCCTTACTTCAAAAATGACGGACTTTCATACAAACTGTCAACCAATGTTTTAACCCGTAAGCAGTGGATGGATATTTGCTTTTTTCAGACTTTTCGCTTAATAAGCTCCTAATTACCTATTATTCCAAATTTTACCTTTCTAAGACACCTGGAGGTGGTATATTTTTCGATGATCAGTGAGTCACTGAGTGAGTGAGTGACGACGTATCGAAATTTTAAATAAGCGTTATTTTAAAAACCGTTAAAGGTAGATGGAATATACGCCATTACGTTAACAATCATCATCATATAAGATTCAGGCAAATCCTTCAGTCCCTAAAAAAAATATTATGACCTAGAAAATTCGTTGAGTTGCTTGGAGAAAAGGGTGTACGGCCGTGATTGTCTGCTCAACTTGGCGGACGGCACTGCTGTGCCCCCTGATAACCTTTTAAGTGTTTCGAGAAGAGCTACTTCAGTTGCTCAACAGATCCTTGACTACCTTAAATTAAAATCTGATTTAGATAAGATGCTCTTAGAAAGTTAATAAAAATTACCAGATTTTTTTATTGATCTTTTGCTGAGTGCATCTGTGAAATTATTTTCGCACATTTAGAAGTACACCTCTCGTACACGCACTCTAGTCGAAAGTAACTCTCATAAACGTTTGACAGGTTTCGTTGAACCCTGTCGTGTATAATCACAAAGGCAGCGATACCCTTTTAATGGGTATTATTGGGTATGTTAAATTAGATTTAATGCGGAACCCGTCGATAAATGGAATAAGTTAAAAGCCTTTGAAAGCTGTGTCGGTCGTGGGTATGTGTGGGTTTGTTGTGATTTCACGAATAATTGATTTTGGCTTGTTATTTGGATTTAAGAGGATTGTGAAACTACGATAAAATAAAGGCTATTCATACAAACGGCGATAGCGATTTTCTCCTCATAAAGTTTAACCCATTTTGACAAATTTTTGATAAGTCGTCCGTCAGAACGAAAGCTAGGCTTATATGTTTCATTTTTAAATTAAGAATTGAATATAAATAAACATTATGTATAATTTAGTCACCCAAAGGGCAATGGAGCGTGCAATGCTCGGAGTTTCTCTGCGTGATCGAATCAGAAACGAGGAGATCCGTTAATATAGGAGAACCAAGTAACCGACGTAGCTCTCAGAATTGCTAAACTTAAGTGGCAGTGGGCGGGGCATATAGCTCGTAGAACGGATGGCCGTTGGGGCAGCAAAGTTCTCGAGTGGCGATCGTGCACCGGAAATCGTAGCGTAGGCAGGCCTCCCACTCGGTGGATCGATGACCTAGTGAAGGTCGCGGGAAGTCGCTGGATGCGGGCAGCGCAGAACCGGTCGTCGTGGAAATCCTTGGGGGAGGCCTATGTCCAGCAGTGGACGTCCTTCGGCTAATAAGATGATGATGATATATAAAACACTGAATGACAAGTAAAATCTAATTTATTAATTGTATTTATAAAACGAAAATTTGTAAACCTAGTTATGTTCCGACTGACAACCTATCAAAAATTGGTCAAAATTAGTAAACTTTTAGGAGGCAAAAATCGCTATCGCCGTTTATATAAAAAGTCGCAATCCTCTTAAGCTTTTTTCTTTTTATTCACAATTGATAAGCCCTTGGAATCATCTCACCTGATGGTAAGTGACGATGATGCCAAAGATGGAAACGGACTTACCAAGAGTATATTGTACCAAAGAATGCTAAATATTATGCTTGTACCAAGAAATCAAGGACAAGGCAAACGACAATACTTTAAGGCGTTAGCTAGCCCTTAGGGTCATGTTTGCTTTTTAACCGCCTCCGTAGCGCAGAGGCAAAGTTCACTGGCTCTACACAGGAGGTCGCGGGTTCGATTCCTGGCGGGGTCAATTGTAAGACTCGGTTTGGTTGGTGGTAGGGCATTTTCTAAGCCCGCCTGGCTAGCTACCACCATCTTATCTAAGTCTTGCCGCCAAATATCAATGTTGATATCATTGGTGTATTCCGGCATGAAGATAAGATAGCCAGTTCCCCATTGCGTTGGGGAATCTTGGTAAGCCCGCTTCCATCTTCGGCAACATAGTCACTTACCACCAGGTGAGATGTTGTCAAGGGTTTACCAATTGTGAATAAAAAAAAAAATAAAAAAAATGACCTCATAATAACTGCGAAAGTAAAACCAAATAGTAGTGTAGATGATATTTTGTAACATAAAAATTATGTTTAATCTTGTAAATAAATAATACTTTTACCGGCTTTAGAATCATGATTCAAAAGTCGGGTAAACCCGTTCACGAACCATCATCCTACAGACCAATACGCCCTACACCGGTGCTGTCTAAACTCTTGGAAAGAATTTTGTTGGCTAGACTGATGAGTCTGATGACACACACGTCCGACTGTGAAATGGTCCACCACAACAGTTTGGTATCACAAATCACACTCGACGATTAACGCGTGGGTAGTCGCGCATAGATCGAAAAGACCCAGCGCCTTATTTCTTCTTCCATAACTTTTTAAATATGGGTTACTATGTAAGCTTATGCTCACTACGTTTATAGGCTACCCGCACACCTCGCCTCACCCACGCGCGGCGCTTGGACAGCACGGACGCATAAAGTAAGTATTAGCACAGTGGACTAAAGTAAAGTCTATTGTGGTATAGGTTGTTTCGACTCTCATGCGTTTTAGTACTTTCATTTGTGATATAGATTAAAATTGTTACCACATAAATATTTGTGATCTCAATATTGTTTTATTACTATCTTTCAATTAAATTTTTAAAAAAAACTCTATAAATTTCTTTATTTATAGAAAAACAACACATTTAACTATTGGGTCTTTAGACCCATATCTCAAAATGAGGCGCGAGTACCGGCGGGTTAAGCAGATGGTATCGAGTCTACAGTACCATTCGCCAGTGCTTCGAACACAAGCATACTGTATACTGTTCTGCGGCCTTCTTGGACGTTCATCAGGAACTCAATCGTGTCTGGCTCAAGGGTCTTCTGTACAAGTATAAGCATAATTATTATGCTGCAAATCAACTACATTATGTATTATATTATTCACTAAATTATAGGAAACATATAGGTTGTGAACCAAAATACAATTTTCTTAACCCGGCGCCAATGACGTGTAAAAAATAACGCGGACAATGACGCTGGGTCAATATGACCCGAATGTTTTTTTCTTAATTATCTGGTTATCTGCTGAATTATAAAAAAATTAATACAAAGTAAGAACTATGAAGTCATTGTAGTACCAAGATGTTTAAGTTAATTTAGATATTAAACTATAATTTGGTTTTAATGCAACAACCTCAAAAGGGCAACTAAAAGAATTTCTCTTTTGGAACTAAAAATGTATGGAGCTGTAGCCGTTTTATTCAAGAAAAAGGATTTTACCATTCTTCACTGGCGCTTGCTCACTACACTATGGTACAAATCATATGAATTGAGGTCTTATCTCCAGCTACTGAGAAAATCAATAACGATTATAATATGTTTTTTTCGAAATTTCCCGAATTGAAAATCGCTCGGGTCAATATGACCCAGCGTCATTGGCGCCGGGTTAAAGATAATTCTTAGGGCAGAGGCTCAACAAACTCCCGACCTAGTCAAAAAGCCCTATATATAGCTGCGTTCCCCCGCTGAATAGCTAATAGCTGCAAATTCAATTATTGAAAAAATGACTTCCATCGCAACAACTTAATACAATTTTGCATTATTATTTTTGGTTTTTGTTAATTTTCTAATATAGTACTACACCGATTTAGATAAAATTTATATGGGACCTACTTAGCAGCATACCCTATCGAATAAAACAGAATCATTAACATCCAAAAAAAAAATGTCGAATTGAGAACCTCCCCCTTTTTGGAAGTTGGTTGAAAAACAGACTCTGATGATAATTTAAGTGTACTACAGTAGTTTGAATTTTAATGTACAACGAGATATTTTATAATTAAGGGTCCCCAGGAGGCTCGAGTTTCCATACAAAAGTAGTTCCGCTACTACATGCCGGATTGAATCCAAACTTTGCGAATATATTGGGTTAAGTAATAATTCATCCGTATGTAAACGGTCAGGCAAAATGTAAAATTCTCTACACAGATTGTAAAATGCCGAGCCAGGCAAATTGTAATAATTCGTCCGTGTATAAACGGTCAAAGCCGAGTTAGGCAAATTGTTAAAATGCCGTACGCCAGATTGATAATGAGCTCGCAAAGCGAGCGATGTTAGGTTCGGTCAGGTTTGATTGATTTAACTGCCTATATTATTTGCCTGACATTTGCCCGACAATATGTATAATGACGAATTATGTACAGTATGCCAGCGACATATATACGAAAACTAAATCTATATTTGCTTTGTAATATACGAAAACTTTTAATTGTACACAGTACAGTACTTTATATTGTAAATAAAACATTGTGTTTCATTCAGTTTAATTAAAATTTTCATAAATAAATTAAACGTATTATCTACTACCTACATACTACCTGAGGCACTGACCCATTCAGTGGGTGTATGTGTGGGTGTAATGACTGCCTTTTACCAATAACTCGTCAAAAAACACACACAATAAGGCTCCGAAAAAACCGAGGCGACAAAGCCCTAATTACTCGATCTCACGGATTTAGGTAATCCAGTTAGGATTTAGGTAATTGAAAAAAAAACAGATATTGTCGTGAATGTACAGAGGCCAGCACATCAAGCTATACACTCGTAATGCGATTCTGATCCATACGCATTCGGCATAAGAACGATACAAAGTCCAAAGTGTGTAGCTTGATGTGCTGGCCTGTGTACAGTTTCTGCGTAGACTGATCCTTAACCCACATAATACTTGTATTTGAAACGTATATGCTACTTAAAATATAATAACATAAAGAAAAATTAAAATAAAAAAAAATTTGTTTGGAAAAAAAATGTTTTAAAACGACAGAGGCAGGCCCCCGTCACTCGGTCGAGCAGGCAAGATAAGTACCTACACATTGGCGCGGCCTACAGGTTGCAATCCGCTCGTCAGCGATAGAACGCAATTCGCGCGCCGCCCGTGTACGCAGTTATAACCGCTAATTCGAGCGCATTAATACCCATATTTCCGTGTGACAGTGACAGTGGGAAGGAGTAGGTGAATAAATGCGTAGGTATTTTCGTTTTATAAGGAAGTGCAATATCTGTTACGAAGTAACTAGTATCTCATCTGTGACAGTGGTAACTAGAGGGTTAAACCAATTTTCCAAATTTCTACAAAAATTCGTACCACGTATGCAAATGGTGCTTATAAAGACGTGTAATAAGAATTTCGTTGAATTTTCCTCTTGTTTCAACAATGAACACTTTTTTTGAAAAACAAACACTATTTTTGACATTTTAAAATTTAGTAACTTTTGTTACCATTTATTACATTCCTCATCAATTTTTCATTTCAACTTTTTTTTTGTTTGTGTTGTTTTCTAAGTTTATTTAATTTAATCTCAGTATCGCTTTCTTTGACGATCACGTCAAGATTCAAGATATTTATTCAAAATAGGTGAAAATTTCACTTTTTCTGATAGTCATAAAATAGTGATTAAATAATTTCATTTGTAAAAAATCAAAAAATGTACAATCATTAGTTAATAACGACACAATTCAATCTTTGATATAAAAAAAACAAATTATGTCATTATAGAACATGAATATAACAACAATATGACACGAGAAGTTATACAGCCATCGCTGCTCTCAACCATATTAGAGGGCAAGGAACGGAACCACAAACGGAACGGACTATTGACATTTCATATTGTGTGACATTTCATATATTGTATCGTGACATGACGTATAATAAAACTAAAGCATAAGCAAACAAAAGCACTTGGTGATCGCGGTGTTTTGCAGTTTGCACTTGACCAATCCTTAATAATTTTTATCTACGAGGGCTGTTTGATAAGTACCCGTTTATGGCAAAAAAAAACCTTTTTTTTTGTATATATGCTTTAATTTTTCTACGTCGTCACCTTTTAACTCTATACACTTGTTACACCTATACTCAAGCTTCAATAAACCATCCAAAAGTATGATTTTGGAAAGTCATTAAAATAGGCCTCTGTGGCGGCAATGACTTCGTCATTTGATCCAAATCGCTTACCACCGAGCTATTTTTTTAGGTTGGGAAACAAAAAGAAATCGCATGGGGCCAAATCTGAAGAATATGGGGGGTGAGGCAATAGTTCGTAGCGTAACTGTGCTAATTTAGCCGTCACAACTCTGGACGAATGAGCCGGGGCGTTGTTGTGATGAAACAGTACTTTTTTCTTTTTTAAATGGGGTCGTTTGTCCTTTTAAATTCATCCAATAAATTGGAATAGTACTGCCCTGTTATCGTTTTCCTCTTTTCTAAGTAGTCAATATGTATAATACCCTGCGAATCCCAAAAACAGTCGCCATGACCTTTCCAGCCGATGGGACGGTTTTTGCTTTCTTTGGAGCAGGTCCACCCGGTAAAATCCACTGCTTCGACTGCTCTTTTATTTCCGGGGTGTAGTGGTGAACCCACGTTTCGTCCACGGTCACGAAACGACGCAGAAACTCCTTCTGGTTACGTTGGAACACGGCCAAACACTGCTCCGAAGTAGTCAGTCGGTTCCGTTTTTGCTCCTCCGTGAGTAAACGCGGCACCCGACTCGCCGATACTTTCTTCATGCCCAATTTTTCTTCTAATATGTGTTGTACCCTCTCGATTGAATCGTTTACACCATCAACGATTTCTCGACGTTTAATTCAGCGGTCGGCTAAAACGATATTTTCAATTTCCTTAACCATATCGTCTGTAGTCACCTCAATTGGCCGGCCTGGGCGATCCTCATCAAAGACGGTTGTTCTCCCCCACTTAAACTCGTTATACCAATATCTGACGGTTGTCATAGAAGGAGCACATTCATGGTAAACCGCTTGCATTCTTACTTTTATTTCATCACATGTTTTTCCTTCCAAAAACAAGAATCTAATTACAGACCGATACTGTTCTTTCTCCATTTTAACAATTTTAAGTTCACGCTTTCACTAAATCGCTGTCAAATGAGAAAAAAAAACAAAAGAATGCCTTTTTTTTTCTTTTTCCCGCCTCTGAAAAATGGCTTAAAAAGGTGGTATACTTATTTTCGGCCAGTAATATTAATATAATATAAGCGTCGGTGGCTCAACCGGTAACGACTCGGTCCATCTAACCAGAGGTACCGGGTTCGAATCTGGATGGCCAATGTACCAATGAGTTTTTCAAAAAACTTACGTACATACTTACCGATTGCTTTAACGGTGAAGGAAAACATCGTGAGGAAACCTGCACATGCCTGCGAAGAAACTCGAAGGTTGTGTGTGAAGTCGACCAAACCGCACTGGGCCCGCGTGGTCGACTAAGGCCTAGTCGCCCTGATTCAGGGTAGGCTCGAGCCCCTCGGTGGGGACGTATATGAGCTGTAATGATGAATATTAATATATTTAGTAAACGGGTACTTATCAAACAGCCTAGGTACTCTCATATCGTAAAGTTCGCATTATCAACTTCAAAACGAGTTAATATTGGCATAATTTATAAACACAATATCGTAATTAAAAAAATATACATTATAAGTTATAACATTATTTTGTAAGAGAAATAATGTTATAATGTATTTTTTTTCCATTACGATACAAGTTAAACCAAAGAGATAATATCACCAACGAAGTTCCATATCAATTTATTTTTATTGGAACGCACATGCGGTTCGCGCCATTTTTACAGCAATACAAAAAGTTTTCGTTCCAATTTTTACTTGTCTGTGATAGCGCCCGCTTTAACGCATGCGATGTGTTGGTTTTTCAATGAATTTTGTTGTAGATACTGAATTTCGTGGATAATTTTCATTCTTGTTTAAAAATGTCTGAGATCAGTGAAAGCATTGTTTTTACCTGTCTGTGACACCGTCCGCTTCAGTGCAAGCGCGGTGATGCGCTGGGATTCAGCTCTATGACACGTTTGTTGTAGGTACTTACTGAATTTCGTGGGATTTTTTTCTTACTCTTAACTTTGATCTTTGTATTTTAGTAGATTCAATCTCAATATATGAGATTAGATAAAGTAGTGTATGAAACTGCACATAATTTGGTCTTAAAACACTCGTGTAATGCTATAAAAACACACGAGTGAGAACTTTTGAAGTGGACCACTGATTACGTCACCACTCAGGACTTTTTTATTATTGTTGTACCGGTTCAGTTAAAAAAGTGGTCAGTGGTCCACTTCAAAAGTTCTTAGCTAGCTTGTTTTTTCGAGTTAAAACGCAGATTTTTTTTTGTTTGAAAGCTAATATGATAAAGAACAATAGTAAGCCATAAAATTTTCTGGTAATATGGGCAAAAATTTTGATAATTTTAGATTTGATTGAAAAAAACAGCTCATTAAAATGCATTTTTATTACAAAAAGTCAAGTTTAATTCATGATAGCTACTTTTTTGCAAGCTATTTGCTACTTTATTCTCTTTGCCAAGTATTTATCGTAATATTTTTTGTTATTTCAACGAAATCGACCTATTACTTTAGAAGAAATTGATATTTTTGCACATTACAGTCCTTGTAAAAATTAAAATCTTAAATCTGCAATAAAAAATTTAAGTATATTTTTTTTAAAATTTTAACAATTTTTTTGACGATAATTTTTGATCTAGTTTCACCGTCTTTCGGGGTTGCACTTTATCGCGGGACACCCTGTATAAGTTTCTTTTTATCTTGTTTGTTTTTTTTTATATTTTTTGAGTTAAGTTTTTTAAGTTTTTTTTTAACTAGTGTGTGCAACAAAGAGTATTTATCTTTATCTCCTTAAACAATACACTCTCTTTTTGTGGGCTGTCATGTAACAGTACTTAGATTATGGAACCATTTCCTCATACGACAAGGCTGGACAAACAGAGCAAGGATAACAGGTAGAAAGTGCAGGGTTTGGACTGTTTGAACAGGCCTAATGGACCAAAGTGGGAAGGTAGGCGGTACTATTGATAATAAAAAGTGTTTCGCTTCACTGGGCACACTTTTGGCAGTGGTTCAAGGATTATTTCACTACACTGGGCGCACTTTTGGCAGTGGTTCAATGGATTATTTCACTACACTGGGCGCACTTTTGGCAGTGGTTCAATGGATTATTTCACTACACTGGGCGCACTTTTGGCAGTGGTTCAATGGATTATTTCACTACACTGGGCGCGCTTTTGGCAGTGGTTCAATGGATTATTTCACTACACTGGGCGCACTTTTGGCAGTGGTTCAATGGATTATTTCACTACACTGGGCGCACTTTTGGCAGTGGTTCAATGGATTATTTCACTACACTGGGCGCACTTTTGGCAGTGGTTCAATGGATTATTTCACTACACAGGGCGCACTTTTGCCAGTGGTTCAATGGATTATTTCACTACACTGGGCGCACTTTTGGCAGTGGTTCAATGGATTATATCACTACACTGGGCGCACTTTTGGCAGTGGTTCAATGGATTATTTCACTACACTGGGCGCACTTTTGGCAGTGGTTCAATGGATTATTTCACTACACTGGGCGCACTTTTGGCAGTGGTTCAATGGATTATTTCACTACACTGGGCGCACTTTTGGCAGTGGTTCAATGGATTATTTCACTACACTGGGCGCACTTTTGGCAGTGGTTCAATGGATTATTTCACTACACTGGGCGCACTTTTGGCAGTGGTTCAATGGATTCTTTTTATCAAGCGACTTCCAAAAAGGAGGGGGTTCTCAATTCGACTGTATGTTTTTTTATTTGTGTTACTTCAGAACTTTTGACTGGGTGAACCGATTTTGTTGATTTTTTTATATATTTTTTTTATTATATTCGGAAAACAAACAGTTATACAATATACAAAAAGTTAACTTAAATAACAACTAAGCACCATTTAAATGTTTTCAAATGTTATCTCTATAACTCATGTTTTTTTGAAATCTACAATAGACAAGCCCTTGGCCTTGGCTTATCTTCAAGCCGAAACACATCAATGATGTTAACACTGATGTTTGGCGGCAAGATTTAGATAAGATTGTGGTAGATAACCAGTAGGGCTATGAAAATGGCCTACAACCAACCAAACCGAGTCGTACAAAGTTGTCCCCGCTGGGAATCGAACCTGCGACCTCCTGGTGTGAAGCGAATGGATTAATCACTAAGCCACGAGGCGGTTAAAGTTCCTTGTTAGGGTTCCATAGTCCCTACGAGCAATATTAGTAGCTCTAATTGAAAATTATTTAATACTAGCTTTTTCCCGCGGCTTCGCCCGCGTGGACATCGTTTTTATGACTGTCTTTAAGGGTGATTAGTAAATTAAGTATGTCGTTTCCCACCTACTAACCATCTCTGTGCAAAAAATCACAACAATATAGTGTTTTTTTAGTTCCCTCAGGAACTGCATCAGATTATGCTATTTTCCCGGGATAAAAGTAGTATATGTCCTTCGCCGTGACACAGGCTATCTGCATACCGAATTTCATAAAGATTGTTCAAGGCGTTGAAGCATGAAAAGGTAACAAACAAACAAACACATTTTCACATTTATAATATTAGTAAGGATATCCACTTAGTATAAATCTTGAACTGAATGACAGACGACGTACAACCCAAACCAGTGGGTTTATAAGAAAATAGTCCCTTATTCAATATAGATAAGCACAAAGAAAGAATATTTGAAAAAAGAAAACCACGGTTAAAGCCAAGTATTGTTCAGAACAGTTGTCTCTGTTTTTTTCTTTACGTGTAAAGAGTAAAGAAAATAACTACACGTGTATGCCCTTTTTAATGTTTTATTTTTTAACTTAGAGTCCGGCAATATGTCAGGATTTTATTGAGGAATAAGAGAGAAAAAAATAAGGTGCTATGTCTAACTGTAGTGAAGTAAAACTGGTTTTTGTGGGCTAAAATTGACAAAATTTAAGCGAACATTGCAATTTTTTTTGAAATCGTTTATTGGCCTCCTAAAGTTTGTAGCAGACATTTGAAATAAATTTATTAAAAAAAATTATATATTTATTGCAGCTTCAACCGCAGAAAAATGACTTTTTCCAACCTTCGATTTCGGGGTTTGCATTATTTTCTGAAAGGGTTTCGGCTTAAAACGTTTGCACACCCTCAGTCACCAAAACTATATCAACGCGGGCGAAGCCGCGGGCAAAAACTACTCCTGGAATAAATAGTTTTCCAGTTGTGAACTAATGGCTGCGGAACACTACACTGTGCGTAGTAGACACACCCTTGGCCGTTTTAACCTCGCATTATTGTACCGGGATGATATAAAATGATGAACACCTGAAATACTCGTGAACTTTCTCGCACTTTTCAACTGCGCGAGAGAGTTTTATATCGAACAATAATTCATATGAAAATATGTACATACATTGAAAATAGTTTCGAATTATTTCTGACACAGGGTTGCCGTGATATTGTTCAAATATTATTATTATGTACCTCTTATTTTACCTCAAGGGAATATTAATAGGTAATTAAAGGGCTGGGCTTGCGTCCCAAATATATTATATACTAGATGTTTCCCGCGGCTTCACCCGCATGGACATAGTTTGCGCAGTGAAAAGAAGTAGCCTGTGTGTTAATCCAGGTACTAATCTGTCAGCCAGTTCAATAGTTTTTGCGTGAAGAAGTAACAAAAGTACACACTCACAAACTTTCGCCTTTATAATATTAGTGTGAAGTGTGATTAGTGTGATGTGATTAACATATTATATTTATTTATTTTCATTTAAGGTAAAATCAAATCAATTATTGTTTACTGCACTAATATTTTATTACTTTTAAGTCCTCCTCTCTTATAATATTGTTGTGCCCAAACCGGGTCCATGGTACATAACCTTCACTTAAACCACACCCTGGACACTTCATACAACGGGCCAGAAATGACATTTCAAAAAAGGAATGACGGAACAAACAAAATAGCAGCGAAATCCTATACGTTCGACAACCAAACTGTAACCAATCTGTAGCAATCTGGGTGACGAGGGGGTGAGGTCGCAATCTAGAGAGCGGCAGGGAGTGTCCATACTGTATGTTAGTACTAATATATATACTTTTAAACAACTAAGCAAACTCATGGATACAATACAAGATTGAGTAATGAATAAGTATTAATGCCCGTTCACCCTTATTCAGGGTAGGCTCGGGCCTCTCGGTGGAGACGTATATGAGCTGATATGATGAAGTAAGTATCTTACAACTGAAGTGGACGAATAGCGAAAGGATACGTGTTACTATTGTCTGCCTAATCTCGAGGACGAAGCCGATTATGATAGAACGTCACTTCGGATAAGTTCGTTTATTAATACACTGAACCAGGCCACATCGTTATTTTGCGCCCCTGCGACATTAACTCTGCGCCCCTTGTTCCCATTTTCAGAAGTACTTATTTTTTTCTCCATCGAGCCGATCTTTTGACTTAATTAAACTTATTTTTTTCCAGACCAATACATACCCTGCTACCTGGAATGCATTGTCTGTTCCCTTATACAGGGTGAAACAAAATTGGTGTAGGTCCCGTTAGATGGGGCTTCTACTCATCATATTGAACAACTTTTGTTCTACGACTTTGCTGAAATCGCAAGTTTATTTTACTTTTCATACAAATCGATCAGCTCATCGAACAATTTTGTGCATTGTAGTATGGGGGTCCAAATTTTTTGTTAGATTTGACTATGGGTTTCTTGGGGAAAGTCGTTCAGTACGAAGATTAGAACCCCCAGTTAACGGGTCGTACACCAATTTTGTAGGTCTTCACTTATAATATTTATTATTGATGTCGAGTTGTCTGGAAGAAATCGCTTTGAGCGATAAGACCGCCCAAATTGTGCCTCTATAGTTCCTTTTTATATTGTGTTTGTTTTTTTTATATTTTTTAAGTTTCACGAAATAAAGCACGCTGATCAATAGACGGGCGGACGGATAGCGGAGACTTATTTATGGGTTCCGTTTGCACCCTTTTGAACTCTAAAAATCAGCCAAATCAGTGGAACCGTTCTCAAGTAATAATATTTTATACATGCGGCAACATAAATATTAAAGAAAGACCTAAATTAACAGGTGTGCTACTCGCTTTTTTTATCACAATTTCCAATATCAAAGAAGCAATGTTCCATAACATAAAAAAACCAGCCAAGTGCGAGTCAAAACCGCACACATAGGGTACCGTACCATTATACTAGATGGCGCTAGCTTCTTCAGTTGCGTGTTATCATACTAGATGGCGCTAGTGCCTTAATGTTTCAAAAAAACACGATTTTTATTTGGAGATCCCTGTTATTTTTTCTCTTTTTTCTAATTTTCATTATTTGTAGTTATAGCGGTAACAGAAATACATCATCTGTGAAAATTTCAAATGTGTAGCTATCACGGTTCATTAAATACAGCCTGGTGGCAGACAGATAGACGGACGTACAGAGAAGTCTTAGTAATAGCACACCCCGGACACTGCATACATACGGTCGTGAAATAACATTTCTAAAAACAAATGACAGAGCAAACAAAATTACCGCGAAATCCTATACGTTCGAGAATCAAACTACAACCAATCTCTACTAATCTGGGTGACGAGGGGGTGAGGTCGGAATCTAGAGAGGGGCAGCAAGTGTCCATACTGTATGTTAGTACTAATATATATACTTTAGTAATAGGTTCCCGTTTTTACCCTTTGGGCAAGGAACCCTAAGAACTGATGCAAACTCCGAACGCTGTCAACATAAAAGAGATATTAACATATTTGCGGATGAAATCTAATTTATTTTCGCAATTCTACGCCCGGGATACATTTTATTTTTGATGAAATTTTATCCCATATGTTACAGCGGATTACCTCTGAACTTTTACGATAAATTGTGTCATTGTGATATATCGTTACAATGAGCTGAATTAAGTGAAATGTTATAATAAATTGATACGGAATCCGTTTCGTAATGATCGATGTTTTAGCTTGAATTACAATCATTAGTTTCTGTGGATAGAAATTTTGGTGTTTGGAACGCTGTAGGACGGATAAAATTTCATCACAAAAGTAAGTATAATAATATGTCTTTACCTATAATATTGCCGATTCAGTTTTTGAAGTTCAATGTCAAGTTTTATTGAAATTAAAAAGTTATTGTTTTTTATCATTGACCATAAGGTGACACTACTTATGGTCTTTCATTAGTAACTAG